>OX183141.1:4008964-4636116 GCA_945261195.1 Cryptosula pallasiana | reverse complement strand
ATTCATTAAGAGAGCATGCCATGACAATAGATAAGTTGGTAGAAGCCGCACATGAAGACTCCTCTCATGTGCAAAGGAATGATACTCACTGGAGCATTTTTCAAAACACGCTAGACAGCGCATACCTCCAGGGACACTTACTGGCTATACGTCCGACTTCGGTGGAGGGCGCAGTGAAGGTAGGGATTGAGTTCCTGCAGGTCCAGCCAACCTATGCTCCTGGACCAAAAGTCAACACAGTGGAGGCAGACCAAGCGAGAAATGTCCACAGGCCCAAGAGGCCAGGTCATCTCCCACCGCTGCGGAGGCTCTGCTGACACTCACTAAGACTGTGAGCGAGTTGGCAAAGCAGGTGGCTTCACTTACAGCTACTCAGGCTGCTGGGATTACTAACAGACCCCAGAACACCAAGCCACAAAAGCGGACACCCCGATGCTGGATTTGTGGACAGATAAGGCATACTCACAGAGAATGTCAGAAAGCCCCATGGTCCAACAACCAGGGAAACGGGGCGGCCTGCAGCAGTAGGGTAACCTGCTGGCTGCATTAGGGCCAACAAACAGCAGCAGCCGGCCAAGCCGCTCCAGGGGGAATGGCAGGAGGTCAGACGACCTGTTCACAGCAAGCCAATCTCGCAGTCAGTCACAATTTTTACTCAGAATAGGTCCACTAACCTCCCACTTGAGGATGAACAGTCTGACGCAAACTACTCTCCACCTAGGAGAGTCAAGGGAGTCAGGCGGCCACTTAGGCCCAAGGAGGAACCAAGCAGGTCCCCTACCGCGGCCACGCCAACTCACGCTACTCCACCCTTAGCTTTCTGTGTGAAGAACCAGATGGAGCGCCCCTACAAGTCTAGTTACTACTTGCCATGAAAGGTGGAAGGTAAAGCAGTGACCTACCGGCCTACCTACCTACCGACCTACCCGCTCGGTAGCATATGCCGACATTTTTGTGGTTACCCAGATTAGTGAAGATGTCATCCTTGGATGCCCTTTATAGCTAATCAAAAGTGCCACATGGGCTTTGACCAGCCGGCCCTTGTCATACAAGGCAAGGAGCTCGCATGCACCAACCATGATGGAAGGGCACTGGTCTCAAAGTCCAGATACTGAAGCAGACTCAGTTACCTCCGCAGACAGAAGCTACCATTCCGTGCCACCTGGCAGCACAGAGCTACTGTCCGCAAGGGGGTCATCGAGAGCATATCTGGTAGTCTACCTCTGGCTACTAGAGTGAATGCACTGGATGGACAAGGGCAGGTGCTTGTTCTCTGCCTCAATCCCACGCAGGATGCGATCTGCTTGCCGGCAGGCGAAGTGATCGGCAAGTTTACTGGGATAGCTGCTGAAGAAGTTCAGCAAGTAACAGCCCCTGAAGCCCAGTCTGGAGTGGGGCCACATGATTCTACAGTGACAGAGCACCTGGTAGAGCTGTTTGAGCAAGCATGCACAGGTTGCACAGACCAGCGACGAAAGGGACAGCTGAGGAGGTTGCTCAACAGGTACGGGATTGTGTTTAGTAAGCACATCGAAGATATTGGTTGTACCAAATTGATAGAGCACTCGATCTCTGTTGCCAATGGCACCAAGCCAATACAGCTGCCTCCCCACCGGCTAGGGCCAGAGAACGAGGCGGAAGCCGAAAGACAAATGCAAGACCTGTTGAAGAACGGCTTGATAGAACCAGCAAATGGAGCCTGAAGCTCTCCCGTTGTATTGGTACGGAAGGACCAAACATGGCATTTTTGCATCGACTACAGGTGGCTGAACGATGTCACCAGACAGGATGCCTATCCTATACCTAAGATAGATGAGTCTGTGGATGCCCTTGCCGGCAGTAAGTTCCTCAGTACGCTAGACTTGACCAGTGGTTACTGGCAAGTTCCCCTAGATGCTGACGCCAAAGAGAAGTCGACATTTAGCACTAAGAGTGGACTGTGGCGTTGGAAGGTGCTGTCCTTTGGACTGACATCAGCCCCAGCCACCTTTCAGCGTTTAATGGGGCGGGTGCTGAAAGGGCTGCACTGGAAGACGCTGCTCCTCTATCTAGATGATGTGATAGTGATTGCCCCCGACTTTGAGACTCATCTCCAGAGACTGGGAGAAGTGTTGGAGAGGCTGCAGAAAGCAAATCTGAAGGTCAAGCCATCCAAGTGAGAGCTGCTGCAGAAACAGGTCAGATACCTGGGGCAATTAGTGAGTGCAGAGGGCGTTGCAACTGACCCAGAGAAGATACAGGCTGTGATAGAGTGGGCACCCCCACGAGACCTCAAGGGGCTGCAGGCATTCTTGGGAACAGCAGGTTACTATAGGCAGTACTTGCCTGACTACTCCACTGTGGCGAAGCCCCTGACTGTCCTGACAAGCAAGGCCACCCCCTGGAGAGGGGGCCCAGAGGAGCAACATATCTTTGAACAGCTGAAACATGGGCTGAGTACTGCACCTGTACTAGGGTATCCTGACCCTACCAAAACCTACTACCTGGATACGGATGCAAGTGCCGTAGGATTAGGGGCGGTTCTCTCACAGGTACAGAACGGACAGGAAAGAGTAATTGCTTACTACAGCAAGACTCTGGCACCGGCAGGAATTACTGTGTGACCCGTCGTGAGCTGCTGGCGGTCATCCGACCGTATTTGTGTGGCAAGGAGTTTAAGCTACGTACCGACCATGCATCCTTGCGGTGGCTCTGTCGCAGGAAGGAGCCATCCATTCAGATAGCTCGTTGGTTGGAGATTCTAACCGAGTTTGTGCACAGACTTGAGCCCAGGACTGGCAGCCAGCATGGGAACGCTGATGGCTTGAGCTGGCAAGAACCATGCCTGGACTGCAGACAATGCAGTGCTATCGCGCATTATGACGGAGGACCCACCCCTGCTGAACTTGCCAGAGCCCCTAGTCCACAGCTCCGGCGGGAACATCAAGCTACTCTGAACCAATGGACAGCCAAGAAGCCCCCTATTCCCAGGCAGACAGTGGAGGCAGATCCATCTGGACTTTGCAATGTGTCTAGTCCAGAGTTAGTCAATCAGCAACGGATAGGCCATAGTCCTGTGGCCCGGATATACAAAGAGCTGAGTGGTGGTCAACCAGTCACTAAGAAGGAGCTGGAAGTGGCTAGCCAAGAGCTGCGAACCCTGTAAGAACAGAAAGAGGCTATGAACCTGCTCACGGACTGCACACTTGTCATCCAGATTGCTTCTAAGGGGCGAGTGCGACAATGCGTCGTTTACCCAGCACCCAGACGGCAGCAGGTCGTCTAGGAGACCCACAATTTGATACACGCAGGTGTGAACCGTACCAGAAAATGATTCCAGCTGGACTGGTATTGGCCGGGAATGGCCGGTGAGGTACGACGGTTAGTAAAGTCCTGTGAGGTGTGTCAGGTGGCTAAGAAGGGGAGGATGTTACCCCCGCAGGAACGAGAAAGACTTTACTCAGGCAGACCCTTTCAGAAGGTAGCTGTGGACCTAGTCGGGCACCTGCTGGTGACAGGTCAAGGCAATAAATGGATTCTGGTACTATCAGACCATTTTATTCGGTGGCAGGATGCCATTGACATCCCTGATGCCACGGCCCCTATGGTTGCCAATGTCTTGGACGAGAGAGTCTTCTGGTACTGGAACCTTCCAGAACAGCTTCACACTGACCAAGGCGCTCAGTTCGAGTCCAACCTATTGGTAGAGCTGTGCGCCCTCTGGAATGTACAAAAAACTCGTACTACACCCTACCACCCGCAAGGGAATGTAGTGGTGGAGCAACATAACCGTATGTTGGGTGATTCACTAAGAGCCTTACTATTGAGGAGAGGACAGAAGGAATGGGACCTGCTGCTTCAGCAGATCATGAGGTCATTCCGAGGGACTCCACACTCCATCACTGGCGAGACGCCCAACTTTTTCATGCTGGGCCAAGAGGTTTGCCTGCCAGACCAACTTGATGGCAGACCCTCTCCCTTAGAACAGCAGAGTGTGACAGACTATACACTCCAGATGCAGGAGTGCCTACAAACGTCCCATGAGCTGCTGAGAGAAGAGCAGGCCACCATCAGGCAGGAGGATACAGAGGAGCCACTCTTGTTTGCACCAGGAGACCTGGTCCTGTTAGAAAACAAGAGGCGAATGAAAGGCAGTAATCCGAAACTGCAGTCCAGTTTCGTGGGCCCCTATACAATACAGGAGGTGTATCCAAACCACACACTCAAGATTGAAAGGAGTGGGCAGACCTCAGTAAAGAATGAGCGGAGGCTGAAGGCCTACCACCCCTGCCCTGAATCAGTAGGCAGGGCTCCTCTTAGTAGAGAGCCAGCTCTGCGACCCAACATGAAGGGGGCTGTCCAACGTAGGCCAATGCCTAGACAAGAAACCCTGAAAACCCCTCCACATGAGCCGACAGACAAGGAGCTTGTTCGACAACCTGACGGACAAAGCACTAGAGAGCAGGCAGTGGAGCAGGCTGCTAAGGCACTGGTGGAGCAATTGGCCCAGCTACCCACACAACCACTAACACCACCACCAGTTGACCCTGGTCCACCCAGCAGTTGTTTTGAGTTACCTAACAATGGTAGAGAACGACTGAGCAGGCATGAGCGATGGGAGAGAGACCAGCAATGGCCAGCTCTACCCACAGCCGAGCCACAAACCATTATGGTTGCTGCAGAAGCACCCACAATTCTCCCAGAGGACCACCAACCAGCCAACAGAGAACCCTCCCCCAGTAGGGAGGAACCAGCACCAGAGGGTAGACCAAAAGGAAGTACTAGGCCACCCTCTAAATTAGCCGATTATCATTGCTACAGAGCTGCCGACTTTGGTACCTATAATGATACAGCGGAAACACAACTAGAGAAGATGTTAGCAGAGGTACAGAGCCAATTACAACTTCCTGCCCGACACCTGGTAGAACAAGCAGTAATTGGCGGAACAGAAGGACTGCCAGAGGTAAAACAGCACCAGGTGAGACTGACCGAACCCCCTATTCTATCAGCATAAGTGAGGAGCATAAGCTATAGGGAGCAGTAAGCAGCAGCCGATACTGACCTGGCAGATCTGTATAATCTTACCCTAGACTGTTCTATTACATAACTAACATTCTATTTTAGCCACTTTATGGTGTATGTCATTATATTTTACGATATTTTACGTTTTTATCTAATCATATATTTATCCTCGTCGCCAAGTTGTCCTCTCCTACGTCTAATTGGTCCCCCTTGATGACCAATGGGGCGGAGTGTGTAGGGAAACGCAACTACAAACAACTTGTAAAAGGTGCTATGTGGAGACAATTCCCTTACAATCAACTTACTGTATGTTTGCAATCATCTATCGAGTGGAGTCAGCCATTCAATCAGTTGAATAAGCACAATAGAGCCATTCTTGCAAGGTGGACTCGACAGTGGTGGAATAGATGGTGGAGGCCATCTCTTCCAGCTTGTCCAGCAACAGACAAAGACGATCAGCAGTCAGCCTATGCCAGACATGCGAAGGAACTGCTGCTGATCAGACCTGTCTACTGTTGCAATGGCAAAAGACGGCGGACTGTAGCCTGAGGGTCGAAACAATCAGGGTAGAAAGTGCAGGTGGCGCTACCTATGGTGTGTCCTGTGAGAGGCCACCACAAATTCCGGCACAATATATGATAATACAATATAATAGTACAGTATTATACTGTACTAGTATATTGTATTATCATATATTGTGCAGGAATTTGTGGTGGCTCAATGGGTATATTGCATAACTAGTCAGTTTTTTGTCAGCTGTTCATCTCTTAGCATCCTTTCATTGAATTTAACTTGTCAATATTTGTGTCACACGCAGCAGAATAGAAAAAGCTTTATCTATTTTCGATCAATTTTCTGAGAATAACAATTTCTTTCCCAATGAGTGAATGTTCACCGAAATATGTATAAAAGAGCAAAATTACATTTATGTATACTAATTTTTTCTTTTAACTTACGTTTTAACAACTCAATATTTTGGTGTGCAATCATCCTCCTAGAGCTTGTAGTGCAGGATAACGCGTGACTATCAATAAGTTAGTAAAAAAGTGACTTAGATGTCTTTGTTTAATTTTTTAAATCATTAACATTTCCATTATATTGCACTGACAGATCTTCGACAAGCATTTGCATGTGACACCCACAAAGTTGTCCATGTTTTACATACTGGTATATCTTTCTATACGCCCTTAGTGTAAATAGTCCAAGAAACATTACTGCACACAAATTAACCTATTTCACAAGCACACCCAAAGAATCGTTTTCTCAACTCTCATTTCCATCATTTGATTTGCTGCTGATATACTCTCGTCGAGCAACTTATTTGAAATTCATGTTTGTTCTTTGCTTGAAATATCGAAATCCCTGGGGAAAAAATGCGTCTTGAAAATAAAAATGCAATTTGACTTCTTTAGCTTTTGTATTTCAAGTTTACATTTATTTTAACCAATTGAATAAGAAAAAAATAATAAATAGACAGACCTTTGTGGCGCCTCTGGTAATATTCAGAGGCAAAAAACAGTTAAATTTTTTAGTTGATTTGGAGTTGCCTTTCCTATTGCATTTGCTCATCATTCTCACCAATTACCACACCTAACAAGATCTGTTACAAAATTTTAGCTTAATTTGTTTTAAACATGTTTTTTGTTGACATTTTGACAGAAAAACAGTGATGAGAATATTTGGGTTACTGTAACACTTTAGTTACTAATGTTAGTAGTAGTAGTAATGTAGGAGCAGATAACTTTATAATGGAGCAAGGTTTTAGTGTTCAGCAATACAGAGCTTTTGGATAGCTTGATTGAAAATGCTGCCATAATGACTAAATTGGTCTTACTTGTATGTAGAGGACTAGCAATGACTACAAACCCTGAAAGTAAAAATATAAATTTGGGAGTTGTTCACCCATTAAGACACTAACAGGGGGAATTAAACTAAAGTGATCTGCAGGGCCTGGAGAGGGCTTCAGTACTGTTAGACACACCCTCATATGGTCTAAATCACCGCTTTATATATTATATATTGCATAAGTTGAATAAGGGATTAACATTGTGGGTGTCAACTTTATTGAATATGTAAAAGTTCGCCATCTTTTAAACCTTTCATATCTTGTAATGTCATCTTTATAGTGATCCTAGTTGAGCACCTTTTGTTTAGTCAGCAGCCCCACCCACCTATGCAGTCACAACAGCATTACTGACCAAAAAATATGCCTTGTGTCGCCTTTTTTCGCACTCATCATTGAATACGGAGTCCAGTTTCAATGCAGTAATCCATCTGTGTGAAAGGTATCCAAAACTAACCGAAGTTCACTCGACTTAAAAAATGTGATACCGCAAGTTGGCTTGTATCCATTGTTCGCTGCAGACAGAATTTGATTATTCACAAAACCGCATTCATCAGGTGAAAGACAAAAATCCAACAGCGACTACAGGTGTTAGGCGCTTATCTCAAGCTTATGGAAAACATTTATAAAGCAACAAAAAAAATGGGTGTCATTCGTCGGTTGGTGCGCATTCAAAACATCAATGCGTTGCGGGGAGGTCGGCTACCCCCCTCCCTTACACCCATTGAATTAATTACTTTGTAGCACACTTGCCAACGACTGACGCCCCAATTCAATTTTTTTGCAAAATTTGGGCTGACAAAAAGTGCAAGTTTCATTATAATGCCATTCTACAACAACCCATAATTATATATATTTTTTTTCATGTTTAGAAACATCCATTTATCTGCATAATCTTTTGGCTCATTTTTTTTCAAATTTTTCCAATCCACATTATGGAAGAGTTTCACATTACAACCCAAGTCGGCTCCTGCGACCAACCAGGTAGTAGTGACTTTTTTTCTATTCCCAAACTCAACTGATATCTTAATCAGTCTCTTTACTGCGTGACCAGTTTGTGCTTATTATAAGATTCTTGGTTGGATAACTTCAAAGAAGATCCTAAGTCCGGAAAACATGTTTTTTTTATAAGCTTCTTAAAGTTGTTGAAATATAGCAGCTGAGAGAACTTAATCTCTGGTATTGATTGATTTCTTCTGGAACAGTTTCTGTGGGTCAACATCTGCAAACAGAGAAATGCAAAAAATACTGATGTATTGCAAAGACATAGAAAGCGGATTATGAAATATTCAACTCATTTCTGTACAACGAAGACAAGTAGTCTGTTGTCTAGTGTTGTACAGGACTAAAAATAGCTACAACAATGATGGCATTTGGAAATGTCATATTGAGCCTTGCTAATTCAACAAACATGAATGTCAGTGTCACAGTGTCACAGTGTCACAGCATCTTAAATGTAATATCCAAAATTTATGTTGTTTTTTTCAAGGTTTTGCGGCTCGTTTTATACCCATTAACAATGGGGTTAGTGCCAATAAGAGTACATACGCCAGGGGTCGCAGGATTTTGAGGTAATTGATTCTATTGGCTGAAATACAAATAGGCTGAAGACTTTTGTCAGTGTTCAAGTAAAACGCCCCAAACAAAAGCTTTCGAAATAAGTGCAAGGGAATCATCTTCGAGCCCACTGATGATGTTTATTTCTAAGACGACAAAGAGGTTAGTTTATATAAACTCCCGTCATTGGCGTTGGTGTTACAGTCAGACAGTTATTGATAATTTTCAAAGTCTATGGTCACAGTATCTAGGGAAATGTGGGTTTCCGCTTCTTAAGAATACAAAAATCATAACCATTTTGGTCCAAACAGCTAGTCTGATTTCTTTTGCAGATTATTTCTTTATTTCAGCGTTGACACTAATGTTTTCTTTTTCCTAAGTGCATTTAATATAAATAAATAAGTATATAAAAACAAATTAAATAGCAAATCTGAAACGTATCCTTCTATATACTTCAATCTGGTGAAAAACTGTTTCCAGTAATTGAACCCATTGAAAAGACGGTCACTATCCCCATCTCCCTTATTGCAACTTTGAATGGTTTAAAAATTGAAAAACTGAAGGAGGTAATACTAAATACAATTCATCCAGTATAAATACTAATTTTCTTACAAAACCCTCAACCAACCAATAAGAGTATGGTATTAAGGTTTGATACGCAGGTCACTGATTGGCTGGTCTGTAAAAGCAGACGATTAATGAGTCATTAAACTTTTTAAATGTGCTTTTGTGATTGGTTAATTTTTTGTACCAAAGGTTTTCATTTGATAAAACTTTTTTTAACAGAATTCATTGTTTCAGTTTCATCTCTGCTAGTATTACAACATGTAAGAGTGTCGAAAACAACATTCCAACAAATCATCGGTGGGTGAAACCAGGTCTTCAGCATGATGTCATAGGTTCTCCTTTTTGCTTTTCAAGCTTTTTGACCACCATGCTAGTAGTAATATATGAGCCGATCTCCCTACCAAGTGACCACCATGCTCAATAGAGTGCCAACTACAAAAACGGTGGATAACTTGAAAAACCAACATGACTTGTTGAAAGCTCATTATTAGTCAACAACATGTCACCACAGAAGTGTTAGATAAAATTCCGAGCAAAAACTTAAAAAAACGACAAAAAATAATTGATTACATATGATTTCATTCATCATCACCAGCACTATAATATATAAATCATTCATTTCGTAATAAAAAGTGAAGTTTATGAAACATCCTAATGCCAGCATTAAATGAATGAATAAATAAATATAGCATAAACTGCATAAATATGAAGTTTAATAAAACAATTATTCAATGATATGCAGTGAACATGGGACTACAATTGATGTTCGAAGTGATTTCTGTAACAAAAACATTTCAGGAGTTATCCCAGCTTGTGAGGTGAGCAGCATCTAGCAATGGTCACAGCTGCAGGTTCTTTCCAGAACCAGTGCACTTTTTTCTTCATCAATAACTGGTGGCTACCTACCACGGTTGATGTCAATTCAGGAATTATTATCTGCTATTCCAAAGAGCTAATTATTCTAGGAGGTTAAATAAATGACTGTTACCATAGAAACGTGAGTTATGAGATTATCCTGGACTTTGACTACAACCAAAGCAAATTGTGGATAAGGGAATAATGCTAATCACGCTTGTTAGTGCACGTAGAGTTCAAGGGTACATCCAAACTAGACAAGAAACTTAAGTTTTTTGCATGATTCGTTCTGTCAGTCAAGCACTTTGCGTACATACAGATGAGTTCCGGGAATTCCATTCAGTCCTAATTAGCAATCGTAGCAGAAGGTAGTTAAACTTTTGCCCTGCGTCCTTAACAAAGCTAATGATTCATTGGGGGTTCACTGCATTGAATCTGATACATCGCAAGTATAAAATACATGTGCAACACGCTTACAGCTGATTAGTCGACAGCTGCGGCTTCTTTAGGCTGAAATAACCTCTATTATCTGCAGCAGGTCATATAAAACCTAGCTCCAGGTCTAAAGAAGCAGGAGGGGACAATTAATACACCATTAACTAACACAAAACCAGCTCAAGGGTTAGAGACAACAGCTGCTGTTGGTAACTTGGTAACCTGGGGAGTCTTTAGTATGTTTACCGGATGATTCTGTGGTTAGGAAGACATAAGCAGTGTTCATGGACAAACTTTAAAAGAGAATCTATCTTGGAATGAAGCCAAAAGATAATAACCATAAATAGTATCAGACAGAAAAAATATCATAAACTTGATAGCAGATCCGAGAAGACAACTTAGAGTTGTGGATGAGTCCATAAACTTGAACATTAGACATTAATAGCCATCAAGTATTGTATGCTACGACACATACACATATATGTTGTACAGCTGCCGGGCAAAGAATATTGCTATAATAATTGTCAAGTAGGCAATGATCTCTTAGAACTAAAGTTGCTGAGATACTTCAATAGCTTCCGGCAGGTTTGTACTTGAAAACAATCTCAGATCCATGGCATACCTGTACATCCATGGAGTTATCATAGAAATGATCACCAAATCGGGTGGACTCTAGCAGATTATTACAAAAAAATTTCTAATGATATACATGAAGAAAGCCCAAATGTCTACAGGCCACAGGTGTCAATCACAATAGCAAGTGACACCAGTTGCAACAACAAATCCATTATTCACCATCATCATATCTAAATTGGCCACTCCAGGGTCAGAGCAAGGTCTGCTATGTTAATAAAATGAAGAAAAAAATTACTGGTTAGAGTCATACTTGCTAGTTTGTTTCTAAAACATTTTAAAATGACATCGCGAAAGGTTATTCGTTATCACTCATTAGACTTCACCATTTTGTCCAGTCATCTACATCAGAAATCGATGCAACTAGTACTAACAACTAGCAACTAACAAACGAAGCATCTGCGGCAACCATAAACGACAGATGAGAATTTTTGAGGTCACAGCTGAAAACACAGAACTAAAGTAAAACAAAAATTACTGGTATGTCAGACAAATTATATATTCCACGTCCATATTTAAGAACTTTGAAAAAGATACTAAAACAGGTGCCGGAAGCTTTGGCCACAACGTAGTCATGCAATACTAATGAAGCTTTACGCTGTAATTTCCTGTTTCTTTGAACAAGGTCAATGGTTATTTCTGAGAAAGCATGCATGTCAAGTCAATATGGCAGCTTAAAAACTGGTTATGAAACCTAGAGTAATGTGTAATAACAACTCGTCACATGTTGGTAAGCTTTGAACGAGCAAGTATATAATTGCCAATCCCGCAAGGAGATAAGTCTGGCTATGCCAGGTGGAAGAAAGTAGGACGGCAACCACGAGAGTAATAAGAGATTAATATGGCCAACCATTAGAATGATGCAATACCTGACGCACAACAGACTTCCACGTCCATAAATCAAAAAAAGTTAGAATCTAGTGAAGATGTTGATTAAATAGAAAACAACTGGCTAGACAATGGCTGTGGTGCGTAGGAATGTCTCCACTTTACTAATTAATAAAAATAAACTTGCCTGTCTGTGGTATTTTATCATGCATTGCCACAATTGGTAACTGAAATAATTAACTATGAAACATTATTATACTTTTCTGGTAAAAAATAAATTCATTTTGGATCAAATCCATAGCATGAATAATGACATTTTTATCTTTTTTTCATCATTTTTCAACTTCAATGAGCTAGCAAAAACTGTCAACAGAATGAGCCAAGATGTTTAATCACTGCAGAGATCTGTCCATAGATAGAATGCCGCACCATTGAACTACTCGAGCTGGTTGCTTCGCAAGTGCATGTGATGTGTTGTTATGATGTGAGAAGTTGTTGTTGATGTGTTGGCCAGAGAATGGAGTTAAGTGTGGGTGTGCGTAGGTGGGCTTTTGAAAACAATATTTTCTCAACTGAGAGAGATTATGTTGAAAACCTGCTAAATATAAGTTAACACAACATGATTTTTACATAAAAAAGGAACTGCTATTAGCCAGGGAATGGAGAAGTGTGGTTATGCATTGTACCAGTAACACCAGTTGTGACTTGGTTGATAAACTGTTGAGTTTAGAAGATCAATTTAGCATACGACAATTACATTTCTTTAATAATAATCTTTTTAAACAATTCACTATCACTTTTATGTTATTGGAGACTTCTTGATGTACTGCTCTTTAAAGGACTTTTGTAAGCTTGATAAAAGAATTTCATGGGCTACATGAAAAAGTCTGCGACTTGGCAACTAGCCTTTTTAGCTGTGTGATGCTGACAAGATAAAATGAATAATACTTCACATAAATGTCAGCAGTGAGAAGCAACACATTCTTTTCAGCCCCTTGGTGCTAATCATAGTATTTAAAATAGTATAGTAACATTCTAGCATCTGCATTAATACCTATTAAAAGCTTACAAACAATACTTTTACATTGCTAGCCAATGCACAAAATGGTGGAGTCTTAAACATAATGGTTCAATTGTCGGCAACAAAAGCGTCAGCAAATCTAATAATTGTCCTCGTTAAACATTTCTCTATTTCGGCTTGTAAATATTAAGTTATTCTGGATACTGCATTCAAAAGATAAAATTCCAAAGTTTGCCGGAGTACAAATTTTTATTCATTTTTGAGTTACAAATAATGCAGCATAAACTATTCAAAGCAGAGTTGATTGCAGGCATTCTCACCTGATAATAAGAGTATTCGCGACCTGTTCGTCAAACAAAATACAAACAATAGTAGGTGTGCGTAATTCAATACGTCGCGTATGTAACAGAACATTAGTTTAGAACAACATAAACATTCAGTGAAATATTTTAGTTCACCGAACAAATCATAAGGATATAAAACCGGTCTGTAAAGATGAAAAAAATCAACTCGCTCGTCATTATTTATTTAGTGTTCAGTTTCATTCGTGACCTACGAACAGTATAAATAAATACTCGTTGATTATTTTTTTATTCAGTGAGCTACTTTTTGTTGACCCATGAGTTACGAAAAAAATGATTATTTATTGATCAAATATATTGCCAGCGTAATTATTTTTATTACCATGTGTTCGGCGAACAGAGGTCGCGAATACTCTTATTATTACATAAGAAGACATACGTTGGCAATGTTGATTTCATCAACTTCCATTTTAAATCAACAAAACCTTAAAGCACAGTTTGTTTTATTCAAGAAAATTGTAAAAATAGTACTAACATGCACATTAGTTATGATGTTCTACTACAGTGTATTACTTTTTGCTTCTAACTGGTCAATTAGGGTGCTACATGCTGAATAAAGTTTAAAATGCATACCAGAAGTGCAAGGCGACGGCTACAATCACATAAGAGCTGAAAGCATTGTCTAGCTTGTAGCATTATTGCTTCTAGTTATGAATTCTTTTTGAATGATTTGCTGAAATAAGTGCGTTCCGGCCACAATCATGTGATCTCGAACAAAAAACCACCTGTAAGCAAATTTGCAAAAAACTGCAAACTGTTGCAAGCTACTCAACCAAACCGCATCCATGCAGTAAACGGAGAGACACATGGACAGACAAAAAAAAACACGCATTTACAGGAACGGGTCTGATTATTATTACCAGATTAAATGAAAAACAAGTAGAAATCAGCCAAGTGGTATATTAAACGAAAAAAAGACATATATCCCTTATCAAATCTTTTTCTGAATTTTATAAAAGCTCAACATGGGAAAAAATATCGCTATTGCTTGGCGTACACAAACAGTGATTGTAAAGGAGAACTAGCCAGCCATGACTCAGCTGTATATACAGGTTAGTCTTTTAAGTGTTAAAAATACTCTATAATTCTTTCGATTATAAAACGAGCTACAAAATGTGTTTATGATTGCGCATGATATCAAAAACATACGCACAAATGCTTTGTGTGGTTGAAAAGTGGTCATAGTACTGCCTTTATTTAGACAATAGAAGTTATAAAACAAAGAACAGGCAATTGGTGAAAAAAAAATATAAATAACAACGACATAAAATGACTATTGTCCGTGCGCATTTATCAAATGATTTACAAGATTAATGCATTATATGTATATATATATATCGGCTTAGCTGAGTCAGATAAATACATAAATTATTCAAATAGGCAAGCATAAAGTAGACATGCTACCAACCAAGATGGCTAAAATTGGTACGCAAACATATATCACTTACTGACGACTGCTTCACCTGTCAAGTTTCATAACCTTCTGGCATGTCACCAAACTGTACTAGATAGTGCCTAGACAACAAAGTTAAACTATTATTAGTTTCCATCAAAGATCCTATGTCCACTATTCTGGAAGCAAATCCTGCTCAACATGTCCCAGTACAGGCGCAGTGTATTCCTTAGAAAGCGTGAAACATGAATGATGTCATAAAAACTGTGCACACGCATTGTGTACTATACACATTCATAGATGCTGAATAATTGTGCTTGCAATTATGATGAAAATTCTCAAGATGTCAATTCTAGGAGACAAAACTACATATTCAATTGAAAAGATTAACTTTGAAGAAAGAATGGTACAGAATGTTGAAGCAAGTATCGACAGGAACGAACGTGGCTGAGAATAAATGCAATCACACCTGCACCAAAAGTAGTCACATCCTAGAACAAACATGGACATACCTGGAATGAATGCTTAACAGGCTATAGAAAAGAATATTTGACCTTCATTCCAGGTAGAGTCTACGTTCATCCCAGGAGCTTATAAAATCTCATTTAGCTGTTTTTTTTTCCAGAAAGTGTCCACATTCACACATTGTATGAAAGTGGACACCCACATCAAGGATGAATGTTAACATAAGATTTGGTAAGCCTTCTGGAATGACAAGGTTTCATACATAGGCATTCCTTCAAGGTTCGTCTGCTTTTAGTCATTCACATTCAATCTTGCTGAAGCACCGTTGGACTACTCGGATACAACTCCATTAGTAAAACAGAAATTGATAATACTTCCAAAACAATAAGTATTCATTAACCAAGCTTCTAGCGTGAGAAATCGATATAGGTTTTTATTTCAATTGATTCGTATAGTTCAATAAAAAAATTTGAGATATAAACACTAACAAAACTGCTCATGATGAATTTTTGAGTTTGCACCATAAATAAAGAAACTGAAACTTTTTCACACCGTCAACAAAATTTATATACCAAAAATAGTGTTCTATGCCAATATTTACAAAAAACTTTTTTATCATAAATGATCATTTAAATTTTTTAGCTTTGAATATTATCTGCTATAAATCTTCACAAAAAATCAAGTATATATTTTTAGGGAGAGGACAACTCCACCTGTTATTCCAACTAATCAATACTGAGATAATTAATGGAGAAAGAAAAATAAATGTTTGGAATTGAGATTGATATGTCCCATTCCAATCTGACATCTATGCTAATAACATATTGTCAGCTTAGATTGGTGACAGGAGAAGAACATCTGCCGTTTGTTATTGAACTTTGTTAGCCGGCCAATATTAATCCCATCAGCCATTTGCACGTGATTTGATCGATTCCTGCCGAGAATCGATGAGAGAGAACTTTATAGACCAGTATTTATAGGAAAAACAATCTTGTGACACGGACACGACACGCTAAGCTCTGTCAAACTTTATTTCATAGATAATTACAAAAATATTTCGACGCTGTCAATTTTAACGATAAAGTCTGGAATCCCAACTTCATTGATATTTTTGCCGCAATCCAAAATCACATACTATTATTTTAATGATTACTTGTTACCTACTGGCATTATTTTATTCTAAAATGATGAAATGAAAGCTAAATCTATCAGCAAGCAGTAATCCTGAATGTATTTCATGTATAGTAAAAAATGATGAGATCGGCTTCTGCAAACCTGTTTCCTGCATGCAGCAAAAAAACCATTTGGTAATACAAATTTTTTTGATGCACATAAAACCAAGTATTGAGCAATTCGTACTATTTGATATACTTGCTAATATAGTTAGATGTGGACATGATACAAACCACTAATAATAAAAGTACAAAAATTATGCATGCCAATGATGAGTTAGTGGACAGAAACGTTAGTATCTAGTAAAGAGGAGGGTGAAAAGTTTACCTGATGGATTGGCTGGGATTTTGTGGTGTGTGATTCTCATCTATAAAGTACTCATCCAGTGGCTGCAGCGTTTGAGCTTCTTTGGCTTTGCTAATGATCTCATCAAGCTCCTACCACAACAAATCTAACAGATATCACATCGGTAACACGCCCGCCCGCCCGCTATATGTAATGGTTTACCACTTCCACAACCTGAATCTCACTAAAGACAGAGCAGTGATATACCAAATGTTTATAGCTTGCCATCACATTCCCCTGTACGAAGATAAGTTCTTGTTTTAGCAGATCTGACATTATAACTAACATATACGATGTCTAACTAAACTATATGTACTAGTACATATAGCTCATGTACTAGTACATATAGTTTATGTAACCAGTACATGTAGTTTATGTACAAGTACATGCAGTTTATGTACCAGTGTATGTAGTTTATGTACCAGTGTATGTAGTTTATGTACTAGTACATGTAATTTATGTACTAGTACATGTAGTTTATGTAACCAGTACATGCAGTTTATGTACTAGTACATGTAGTTTATGTACCAGTAAATGTAGTTTATGTACTTGGATGTGCAGTTTATGTACCAGTACATGTAGCTTATGTACTAGTACATGTAGTTTATGTACCGATACCTAAAAGTTAGCAGTACTATTACATTATATGGAGGTTTTGCTATCCAGCCATTAATATTTCACCATTGGTAAAGGTTGTCATACGTGTAGGGTGCACAACACCTATTTGGGTCACATCCCAACAGGCCACAAGTCACTCAGAGAGTGTAGTTGGTATTACACGTTCAGAAATTATTCATTTTGCTAACATGAGTAACATGTTACGACCCAAGAAATGCTGAGATCTGCTGCAGATCCTGATCAATGGCAGCAAACAACCAATCATAATGCTAGCTCAACATAGAATGAGGAAAGGTTGTTTGATCTATGAAGCTTTAATTTGTAGGGGAGCAAGTGAGAGACTGCTGAAACAGAGTTGCTTTCCTGTACTGAGGATCTCCATCACACCTGTCACTGCAGTTAAATAGAGCAGGACTCAAGCACGTCGCTAGTAGAATTTGTACTAGCAGACTAATAGCTGGGGCGGGGCGTGGTATGAACAGCGATACAAGGAAATCACAGAGTTAATCATTCTATCACCGCCATGTCAAAAATCAAAGAATATATGTACATGTACCATAACTTATAGTCGACAAACATAGTGCGTTAAAAACAGTGTGCGAGACTTTCAATTTTTAGTTTTGAGTTTATATATATATTTGTGGAAATCACTTCTATGTTAATAGAAGAATTCTATCTAATAGTCAGAGAAAAAGCTATTTCAATGGGCCCACAATTTGAAATGTGCCTAGCCAGCGGATGACCAATGTCCACAAGTTTTCCATAAAGATATACATTGTGAGATTTGCTACGCAGTATTATTTCTACTTTTTGTATGTTTCAGTAACGTATTCAGCCATGAAGGAACATCAGAATAAAATCACTGGCAAAACACGTAAATTTTCACATGGAAAAGTGGGCCACCAAAAAACAGCAATAGGACCGAGTTTGGCCCATAGTCCATAGTTCGAGCACACCGGCTTTATCGTGTAGCATTGTGATATGTTTTACATACGTACAGGTTGCCTTGGATAGAGTGGGGATCGAAAATTGATAAACTTTCAGCTGTTGTTACGTAATATATGTAGTACTAAACATTTTCAAGAGCATAATTTTGCATTTTTAGCAGCTTGTGGAACGTTTTTTAGAAACATTAAACGGGGCTAAAATCATGTAAATTTCTTATACAGTATAATTAATAACATACAATATTGGTAAAAACAATAAATAATAGTATGAATATGAAAACATGAAGTAGACGAGGTGGTAATTTATTATTATTTAGAATGAACTCTACATAGTTGTAAAGTGTTAATGTTATATCAGCTATGAGTTACATCAGCTATGAGTTATATCAGCTATGAGTTATATCAGCTATGAGTTATATCAGCTATGAGTTATATCAGCTATGAGTTATATCAGCTATGAGTTATATCAGCTATGAGTTATATCAGCTATGAGTTATATCAGCTATGAGTTATATCAGCTATGAGTTATATCAGCTATGAGTTATATCAGCTATGAACTATATCTGCGTATGATTAAACTCTCACAACCAATCTGAATGGGTTTAATATAACAACCATTCTGTGCGTTTGCTGTCATGAAGGGAGAGAAAAACTGACAAGTCTACAGGCTATGTGCCCAAACACAAAAAAGGAAGAAAAATCATTCAGTTCTTTACGTCCCACCCTGTTAATTCTCACACAAAAAAACTGATAAGTCAATGTATCCAGCTGAGCAGCCAGACTCATCTCGAATAAAGGACAGGCTGAGTTGGTCTCTAACCCTCACACATCTACCACCAAGCCATAGAGCAAACAATGCAGACCACCTGTCACACACGCCCACCACCAAGCGTTATACAACTTTCCTTATGCAAATGCAACTGGATGAATCTATGAGGAAGGTAGACAGAAGGACCAATGAAATACCGTTACACGGTAAATCACCTACAGCTATACAAACATTTCACAAGTGCTCAAGCTGGCACATTTCCTGAAACATTTTTTACGAAATAGTTAATTTTTCATAGGCAATCAGTATGATAACATATGATTTGACACCTCCATGTCTGTCTTGATACAGCATGATACAAATTATACATATTATATACAAACATACGTAGGTACAGGATAAATATATGCATGCCATGTACGTTAGAATATAAAAACATCTGTAAAAATCATTTAGCTGCAACGTTTCATACAAGTTTTTACTCGCAAAAAATATATACTAACTTTGAACCGCATATGTGATACGCAAGGGGGGCATACATGACATAATGAGTCTTTTCTGTTTCACTGGTCATTAGAAATACTATAAAAGTTATATAGAGCCGTTATGCAAGAGCTGAGACCCTAAATCCAAACCATTCAGCAGTAAGAACCATTTTAATTAACACACAAAATACATAGCATTACCTCAGCTTCAGAATCTTCTTCAAAATCATCATCATAGTTATAAGTGCTGCTGCACTCTGCACCAGAGAGCTCTGCGACAGGAGGTGATGAGCTAGTGATTGGAGATGAATAAAAGACGTTTCCATCTGGACTGTCTACTGAGTCTGCAGATATTTCTTCAGGAATTTCTTCGTCACTAGCTGAAGCAAATAAAGCAGCGCACAGTTGTACATTACTAACATATATCTAATCAGATACGAGCTATCGCTGTCATCACAAGATAGTCCAAAATGAACACAAGCTGGGCACAACTCCTTCCAATCATTTAAAATCACAAATCAATCCACGAATTGTTTGCATAATTAAGCCCACTCACATTCGTACCGATGGACGGGTTGAAACAGAGTTGAATCAGTTCAATCCTGAATCCTATCAAGAGCATTTTACTAGTAATCTGCTTTGTAACACAACGATGTATTATCAGGCTTTGTGTTTTGTCAATTGAAACTTTTTTGTCTGTTTCTTTAAATTTATTTGTGATTTTAGGAGGAATTTCTGTTTCCCTGTATATACATGTATATAGCCTAGTACAAGTTTTTATGTCTAGTACGTAAACTTGTTATTTTTGGATTCGACATTGATTTTCTCGCTTTTATATAAGTTGCTTTATAACTTTTGCCCTAATTCGTATTTACCTCTGTTATTAATTTCTTTCTTATTCAGCATTACTACTTGCTTTACTTTATTCCAATACATTTTTTACATTAAGTTTTTATTCTGAAATTGCAACATTGCCATATATTTTTGAACATGCCTTTTTACACAAGATTGTAAATCATCTCCAGTTTCCGTCTTTGGTTTGCTTGGTTAAAATTTCCCTGAGCTAGTGTCTCTCATTTTTGCTGACTCACTATTTACCAAGCAACTGACAACTGACATGTTGCAAAATAAAAATGATAAAGCGAATGACCCGGAGTATTCTTGTCATTTCAGGAGGGTATTATCCAAACAGGCGCTAGTTCTCTGATATCCGTCTTCAAACCAAACACTGCCTTGCAAACCCAAGTTGTTATTGCACATCAGACAATGAATGAACAGTAAGTCCAACACTTGCTGGTTTTGATGCAATATGAAGAAATATAAATCAACATCAACTTTGCATTAGTAAAATGTTTTGGTAGATAACATATCTTTGTGGCCTGTGATTAACATTATTTTGAACGAATAGCCAGAAAACATTTCAACAGCTCACCACTAATGATGAAACAAAAAATAGTACATGTAAACTAAAATGCCATTTGAAGGAAATGTCATTTGAATATTTAGTGCCTAGGCGCCACAGGTAGCAACATAAACAACTTCTACAACAAAATAACATCATAAATAAAATAAAAAAACTCACCACAAACAAAACTATTAATAAATGAAAATGAATATACACAGAAAACAAATCAATTTTAATAAATGTAAACCATGTGACTCTGAATAATTAACTACACCTTATTTACCAAAAACAGTCGTGTATAGCACCGGTATAAAACTACTTGCTCACGTAAATTGACATGAAAATGTCAAAAATTTCATCAGGTACTTTGACTCACACGCCTCATTCACGTGTACCCTGTGGTTAAAAAAATATTTCCTATTTAAATATACAAAGTGATTCGGCAGCTGTAATACCTGCTAACAGCAAGTGTCAGCAAGTGTCAGCAGGTGTCAGCAGGTGTCAGCAGGTGTCAGCAAGTGTGGCGTTGTCAATCAATGGCTGGTAACTTTTATATAAACTCTGTTAGTAAGCCTTACAGAAAGTTGTTAAAAAAAAACTGATTTTTTGTAATGCTTTGCATATCCTATTACAAACACCACTGAGCATCGCAGCACTCAAACTGAAGTACCGACCTTGTGCGCCATCAGAGGAGCCTGAAGAGCTGTCAAAGTCATCTGAATAGTTGGTAGAAGTTCTAGCCGGCAGCTCATCAGGAGAGCTGTCTTTGGTTGCTTCTGCAGCGTGTTTGCCTTTGTCTAACATATATGCAATAATTATATGACTATTCATTACCAATTTTAAAAGCCAAATAGCTATTAAAATGACAAAGTTAGTACTATTGTGCAAATGTGGTGGAGTAATCTCCTACATGGCCCTACATATTAACCGACTTTTCTTGTGCTGAGTAGCTAGTTGGTGCCGATAATAGGTGATTTCTCATAAATTTAAAACATCAACGTCTCAACCGTTTTATGTTAAAAAGTCAGTCGACTACAGTGCCAGAATAGTTGTAGAAAACACAATTCACTGTTTTTTTCAACAAAAAAAAAAGCATTGCTCAGTATGAGCAAGAGGCTTGATCGCTTCATGGGACGCTTGGCCTCAAATAATTCAAAAGCATTTTAAATCAAAATTTGAGCAAACAGCTCTTGAATTATCGGTGAACAATGAAAAGTGCTCGTGTTTCTTCAATTTATTGCGATACTAGTCCATTAGTAACGTAACCTTTACCATGGAGATCTGTGTCTTTTTGTTCTTTGCCAGCTTCAACCATCTGAGGAGGGAGTGACTTCCTGAGACAAGGGAGAGGTTTGAGTTGCTTTGCATGCATTACCGGTGTACTTCGCCGCATAGATTTGCACAATTCTGTAGGCCTGCCAACAAGAGAAAAATATTGTATTATTAGAATCAAAAACTCGTTGCGTGTAATAAATATGATTGCAAAATAGCATGCATAATGTACCATAAATTATTAATGAAAAACCTAGAAAAAACTTTGCTATTGCGATAGATTCAACAGGTGGTATTGGTAGGTCACACAACACGACAACGGCTGCATACAAGCTTGACTCACCATATAGAATTCTAAAAAACATTACTTTCTTGTTATATAAAAAAAATTGCTAAAATCTGGGGGAGCTTGATATTGAGCAACTTTTAATCACAATAAAAATTTAGTGAGTGTGATTTGAGGTGAGAAACCCTGCATCGTGGCCTCCTCCTGATTAGGGAGAGTTTCATCATCGTTGATTGCTCCAAGAGCCAGGCACAAATATTCATGTAAATCTATCAATATTTGCAGGTTACCCAAAAAATTCCACAGTATTCCAGGAATTGAGAAAGTCAAAATTATAATCGCAATAAGAATAAGAGAAAAAGCCTTCGCAAATATTTGCATCTCAAACTGAGATGGAGAAATCAGCTGTTAGAAGTTGAATTGACAGACACCCCAGCGATTTTCAAAAGCTGGACAAGTGATCCCCCAACCATTTAGTATGATAGTAACCTGACAAGCTCGCACATATTGGTTACTTAATGTCAACATTTCCATTTAGGAGGCAGCGACGTGGGATTACAAATATTAATGGGTTCCATCTCTTTCAATGCTAGTGACATTACAAAGTGGCCAGATAAATCAAACTCGGAAACTTAGAATATTCCCTTCTCCACACTAAACTGTGTCCACCATTTTGAAGTTTAATGCCATTACTTGGCGTGAGATCAAATAAAAGGCAATGGGACCACAAATTTTTGACTGGGAGGGAAATAAAGTATTGATGGAGATTTTGTGCGACTGGTACGAACTACCTTAGGCCTGGTACGTTCAACAGTACTGAGAACATAAGAAAAATGTTGCTAATAGTTGTAGGAAGCTGGCAACAAGTCGTGCCAGTTTTTTAATCGTTAATATTATACAACAGTTTTTGTAAGCCCTCCTCCATCATTCTTTGCTTTATTGCCAACAAATAAATATTTTCTGTCGGAAAGGATTTGTTCCAGAATTTATTGAACAGTTATGTTGAGCTAAAGGTAGGTAACAAATTGAACAAGACATTAACGCAATAACTCTGATATGAGTGCCAAACACATGGTAGGCTGCAATTGGCTGAGTGCCTAGATAGAACATAGCATAGCTTCAACAAAACCTTGAGCAAGGACCCGGGATACAGCCAACTTATTAAAAGTATTTTATCTTTTCCTCAATAACGATATCCACTTCATGCTATTTCTATTTATAATGATAGTAATTGCCAGAATTTCTGAGTTGCGTAAATCATACAAAAAAGGCAACTATAATTACAGTGGTTTTAGTGTGAATAATATATTTATTTATATAATAAGTCATTAGTCAAATGAGGTATGACAAAACGCGCAGCTGTAAAAAGTTCACAGGAATGAGCACTTTTGATAACTAGACTTGGGTAAGTCAGTACCAGCTGTGATTTATTTTCAATGAATTCCAAAAACTCATCTATTTGCCAGCAGCCACCCTACTTTCAACGTAGTATCTAATCAGTTACATACGCGAGCACTGTGTTGTATGTAGGATACATGAGTAGTGCAGTGCAACGCAGCAGTGCAATTGTAATACTGACAAATGTAAGTTGTCTCCCCTGATGATTGAAGAAACTGTTGTTATTAGGGCCTACAGCAACTCTATTGTTATATAACTAAAGTCTACAGTGCAATGCACTGAACAGAGGTGAATGGCTAGTTTAATCTCTGAGTAACTAGGAAATGGTTTTTAAAAGTCTCTTTTTAGTAGCAGGAAGTAAGAAACATGTTACTAAGAGGTTTTCAAATTCAAGGAGATAGCTAGCTAACAACATACTGAAAAATCTATCAATCTAAAAAATGTTTGTTTTTCAGCAAGGAAGCTAGCTGTGATTGTGGATGAACACTGTAAACAAGTGTTCGTCTATGACACACCCACATGTCACAAACCTACTTTTTAAACCAAACTTGTATTGCATTAGGTAAACGAAGCAATTCTCTCCATCAATTTTGACACATAGTATCCACAGCCGTTCAACAATCAAATGCTAATTTTTTGATCACATGGTCGAATAGTGAATGGCATTAAGTGACAACGGTATATGAAGTAATAACCTTGAGACCTTGATCCTTGCCACCTCAGTGCCTGAGCAAGCAGACAAACACAGCACGCCCCATGGAAACACCCTCTACTGTATAAGCGGTAGCTGCTAGCCTGTTGTTTATTATGAAACATGACTGATGAGAATCGAACAAACTGTTGAAAAAGAAAAGCACCATTTTCCGGAATCAGCAACAAAACTGATTTCACAATATCTCAGAAATAATTACCTAAAATGAGAGACTTACTTATTTGAAATAAAAAAGAAACAAAACAATGTCTTCTTAAATACCAACGAGGAGTCAAATTGAGCATCGTTCTATGAAAACAGTAACAAAAACAAAACATCACCTGCATTTAGTGAAGGACCCAACCACAATCTCACAATCCGTACACC
Source organism: Cryptosula pallasiana (assembly GCA_945261195.1). Classification (NCBI taxonomy): domain Eukaryota; kingdom Metazoa; phylum Bryozoa; class Gymnolaemata; order Cheilostomatida; family Cryptosulidae; genus Cryptosula; species Cryptosula pallasiana. Next base: position 4,611,380 of record OX183141.1, on the reverse strand, counting down.
AATAAAAGCTTCCTCTTGAAGGTGATAAATGACTTGAAAGGAAACCCATAAATGTATATCTTATCGCGGTCAGACTTTCCAAGCAACCAAAGTTCAGCGTAGGAAAAGTTATTAAACGTAAGTCTCTTCTCCTCTACGCCTCCTCATTCAGTAACAATACACTTGAAAACAGCCAAGCAAAAAATAGTGTCAAACCAGGCGACACCAAGACAACAACTTGGCGGAGAATAAACATCCTGGTTAAAAGTGCGTTACATTACCAAACATTGTGCAACTTAGTTCACTTTTTGTTATGATGAAATCATCTGGTAATATATCCTATAATCGCAAAAAAGATTCTTAGAAAGCTGGACAAAACAATCTGCAAATGTTTTATTTCTATAATTGGAGGCGGTAGAATGGTGATAGACATGCTGGTTAGTAGACACAGAACATCTAGATAAAACTTATAAAAGTATCAACAAGCTCATGGGCTTGCCAACGAATTGTAAGCGCAATAACTTTTGCTAAGCCCCGAACACTTTTACAAGGGATATCTTAGAAAATTAGATAATGTTGTAGACTGAGAAGAGAGAAAATGCAGAGACGCATTGGTCGGTTAATGAGTACATCTGTCTTACAAGCAGTGATCTTACTCTATGGCGGCGGAGGCAGATTAACAGCTGCCATCAATGCTTCCCGCGCAGATGCTGAACAGAGAACATTAAACAAAATGAGGAATGTGACGGCCCAGGGATGACAGGTTCTTTAAGTCTAGATTAAACTGATTATAATTTCATGTGGCGAATATATTGGCTAGAGACCAACTCTCTTGTACAATGAGGAGTGGCTATGCCAGCGGCAGCCATCTAACTAGGCTGTGGCATCTCGTGAACATAAATAAGTAGAATGTTAATAAAAAAAAGCACATTTTATAAAAACTGTAACATTTTATCACCCAACGTTTTATTTATAATGTACAAATCGATTAAAAATTCAGATTTATCTGTGCATCGATTAGGAATCCACTTAGGGGTTGAGAAATTTGTGAAATTTTAGGGAAATGGCTTGGAATATTGCTGGCAGAAATAAAGAGGTGAGACATAATGTAAATGGCGAGCAAAGATATTTGTGTATATAAAATATAGATGGAATACACTATATAATATAATAATAACGGAGTAAAATTTGTGAGCAAATTTTACTTTGTCAATAAGCTTAGTCTTATTACTGCCACTTTGGATGAACTAATTTTGGCCAGAGCTTCCTTGTTATGTAACAAGTTCTACCATGGACTAGTTTTTGGCAGCTTCACTTCTGAACAGTATTGCGCAGAATCAAGATTTACAAACTAGTAGTTATGGTTGTTTCTTTAATAACCACTAGTTTGAAATTATATTAAAATGTAGAAAAAAACATATTTAGCCTAGAAATGACAGCACTATATAAAATTAAAAACCACAGTTTGTGAGTCAATACATTGATTGATTAGCTTTTATTTAACGAAAAAAAGAATCTTTCAATCGTGTTTGTGGCTGGGTTGGAATAATAATAATGGCAAATAATCAAGCTGAGAGACTGGTAATCCAGTAAAAAAACAAAATTCATTTATTTTGGTGTAATATTTTTTGTGACAAAAAATGAAATTCTGAATAAAACATGGAAGCTTGAGAAAATGATTGTTTACTGCTGTTCATTTCACTAGCTGGCACAATTGCACTAGCACATCTTGAATACTACGCTTATTGCAATGTAGCAGCAATAAGCTAATCATTGTCCACTCATACAAGCTAGAGCTCAGAGTCTCTAGGGATTAACAAGTAAAAGTATCATTTACCTTTCTTTTATACTATTTCTCAGATAAAAAAGGCAAAGGTTCAAACAAACAAAATTTATTTAAATTAAATAAAATTTACATCTTTTGCGTTATCGTGATCAGGTTATTGAATATTTTTTGCTTCTATTAAAAATTCACTGCAAAAACCCACAGAAAATGCACAAAACTGTCATTCAACCAATTTTTGACAAACTTGCTTTTCCAATTTTCTAATATAATCACTTCACCAAACTAGCATTGGAAAACACTAGAATTAAAAGCTTCCGCATCACATCTTGGGTGCAGATACCAACCACTGATAGTTCTGGTAGTTCTAGAAACAGAAGCTCACATTTTCTAGTGGAGTGGTTAATGGTACAGTGGAGATAAATGTTCTCCTAAACTATTAATATGTTTTCAAAAGTTGCATGTATTAAGGGTTGATGGGTTGAATTCTCTCTTCCACTCAGGTTACCACTGCCTATGCAAGGGATATAAACCTATTAATATTAAAAACCACTAGCTGCATAAGTCGAGAGTAACTAGCCAGGAAATGACAGCACATAAAACAGCTAATCTGTGGGACTTACATCGACTTGCCAAGGCTATGAATACAGCAAAGACTTTAAACTTGAGGGTAAAATATGGTAGAGAGAGGTGGGTGGAGAAGATGATTGGTGCCAAACAGCGGAAGAGGAAAATGGATTGTCTGATGAGAAATCTCTTGGTACACATAGTTTAGCCATAGGGAACAGTCTTATATGGACATATAATTGTCTACAGTTGAGCCAGAAACGTGTGTAAAACTGGACACAGCTGGGGTGCTATTAGACACCAATGATTGCTTGGAAAATGAATAAAATTTTACCAGAGTGTCTCTAGTACAAAACGATTAGTATCTACTTAGGAATGCTCATTATTGTTTGTTTATTTTGTTTGTTTTACTTGTTTCAAGACAAAAAAATATAATATAGCGAAAAAAGTTGGTAACAGAGGAAATTTTGGGGCGCACGGAGCAATAGCACTGCAGCTAGTTGAGGCCCCAGGCCTGGTATGTTGGCAGTCAGCAGTCATCTCTACATCAGGTCGAGTAGATAAGAGAGTGCTTGAAGCAATTCTCAGCTCAATGGCTTGAATCAAACTCGGCAGCCGGTTCCACAAAGAAGCACACCAGTAACTCACTCTGCAATGTCCTGCAGCAGCGGTTGATTTTGGTAAAAGTTTAGTAGGGAAGCACGTCCACTTGTGATTGTGTCAAGGTCAGCACTTTGCTTAGTTAAATTCAACCCATTTTGTTTGTCAACTGCTGTTGAAACTACCATTTTCCACATAGCGCTGTTGGTCAAGCGTATTCACTCACACCCTTACATGCCATAGAGTTAATTAGTACTAGTCTTTGTTAGTTTTAGGTTAAATAACCAATAACAAGAAATGTAAGTCATTTTGCATGCAAGTAGAGCAGTTCTTCCTAGTAAAAACTTTTAATGTTTTTTTTTTAAAACATTTTTAATTTTTAAATGAACCCTGGGATGATTGAGCGGGAGGAAATCTCCGGCCAATTTAGAGAACGTTGATGATAAATCTGACTAATCCATAGAACAAGACGTGTACTACATGCTGTGTGTATGTGTGTAGAGTCATTAATGTCTCAGCCCAAAAATACAGTATACATCGATATAAGCGGTGTCAAAGTACTCAAAGATACCTCGCAGTTGAAGACAAGATGCTGTGACAGATATGAGCAGGTACTGATGCATACAGAGACAATATATAAGGTAGGCATGGTTAATAATACCCCATTATATACCACTATGATTATCAAATAACAGCAGCGACTTCCACCTTGTCAAGAGATATAAGCAGATACAACTACCAACCTTTCGTGTAGCTTATGCTGCACGGGGGAGCTGCTACCACTGCCTCCACTCATCTTAGCCTTCAGAGTAATTATCTTCTGCTTCAATAAGTATTCCCGATCTTGAATAAACATTTCCAGGTAGTTCCTTACAGTCGCCATGTTTAAAATGGCACTTGCGCTACAACAAATAAGTATTTCAAAGTGAGACCGCAGAGCGACGCTACGCAATGGCCTTATAAGCAGAGGGCGCTAAGCTCTAGTTGTCTTTTGTTCAGACATGGCGCATAATTGATGACAAACTATTAGCATTTCCTTCAGCAATATTATTCAAGAAAATGAGAATAAAATTGAACGAGAATTTCACAGAGCCCAAGTGCCATATGTCAAGGCTTTAGAGCCAGTGATTAATGCTGTCCACTATTCAGGTCTTTCTTTCCACCCATAACTTGCGGTAAAATAAATCATACAAGAAAATGCGCTTTTTTCAGTATCTTATATTGACTTTGAAATCAACCACCAATTTGTATAAAAAATATAATTTTTGAAGCGATAGATTTTAATACTAAATAAAAAATCAATTTCATCTTAAACGCGAACAAAACCACCATTTTACCAGTGAAATTTGCTCTTAAACAAATTTTCATAACTCTCTATAACTTTGTTTTTAAGTAGCCCGAGCTGAATAGCTTAAAAAATGACATTCTTCTCCATAACTTAGTGACTGATTGCTGGCGACAGCTCTCAAATAAAATTATTGATAGTAACCACCAGGACTACAAACAAAGCTAGAAAGACAGACTGCAAACTGCTATCAAAATAGAAGACAGACAGATGACATAGTCCGCACCAAAAGAAAGAATGAATTACCTCGGACGTTTCTCTGGATCTTTGACCAAAATTTCAGCAATGAGCCGAGAGAGATCATTGGAGTAATGAGAAGGGATGGGGGGATATTCTGCTTGCGTAATTTTATAGAAGAGGCTTATCAGATTCTGGGCATCAAATGCAGGTTTCAACGCACACAGCTCAAACAGTAGACATCCTAATGCCTGTAATATGCAAATACTGTTTATGTCAAGTGAGGTGCCCGCCTATATTGCAAGCATATAATCAACAATTTAAATAAATGAAATATACATATAATTCAACAACTAAGACATTTATGACCATTGGGAGATAAAAGTACTCAGCTCTTGTGATACAAATTAGCTTTGAGGTTACCGTTCCAAAAATTATTATTGTTTCTTAAGCAATATGCTGCAAATTGGAACATTGACTTACTTCTAAATGACAACATATGTTATTTTTAGATCTGAAAGCTTGAATGTCAATAATATTTACTCAGCAACTGAAAGCAAAAAATTGTTTGGCAAGTAATCAGAAGCCAAAAAAATCAAGTCAATTTTTGGCATTCAGAGAAAATTACCAAAAACAAAAACTATAAAATAACAATACTTTTTCATGCAAATGATCAATATTTTGTCTCTCTCTGTCTCAAAGTGACATGTGATTTTTTTTAGCCAAAAAAATTGGTCTGGACAACAACCACAACAAATGAGAACCACGAAGGCATATACATAATTTCTAATACAAAACATGTGCCACGGGACTTTTCAGTATGTAAATATCCAAAACTAATGTTAAAGAACTCCTGCTTGTTTATGCATTCCATAAAACAATTACTTAATTTGATACTATAAAAGGTTAGTGTACTGTACAAACAAAAAACTTAATAAATAAGGAAAAACTTAGTCGTTTTATTACGTATTACCGAAACAGCATTTAAAACATTAATGTTTGTTATAGCTCATTGAACTGTTATTGTGTTTCTTAATTTGTAAAAAATGAAGCCCTAAACCAATGACACCCAAAATAATTTGTGAATTTTTTTTCAGCTTAATGTCTCTGCTAAAAGAACAGAATAAAATCGGTAAACTTTTGAATCGCCTTACGATGTGAATTTGAATATCAATTAGTCTTGCAGCTGGGAATACTGTTTTATTCTGTTGTCACATATTCGATTGTATGTGGATTCAGAGACAAATTATTTGCTTTGAGCCACAGTCATCTTCATAGATTTTTGAAAAATCCGTCCAAAAAATGGGGAGTATTCAGAGGCTTTTTACTGAGTAGGATGAAAAGTAAACTATGAGCATTGGGCTTGACCTTATTCATATATTCAGACAGAGTGGTGACTCTTCATTATTAATAGTTTGACAGCAAGTGAACAGTAGCTAGCCAAAAACCTGTACAGGTCACTTGTACTCTTAAGCCCCCTTAAATGGATATTCATGGCTTTATTGTGAACTGCAAATGCAATTTTTGGTAACTAATTGCCAGCAATGCTCTTGTTTTTATACGTGATCAAAAACAGACAGGCTGGAATAAAATCATTATGCAAAAATTTTAATAAAACATAAATATTTATGGCTTTACTGAGAGGTAAATGTGGTACAGATTTTAACCCTCTATGCAATTTTTGGTAACTAAATGTCACCAATGCTCTTGTTTATACGTGATCAAGAATAGACAGACAGGAAAAGAAATATTTTGCCAAATACCGATTACCAGTATTTTCTAGCATATGCTTACAATCAACATATCAAAATTTAAAATTCATTAAGCCTAAAATAGAATTTGGCAAAAGAATGCGAAAAACTCGACTTTTGAGAATAATTAAACATTGATTGATGAATTGGGGTATAAAAAATCAGGGCCATTGCAGGTACATTTCCACATATGCATGTAAAAACGTGTTCTTTATTATCCATTTATACTGATTGATGCGAAACACACATATATAATGTTATATTCACAAAACACACATATAATGTTACATTCACGAAACACACATATAATGCTACATTCACACAACACACTCACAATGAAGCTGACAAATGACCATAACCAATAAGACTACAGACGCAAGGAGTCGCATGAGTTTCAGCTAACTGATTATATTTCCTAAAAATATAAATAAACTTGTAACTTTTATCTGCTTTGAAGTAGGGCGCCCCAAACAAAAACAGGGACCTGTCAGTGACGCTTCTTTAAAGATGGCAAAAAGATTGGCTTATACCAAAGCACTTTCCTTGGCAATGATGTCCCGGTCAACAAGTTATCACCAACTCTCAACATCTATGGTCACGATATAGTGGAAAATATGTATTTCAGTTTTTTTAATAATGCAAAATTATTGCCCTTTTTGTATCATTACAAATGAGTGACTTGACTCCTTAAGCAATTGTTTTTAAAACTTTTACATTAAAAAATATGTTTTCTTTCGCATACATGCATATTAAAAGTGGATATGCAAAGACATGTGGAAAAAATAGAGAGCAAATCTGAAACATATCAATAGACTTGTGACTTTTATATGCTTATGCTGGGCGATGAACTGGAGCCGTGGAGCCAATGGAGAAAGATGGTCCCTAACCCCTTTGGTAACTTAGGGACGTAAACAAATTATATAGAAAAAGCATATTTCCTACAAAAATGTCAAAAAATAACGTTAGTTGATAAAAATTTCGGACCAGAAATTTTTGATATTGGTAGCGAGTATGTGCTGAGTTGAACATCTTTTCCTTTTTTATTGCACATCAAAAATGCTTGTCTTGTCCTGATTGTAGGTACAACGCTTGACTGTTTGATCCGGAAGAGGGGTTTAACGCTAATGTAGAAAGACTTACAAGCAATCCCCTTGGTTTAGCTAATCTGTTACTAGTGGGATGTAACCTTGGTAGTTGAGTGTCAAACGCAAGCCAGACTAGTCCTGGAATCAATCTCAGGCAAATAGACGCGTATAATTACAAAATATTTTGAAGCCATAAAAAGGGTAGAGAAACCGCGGTTTTATGGAAATGAGAAAGCTCTTGAGTGGTGATTGAGTGAACTGTTTCATTGATACAAACCTTGTTTTATTAGGCAAAAGAACTTTTAGCAGCTGTTGCTCCACAATGATTAGGGCTTTCACAACAATTTTTTAAAAAACGTGATTGAGTAGCAGACTAGCATGTCTGGCAGAGACTGACCCATATATCGGCCTTAGAACTGTAGGGTATGTCTCGGCACATTTCTGGGCTCAGATTGCATGGCGTCCCTACACATGTCACTGCTGCATCCAAAGTATGGTCCAGTGCCTTGGCAATACCAAAGTCTCCTGCAAATGAATGTAAATAGCTGTCAATCAGCGCCAGACTACACCGCATTGAGTGATAGGGTGACAACCATCAGTGATCAAATACAAATTTACAATCCGAAAATTGCATAAATAATGCATCGCTACTGTCAATAAATGGAAATATAATCAAAATTAATTACCTATTCCAAAGACGAACAACAGAGTTCTTTTCAATGTAATGGTGTCATGAAAAACGTAAAGCGTGACATCATACTGTGTGTCTTTAACAATATGGCTTGTGAAATGGCCACATGGGTACACTAGACTGGATAGCCTAAGTTCAGTCAGTAATTTCTGACCACAAATCGTACCTGATCATTTCAACAGCTAATAAACACGTTCTGCAAAACCATAGGGCGTTTTCAGGAATAAGTATTTCATGAATTAGGATTAACCAAAATAATTAAAAGTCCGAGAAAACATCAAAATTACGGTAGTTAAGTAGAGGTCACACTCATGTAGAAATAATCGACAGATCAGTGTCACAGCTAGTACCAGTGAGTAGTAGATGTGGCACTGAATTACATTAATGCTAAATTTTGTTAAATAGACGCAAGAGGGTGGCAATCATTGCTATGCCTTCGGTAAAATTTATGATGATGAATTCAATGAACAGCTGAATGCAATATTAATTCTTTTCTTTCTCCAGGGTAAATTTGTATACTAACGTACTGGTAGCAGATAATATCAGTTTATATAATACTGAAATGTTATTAAAAATATTTGTAACATAATCAAAATCAAAACTGGACTTTGTAATAGAACTGAACTTTTTACATAACTTGGTAAAACGTTGAAATTGGGAAAAATTTAAAGCAAATTTTAAAGCAAATTTTAAAGCAGTAAGAAACGTACGCGGCTGACAGGCAAGATTCATGGTTTTTAGAGTGTTTTTCAGCAAACATTTTGACACCTTGCACTTATATGATTTTTCTGGTCGCATTTTACTGCATTGCATTGTCGATAAACAAAAAATTAGACAAAACCTGTTAAAGGTTATTTATTACTTCAAATATAAACTTTAAGAAAACCAACACATTTTGAAATAAGATTAATTTATTCTTGCTAAAAACAAGTTGCAATAATAATACACCGATAATAACAAAATTAGCATAGCTAATCTAAACAACAACTAGCTAAGCCTAGTAGTTGTAGTAGCAGTTGTTGTTGCCTAGTAGGGGAAATGAGGTTGTGAACTGGGATCAGCAGGCAGTGATGCCCCAGTCACATAAACAGCCTGCAATCAGGTCAATTTTTTCACAACTATCTTTTACCAGCATAAGTACAATGTTGAATGTTAGCAGTGTCTTTCAATGCCATAGTCCTGCAAATGTCACGATACTAACTGACCTTGACATTATTTAAACATGATTGTAAAGAATTATACAAAATGGTTTTTCATTGTTGTTTGTTATCATCGCCATAACACACAAGGATCATTACATAGAACGATATTTTAATCTCATTTGGAGCAAATGTGACAATTCCTTGCATAAAAAATTGATATTCTTTTATTATTTGAAAATTAGTTTTTATGATTTAATGCGGCAGTTGCCGAACGACAAACATTACATAGTTTAATGCAATGGCAAATGAGATGAGTATTCAGTAATTTCACAAAAAGAAATGCAGATGCTGAACACTTGGTGATGGGTGTAATATTTCGTATTATATGTCCTTGACCTTTGAATGATTACGTACATATCTAATGTAATATTGTAATAAGATTGCTTTCTATGTTGTCTTTCGTTGTGAGAGAAAAACAGCACCATGACAAAAGCAATTATAACAATATCGGGGTCACCTGCAATTGTGATTATGAAAATAAAATGAGCTGAGAAGGAAATAAACGTCACCCAGTGGCAAGGAATTTAATAATATATAAATTCTTTTGCACCTACGCAGGTGGCAGACATTGGATTATTTTTCTGTGGTAAGATAGCAGATCAATGCCTCCTAGACTACAGTCAAAAGGCCAAACATGTGGGGAAGAGTTATTGAAATAAATGATTTTAGAAAATAAACCGATAATCTAGTTTTGTGGTTTTGTTTTTCTAATTTCAATTTCAGAATGATTAGCACATTATTTTATGACAAGTTATCAGCAGTGCTTGTGTCATTACGGCTTGGTGAATTTTATGACAAGTTATCAGCAGTGCTTGTGTCATTACGGCTTGGTGAATTTTATAGATGCTCGACTCAATTTAAGAAGCTAAGTGTTTCAACTTTAAAGAAACAAAAAAAAATTTTCTATCAATCATGCTGCTAGATTTGAGGTTATTATGTGATATGAAAACGATTGGTCACGAGTAACAGAAGATTTACTCAATGTTAGTGAAGTTAAACAAGAATACGAATTGTTCTGTGAATATGGCAATAATTTGGCACAACCATTCAGTATCCTTCTCAGAACTGTCCCTCAGGATGAAGCTTCATAGTCGATTGAAGGCTGAATTTAAATATTTTAAATGGGAGATTGCTGCCAACGGACCTCACTTTCATCTTGAAAAATTCTACACCTTTATCAGGTTTGATTTAATACTTCTCATATTCATCTTAGAGAATAGCTTCTGCTCACAACCAACTTGTTACTAACTTGGTGAAGTGCGAACAGATGAAGGCACTAGAACATAAGTCCACCATTTCCAAAGTTTTTGTACACTTGGTCAAAAATTCTGTCATGTGATAAATCACAACATCTCAAACTTGGCAACTGTCCAAGTGAAAGCACTTAAGGGGAGTAATATTCTGGCTGGATGATGGTTATGTAACAATATATATGTGTAATCTAGGTGATGTCTGGTCATGATAGGAATTCAGACTGATCACTCTAGTCATGGTAGCTAATAACACTGTAATCCAGATTAAAAAATCTGGGAATTTAATTTTGATCTAATGCATGTCTTGCAAACATACATCAGTGTAGGCAAGAAAATGCCAAAAACCATTTTCGTTTTTGGAGCATGACTTAATTGGAATATCATCAAACAAAACGCATTTTTGTGAAAATGCTTCGAAATACCAACTAGCTAAACCATGATCTTTGTAGGGTGACAATGTAGGGTGCATTAGCTATGGAGCTGTTCGACTATAGAGATCAAGGGTGTACAATTGACGCAGATGATCAGACTGTGGTGAGATATACCTACTTTTGAATTCCTTGTTTTTGTGATACGCTAATAATAGTTAACGTTTGTCGAGCGTATGTCAGTTTATGAGTTGGCTAACAATGACTCCCTGACTCAAAAGAATTTATCAAACTTGTTTGTTAAGCTTATCAAGGGTGTGTGACTGTGTTCATCTGCAGTCTTGGCACTACAAGCATCTTTTTACTAACACTGAGTAATAGCGGGAAACCACAAAGTTTTAAAAAGAGCTGATTGCGTCGATTACGTATTTACTTTACTTCCCTGATTTGTATCAATGATATGCGTAAGCTAGAATATAATTAGTAACAGATTTCAGTTAGAACTAGTCATCCCTACTTTCACACAACATTAGGCCTATCTAGGGCACCGACACTTGTAGGTTATAAAACACGAGTTATATAACGGAATTTAAAAACTGTTTTATAACAGAACATAAATTGTGAAAATGGCAATCCTTCAACATCAATCACAGAAATCTGCACAGCATTCTTTCCTTCACCCGATAATACTATTATTGCCAAGCACAAAGCAAATAAAGTATAATATATGTACATTACAAAAACAATCCCACCAACTTCTGCATTACTTGAGTTCAAATCAGTGACAGCAAAAAACGAAAATATAAAACAACATTTTTTATATTATTTATTTCTAAGTATTGTGCATTGCGTTTGTGGGGTATTTTGTAATCCTGACAACATTTAATGATGGAGGAATCCGTGAATGTGTCAATACATAACTTACAGTGCACCTGCGGTAATCTTAATTCACTGCCGTAAAACAACATAAAAGAATTACACATTTCTCGAAAACAACGTAAGCATTTCAATTTTAGAGTATGATCAGAAAGCAGGGGGCTGAAACAGACACACTAATATTGGGTTTAATGGAACCAAAAGCTTTTTGTTATCTCGGCTGAACTTTATAATACATGTTAGTAGTAATATATGAGCAGATCTCCCTACCAAGTGTTTTTTTGTGGATTAGACCTTGGAGTTTAGACAATAGGTTACGGCGTTGGATGAATTCGCCGAGTTTATATTGTATTTTACTTGAGGGGTACTTGAGTGGCATTTGAGTGGCATTTGAGTTTTGATTAGTTTTTTACTTAATTTGAACTTATATGGCATATAGATTTTGAATGTATGGCATTCAAGTTTTGATAACTTTTTTACATAACTCGAATTCATATGGTATCTTGAGAGAGAGGGGAGAGGAGAAAGGAGAGAGGAGAGATGGGAGATGAGAGAGGAGAGAGAGGAGAGAGAGTTTTTAGTTTTCTATACATTCATGTATATATGGTTAGTTATGTACATATTTATGGCTATATTTATATCTACATAGAGAGAGGAGATATATCTACATTGAACAAATATATTGATCAAAAATGAAAATTATATGATTATATACCTGATTACATAATAAGTAGGGAAAATCTTCTGGAGAGAGGGGGGAGGAGAGATGAGAGAGGAGAGATTTTTTTTTAGTTTTTATACATTTATGTATATATGGATAATTATGTACATATTTATGGATATATTTACATTTACATTGAATAATATACATTTATTACATAATAAGTATATTAAATGCTATAAAATATGTTGGAAAATTACCAAATTAGACCTCTAGATGGTTAAAATCTACAGTATTTGGGAAATAACTGCAAGAGAGGAGAGAGGAGTATTTGGTAGAGGAGAGAGTATGTTGAGAGAGAGAGGAGAGATAAAAAGAGGAGAGAGGAGAGAGGAGATATATCTACATTGAATAAATACAGTGATTAAAAATGAAACAATATGTGAATATATACATTTATTGTGTAATAAGTAGGAAAAAAAATTTAAAATAATTACATGAAATTGAATTATAGCTTTAGTTACATTGGATAGTTTACATTATATAGAAAAGGGAAATAGCTCACCAAGTCACATTGTCCAACTTGTTTTTTGAATTAGAGTCTATCCATCGCTAAAACACTCATCATTTTTTTTCAGCAACATATCCTGTCTCAAAATCATCAAAGTCTCCACATAGAAAATCTTCAAGTTCATCATCATCATCAATTTCTAATACTGTTTTGTTTTGCTTTGCTTGATCACAATATTGTTGCCAATACATTCGACCGAGACGGTATGGAGAGCAAAATGAAAGATCGTATTCTGTCTTAAATTTTCCGTGGGTTGTTTTTCCTCTGTAGATCATCACACCTGGAGTATATTTGTTAGCTTCTGAAGCATATTTGTCTGGTATGACGAGCGTCTTCAACAGCGTTTCTCCACATTGTTCAATGCTATAACGGATACAAATTACATTCGACTGCCCTCCTTTAAATCGATGAGGAACGAATCTATCAACAACATCTTGGTAAGGAAAAATAGCGCCGGGTTGAAAACTATTGAGGGTGTTGATGTTCAAGAAGCGTTTGAGCTGACATTTAGTCAATGTACTAAAATATAGTGATTCCTCTTCAGCTTTCTTTTTGCTTAGAGGATGTCTGCTAACACGTCTGACATCGTACCAAAGAACGTTTTTATTTTTTGGTTTTCCCTTTCTACCCAAATATACAACGTTAAACGGAGGGGGGTAATTATCACAGTTGAAGTTTTTAGCTATTTCAACTGGACAGAGGAGTATTTTGGGTTCGAGTTCATTTATATCTGAAGGTTCATGGTAGTGTACTTGAGAATATCTACACTTCTCCTTACTTGATGGATGTATCACACCAGTCACTCGCATAATGCTTGGGATAGGAAGATCTTCAAATGTTTTGCAAATCGGAACTTTTGGTGAGTCAATCACTTGAGAACCTTTAGACTTTTCTAATTCCCTAGCTCTCCTTTCGTTGAGACATTCAACTGTTAAATGAGTTATAGCTGCGCTCTCCATTGTTTGCTTATCAACGGAAGTAGTTTGTTTTCTCACTGTTTGTTTTCGTTTCCTTACTATTCGCTTTTTTGGAGCAGTTTTCCTTCTCTTAGGAGTTGTTTTGCCGTTTTTCATTTTATTTTCTGTTGGATATGGATCTGTGCTAAGGAGCTCTTCAGAAAGAGCATCCATAACATTCTAAAAATAAAAGGGTAATATTTGCATGAGTGGCTAAGAGTGTATTTATTACTTAGAGTGTCTTATATATATATATATATGTATTTATGCCAAAAGCAGTTAAGATCATAGAGTTATGGTAGATTGAGAATGTGCTTATTAAACTATTGGGATGTGGAGACAGACAACAAAGGATGCATTCAAATATATATATATATGTATTTACTTAATATTATACCGCTTTTAACATCTAAATTGGTAAGAAATAAAATATAATAGTTTGAACAAAATATTGTAAAATAATAAAAAACAACTAAAAATTTTTCATAAATATGTATGAAACGCTTCCAACATTAATTCTAAAATACCTACAGAAGAGGATAGAGCTTTATCTATTTGGACATAATTATAAATATGCTTTCTGAATTTATAAAAAGTTTTTTTGTTCCATGTCATGTTGTATAATTTTTTGAAAACTATTTGATTCCAAGCACTTCTTTCAATTTCTTTTAAAAAATTATTAATATTAACGACTTCCACCATTGACAAAACGATTTCGAAACTGTTTTTTATAATGTCATCAAAACGTTCTGTAGATATATCACGTTTCTTACAACACATCCCCATACTCATCATGTGTTGAGTTATACAGAATATTATAACTTGAAATGTCAAACGTTCTACAGCTTTTTCTTCAACAACATCATTATTTATCACATAGTTATGATACATTTCTGGAAGGAAGTCCTTTAAGTAGATTGGATTTGTTGTTGCATTGTTCTAAAATACAAGTGATAATTAGATAACTAAAATAATTAAAGGTGTTCAACAGGTGTTAAATAGTATTTTTTATTAATTCTTACCTTTTCATCAGGCTGAGATTCCGACTTTAGATACAATGGTTGACTTTCTACGACTTGAGTATTCATTCTGAAAAAAACAGAAAAAATTGGTTCAATTCTTTATAACCAATTTAAAGATAGATATGTCATAAAGCCTTCAGATAGTTGTGTTAGCTAGCGGAAATATTTGAATTTAAGTTTTACCTTTATGAAGAGAGAACTCTTAGTAGTTGCAATGGAAGATGTAGTAGATAGATGTTGCTCCTTTGCTCACTGTTGTTGAACTGGATGCTTTCTGTCTGAAACCGTTGTCTCTTATATAGGTGAATGTGTAAAAATAAATCTTTCATTCCCGCGAAAGCATTGGTTTGTATTCGCGTGAAAATAAATTGTTTATTCCCGCGAAAGCAACGGTTTCCATTCGCGTGAAAATAGCTTATTTATTCCCGCGAAAGCATTGGTTTCTATTCGCGTGAAAATAAATTCTTTATTCCCGCGAAAACATTGGTTTCTATTCGTGTGAAAATAAATTATTTATTCCCGCGAAAGCAATGGTTTCCATTCGCGTGAAAATAAAATATTTATTCCCGCGAAAGCAACGGGTTCCATTCGCGTGAAAATAAACTATTTATTCCCGCGAAAACATTGGTTTGTATTCGCGTGAAAATAAAATATTTATTCCCGCGAAAGCAACGGTTTCCATTTGCGTGAAAATGAAGTATTGATTCCCGCGAAAGCTTTGGTTTGTATTCGCGGGAAAATAAAATATTTATTCCCGCGAAAGCAATGGTTTCCATTCGCGTGAAAATGAAGTATTGATTCCCGCGAAAGCTTTGGTTTGTATTCGTGGGAAAATAAAATTTCCATTCCCGCGAAAACAACAGTTTCTATCCGTAGGAAAATAAATTATTTATTCCCGCGAAAACATTGGTTTGTATTCGCGTGAAAATAAATTATTTATTCCCGCGAAAGCAACGGTTTCCATTCGTGTGAAAATAAAGTATTGATTCCCGCGAAAGCAACGGTTTCCATTCGTGTGAAAATAAAGTTTTGATTCCCGCGAAAGCTTTGGTTTGTATTCGCGGGAAAATAAAATATTTATTCCCGCGAAAGCAATGGTTTCCATTCGCGTGAAAATGAAGTATTGATTCCCGCGAAAGCTTTGGTTTGTATTCGTGGGAAAATAAAATTTCTATTCCCGCGAAAACAACAGTTTCTATCCGTGTGAAAATAAATTATTTATTCCCGCGAAAACATTGGTTTGTATTCGCGTGAAAATAAAATATTTATTCCCGCGAAAGCATCTGTTTCCATTCGTGTGAAAATAAAATATTGATTCCCGCGAAAGCATTGCTTTGTATTCGCGTGAAAATAAAATTTTCATTCCCGCGAAAGCAACGCTTTCCATTCGCGTGAAAATAAATTATCTATTCCCGCGAAAACATTGGTTTGTATTCGCGTGAAAATAAAGTATTCATTCCCGCGAAAGTAACAGTTTCCATTCGCGTGAAAATAAAATGTTTATTCCCGCGAAAGCATTGGTTTGTATTCGCGTGAAAATAAAGTATTCATTCCCGCGAAAGCAACAGTTTCCATTCGCGTGAAAATTAAATGTTTATTCCCGCGAAAGCATTGGTTTGTATTCGCGTGAAAATAAAGTATTCATTCCCGCGAAAGCAACAGTTTCCATTCGCGTGAAAATTAAATGTTTATTCCCGCGAAAGCATTGGTTTGTATTCGCGTGAAAATAAAGTATTCATTCCCGCGAAAGCAACAGTTTCCATTCGCGTGAAAATAAAATGTTTATTCCCGCGAAAGCATTGGTTTGTATTCGCGTGAAAATAAATTATTTATTCCCGCGAAAGCATTGGTGTTCTTCCGTAGAAACAATGTTTCATTAATTTAACCTTATGATAAATGGCATGATTTCAGCTATATAAGAAGCACTGTTTTTACACAGAAAGCAGTCACTTCAACATTAGCAACTGAAGGAGCAAGATCTACTACAACATCATCTACTACAACTGCTAGAAGGACTTTTCTGTTTGGAGGTAAGTCAACTTGATTGAGTATAAATTTAATTTTTATCGATTTAGATACTAACAGTGGTATGATATTGAGTAAATATATATATATATATATATGTATATATATCTTCAAATTGGTTTGAAAAAGAAATCAAAAAATCATAACATGGATTTTTACTTTATCTTTTAGAATGTCGACACAAATCATTACAAAACAACTGAAGAATAAAGATCCAAAACCTTCACAAGATAAGAAGGTGATTGATGACAATGTACTTCTTCAACGCACTACGATTCCCTTTCAAAGCGCCAGTCTGAATACTCTGGCAACTCTCATCATCAAAAGCGCCTCTCTGTTAAGTACTCTATCTCCAGCTTCCAGAAGAAACATTGAAAACATAGTCAAAGTTGAAGATTTACCAATACCTACAGTTATGCAGGTGTTAACCGTTGAGCTCCATGATGAAACGAACTGTACCATCATCTACAACTATAAAAAGGATGGAAAGGTAGTTAGAGTGAAGAGCACTATTCCATTAGCAGCAGGATTACTTGTCAATGAAGCTTCGCAAATAAGACCACTGGTTTTGATCTACATGGGTGTTGAAAAGACAGGAAAAGCAATTTTTCGTGCTGCTACAGAAACAGGAACTACTTTGAGGTGTAAGAATGCGTTTGATGTATTACCAGGAAAAAGTATGCGACAAATCAATGCTTATTTCGAGGTAGCTAATCTTCAGGATTTCCCAACAGATAGTGTCATATGTTTCCAAAACCCTGAAGTTATAGCAAAATCTGACAGACGATGGAATGGAAATGAAGAGACTCTTCTAGTTCAATACAGAAGTGTTGTAGATGAAGAATTACTGATCGGAGATATGCGCATTCCTCTTCAAATAGCTTCTGCTGTGACATCGGAGAGATTTGGAGTGATTTTGTTCAAGGGTCTGAGTCGAAACGCAGACAATTCAATTTTCTACAACATCAGTGTACTCGCAGCTCATCAAGCCTTCGTCCAAGCCTCGGAACTGGCTGATAATCCAAAATCTGAGGATTTTCTCAACCACTTCGATGATGCTGAAAAAGAAGACTGTGGAGAACAAACTCTCAAGAAGCTAATCTATAACTCAAGGGATTCATATCACTATAGGTAAGTTTTATTAATTTTTACCATAATTTAAAAAAAGTTGATTTGTGAAAATTTTGTGGATTCTTACAATGAAAAACCCCTTAAAATGATAAATTTGTGAACATTTTTGTAAAACATTTTTAAGTTATATATATATTTCGAATTAAAAAAGGATTTTGTTGTGTCATCAGTGTATTTTTTTACATAAAAGTTGGAAAAAATAACAAAAGGTGATAATTATTTTACAAAAATGTTCAATTTTTCACATAAATGATCAATTCATAAACATTTTTTGTAAAACATTTTTAAATTATATCTATTTCGGATTAAAAAAAGAATTTTTTTGTGCAATCAGTATATTTTTTTACATAAAAGTTTAAAAAATAACAAAAGGTTATAATTATTTTACAAAAATGTTTAGTTTTTCACATAAATGATCAATTCATAAACATTTTTTGTAAAACATGTTTAAATTATATCTATTTCGGATTAAAAAAAGGACTTTTTTGTGCAATCAGTGTATTTTTTTACATAAAAGTTTAAAAAATAACAAAAGGTTATAATTATTTTACAAAAATGTTTATTTTTTCACATAAATGATCAATTCATAAACATTTTTTGCAAAACATGTTTAAATTATATCTATTTCGGATTAAAAAAAGGACTTTTTTGTGCAATCAGTGTATTTTTTTTACATAAAAGTTTAAAAAATAACAAAAGGGTATAATTATTTTACAAAAATGTTTAGTTTTTCACATAAATGATCAATTCATAAACATTTTTTGTAAAACATTTTTAAATTATATCTATTTCGGATTAAAAAAGGACTTTTTGTGCAAACAGTGTATTTTTTTACATAAAAGTTTAAAAAAAATCACAAAAGGTTATAATTATTTTACAAAAATGCCTAATTTTTTACGTAAATAACACGTTTTATCACATAAATGACTTATTCATGAGTGTTTGTTGTAAAACATTTTTAAAATTATATATATATATATATATTTATATTTATACATTCCGAATCCAAATGAAAAAAAGGACTTTTTCGTGTGTAATCAGTGTATTTCTTTTACATAGAAGTTGAAAAAATAACAAAAGTTTATATTTATTTTACATTAATTTTAATCATACTATACTAATACATCATTTTTTATTTTAGTCCATTATATCGTAAAAAGAAAACAGAGTAAAGAACTTTCCCTAAGAAATATTGAGCTGAATGATGTAACTCAGTGAGTTATTTTCCTGTTATATATAATGTAAACTATCTAATGTAGCTAAGAGTAAAATTTAAATTCGGTAAAATTTATTTATATAATGAATAACTTTTGTATTTTAGTCAATTATTGGATCACAGAGAATACGGAATACAAGAGTTCCTCCCTGGGTCTAATAATATACCAGAAGAATATCAAGGAAGATATTGTTCAAGAAAAGCGCTTTGTAACCATTGATATCGTAAGCTATAGTAGTTTGTATTACAGAAAATTTAATATAAAACAGTTTTATGAATGTAAAAACTAGATATGGTATTTTCTATTACAATTATTTACTTGTAAATTTTATTCAACTAGAGAGGTAATTTGGTGATTTTTTGACAGTTTTTAAAAAAGTTAAAAAGTACAAAAAAATCAAAAAAATATCGAAAACTATATATTTCAATGATTATTTTTTAAAAAGTTCAAAAAATGTAATAAAGCTCTGTTTTGAAACATAAAAAATTTAAAAGGATTGTGTAGGATAAAATTCTCACTCAAAAAATTATTGAAAATTGAATGAAATAAAAAATATTTTCCCAAATACCAAAGTTTTGTAAATATAAAGTGAAAAACTCTATATATATATATATATATACACATTGTTTTAAAATAATATCGAAAACTATATATTTCAATGATTATTTTTTAAATAAAATAAAAAAATTTAAAAGGAAGGTGTAGGATAAAATCCTCACTCAAAAAATTATTGAAAATTGAATGGAATAAAAGAATATAAAGTGAAAATCGCTATATATATTTATTTTTTTTAAAAAAATATCGAAAACTATATATTATAATGATTATTTTTTTAAAAAGTTGAAAAAACAAAAAAACTTTGTAATAAAACCCTGTTTTAAATCATAAAAAATTAAAAAGGAATGTAATAAAAGAATATTTTACCAAAATACCTCATTTTTTTTTGTAAATATCTAGTAAAAATTTCTGAAATATTGTTGGTAAAATTTACTGGAAAATGGTTTCAAGTGTGTCAAAGACTAAATATGATGTTTTCATTGAAATGTTTATTTTCAAAAGATCCAAATAATAACATTGAATCAATTAGTTAAATTTAACAGTCAAATTCTTTTTTATCAAGTAGGCTTAATGTTTCTATTGTGATTAATTCTCAAATATTGTAAACTTGAACTATCTAGAGGAGTAATTTGTCGATTTTGATGTGTTTTTTTAAAAAAATTATCATGTAATACCGCATACTTCAGTTCTAATTCGTTTTGAACAATTTCATGGGAGACAAAGAATAAAAAAGTTACATTGATTTAGTTTTTAGAATTAAAGTTGCTATCAAAAATGGATTGTTCTTCTTTAAAAAAATGATTACGTAATACTACATGCTTCAGTTCTAATTCGTTTTTAGAATTGAAGTCGCCATCAAAAATGGTTTGTTCTTCAATGGGTAAATCCATAACCTCCTCCTCATCATGACAAAAGCTTTCTGATGATTGCATTTTGAAAAACAAATTGCATTGTTTTAGTTTTCCGAATTGAAATTGCCATCGAAAATGGTTTGTTCTTAAACGGGAAAATTCATAGTCTTCTCATCATCATGTCTAAGTTTTCTACCCCAATATCTCCAACCTCTCAGAGATAGGAATTGTTCTGTTTAAAAAATAATGGAAATTGTATATATAAATGATTGTTTTTGAAAAAAATGGTAAATTTTTGAAAAAAATTCAAAAGGAAAATGCAGGATAAAACCCTCACTCAAGAAACTAATTTTGTATGATAGGTTGCTCACCTAATAATAAGAAAATAATGAATGATTTATATTTAAACAATTATTGAAAGAATTAATGAAAATTGAATAGAATAAAGGAAATATTTTACCAAATAGTCTGTTTTTTTTGTAAAGATATACAAACAGATAAAATTTAACCATTTAAAGGATGATTTCTTTTTTTGCAAAAAAAATAATGAAGATTTAATGAAATGAAAGAATATTTTACCAAATACCTTGTTTTTTTGTAAATTTGTACAATTAGAATAAGAAAATAGTGAATAATGTATATTTAAGCAATTATTGAAAAAATTAATAAAAATTGAATAGAGTAAAGGAAATATTTTACCAAACACCCTGTTTTTTGTAAAGATATACAAACAGATAAAATTTAACCATTTAAAGGGTGATTTCTTTTTTGCAAAAAAATAATGAATATTTAATGAAATGAAAGAATATTTTACCAAATACCCTGTTTTTTTGTAAATTTGTACAATTAGATGAAAATTGAATAAATCGAAAAAATATTTCACCAAATACCTCTTTTTTGTAGATGTAAACAAATAGATGAATATCTAACTTTATCCATTTTTTTCCATTTGGGATCATGTTTTGAAGGTTTTCAAGATAGTTTTTAGTAAAAGCTTATGTATTGATTGTCATTACAAGTTGTAGTGTTTGGTATTATTTAATATTTACTGACTCTAGCTATATTATATGAAATTTTCCCTACTTATTGCACAATAAATGTATATATTCACATATTGTTTCATTTTTAATTACTGTATTTATTCAATGTAGATATAATGAGTCGAATTACAAAAAAATATCAAAACTTAAATGCCATACATTCAAAATCTAGATGCTCTATGAGTCAAAGTTATGTATATAATTATGTACAAGATTATCAAAACTTGAATGCCATACATTCAAAATTTAAAAGTTCAAATTAAGTAAAAAAATAATCAAAACTCGAATGCCACTTAAACGCCATTCAAATGCCACTCAAGTACCCCTCAAGTAAAATACAATATAAACTCGGCGAATTCATCCAACGCCGTAACCCATTGCCTAAACTCCAAGATCTAATCCACAAAAAAACACTTGGTAGGGAGATCTGCTCATATATTACTACTCATGTTGCTAAACCGAAATCAATGCCATTCGCCTTTGACACACCCAGACACTCAACGTAACTGAGTGCAAGAGTGTCTGGGAAGGTTTGCTTCAAACTATTAATCAACTTGACTACTAGAATTAAAGGGAACAAAACATGCATTGCTGTTTAGAAACAACAAGGATAATATTGTTCTATACAAGAAAATTATTACAATGATAAAAATTTCAACTACTTATCTGGATTTTGAAAGAACACGCAAACTATTAATTTCTACAAACTTTTCACAATAAAAGAACACAATAAAATATATCTCAAGTTGGCATTTTATTTGACTCACAAAACTGGGCAGCATTTATTCATCGGAAAAAAAACTATTACATCATAAATTGTGATCCGAGGAGTAAAAATCCTTACAACTACACAAGGACACCCTAACAACTACATAAGGACGCACTAACAACTACATAAGGATGCACTAACAACTACATAAGGAGGCACTAACAACTACACAAGGACACACTAACAACTACATAAGGACGCACTAATAACTACATAAGGACGCACTAATAACTACATAAGGACGCACTAACAACTACATAAGGACGCACTAATAACTACATAAGGACGCACTAACAACTACATAAGGACGCACTAACAACTACATAAGGACGCACTAACAACTACATAAGGACGCACTAATAACTACATAAGGACGCACTAACAACTACATAAGGACGCACTAACAACTACATAAGGACGCACTAACAACTACACAAGGACGCACTAATAACTACATAAGGACGCACTAACAACTACATAAGGACACACTAACAACTACATAAGGACGCACTAACAACTACATAAGGATGCACTAATAACTACATAAGGACGCACTAACAACTACATAAGGACGCACTAACAACTACATAAGGACACACTAACAACTACATAAGGACACACTAACAACTACATAAAGATGCACTAACAACTACATAAGGACGCACTAACAACTACACAAGGACGCACTAATAACTACATAAGGATGCACTAACAACTACATAAGGACGCACTAACAACTACATAAGGACGCACTAACAACTACATAAGGACGCACTAACAACTACATAAGGACGCACTAACAACTACATAAGGGCGCACTAATAACTACATAAGGACGCACTAATAACTACATAAGGACGCACTAACAACTACATAAGGACGCACTAACAACTACATAAGGACGCACTAACAACTACATAAGGACGCACTAACAACTACATAAGGACGCACTAATAACTACATAAGGACGCACTAACAACTACATAAGGACGCACTAATAACTACATAAGGACGCACTAATAACTACATAAGGACGCACTAACAACTACATAAGGACGCACTAATAACTACATAAGGACGCACTAACAACTACATAAGGACGCACTAACAACTACATAAGGACGCACTAACAACTACATAAGGGCGCACTAATAACTACATAAGGACGCACTAATAACTACATAAGGACGCACTAACAACTACATAAGGACGCACTCATGCAACACTAAAAAAACATAAAAAATGAGCTCATATTATCACATAGAATAAACGTTACACAACGAGATCAATGACCAACCTGCTTATGTGAAAGACTAGCAATAATTTTGCTTCAATAATCAAGGAATGATGTTTTTTTTCTATAAATTATGATGAATTATAAAATATTATGTAAAAATGGATTAACACGAAAAATCGTTTAAATTGTTTAACTGTGGGTAAAATTGATGTTCAAATTATGTGCAGAAACACACATTCATCTGAACTGTTTGCTGTAAATACTAAAATATTTTTCACGGCGTCTCCAAAGCTCACAGTCACAGGAGCCAAAAGCAAGTGAGTACCGGTCTCTGGGTTATAAACTGCCTGCTCATTGTTATTCAGTCCTACCACAAGCATGTTCCTGAGGAGACGACTCCCTGCAGATGATGTAAATTAATCCATACTAAATGGTTGGTTATTAAATATTACAGCGTACACAAATTTATTTACAAGAAAAATTGGTTAGCTTGTACATGATATGGAGTAGGTGGCGAGACAGTAAGGACTGCAAATCATACAAGAAAAATTGGTTAGTTTGTACATAATATGAGATAGGTGGCGAGACAGTAAGGACTGCAAATCATACAAGAAAAATTGGTTAGCTTGTACATGATATGGAGTAGGTGGCGAGACAGTAAGGACTGCAAATCATACAAGAAAAATTTGTTAGTTTGTACATAATATGGGATAGGTGGCGAGACAGTAAGGACTGCAAATCATTCAAGAAAAAAAATAAACTCGGGCTTTTCATCTATGAAACTTTAAAATTTATAACGTAAATAATACGATGAATGAAGTAACGTAATGATGTTTTAGTTAAGACAGTTTAGATAATACTGGTAAACCACTTCCAATCGCATCATTGCAGGCGAATATCCTTTGGTAACCAGTAGTAACAGTGATGACAACTATCAACTTTATCTAACGCGTCTTTTAGCAGATTTTGGTTTCTCTGTATCAACGTGGCTGCATGATTCAGCATTGGCTGAGATTATCTGATGAACTATTGCTGAGCTAGCAGCAGTTAGTCAAGGAAATAATTGAGAAATAATCCTTGAATGTAACATCTGTGGTGAAGGTGCGCATGAGATTATATAA
This sequence comes from Cryptosula pallasiana, assembly GCA_945261195.1. Classification (NCBI taxonomy): domain Eukaryota; kingdom Metazoa; phylum Bryozoa; class Gymnolaemata; order Cheilostomatida; family Cryptosulidae; genus Cryptosula; species Cryptosula pallasiana. Next base: position 4,586,544 of record OX183141.1, on the reverse strand, counting down.
ATTTGTTACAAAACACTAACTTTTCCTGCATCATATTTCGCAAGGTCAGTTTGAGTGCAAAAAAGTGAGGGAACACTTAACAATGTGTACTCTATTGCATGGATGGTTTTGGCAAACTTAAGCAATAAGTTTGGATAACTTTCCGCATCATATAAATAGAGATGAGTCAATTACAGGAGGTTAAGTAAGCGCCAAGGGTTACAAATCAGTAACATTAGACATAACGCATAGACACGGTGACACAGGGTCAACATCAAACACATTGTATATTAGGGAAATGAATGAGAAAATTCTAATCCGTGTTAACTTAATATCCTCATTCAAACTGCACTGAAATCAATTGACTGCTTATACAGGCATTTCTGGTAAAAGTGAGAGAAGAAATTACTGGAGAAATTATACGTTCCCTTATCTATCAGGTAACAATCCTGCCTGCAGTTCAGGTTTTTATACTTTCACTGATGGAGCAATGAGAGCTTGTCAAGTAATTACAGTTTACAAATAGCTACCATAACTAAGCATACATCTCATATGGCTCGTATGACAAACCTGTTGTGTGAGCATTCATAAGGCATGGCGCCAAAGTGCTATAATGTTATAGGGGGTTATACATGGCGCGATGTATTTGCGCAGACATTGAGGTTCACAGATGATCATAAAAACTAAACTCCAAGTAAATTCGACTACGATCAACTTTGAAAAGGCAAACTCAATTACTATGAGAAAGCTAATCAAGCACTGATCAAAACATAAAAAATGTAAATAATTTTTCATGTTTTATACAAAAGATGTTTTAAGGTTGAAAAGTAAAAAAAAAATTATGAACTGAGCTGGGTTATGCGTAACAAATTGTATGGCTTTTAATACTTTTTATGGCACATAAAACCGTAGAAATGTTAACACGGGTAATAATTAATTATCAACTAGGAGATTCTTGATGTCTATGATGTACTGTCTCTATAAATTACGATTCAAAATTGACAGTTCACACGATATGTACAGAGACCAGGCGTACAATACTAAGTGCAAACTGTAGCCACTCACCAAGTTTTACTCCATCTGACTTGGTCATAAAGACATTCTGAGACTTGAGATCTCTGTGTAGAATTTTATTGGAGTGAATATATTGCACTGCCATTGCGATCTGTATAAACCACTACAAAAGAATATCAAAAAATAATATTATTTGTTTTAATAAGTTTACAGAATTTTCAGCTATCAACGCAGTGGTTTTGTATGGCTCCATTTACACAAACAAGGTGGCAGAGACCCAACTTCCCAGCGAGACATAACATTACCATACCTAAAGTAGCCACAGAATATAATTTTGCTCATGTACATGAATTTATGAAGCTACGCAGACGTGTTCTTTAGAATGTGTCATATGGTGTAAATATAATATTATTGCTGGGCAAACAAGTCGAGCTGAAAAAGCGTCAGATTTTGACAGAAAGTGATGATTCATCGATTATTTATTCAATTATAAGAATAGCACGTCTTTCGCCAGACTTGTCAATGTCGAAAAATGTCCGTGCAACAAGGGAAGTATTTAGAGTGATGGCTAGTTCTTCCCCAACTAAGTATTCAAGCATTGCTATTGGACGGTGAGCTCAAGTCTATATATAAACAGTACTTGATTAGTTTAATAGATCATCTACTTGGCCAATAGAAACTTGCTGGCTGCTTGCTGAGTAGAGGTTAAACAATTTGCTATACTAGTACTATTTAGGACAGTCATCGAAGTACTCAAGTCAGTCAGTCAGAAGTGCTGAGACTATTCACTATCACGGGGTATCACGGGGTATTTCAAGTTAAAATTTATTGATGATGCATCAGCGTTAAAAATCCAAATTCCCTTACATTGACAGGATCACACCAACTGAACGTCCAGGAGAGACGAAACACGGCAATAGATAAAACAATCCTTAGACTGAGGGGGCCCTTTGAAAGCATGAGTGCATGGAATAAACATTGATATTTAACAGCTTTCTCTTTATCTGACACTTTGTACTTCGTATATAAGTAATATAGATGTCAAAATAAGTTATACTCACTTCCATTATTGTGGTCTCTTCAAAATACTTCTGTTTCTACAACATTGTAGTACTATCTTATTATTACATGAATAATGCACATTAACCGCAATTAATCTTCAATTAATTTTTTTGATTAGAAAATGTTGCTTAAATTATTACTTGCATGAATCAAATGTTTGCAGTATTATTTTATGCGCAAAAGTATTAAAAGTAATGTATGCGCCAACCAGACTTGTCGCTCCAAAACAAATACGCTAATGATGTCCTAAAGCTATAAGAAGCTTTTGAGCAATTTTTATTATGAATAATAGTTCTTTAATATGTATCACCAACTGCCAAAGAGGGTGATTTGATTACCTACAAAATTCACATAATTGCAACAACCAAAAAATATAGAATATAAAGTAGTTAATGCGATAAAGAGTAGGGTAAAATGACGATGGCAAGTGTGTGCAGGTGCTGCCATTCGCCTATACCAATGGCTAGAGATATACATGTATATACTGCATTCATTCTGTTTGGAAGACTTGCCTACACATACCCACAACATATCCAAGTGTCTTTTACCACTTTCTCTTAGTTGAAATAAACTTAAATCTACAAAATTGCCAAAAGATCTTTGGAAAATGAAAGCTGTGAAGACATTTAAACTTATCAATGAAAAAGTAGATTTCGGTCACAAAATGCAGTAAAAACTAGCAAATTTATCATAAACATGTCAAAATACTGTTTAATCTCTGGCAGCAATATTGTGACAGGCAGTGACTGTGTGGCCAAGCCTCTGCACAAGAAGCACTCAATGGAAGAGTATTCATTTACTGCACAAGCAATCCACGTAATTTATGTTTAATCTAGAACAAATCCCTCTTGGAAAAGCCAAAGTTTCCATGAAATTAATAGTAGCATGACCACCATATTCGTGGAAGTCTAAGGTAGGGCCGTGCTCATAAAAAAATTGAGTAGAGAATACTACCTTGATTAAAGCTGTTATTGTATCGAAGATTTTCATGAGAAAAACGCTCAATTAGTTTCAAGTTGAAACTCACATTGTTTCTTGATAACCGAATAGGAAAACTAGTGCTTGATGCGCAAAAAAATGTTGTTACTTGCGGCAACTGAAAGTTTTACTCAAGTGCTCTTCACTGAACCATTAACTCGCTATTTGGGAAATGAAATGCTCTGATGGGGCCTCAATTTTAAAGTAATAGTCGTAAACTGATTTTAAAAAACGTATTTGTAAATTGTAAATAGCATTGTAATCCATATTTTTAATGTTCTTGTAGCTAATTATAAACATTGATAGAAGTTGTCACCCTGACACAATAACCAATGAAAAGAAAACTTTTTAGTTAACGTGGTACGATCTGTCGCCAGCAGAGAATGCAGATGTTGGCAAAAATAAACATCCCGGTCAAAAATAAACTTCTGAGACAAAAATAAACTTCCCGGCAAAAATGCTTGAGTAGCTTTTTACCACAAAATTTGCACCAGGCATAAAGCAGTATAGCTAGTACATGGCCAGAACTAGTAACTACTGCCCATTACCTGCAATGGCTGTGGCTAATGACATGTAAATCAACAAGCGTTTAAACTCCGCCTACTTGACGGCAAAAAGACCTTGACTTTAAGCGTTGACAATTTTTCTGTAAATAATTTTTTTCACTGCTACTAATTGCTTGTAGAGGAAGGGGCATTGACTAACTAGCACCAAGTTTATAATTATTGGTGGTAAGCTTGATGGTTGTGGCTTGATTGGAAGTTTCGTCTGTTAACCCACTGACATGACAAGCATAGGTTAACAACCCCCTAAACTAAAACCAACAGCAATGCAAAATTTTAATAATGGAATACTTTTGGACTATATTTATATTGCGTTGTAGATAACTCAGTTTAAATGAGATCTTTTCCTAATATTCTAAAAGACATCTTTGAAGTTTTACACAACCATGTTTAGAGTTTCTCACAGAAAAAGCAAGGGTCAGATTATCAATTGTAGATTAATCAAAACTTTTTCTGTAGTGGGTTTGCTGAGACAATAATAGCAACAACTTGTTGAGAGCTGCCAAACGTTTAAAAGGCTTTACCACAAAAATATGGCTGACATTGATAGAGTACTTGCTAGCTGCTGTATCAACATTTAACTCATTTCCCTGGAAAGTACCTGTATTAGAGCCATAAGCAACCAACAATATTCTGTATGCAGTGAAACTCGATCATTCCTGATACAAAACTGTTTACTTTAACCAATTTGCTTCCCACTGTCTGTTTATGCTTGTATTCATTGGTTTGCAGATTGGAAGGCGCTACAGAAAGAGCGTAAAAATGTAACAGGAGTACGCAGACGTTATTCCACCCATTCACTATATTAATGACCATGGTCTTTCATTACTTGTCGAGTAAAACTAGGTCATTGCGCAAATACTTGTTTTTTGACATGTTTCCATCTATGCACCAATCACGTACACTAGTTTGTTATACGACAATGCAAACGATCATTATTTCCTGCGCGCTAGTAAATGCAAAGTTTTGAGGGCCAAATCAAATGTCTACGATAAAGGGAAGGAAGGTGTTTGATAAATTGAGGCGTGTATTACTTTATCCTTGACGTCCTTTAAATGAGTAGAATATTGATCGCTTAACAAACCAGATGGCAAGACAGACAAAAACTAAAATCTTGTCTATTGTTGCTTGAGAAATCATCATATATCATTAAGGCAATATATCTTCATAAAATTTGCCCATTTGGCAATCAATTATTTTGCCCAGTTCTGAGACAAAAAGTGCCATTCCCACTTAAATGATCTTGAAGTTATAGAAAGCTATGACCTCATGGACTGGAGGAATTGGTGCCTGGTTTATTCTTGAGACAGTGTCATGTCTAAAAGTCTATCAAATGAAGAGATTTGATTGGCTATGGATCAATGCATTCAGCAAAGTATCTTCCACTATTTTTAATTTTTCAAATAAAAAAATAATAATTAAACTACATAACATAACCATAACGGAATACACGTTTTACCATATCGTGCCGCATCAAAGGAGTATTAAACAAGTTATTTCTCCTGTAGGTCAGTCTAAAATGGGTACAGACAAAACAAACTACAGGTTTTGCTTGGGTTAGTCTAGTTTATCATGTATACCTTTCTCATTTCTATGATCTTATCATCAAGGGTCCCTCCATCGCAATAGTCCTACAAAAGTCATAAAACAGCGAAGAGAGGATGTGGTTAGTACTAATAAAATGACGTCCGCAGGTACCTGGATATATTCTACGCTTTTAGAACAAATAGGATTATTGGATTTAGTGGGTAAGGAGATACCTGAACTATGTGGATATAATGTAGATCATCCACATTTTTGTCAAAGAATGAGTCATGGTAGACTACGATGTGCGGGTGCTTCAATTTTGCCAATATTCTAAAATAAGAAAGTGACAAACAGAGAAGAAAATGAACTTTCATGATAGCAAAAATGTGATGAATGAATGAAGTAATATATGATAGGCTAAGCTCCAAGGTATTGATGACTAAACAATGGTTTATACTATTATTTTCGATATATAATTGGAGATCTCTAGATGAAACTCGGCTAATAAATTCAAGATTTTAACCAAGTTTTGCGGGAATGCCAGTCTGAAAACTCGACGTAGCGAATCCGCATATCAATCAGTTGATAACCACAGCAATAGTGACACTGGAACAATTCGCAGACAGTATTTTTATTACTACATGCTCACCCCGCTTCTCTAAGCAATGCTGCCCTAGTCCTCGTGCGTTTCTGTTCATCAATTTGCACTTTCTTCAATGCGTAATGTCTGCAGCAAATATAAAAAGAAACTGAATTGATTTAAGAAATTTCACAACAAATTATATTTTTTAATCAACAAGCAATTTTATTTTTTTTATAACAAATTGGCTGCGGACTAACAATGTTCAAAACACAGAAAAGTACGCAAACATACTCATCAGCTGAAAATGTAAATAACAATTATTAATCACATGTTCATTGCCAAAACAAAACACTCAAGTTATACATTTCATACAAATTAATGTCAATCAAATGCAAATTGAACTTTCAAAACTTTTTAAAATCAAAACAAGTTTCAAAATTTAATTTTGCTTTTGTGTTGATCATTGGTCAGTCTATATTGGTATATCTAGGGTAGCAAATCTGAATACAATGAAAAACAGGACCTAAAAGAATTAAATAGGTCAGTTATAAACAATGAGACTGGTCCCTAGGCACCAGAAGTCCATCCAAGTAATAGTACCTTCCATTGGTACGACTTTTCACCAAGTATACAGCCCCACATGCACCTGATCCAATCCTCGTTAGCAGCTCATAATTCTCCATTGTCACAGGACTTCGGTACTTAGTTGAACAAGGTGTCACCATAGAAACAACGTATTTACTACCTGCAATGTAGAAGACAATACTTGGAAACATGGAAACGCTGGCTAGAGTTTAAGGATACCATAGGGATAAGTCTGGTTTCACTTGAACTACTCTAAACTTAGTCAAACCACCACTATTTATGAAAAGCAATAAGGTGTAACAGTAAAACAACACAAAACTTGTTTGATGCTTCAGATTTGGTGTTTAAATGATATCAACATCAAAATTGAACAGTGATAAAATAATAGTTACTCAAAATAAACTTTCTTATTGTTTTTTAGCAGTTTGCAAAGGTAATCGATTTTTTTCAATCGTGTAATTTTTACATTCTTTTGCACTCACCTATTGTTTGTAAGTTAAATTTCAGCATCAACAAGTAATATGGAAATAATCTAAAGCTCTTTCATGAGCCAACCTTTCATTTTTAGTAAAGGCACAGCATAGAAACTCAGACTTGTATATATCATTTATTGAAGAAAGCTCATTTCACCAAGGAGTTTGATTAAGCAAACACTTTGATTTCACAAAACAACTTGATGTCAAGAAGAAAAATTAATTGAAAAGATAATCAAAATTAAAGCTAAAACTTATCAAAAATGATGATGCAACAAACTTCACTCAACACTTCAATCATGTAACAATAAAATTTTAAATATATATTTAAGCTTGGATTAGAACTTTATTAGCAATATTATTTATGTTATGCGTGGACCTCAAGTAAAAATAAAACCACCACGAAACAAGCAGAATGTGCAGCTATACTTTAACAATTACCAATGCAAAACTCAATCCTATCTGTAGCATTGACTAAAGAATTACATGTTATAAAAACAAATGAACTCCTCTATTTGATGGTTCTGGGAATGAAGCTGTACTCCAAGCAGTTCAAATGGTATGACAAATGCACCAGCTCTTCCAGTTACTTTCATTTCTTTATAACGTGCATCACCTACTTTGGCATATTTTTTTGGCGTAAAAACATGTTCTTTCGACAGCATCACCTTCTGGTTCTTGCAATAGCTTAATTTTGAAGCCTATGATTATGTTGATAACACTCTTGATGCACCTTTATTGATCGACTTTGGTAGCTCTTCCAGTAGTATAGCTTTTTAGTCAGTGTCACTCTGATAGGTGGCAACATATATTTTCTCAACTGCTTGATGTCAGATTTAGTAGTATTTGAGAGTTAATTTTATGAGCAATGATACTAGCCGCTCTCTTGTTAGTTATGGTAGGAAGTGAAAGATAATAGTAACTGGGACTACTATCATGGTTGTTTTATATAAATCGATTTACAGAGGATAATAATCTTATGATAAACAAATCATAATACTAATTATAATAATTAATGATCTCAATCATCATCATAGCAAAAAATTATGGTCATAGGAATTATTATTATAATTATTATTTATTATAATTATTATAATTACTACTAACAATAATAATAATAATAATAATGCACTTGTAATGATATATCATATCAGCTTATCTTTTATTTAGCTAGTGGTAACAAACAAATAGTAATAACAGTTATCAAATTGTAATAATAATAAATAAATAATAACAACAACAATAATAATCATTAATTACTACAACATTGAACAACATTCATTAGACTATTTATAAATTATAATAATTAATAAGTAATAATAATAATAATAATACTCATTTTATGCTGTCAATTCATCAACATTACTGAAATCATTGACATAATATTATTCTATTCAAAGTAGCAAATTTTTACCGCCCAAAAACCGATTAACTTTTCCAGCTTCTCTTTATTATGGTGCAGGCGAACTTGTAAAGTAAAGCTAGCGTACAACTTCAACACCCATGAGCCGCCATATGTAAACAAAAATGAAACGGTGTTAGAAGCGATATTATTTGTCAGTATTGGCGCTAATATCCAATGAGAGAGCGGGTACAATGTGACGCTTCTACAGTCCGCCATGTTGAAAGATTGAAAAATTTGGTTTCCGGTTCAAAATTCATACAAGGTTTTACTATTGATCTCCATCCATTGTTTAATTCCCAAAAACTTTCTCACCTCCATTGTAAATGACACTTATTTTTAATTATTTGGAAATAAGCCACATACATTGTATTGTTTTAGTAACTATTTAGTTTAAAAAAATAAGTAACTGATTAATTAATTAAATTTAATAAATAATTATAATAATAATAATATATTATTTCTCATTCATTGTTGTTGTTGTTGTTATTATTATACAATTTTTAGATAGCTATTATTATTATTATAATAATTGATGAATTATTATTATTAATTAACTTATTATTTTAATTTTATTTAATAAATAAAAATAAATAATAATTATTAATTCTCATTAATAAATTTAATGGTGATTATTTTTAAATTATTATTATTATTGTTATTAATTTACTTTTAAATAATAATTAATAATAGTAATAGATTGAATAATAATAAATAATCATGATATTATATAATAATATATTATATTATTATTATATATTATTATTCAATTTATTATTATTAATTATTATTACTTAAAAGTTAATTAATTAACAACAATAATTTAAAAATAATCACCATTAATAATAATTATAATAATAATAATAAATAATATCTGTTATTATTATCATAATAATCACTATTAATAAAAATAAATATGTAGTATTATTATAATAGTAATATATTATTATTACCTCGTTTTTACCTCGTTGGGTATATCACGCTAAACCACCTAGGGGTGTAAGGGGCGTGCCTCTTATGTGACCATTGGGTAAACATAGGTGGGACTATTTTCCAGTAATTGGTTTCTGGGTTAGTTTGTTGTGGGTCAGTACAGGCCAGATTTAGCCTGCCCGTGGTTGTGAGTCAGTCGTTCTAGTATTGGTGTTGCCTTGAACATTAAGCTTGCGTATTGTTTTTGGCAGGAAGCTGTTGTGGAATAGGTTGCTGTTGGCTTGCAGTGAGGTGGGGTGTCCCTTAGTCTGCGCTCTGGTTTGTATAGCGTTAGTCGGGCGATCTATGATCTCATCGTATGCCTGCACCAGTGCAGGGTGGTGATCTTCTCGGCTGAGAATCCTCATCAGAAGTCTTATTCTCTGCTGTTGTCTCCTTTGTTGAAAAAGGGGAAGACCCAGCTTTTCTCTGGCTTCTCCTACCCCCCTTGTGCCTTTTATATCTGCTATAAAGCGGATTGCCTGGCTCTGAACTTGTTCAAGTTCGGCAATCTCTCCCTTGCTACTGGGATCCCATGCTGCTGCTGCGTATTCTAGGTGAGGTAAACACAGGGTCTGGTATGCTAATAGCTTTGCCTTCTGCGGGGCAAAGTACAGAGCACGTTTCACCATACCTAGCTGTTTCTTGGCATTCGTTATCTTTCCTTCGATGTGTTTGGTGAATCTGAGGTCTTGTTGTAGTGTCACTCCTAGGTAGCGGCAGTCGACAACCTGTCCCATTTCTTTCCTATTTAGTGTGTAGGTTGGCGTGTCTGAAGTGCCAGTGTGGTTGAAGATAATGATTTTGCTTTTGCTCACATTGAACTCCATACCCCATCTAGTTGACCAGGTTCCGAGGGAGTTGAGATTTTCTTGGAATATGTCAATGTCTCGGGAACTTGATACCTCCTGGTACAACAGTGTGTCATCAGCGAAGAGCGAGACTGGACAGGTTACACATTCTGGGAGGTCGTTGATGAAGAGCAGAAACAAAACTGGTCCAAGAACTGACCCCTGCGGTACGCCTGATGTGACCGGAAGAGAGTCTGACATTTTACCATCTAGCACTACACGTTGTGATCTGTTGAGTAGAAAGTTATGTACCCAACCTAACAGGTAGTCACCTATGTCTTCACTGTTTGATAGCTTTTCCATCAAGAGTGTAATAATCACCATTAATAATAATAATAAATATCTATTACTATCATAATAATTATATATTATTATTATAATAATAACAATAATAATAATAGATATTTATTATTATTATTTATTAATAAAAACTTATAATTAAAAATTATTGTTATGTGAAAATAATAATGTTCTTATTTCATTTATTAGTATTTATTATGGTTATATTATTATTGATAATTTGATAATAATTATTGTGGCTTTATTTTTATAACCATGGTTATTATAAGTTTTTATAATAATAATAATAATAGTAGTAGTATTAATAATAATTATAAACATTATTAATTACTGTTATTAAAATTTTCTGTGAATAAATGGTATAATATAATAATAAATTTATATATAACTAATAATAGTTATTATTATTATCATTAATTATTATTGTAGTAAATTATGTCATGATTATTATTATTGACCTCTTCAGAGCCATGCACTTCAGTAAGGTTGCAATGAACATCTCAAACTACCTCACACCTATGACTTACACCCCAGGCAACCCCAGACGCTGTACCATATATTAACACGGTATACACGGTATCTCCAAGGAACAGCTTCTTCATTAACCCTGCCAAAATTTGGAACCAACTCCCACCCAACAGTCTCTTACTCTCAGGTCCCTCTCTGGTTGTTGTCCACATTCTTCGACCCTGAAATGTTTAATGGACCTACGAAATTGTTACATCTCTATAACCTTCATAGGAAGATGGAGATCATTCGGCAACAATAAAAAGAAAAAAGATAATTATTAATTAAGTTTTAATAAAATAGTTTATAAGTAACTACAAAGATAATGTATGTTAATAAGTTTATCAATTATCATGATGGTGTTGTATAATAATAAATATGTATATCAATAATAGTGATTAATGATAATAATGATTGATAGTAATGGTATAATTATTAAAGTAATAATAGTAATAGTAGTATTCTATAGCCTTCGCGTGATAATGATATATTTTAGACATGCATTTGGTAATTTTTTTTTTATGATTGATGAAAGGGAATAATAATTGAATACAATATTAATGATAATTGATAATAGTATTAATAATGAATAATTATGTTGGAAATACTGTTACATGTCTTCAATTTGAAGAGCAACATTATTATCTACAATAAACTGAACCCTTCTCTGCAATCATCAATAGGCATGTAAGCATTACACATCCATTGATCGCCATTTATTCATTCATTCATTGACATCCAGTTCTTCAGGCTATAACAGCTACGTTGACACCCTTAATTATCTTTGTTTTAAAAGAACATTTTTGTTTTAGATGTAGTGAGAGGTCTTTTTTGATTTTTTGAGGCTTTAATTAACTTTTAGTCCATCATCACTGCATGCAAACTCCTGTTCTGGCTATTTCATACACAGTGTGCTAAGCTTTAGACTGGCATGCTTTACGCATGCAGATCATTTATAAAAAAAAAAGACCACAATCTCAACCAGATTTACTTTATTCTTTCTATACTGAGGGAAGCATAAGAGGGGGGAAACAGAAAATAGGTTTGCTATTGCTGTTGCGTCACAGATACATACTAGCTGTTTTAGGATGACCAATGAATGTTTTGATTAAAAGTGTATGCCCACAATCAACACGCATAACACATAACACACAACACAATCATAAAGCATGCCATGTGCCTCAGCCAGTGCCTTTTAATTCCGCACATGCTAATTTCTTTCACCACCATTAAATTCTTATAGCATTATAGCTTGTGGGTTGCCTTGCTATTTGAGCAGCTTCATCATCATTGAACCAGTAGTTTCCACTTTTTCGAGTTATGGCCTCGACTCTTCAAATTGGATTGTCCGTTATATAATCAGAAAGTTGCTCATTGTTTCCCTGTTAATAGAGAGCGATTTGCCAAACAGCAGTTTTTCACTGAGCAGGCATGCTTTCAGAAGAGTTAGAAGTCTATGAATCCCCACTGATTTTAATGCCATCAGAGACAATTTTATGAATGTGATAAAGCTTTGTTTAGCCAGTAACAAAATTAAATGTCACCACTTTAGGCAATTATTTGTCAATAAAGAGCACATGCAGTAATTTTTTTCAGCGTTACTTGAAAGATTACTTTTTAATGTTTTTATGGTGTAAACAACACACAAAATGGTATTGTAGGGTTTAATTTTAAAACCTAGTTGTCAATGGATACAAAATGCCATTGCAAAAAATATTGCATTAACCTTCTCCTCGTGTTCTGTTAATGGTATCACAATTCTTCTTGTGTTAAGTATGTAAAAGTCCATGTCTCCAGCTGCCACAATAATATTGCATAATACTGTTTATGGCATATTGTAAGAAAAAAGTATGTCAATGCCACATTAGTAGTTCAGCTTGCTTGCTAATTTTGAACAGAGTATCAAGTTCCAGTTTACAAAAAGTGCATACTGTAATGACATTGTATCTAATATATAGGCGTCGATCACGTCATGTCAATCCACATTTTACCTGGATGTGCTCTATCCAAGCTTTGCATGCTTGCTATTGTAAAAAATACAGGTTCTGTGGTTGACTCTCAGTAAGTGAAACAGCATTCCCTTATTTATACTGAACCGATCTGTTGAGTTGTCTAATGTAAAACCTGACGGAAATTTATATACCTGACTCTCGTGTGTTCATAGTTTGTGCCAGTCGTTTCATTTTACTACCTCAGGGTTATAAATCTAACTTCTTAGTTGCTGAGATGATTCACTCTGTGGAAATAATTACTAATAGGTCAGATAGCATTCTGATCATTCGGCGCTGTTAATGCTATCATAAGTTGCACCCTTAAGTGGAAAGATCATGGTCAGTCAATCGATTGCTGTGATAGCTTTGTTAAAATGGTAAATTGCTTTTATGGGAGAATTGAGCGCATCACTGCATGCAAATTTTGGACACTTTTTATTCGCCCTGTTAACCACATATATTTCAGGCTCAGTTTTCATTAAATTACAGCTGCTTCTTTTGCTATGCTGTGTATAGCGCTCATGTGACTCACAGCGGCAGTTTTGTTCACTGATTTAGAAATGTTTTGTTCGCAACTGTCTCTTACAGTATTATTGTCCTCAACCGCAAATAATACTGATTACATATGTTGAGAGTTATATTCCCACTCACTGTTATCTATTTTGTCTTTTCATATGAAACAGCACACAGTTGATGAAGTTGTTTTATCTCTCTACCCGCACCACAACTGACATGCACTGACTTACAAAATTTGCATTCTTTCGTCGACTCCAGACTTTTTATGGTTTTTCCTTATGAAAGTTGACACATATAACATGAATAGGGGTTTGTAGTTGGTCTGCATTGGTTCATTTAAAAAAGATTTTATCAAGTGGAATACTGTCAGTTTTGGTCCGTGTATGTGTTTCCATGATATCTTCTATTCATTTGGCTTTCTTTATTGCAACTTACTCATTACTGACACGTTTTCACTGGTTATCACTGCTATACTGTCATAAAAACTGTCGTTTGCAAGTAAAGCCTTGATAATGTGAATGTTTTTCATATGCATCTATAATCATTGAAACTATAGTTAATGAGAAGTTTTTGCTTGTTATTTTATAAGTTTTGTGATACATTCAATGGCTCCCATTTGGCTGTATGTGTATTTTTCATTTCAGATTGTTTAATATGATCATTGAACAACTGCTGAAACTATAAGAGCTGGGTTTTTAATATTAAATACTGAGCACCAACTCCAAAAGTTGAAAATACTGAAAAAGTTTGCCGTATAAAATGAAAATCAATCAATTCACCAAACCAAACAAGTAGCGTTACGTAATAAAGTGTAAGTTTGGTACTTCCAATCGGAATCTCATCGACTGCTTATTATAATTACTAACCCAAAGTGGAAAAAAAATGAAAAGTTCAGTTTCGGACCTATGTGCCTATCACAAACCTACAACAAATACCTCGTTATGTTTTTATCATATACCTGCTCAAAATTTTATTGCTAGATTTAATGTTATAACATTTTTTTTCATGTTTCAGTGGGCTGACTAGTTTCATTTGGCGAGATGGATTTCCAGAATCGAGCTGGCGGTAAAACTGGAACTGGTGGTGTTGCATCCGCATCCGATGCCAACCGGGAGCGAAGAGAACGACTGCGACAGTTGGCTTTGGAGACAATCGACATAAACAAAGATCCATATTTCATGAAAAATCATCTTGGATCATATGAATGTAAACTCTGCCTCACACTTCACAACAATGAAGGAAGCTACTTAGCACATACTCAAGGTAAAAAGCATCAGGCTAACCTTGGTCGACGAGCTGCGAAGGAAGCTATGACAGCGCCAACTCAGCCTGCGCCTGAAAAGATCAAAATTGATCCTAAGAAGTTTGTGAAGATTGGACGCCCTGGCTACAAAGTGACCAAACAGAAGGACCCCGACACTAATCAGCAGAGTCTACTATTTCAAGTGGACTACCCTGAGATTGTAGAGGGTGTGATACCACGTCATCGGTTCATGGCAGCTTATGAACAAAGGATTGAGCCTCCAGATAGACAGTGGCAGTATTTGCTTTTTGCAGCAGAGCCGTACGAGACCATTGCTTTCAAAGTCCCGAGCAGAGAGGTAGACAAAGATCCGCACAAATTGTGGACTCACTGGAACAAAGAGACCAAACAGTTTTTCCTTCAATTTGCTTACAAACTCGAGTCTGCCAAGATACTGGATGACAAGCCTACTCCTGTTTCTAGTTCCGGCCCTTCGGTTAACATGACAAGGCCGCCACCGCCTATGCCTGGTATGAGGCCACCCCCACCTATGGATGGAATGAGACCACCTTCTTCGGCAAATATGGATAACATGATGAGAGGCCCACCCCCACCCATAGGAATGGGTCTACCCCCTCGTCCACCACCTCCTGGAATGCCCTTACCTCCCAGGCCAATGCAAGCAATGCCGCGGGCACAAATGGCAATGCCACCACCTCCACCATCACGCCTGCCAGCACCACCTCCTCCTCCAGTTGTCAGCTGATCATGAGTGTGGTAGTTGTGTAAATTTGTAACTAAAAACATTCTTTGTCCATCTTTTTATTATGTTTTGTCATGCCATCTTGTGAATAATAAATATAGCATCATTAGCAATCTGTCTCATTTTATTCATCCACATTTGCTCACTTGTGTCGTCTATGTTTGGGAAAGATGTCATATCTGTAAATTAATTGTCTGAGGTAAAATCTGCTGTGTTTAGCTCTGAGAGTTTTTAGTGACTTATCCAGATATTTTTATCTACTTAGTCACCACCCACTCAAATTCACCTACTTTGGTATCCAAGTGTGAAATATTATTTATCGGTATTCTAAACGCCTAAACCCCTGAGCTGAAAGAAATGAGAACTGCTGTAAAAACATTATAGTGGACCAAATTGATATATATAACAGAAGCTTGACTTTGCTATTTGTTTTCAAATTGAAGTTGGATATAATTGCAGGTTAGAAATTTCCAATAATGTAGGTGGAGACGAATCACAAACAGTTGCATTTTGCTAATACGAATGGTAAAATGTCAGCCAAACAATTCTGTCATGGTTTATGTAACTCTATGTTGTGAGAATTGATTTAGTAGTTTGCATGAAAGCAGTTAAGTTTGTTGCACATCCCGCTTCCTCATCCACTGAACCTGTAACTTGCATAATGCTTATTCAATGGTAGGAAAGATTGTCCCCTTAAATGTTTTTTTCATCATTGTTGGCATGTGTCCAATGCTTCACATTTCCGAGAGATGTGTTTCCTGTGAAATGAACTTGAAACAACATGTGCATGATACATTCACACTAATAATGTCAGTCAGCAGAGATCTGGTGTTTGGTTGGTGTTTGTTGAGGAGGTTTGTGTTTGAAAAGAACTTCGTATTTAAAAGGTAGAGCTATTGACAACATAAAGCATTTGGAAACAAGATGGGCATTCTTTTAGCTAATAATATGATTATTTTCTTCACGTTAGTTAAAACCAGAGATAAAGGTGACACTGATAGTCCTCTGACTACGAATAGTTTGAGGTTGATCAATTGTCAACCAATCACCTCGTTGGTACCAAGCGCTACCAGCTCCACTGAAGTATGGATAGGCGGAGCTTGAAGACGGCCATGTTAAGTTGTGATGTTGAGAACCACCGCGCTGGTTCACAATTCTTCCAGGAATGTATTCATCTATGTATTTTATCATTATTTTATTACACTTCTGTTTTCTTATGACAAAGTTCTAAATGTTGATTTCTACATGATTGGCATTGACGTCAATGTGTTACCATATGCGAAAACTGACACGTTGTGGCAGCCATGTTTGATCTACCCAACAAGCCGTGCTACAAATATAAATAGTGTATTTAAGAGTTTTCTCAGTTTTGCGAACATGCGTTTACAAGATTCAGCCAATCTCCGGCACGTGATTGTAATAGCGAGCAAAACGGCAAGTTTGATATATTATAAAATGAGTGAAGCTGTCAGTGGTATCCGTTTGAGCCACAATCGCATACCAGACTCGAACAAATCTCTCGTATTCCGTGCCATTATACTTGTAGAAGAATGCGAACAGATCCAGCCGTTAGTTTTCTCTTGTAATGTCTATTAAAATCATAGCAAAGTTTCTGAACAGTGCATATCAGTCAAATACGTGTAATTAATGCTTTATTATTGTATAGATGCTTTGGAAATATTGGTTTTTAAGAGTTGAAACTTGGTGTGATTTTTAACGCATGTAATATATAGTGAGAGACGAAATACTGATACGCTGCTGTAGTTATTGTAGTAACATATACGTATGCGGCAATGAGAATAATTTGGCTTGTGGTGAATAGCTATATTGATCTGTCAGCGAACATGTATTGTACGAATGGTATTTAACATGCACAAATTGCTATTTGTCTATATTTATACAGCTCAGCGGAGTTCCAGGAAAACCTAATGTGTAGGCAAGAGAAAGAACCGATGTAAGGGCATTATCATATCATCGTGTTGTGTAGGGCTTTGTATTCCCAGAAATGCAGCATATAATGGAATACCAGCAGCCTTGCAATTAGGTCAATTGGATATTGAATCTGTTTCTAACATAATAAATTGGTGGGCCAATTCTATGAATCGCTAGAATCAATAACTGGCTACATTTGGATATATAAAATGTAATATATTACAAGAGAAACAAAGAAATAAGTTAATGATGCGTTAAAAATTCATGAGCATCTCTACACGTCCTCAAGCAGACGGTACAAGTCATCGGGTTCTGTACACTGTGCATTTCCATATGTCTTATCAACAAACTCTGATCCGCAAAAAATATTTGACAAAATTTACATGGCCATAAATGTCCGACACTTTGTTGTAAACTGCTTATTGAGACAGGCAATGGTGGGTAGAGGTTGTGTATAGATAGTGAGGGCTCCTTGTTTGTGCTGACATCTAATGATTCGCTGCCGCATTCCTTAGGGGAGCTGCACAACCTTCGTCCAATATTGAGGGAGTAGTTCATAGGCGACGAACTGCTTCTAACGTAAGGCTTGGGGTATTGTAAGTGGAATGAATCAGAACTTGATGATGAAACGTCGCTGCTCGACTTCCTTCGCACGTCCTTTAGTTCAAGCTTTGTCAGCAGAGTCTCTTTGTAGCGAATGTAAGAAAGAGTTTTAGCTGATAGGTCAAGAGGCTCATCTGGGCTGCTTACTTCCCCATCGGCAAATTGAGTGAGTTTATTGTTGATTTCTTGCTTCATCTCAACTGCCCTTTGTTGGGAGAAAGAGTTCTGGCTGATACTGTTTGTGCATTTTCGAACGTGCATCTGGTGGCATTTCTTTCTCACAAAAGTTTGATGACACGTAGTGCACTGGTAAGGTTTCTCACCTGTGTGAAGTCGTATGTGCTCTATGTAGCTTGTACGCCGTAAGAAACCACGCAAGCAAAAGTCACACGTGTATGGTCTATGATTCGAATGTCCTTTCTTATGTCGATTCAAGTTGCCAATCATAGTAAATGTGGCATCACAGATGTCGCAGTGAAATCGCTTATTACCGTTGTCTGACATGTTTGTATCAGGAGAGTAGTCCAAACTTTCATTTTTATACGAATCCATCAACATCTGGTTGTTTTGTTGATACATGAGATCTTCAGCTGACCGATTGCAATACTCGTCCTCTTTTCCTAGCATACTAGAATAGATTGCTCGTTGCCAGTCAGAAATTGTACGTGTTGTTTTCCTAACTCATAGGTGATGTCTGCTAGCTTCTATCCCTGACCAAGCTCTATGTATAAATATTATTAGAGACAGTGCGGTATATGGATTTCACGGGATCTCATTATATGCATGAATGCACCGAAAGATTCTTGGTAACTCTATCCATAATCACCATACAACAGTTTCTACGCATCTATGGGTCGTTTTGTGCTGGACCAATAAGCATGAAGCTCCCTGACGCCTTTCAGTCATTTGATAAGCTTCTCAAATTCCGTAATAATTAGACGTCTCTTTATTCACAAAGTTTATTCATTTGTGAATTGTTTATCAAAAAAATTGCAAACTGTGCGATAGGTGTTATTTCGGTTAATCACAAGCAGGCAAAAAAGAAGATAACTCCACGATGTCAATTTTTAGAAAAAACTTCCATTTATCAAATTCTGCAAGGTCAATAATTTGTCAGTTCTCAGTTGTTTCATGAACGACATGGAAATTGCATGACATATATAGGAATAATGCAGAGGCTATCGAAAAAATTGGTTTCGAATTCAGTTTTTAGCCAGAGTTCACAGATAGTTTAGGTAAGCCCATACAGTATATCTATGGGGAATTGATGTGTAGAAAGTGTGGAAATCAACCAATGGAAGCAACTTCAACACAAGTTTTATAGTGGCAATGCCAGCACGCAAAAAGTTTGATGATGCCACTGAGTACTGGTGAGAGTATGTTTAATTAGACTCTATTTGGCCGTTGTAGTCACCAGGGGACGCTTATTGGTTTAAGGAAATCTCTAACCACTGAACCAACAACTAATGATTGATGGATTGATCAGTTATTTAACGTCTAGAAATGATTGAACAGACAACTCCTAAACTGTGTCAATTTGTAAAGGTGCCAGGGAGTTTAATAAAAACCTCACTCACTCTCTCCAAATTACCAATAATATCATGTGTTATTCCACCGTTATAGGTTTGGTCTAGCTATCCATTAAGTCCATCTATACCCATAAACTAGTAGGGTTGGCTAACATCTCCACAATGACAAAGATTGATGGAGAATGAGAATTAAATGGCTATGAATCAAATAAGAATGGTTATTTAGCTGAAGACCTGTTGTTATTGATGCAAACTGATGTTTATTGGAGTTGTCTCCTTAATGCAGAGTTAAATCGTTTTGATTAGATAACTCCAGCAGCAATAGTAATAGAAAGAAGTCTGCCCGCAGCTACATGACAGTCTAATTTTTTTCTAAACATTCATTCTTTATTTTGACTACTATTATGTTAACATGTAACTTATACAAATAATCTGCAACCTTACGCGCTACAGCTATCAAATAGTTGGTCTACATGAGCGAGTGGGAGGTAGAGTGTAGATAGAGACAGCCAACGGTGTCTGAGGATGAACAAACTCAGGTATAGAATACCATACTTTTGGTATTGTAGTTTGTACTTGTGGGAGCTAATACCTACTTGCAACTGATGGCTATTACATAGCCACTTGACCAGCGAACTAACATTTATAGCTCTGCTGGTGCCTAATGCTATACAATATCAAGTAAACATTGATCTGAGACAAGACTGCCCAATCTGTGACCCCTAGTCCAGAAGTGGCTCCCAGCTTCTGATATTGTGGCACCGGGGCCCTCAGTCTATAAAAATATTTGTGAGAAACTTCTTGAGTCATTTGATGTCATAGATATGGCACATTTGGCTATCTTTGTTGGGTTTTGCAATGATCACTCGTTCAGAGAGACGTTCATAGTTGTCATTGGTATGCAAGACAATAAAATAGGGTTGGTAGTTTTTGAGGCATTGATGCAAACATGGACAGATCTCAAGCTGGATCTTAAAAAAAGTATCTTGGTTGCAGCAACGAATGGTGTACCAGCCATGGCACGAAGGGCGTAAGAACTGGTTGGAGAATGAAAAAATCCTATTTTCACCCGCTTGATTTTCTCTGTATTATTCATAGCAATTTCCAAGCTGTCACGAAAGCCTCTACAAAATTAAAAAACTTCTGTAAGCAAAATCATCATTTTGACATTGACATATTTTGAGTTTTTAAAAAGCTTTAACACTGAACATAAAGATTTTACAACGCATAATGAGGTGAGATGGCTCAGCAAGGCAATCTGTTAGCTAGGCTGTGGGTGCTACAACTAGAGTTTTTGTTGCTTCTCAATAAACATGAGATTGGTGATGAGTAAAACGAATTTCTTCGATCAGCTGCAAACATGTGTAACGTAGGGTTTCCTCTAGACTTCTTCAACTGCATAAATGTTCTAAACCTGGAATTGCCAGGGTGGGTGGGCCAGTTTTGTCGAAGTTGTGGTTGCCAACTAAAACATTCAAAGCAAAGTTGAGTCTTGTCTTCGATGATTTATTAAAGAATGAAACAAAAACTTCTTCCATCTCTGGGATATCGCAATCACTGGATGATGTTATTGAAAGATTTTAGACACTCATTGGCAAACTGTAGACTCAATTTGCCTGTGGATTCAAGTAGTTTGAAAGCATTAATGCCATTATTAAATTTAGGAGCAAGCCGATGAATGTCTCGGTAAATGGAGAAAGGAAAGATCAGCTGAAAGAGAAATTTCCAGGGATAAAAGCACACAAAGTGTGATAAGAGTTTTGTGACAATAACCAAATGCTCCAGATTTGGAGTTATCCACTCTCACTTTGTTTTGATCAGGGCTTGTTCCTGTTGAGAAGTGTCTAGTAACAGCCGGCCTGGCTAGAAACCTGTTGACTATATTTGGTTCTACAAAACAATGTGAATCTTTGTTCTCCCAACTAAATGGCATCAGGATCAAGCACAATCGTCTCTCAATGCAAAACATTCAAAACCACTTTTGAAAGTGTGCAGTGTTAAAGCTACAGACAGATGCTGTTATTTACATGGTGAGGTCAGGGAGCAAGACATTTCAAATATATCAATGAAAGAGGAGGACTTTTATACCACATGAAAATAGATTCATAAAACATACACAACCAGAAGTCTAGAATCATTAATTACATACTTACATACATATATAGCAATGCTATTCTTTGTATATGTATTTTGTAACCGTAGATTTAAAAGTTTCCATTAATAATGTAAATATACGTATGTTGTATGCATTATATCTAATGTAAATATACTTTTCCCCAGAATACCACTCTCCCAGTATTCTACCAATCATAAATAGCAACATACCAAATGGAGCACTGCCTACTCCGGTAAATATCACCCCCCTGTGTGGTAAAAATTTTGGAAATTGGTCTTTTTGCAAAATATTTGGGCAGCCCTAATCTGAGGAAAACCGGGTCACAATATGAGAAGGGGGTTGGAATGAACGACAACAGTAAGGAATGCCAAACCAGCTGGAATAAACATAGACTGGACTGAACATCAATAAACCTAGAGCGAATGTCAACTATGCTATAAGAACAGAAACTTTTGAGACTCATTCCAAATTCCTAAGAGGACAAAAAAAAATAATGTTTATCCACCATCAATTCAGAACATGATAGCAAGAAATTAGTTTATATTTCCTCACAAATTTATTACTGCAATTTAATAACATCCCATGTAATACACTCATACTGCTGCTATGAGACGTGTACTCTGACTGCCACCTTGAAAGAATCCATTCTTCCTATAAACTATAAGTGAGTATTTTGAAGTTTGATCTAATCTTCTTTGCTGAGTATTCAAAAGCAAACACAAAGAATACAAAAATGCTGGAAAATAAATCGGAGTTTCCTATTTTATTTGTACTTGGATAGTTTATTTGATCATACATGCCTGTATGCAGAACATATACATGTAGCCTGTAGGACCGTGGTTAGCTTACTCTCACACCATATACTATATTACAAGCAAATAAAACTAGATGAAACAAACAGCTGTTACAAATTACTCTTCAAGATCTGAACTAGAGCGAATTGAATAATCACATATTAGGAGTGTTTTCCCCATAATTTGGCTTGGTTTGTGCATTATCCAATAAAAATGCGTTTCACAAAATAAGCAATGCTAGAAAATGAACTATTATGTTTTCTACAATGAAGCTTAGAATCTCTCAAGGTTACGGGCATAGGGCTGAACGTATTAAGAAATAACGTTATGAAACTCCGGCAATTATAATTTGACGAAACAACAACAACTAGCGCGCTTGTAATTTATTAACTGATTTGCATAGGTCAAATTTCACTTTTGTGTGAATATGTTGATTAAAACATGTTATGGTTGCGTGTGTTAAATAGATATAAATTTTTTTAGCTAGGAGAATTTGTGGCACACCAAATGACCGTCTTTTCTTCTGGTAATTTATTATGACTAATAATAATAGTAATTATAATAAAAAAATTATTATACTACTTATAATAATAAATAAATAATTATTGTTATGATTATTACTGTAATTATTATTATGATTATTGTAATTATTATTATTATAGCTGTTACTATCAATAGTTTATATATATTAGTATTATCTATACATGAATAATAAAAAACCTCTTGCCCAAATTATTAAATAAGACAGTGAGTCTGTGTGTAAAATCAAATAATGCTAATTAATTATTATATTGTTATTGATCCTGACATTACAGCACATTATTATTGCCTAGTCGTTTTATTAAATAACTATCAGTATCTATTATATTATATAATAATTTAACAAAAATGCAGTGGAACAGCAATGATTGAATTTGGTACTATTGTGAGGGACGCTAGTACTCTCCCTACTTTATTATTACTATTTTTATACTCACTAAGACATTCTCTCACTTATTATTACGCCAGAGACATTATCTCGTAATTACTGTCTAAGCCTGTATCTCATTGTCCGTATTCCTTTGTGTACGATTTAAGCCATTAACTCACTGTCTACGTTACATCTCAATATCTACTCGCTACGCATTGTATACGTCTGTGTATAGTTCTATTGTTTGTATGTATCCACGATACCAGAGTCTATCTCAGTGCGTTCTATCTTGTACACCAAATAATTATTTACTACATGTTATACTTTTTCCACGATTTTTAATTATTGCAATTGGGTGCTGACTGTAAGGACAAGGCGTGGCTTGTACCAATATTTTTGCTCAGGCGTGGTTTGTAATGTGTACCCGCCTTCCCTGTATTTAAATTGATGTAAGCATAATAAAAACCAGAGTTAGCCTGACTCTCAGATGATTCTCTCTCTCAAGAAGCAAGCACTGAGCACAGCTAGGAGCTACATAACTACAAGCGCTGGTCGACTGTTAGCAAGCACGAGGCTTGGCGGAAAGTAAGATTGTTCGCTCTCTTACTGCGTATTCCCTCGACTCGAGGTGTACGACGCAAAGCACCTGGTGCCCTAGTAGTTCGACTCTTATTGAAATCCGAACCATAGAGTTCACAACAAAACTACCACAACGATAATCAAGGAGTAATTATTGTCGACCTCGACTGAGTCGAACTAGACAAAGTAATTACCGCACCATTATTGTCAGTGGCCAAAAGTTCGAAACAAACTATAAACTAGACAAGTAATTCCTGAGGAATTAATGTCAGAGCACAGTTCGAAACAAACTATAAACTAGACCATAATCACGACAGTGGTTATTGTCGAACCTTGGAAGGGTTCAGAGGCAGCCAATAATTCGGATATAATTATTGTCTACTGCCAGCGCACATACAAGCCAGATTCGGCCGCACCCATAAATGCACAAACCAATAAAGGCTCTCCAGACAATACGAACAATAATAGCAAATTATTGCAAGTAGACTTGGGCAGAAGTAGAGCACGTCGGGAGTGTGTACAGGTGGCTACCACCCAGACACAAATTCCTGTACACTATTATTATAATTAATTATAGGTTATTTTTTATGGTTTTGCTGTCTAATAATAATAATAAAATAAATGCCCGACAGGCAACAATTGTTGTTGTTATTTGTTAAAAAGGCTATGATGCTAAGAAACGACACAAAAAGTTCAAAGTGCAATTGCTTTGTGTATGATCTTAGTCTAAAAAGTCTTAAAAGAGAGTTCGAACTCAGTCAGCAACTTCGAACCCTTAAAACACAACCTTTTTTGGAGAATATCGTATCCGGAATGGGTGGACATGAAAACTGTAATCAAAAACTCAACCAATGAATGTCTAAAATTGTTTTTTGCCAACGCCAGATTTACTAATTATTAATTAATTAATCTACTAATAAATATTCTGAAATAACGACCCTAACATCAGGTCATGACATAACTTATCTAACAGAGACACACATAGACTGCACAATTGATAACCTAAACATAATAGAATCAACAGAACTGAGCTTCTTCAGGCGAGACCGCAGCATTCACGGTGGGGGGTGTCTTGGTAGCCACAAATAAAACTTTGCAAGCTACAAAGGTGAACATTAATTTTAAAAATGAGGAATGGTGTTTGTCAAGATACCAACAAAACTTATAACATGTTGCTATTATTGTCCGCATGTATTCCTGAAAAAAATTGACATGTTAAATAACATCATAAATGTAAATACCACCAAATTCCCTGATCATCAAATGGTGTTTGTGGGAGATGTGAACCTCCCTGACATTGACTGGACAAACCAGATTGTAAAAAAGAACGCTCAATACAAAAATACCCATACTGAGTTTATAAAAATGTTACACGAAACTGTCTCCATCAGCTAGTGCAAGAACCAACTCACATCCTGGGT
The DNA here is from genome assembly GCA_945261195.1 of Cryptosula pallasiana. NCBI lineage: Eukaryota > Metazoa > Bryozoa > Gymnolaemata > Cheilostomatida > Cryptosulidae > Cryptosula > Cryptosula pallasiana. Next base: position 4,561,351 of record OX183141.1, on the reverse strand, counting down.
AATACACTTGACCTGCTTTTACGAATGACTTCGCCTTTATCTCATCTATAAATGTGATCATACCTGGCCTCAGTGACCATTTTATTATCACAACTTTTATCAATACACTGGATAAACACTGCCTTTCTCCACCTCTCTCCGAGATGACAATATGTCTTTTCCAAAAGGCCGATACAGAAGCTTTTCAGAAGGACATGCACTCATTAGAATAGCATTTGCATAGCACGGATGATGTAGAGGAGGTATGGAAGACAGATTCTCCGTTTCCTAGCATGTTCCCACCAAGACCATCCAAACCAAAAGATGCAACCGACCTAAGTGGATGAGTAAACACCCTGAAAGATGCACTTGCAGCAAGTACAAAACCACTGCTGACCCATTCCTTTTAAATCTCTACAACCAAGAGAGACAAAAACACAAAAACTTTTTTAAGTGAGATTGTCTAATCCAAACCACTCAAGAAGGGTGACAGCAAGGCATTTTACAAGCATGTCAAACAGTTTCAAAAATGCTAAACAGTCAGAGCTAATGATAAATACAATGCCCAATGGTGAAATTACAAGCGATTACCAGGAGTGTGCCACAAACCTAAATTCATGCTTTCATGCCCAGTTCTGTAAAGATGAACAAATTACAGACCTCCCTCAAGCAGTCACACAACGCAAAAAGTTGAAGATCTCGAAAGATGGAGTAAAAATATCAATTACGAACCTAAAGAACAACAAATCCCCCAGCCCAGATCAAATAAGGAAGTGTGAAATGCCAATTGACCCTGACTTTACAGCCTGTTGTCTAGTTCAAGTGTTTCAGGATTCGATTGAAAACGGAAAAGTTCCAACAGCTTAAAAAGCTGCACATGTTACACCCATCCATAAAAAGGTCCCACCAATGAACCCTCTGATTACGAGCCAATTTCCCTTACAAGCATCCCCTGTAAGATGTTAAAACTTATTGTTCTCCATCATCTTATGGTAACTCTTGACAAAGTGTAACATAACAGACAACACGGATTTCTCTCTGGCCTATCTTGTGAAACTCAACTCTGCTCAAGATGCCATGACTTGGTGAATTTCGCTGATAAATTATCCTGCACCCATCCATCTGCACCTATTCCTTGACTTTAAAAAATCATTTGACAAGGTCTCTCATTGGTTACTAATGCAAAAGATCCGACAAAACAAGGATATATGTCCACAAATAAAAATCTGGGTTCAAGACTTCCTAACTGAGCGCAGGCAGTCTGTGATGCTTCAATGTGCGACCTCACCAGAGCTTCATGTAACGTCTGGAGTCCCTCATGGCACAGTGCTTGGCCCAACGCTGTTTCTGATATATATTAACGATTTGCCATAATCCGTAGATAGCAATGCCAGTCGGTATGCTGATGACATATTACTTTTTTCTGAAGTCAATCCTGAAGAAGGCGCTAGAAGATTCCAGGAACATGTTGATGCTGTCTATACTTGATTATTCAATTGGAAGATGCCTTTTAACACCACCAATTGTGAGTTAACTACATTTGGAAAAGTCATCAGAACCACGATACAAGCTTGGGGGCACTTCACTGATTTTTGTAAGGAATAAAGTACCTGGGTGTAACCCTACAAGTAAATCTTCACTTTGACACTCACATTACTGAGAAACTAAACAAAGCTTTCAAAGCTTAAATGTATAAAAAGCAAATTGCACAATGCAACACCTAAAGCCAAATAGCTCGTCTATACTGCCCTGTGTCTCCCTATCCTGGAATATGCCGAGATAGCCTGAGACACCTCTGACAAAAAGCATGATACACAGAATCGAAATGATCCAAAACAGAGCTGTTCGATTTATAGTAAATCCCAAAGGGCTGGCTAGTTTGACCAATGCTCACCACAAGCTAAATATTCATACACTGGAAGGCAGTAGAATGAATCATAGAGTCTCTCTGCTGTTAAAATTTTGTCAGCTAAAAACCAGAGCAGTGTCCTAGCATCTGCGTATGAAGAACTTACTAATGACAAGAAAAACCTGACAGCCATCACGACGGCTACCACAAGAAATGAGCCCACATCTATCTATGCCTCCTCTTGTCTACTTCTTACCACGAATCATTAGAGATCTGCGTCTCTCACATAACGCAGCTGAATAGTTGGGACTGCTACTTTTACTCACTTTTCAACTACAATATAATAAAACCTGAGGCACTCTCTCCCAATGCCCGCATCCTAGGTCTAATAATAAGTGTACTAACATTTTGAGGTAAACACGACTATCGAGCTTATTAATTTATGGTCACTCTTTTGACTTTTACAAATTATTATCAATTATTGCTGTTTTACAACTATTCTTAACTATAATAATACCCAAAAGATTTATTACGCCAAATTTTTACATTGAATTTAAACTCCTACTAATGCTGCACAGCCATCTTGTTTGATTGACTTCAGAATTTTGTAATATTGTGCAGAAAATTGTAGCGATTCTTTCTGTGACAGCTTGGGTGGCAGCACACCTGCACCTCAGAAATCAGGACAGCTGTTGGTGACTGTCTGCTCTGCTACTGTGAAGACATCGAACATACAGCTCCCCCTACCTGTAACAACCGCTGGGCATCGTGCAGTCCAGGTTGTTTCCTGGTCGGTGGAGGCCCTATGTCGTATCTGAACTGTGCTTGTACTCTTATATCTGTATGCACTTGGTTAGAATAATGCTTCAACTGATTTATTCTATGGTAGTGTCTCGCTCCTAATATAAATGAAGAAAGGCTGTGAGAGTGCAGTGCGCCGAGCATTTTTATTTGGTCTGTATTCCAGCTGTGCTCCTCTTGCTACTCTGAGTATCGAGAGGCACAGCCAGCTTTATATACCAAAATAGTTACATAACAATAGGTCACATGAAAAAGAAACATGCGTGTGTGATTAATAATAATAATAATGATCATGGCACCTACAATATATCCAGAGTAAAATATCTACGAGTTACAACAAATGTCTCCTTATTTACTTTACAGAAAAAAAATATAGATGCAAGTTTCGGGTGTTTGACAATGCATTTATCATTAGCACTCGTTGTCAGAAATAGAAAAAAAGTCAGAAAGTGGAGTTGTGCGCTTCGTTTCCTTCACAATATGATGTAGAATATATGCATGGTATAACCATATTACAGTAATAACATTGTTATCTCCGCTAATAGTGATAAAATACAGGCATGTTGGTAATGGATATTATTAAGTATTTGTAAAAGTAGTGGCAGAAATTTTCAACAGGCGAACGCATACACTATTTGTTATATATTATATTTATATATTATATAACAAAAACTTATTGCACACTTTTATGACTGCTGTTGGTTGCGACTCGGATATTTTTCTAGAGAGAAATCAATATCTTGAATACGTCTCCTCAGAGTTCCAAAGTCTTGAATGTTATCATCTTTGGACAATCAAATAATATTTCAAGAAACAAAAGAAACTCGTTCATCTGTCTAAACTAGTGACCTTTATTAAAAGGGCTGGTGTATTTGAAAATGCCGTAACATGGTGGTTGAAGTCGATCTGGCTCCCTTATATGATGCTGTCATAGCATGTGTGGAGTCTGATGCTCCACTTGCCGACAAGTTTATAGATGATGTAAAGAAGAATGTAAGATTAGATGATGAGGAGCTAGCCATAGAACGGTTATCTAGTGTTTTGCCAAGTTAGTAGCTTATCCAAAGCTTTATGGAATCTCTTCATTGCACATTAGTTTAGTGGAATGTTGTATTACTGGTGTGGTTTCCTATTGCAGGTAGCAGCAGCAAGATACAGCATGTAAAGGAAACCATAGACAACTCTTCTTATTTAATAGTCTTTGTGTCAGAGAAATACATTGAGTACAAAAGTGCTTTTGGTAATTTGCATTCTGCTTTAATACAATTATAAGTATGTTTTGCGGACGAACATTAATTTTTATGCCAATGTATTTTATAAATATTTGTCTGGTGTTTTTATAACCAAAACCACTTTGGTATAGATGCCATTGACAATGATCGCATTTGAAATCAAATGAAAAAATACTTTTTGAGAAACCAAACTTGGACGATGTGATGAGTCTATGTTATGTTGTAGATAAATTTGTTGAGGAAGCCGTTTGCCTTCTGTCTCTTTTTGAAAACACACAAAATGTTCTGCCACTATGGGTTGACCTCCATGACGCTCCCGCCAGGCGGCCATTTGCGATTGCTCATTTAAATGGATGTCGATATTCAACCACAGATCCAGTAAGATTGGTTTTTCAGTCACTTCTTGCATATCAGCTATTTGCATTCACCCTCTCTAATTTTTTTTTCATTAGTTGCTCGCCATATATCTGTAAGCTTTATGCTAATGTTGGATTGGTTTGGGTGATCTATTGAGTACATCTGTAATGGTTTGGGTGTAAAATTGAAGAAAAGAAATAGCGATACTTGGAAGCGATTGAAAAGTGATTTTACTCGCAAAAAAGATACAATGAGTCACAAGAGAAAATTAAGAGAGCAACGCCGCCTGTTCTTAAAGGAAAAATTGGACTTGCAGAAGAAGTGTGAGTTGAAAAGGTTAGTTGTACGGGTGGAGATGTTGAAGAAATATAAGTACAGTACATGTGTGTGTTAGTATAGATATTGTCAAGGTACCATTTGGTTAATGTAGTCATGTATGCAGGGCGGCAGAACAACACCAGACTGAGATGGAAAAATTAATAAAAGACAGTCAAAGGCCAGTTCCCAAACCTAGACGAGGGAATAACAGTTACTCAATGAGTGAATCTCGAAGCATACCTATTCCAGCTCCAAGAAGCTTACCAATCCCTCCAACCCAAGTGATTGTAAACATAAATATTACTTCTACCGATGGTGGCTTGAGTGTAAGTTGTACTTTACAATGGCAGATGTTACTCTCAGCTTTTCAGTGTGTAGGAAACATCACACCACCACTGTTCCACTTGTTCAACACACTGTTTTGGTATATCGCAGCAAAGTCTGCTTTATTTGTACAGACTGGTGTGTTGGCAGGAGAACATCAACCATCCCTACCTGACTCTACCATTAGCTCCAGTACAGACAATAGCAGGTTAAATAACTCTCTCCTACTCTTTACAGTTATTTGTTAGCGAGGCTAGGTATTTTTGTTTATGTGTGTAGTTTTCTGACCTTGATGTTAGTTTGACAAAAGAAAGCAGTTACTAGCCTGCCAGCTTAAGCAGCTCTCAACGGGCGAAGCTTATTGTTGTGGGTGAGATTTGGGAGAACGGAGCGAGAGAGCCATGACAGTTTCATTTTTAAATGTTGTTTCTGTACAAAAGAGGATGTTGTCTGTTTTATTGCCGCTAGTTATCAATATGAGGACCTTTTAATTGTTTGATAACCTTAGTCTACGTCTCCCGCTGCTAAAGAGCTACCCTTGCTAGCAGCTCATTAGCTGAGATGGCTTTCGGTGTATTCTGGGAGACTAATCTTTGATAGTCATTTTCTCTCTCCCGCTGCCTACAATGAGAGCCTTGCCCATGGAGAGAGCAGCTCCTCTAGTAGATTACTAGCTCTCCCGCTGCCTACAATGAGAGCTTTGCCCATGGAGAGAGCAGCTCCTCTAGTAGATTACTCGCTCTCCCGCTGCCTACAATGAGAGCCTTGCCCATGGAGAGAGCAGCTCCTCTAGTAGATTACTCGCTCTCCCGCTGCCTACAATGAGAGCGTTGCCCATGTAGAGAGCAGCTCCTCTAGTAGATTACTGGCTCTCATTCTAATTAAACTTGCCAACTAAATATAGCACTACAAAATTATAACTTCACTACAATATTATGATGAATAGTTTCATGATCAAATCATTTATCTTTGTTAATCTAGCTCAGTTAGCGCGTCATCAGTGGAAACTCGACGCACCAGCACCTCCTCCAATGCTACTGTGGATGGCAATCGGGGCTCTCAAAGCTTGACTAATCGCACGTTAGTATTTGGACATCAGTGGGAAAAACAATTTTTATTGAGCTTACATTTCAACTACCTTTATTTTCCCCCAAGACTGAGCGTTGGGCTCAATTGCTATCAGATAATATCACTCTTATGTTGCAGCTCAAGCAATCGTAGCAGTGAGGCTATAGCTGACTGGGATGACACTGATATGATTATTGCTGATGATGAAAGCCATACCCTGAATTTAAGTTTCACTTGTCCCGGTATAATTAAAACTTTCAACTTCCTACTCATCAAAGCATGCTCTCTCTGGTACCAGAAAAGTGTTGTTCATCGGTACATATGTATATCCTTTATTTCAGAATCAGCCAAGACGGGTTCGTCAATGGCCGCAGGGTTAAGCAGAGCCCGAGAAATCTCTCATACAGCAAGTACCAGCTCAACTACCAGGGTAAGTCACTCACTCGTACATATGTGTATTACTCCTGAGGGTTACAGTTCAGTCGCACTACGTCGCACCTATGTACTTAGTGCGGTATTGCTGGTGTTGTGACCCTGTAAAACAACCTGCGTGCCCTGTCCATATCTGAATAGTGTTTCGCAACAACCAATTTACACAGAGAGCTCAATGTTGGTTTTATATGGTAACTAAGTGAAATGTAAGTTTTCCCAGTCACAAGTTCAGGGGGAGAGGGACTGATGTGAATGTCTCTTTTAACTAGTTTTATGCAGGTTTAGTGCATTATGGTGCAAAATTCATGGATAGATCGCCAGTGAATCATCTCAAATAAATGGTTTACATTCATGATGGCGATTTTCAAAGGCCATCTTTTGAGCTTAGGTTCAGCAGGACCCTGTGCTCCTACCAAGTCTTTAAGGTAGATAAATCGTGCAGGAGTACTGGCGGGATTGAAGCTAATGATCAGGTTTTCACTGCATGGAATGAATTTTTATCTAGGTCAATTATTGCAGCGATGTGGTACACATGTTGGAGTTGTGCTCCATCCCATTATAAGTGGTTTGCTAAGATGATGGACAGCTCTTCACATTAACTACAAACTAGCTGGGATTGTATTATGTTTGCTATTGTAGTACGCTGATCAGGTTTTATCTGAACTACCTTCAGAGGAGCCAACTTACTCAACAGCAGGAGTGTTACCTACTGATCCACGTCCTCTGTCAGAGCTGCATGAGTGACAGTTGAGCCTTTCTCAATGCTGACATGTGCACTACAGCTGAACTACTGCCATACCTTCTAAGCTAGTTAGTTATTTCTACATTTACGGATATAGATCTAGTTCTTGTCACTTTTCATATTTTGCAGTTGCTTAATGAATTAGCCAATTACTAATTTTAAAAAATTCCATCACAATTATTTTTGTTGAACCAAAACTTTTATACTTTCCTTACCATCCTTCCTTATTGGTTTTAATCTTTAATTGCCTAATCTTTTAATTGCCAGTAAACTATCTACCAGTATAAGTGCAATTGTTTAAACAATTGCGATTCGTCTTTTCTTCGTTTCCTGTAAATTATGAAGTTTAACTGACATTTTTATTATTCATTTGAAAAGAAAATTTTCATGTTCAGTCAATTAAATTTTTTTAAGGAGGGTTCCATCCATTTTATTTTCCATTATTTAAATTCTTGTTCTATAGTGCAGTTTGTGATATTCATTATTTTTGCACCCATCATTTGGGCTCCAATAAGGAACGAGAAAATGGACATTTATCTGTTTAAAATGGTTTTATGAAATCCTTGTGCAAAAATCAATGAGGAGGCCAAATTGCAATAAATAGGACTCAGCGATAGCCACATATGAATCAAAATAGTTTGTGGCGTCAATGTTTCCTCCCTCAACTTAACTAAAGCAGGACAAGTTTCTATGGGTATCTTTTGTAGTTTTAGTTCAAGGAGTTGCCTTCTCCATGTACCCCTGAAATGGTACCAGGCTAAAATTGATTTTCTCATATTGCGCAAAAATCTGTAAATTCATAACTTACTACTAAAGTGAAAAATATGCTCTCTGTTACGTATATTTGTGTGCATGAGTGCAATTTGTCCAAAACTTAATAATTAACGCGCCAGGAGCCCAACTGATAACTGCTCCGTACGTGTTATGCAGAAATATGCAGCGTTGAAAACTTCTCTCGACAATTCCTACATGCACAGGGTACTACACGTGCACAAGTACAATATGCATGTCTTTAAAATTAAGATTTCATCAAAAAGTAGCATGCATTCAGCAGTTTAATTTTTGCACCTTTCTACAGCCTTTGCAGGCTTTGCTAGCTGCACTTGATTACTGGTCAAGTCGTTAGAGTTCATAAATAGTACACCTGCTGGGCATTCCACAAAGTATAGTCCTAGGCAGCTCTGCATTCCACAAAGTACAGTCCTAGGCAGCTCTGCCCACACAGTATAGTCCTAGGCAGCTCCTGCTGGGCATTCCACAAAGTGCAGTCCTAGGCAGCTCTGCCCACACAGTATAGTCCTAGGCAGCTCTGCCCACACAGTATAGTCCTAGGCAGCTCTGCCCACACAGTATAGTCCTAGGCAGCTCTGGGCATTCCACACAGTATAGTCCTAGGCAGCTCTGGGCATTCCACAAAGTATAGTCCTAGGCAGCTCTGCTTTTTAATATGTCTTGAATGGCCAAAACTAGCTCAGATTGTGGTTATACGCTTTCCAAAGCAGGTCAGTGTATGCGTAGTGTAGAAAACGTTATGCAACTTTTGTGTTACTTTGTTATGCTCAAGTATTGGTTTGTCAATCAGAGCTTTTTGACTGATGCATCTATGTATCTATGCATCTATGTATCTATGCATCTATGTATGTCTCTCTGGCTATGGTTTAATCACTCAGTGACTGTATTTTATGTCATCAATTATATTTATTACAGGAATTCTAGTTTTTGTTTAATAGTACTTTTGTACAAAGCAAATAGACATACAAATCACATACGATGGAGGCAAGTAATTATTTTGTTATGCTGATGAGATGCCGAATGGTATGACAGTAAGTAGTAAAACAATTCTTTTGAACGAATGCCTAAAATTAACCAATTACTAGTGTAGCCTGTGCTCTACGTGTAGTATGTAGCCTGTGCTCTACATGTAGTATGTTCTATCCATAAGCAAGAAATAGAGGTTTGGCTGACTTTTTTGCTGGTTTGGGGTTTACAATGATTGTCATATAAATAATTATTATTTTCTATAATGAAAAATATTTTCAAGGCAAGTTTTTATCAAATTTTATAATTATTTTTGCCTAGAAATAAAATTAAACAATTTTTCTGACTGCCTTATTCACTCCGCAGAACAAAAATACAATGATAAGGTTTTAGAATTACATTATCGTTTTACCAATTATATTGTATATTCATATTTCTTCATTTACAAATTAATAACTCATTAATAATACACCACTATAATTTTCATCAATATGAATCTTTTAACTGCAGTTTTATTGCATCAAAAATTGGTTTATTAGCAGTGAGTTGTTTCATTGTTATCATTGAGCGATGGTCAAGTGTAGAAACAATCATTTAGGAAAAGAGGGGTGGGCTCTACCTACATCTAACGGCAATAAAACTGAACATCATCAGAGTTGTATTGTGTGGATTATATACTCCACTGGCACCCTGATGAACTGAAGTACCATTGAAGTACCATAGAAAGACGCGGTGTTTCAGGATTTATAGGCAGAGCCACAAACTGTTGTCTACAATTGCGGTTATGTCTGCTCATCTGGTTGTTTCTCATGTCTTTTTGATATCGATGAATATGAGAGATAGGATATCAAAAGCAGCTGAGCCTGAACACCTCATCCATTATTGGAGGAATATATGAAAATAAAGCTAGCCGGCAGCCGCTACCACAACGCACATTATTTATTAGGTTGACTTTGAGGTACAACTCTATCCCATGAACTCACTAGCAGGCCTTCCATGTTGGCCATTGCACAACATGTCAAAAACATATCATCAGCCAAGGGTAGCAGGCTGACGGGGATGGATTGTGGTAGTATGTAAGGGTAGCAGGCTGATGGGGATGGATTGTGGTAGTATGTAAGGGTAGCAGGCTGATGGGGATGGATTGTGGTAGTATGTAAGGGTAGCAGGCTGATGGGGATGGATTGTGGTGGTATGTAAGGGTAGCAGGCTGATGGGGATGGATTGTGGTAGTATGTAAGGGTAGCAGGCTGATGGGGATGGATTGTGGTGGTATGTAAGGGTAGCAGGCTGACTGGGATGGATTGTGGTGGTATGTAAGGGTAGCAGGCTGATGGGGATGGATTGTGGTGGTATGTAAGGGTAGCAGGCTGATGGGGATGGATTGTGGTAGTATGTAAGGGTAGCAGGCTGATGGGGATGGATTGTGGTAGTATGTAAGGGTAGCAGGCTGATGGGGATGGATTGTGGTAGTATGTAAGGGTAGCAGGCTGATGGGGATGGATTGTGGTAGTATGTAAGGGTAGCAGGCTGATGGGGATGGATTGTGGTGGCTGACGGGGATGGATTGTGGTGGCTGATGGGGATGGATTGTGGTGGCTGACGGGGATGGATTGTGGTGGTATGTAAAAAGTTTTGACACTGTTTTGGCAGCTACTTCAGTAGAGATCATTTGTGCTTTCCCTTTGGCAACAGGAGGGAGTACTAGATCAACAGGAGGGAGTACTAGATCAACAGGATGGAGTACTAGATCAACAGGAGGGAGTACTAGATCAACAAGATGGAGTACTAGATCAACAGGAGGGAGTACTAGATCAACAGGAGGGAGTACTAGATCAACAGGAGGGAGTACTAGATCAACAGGATGGAGTACTAGATTAACAGGATGGAGTACTAGATCAACAGGATGGAGTACTAGGCAACAGGATGGAGTACTAGATCAACAGGAGGGAGTACTAGGCAACAGGAGGGAGTACTAGATCAACAGGAGGGAGTACTAGATCAACAGGATGGAGTACTAGATCAACAGGAGGGAGTACTAGATCAACAGGATGGAGTACTAGATCAACAGGAGGGAGTACTAGATCAACAGGAGGGAGTACTAGATCAACAGGAGGGAGTACTAGATCAACAGGATGGAGTACTAGATCAACAGGAGGGAGTACTAGATCAACAGGAGGGAGTACTAGATCAACAGGATGGAGTACTAGATCAACAGGAGGGAGTACTAGATCAACAGGATGGAGTACTAGATTAACAGGATGGAGTACTAGATCAACAGGATGGAGTACTAGGCAACAGGATGGAGTACTAGATCAACAGGAGGGAGTACTAGGCAACAGGAGGGAGTACTAGATCAACAGGATGGAGTACTAGATCAACAGGAGGGAGTACTGGATAACTCCTGCCAGTAAAGGTTTCTCTCTGATTGGGTAACCTCTGTCGGCTAATACTTGGTCTCCTGGAGGTATGCGTTCTAGAAAGCCGCTGTTCTTTACAACTTGTCGATCACTAGCCCGACCTCCTCATGATTTTGAAACATAGGCCACGGATTCTTGGGGGGAAGAGGGTGATAGCGAGTAGAGCTTTAAAAGTGCTATGATGCTTGTATTCGCTACATGTTGGTGATTGAAGCTTGAGCTCAGTAGTACCCAATAACAAATAATATGATAAAATCTAAAACTCATCCGTGGTAAACTGAGTTGTAAGGGTATGATGGACTGAGCAGTGAGTGTATGACGGACTGAGCAGTGAGTGTATGATGGACTGAGCAGTGAGTGTATGATGGACTGAGCAGTGAGTGTATGATGGACTGAGCAGTGAGTGTATGATGGACTGAGCAGTGAGTGTATGATGGACTGAGCAGTGAGTGTATGATGGACTGAGCAGTGAGTGTATGATGGACTGAGCAGTGAGTGTATGATGGGCTGAGCAGTGAGTGTATGACGGACTGAGCAGTGAGTGTATGACGGACTGAGCAGTGAGTGTATGATGGGCTGAGCAGTAGGTGTATGACGGACTGAGCAGTGAGTGTATGACGGACTGAGCAGTGAGTGTATGACGGACTGAGCAGTGAGTGTATGACGGACTGAGCAGTGAGTGTATGATGGACTGAGCAGTGAGTGTATGATGGACTGAGCAGTGAGTGTATGATGGGCTGAGCAGTGAGTGTATGACGGACTGAGCAGTGAGTGTATGACGGACTGAGCAGTGAGTGTATGATGGGCTGAGCAGTAGGTGTATGACGGACTGAGCAGTGAGTGTATGACGGACTGAGCAGTGAGTGTATGACGGACTGAGCAGTGAGTGTATGACGGACTGAGCAGTGAGTGTATGACGGGCTGAGCAGTGAGTGTATGACGGGCTGAGCAGTGAGTGTATGACGGGCTGAGCAGTGAGTGTATGACGGACCGAGCAGTGAGTGTATGACGGACCGAGCAGTGAGTGTATGACGGACCGAGCAGTGAGTGTATGACGGACTGAGCAGTGAGTGTATGACGGACTGAGCAGTGAGTGTATGACGGACTGAGCAGTGAGTGTATGACGGACTGAGCAGTGAGTGTATGACGGACTGAGCAGTGAGTGTATGACGGACTGAGCAGTGAGTGTATGACGGACTGAGCAGTGAGTGTATGACGGACTGAGCAGTGAGTGTATGACGGACTGAGCAGTGAGTGTATGACGGACTGAGCAGTGAGTGTATGACGGACTGAGCAGTGAGTGTATGACGGACTGAGCAGTGAGTGTATGACGGACTGAGCAGTGAGTGTATGACGGACTGAGCAGTGAGTGTATGACGGACTGAGCAGTGAGTGTATGACGGACTGAGCAGTGAGTGTATGACGGGCTGAGCAGTGAGGGTATGACGGACTGAGCAGTGAGTGTATGATGGATTGAGCAGTGGGCGTATGATGGACTGAGCAGTGAGCGTATGATGGGCTGAGCAGTGAGCGTATGATGGACTGAGCAGTGAGTGTATGACGGACTGAGCAGTGAGTGTATGACGGACTGAGCAGTGAGTGTATGACGGACTGAGCAGTGAGTGTATGACGGACTGAGCAGTGAGTGTATGACGGGCTGAGCAGTGAGTGTATGACGGGCTGAGCAGTGAGTGTATGACGGACTGAGCAGTGAGTGTATGACGGACTGAGCAGTGAGTGTATGACGGACTGAGCAGTGAGTGTATGACGGACTGAGCAGTGAGTGTATGACGGACTGAGCAGTGAGTGTATGACGGACTGAGCAGTGAGTGTATGACGGACTGAGCAGTGAGTGTATGACGGACTGAGCAGTGAGTGTATGACGGACTGAGCAGTGAGTGTATGACGGACTGAGCAGTGAGTGTATGACGGGCTGAGCAGTGAGTGTATGACGGGCTGAGCAGTGAGTGTATGACGGACTGAGCAGTGAGTGTATGACGGACTGAGCAGTGAGTGTATGACGGACTGAGCAGTGAGTGTATGACGGACTGAGCAGTGAGTGTATGACGGACTGAGCAGTGAGTGTATGATGGGCTGAGCAGTGAGTGTATGATGGACTGAGCAGTGAGTGTATGACGGACTGAGCAGTGAGTGTATGACGGACTGAGCAGTGAGTGTATGACGGACTGAGCAGTGAGTGTATGACGGACTGAGCAGTGAGTGTATGACGGGCTGAGCAGTGAGTGTATGACGGGCTGAGCAGTGAGTGTATGACGGACTGAGCAGTGAGTGTATGACGGACTGAGCAGTGAGTGTATGACGGACTGAGCAGTGAGTGTATGACGGACTGAGCAGTGAGTGTATGACGGACTGAGCAGTGAGTGTATGACGGACTGAGCAGTGAGTGTATGACGGACTGAGCAGTGAGTGTATGACGGACTGAGCAGTGAGTGTATGACGGACTGAGCAGTGAGTGTATGACGGACTGAGCAGTGAGTGTATGACGGACTGAGCAGTGAGGGTATGACGGACTGAGCAGTAGGTGTATGATGGACTGAGCAGTGAGTGTATGATGGACTGAGCAGCGAGTGTATGACGGACTGAGCAGTGAGTGTATGATGGGCTGAGCAGTAGGTGTATGATGGACTGAGCAGTGAATGTATGATGGACTGAGCAGTGAGTGTATGATGGACTGAGCAGTGAGTGTATAACGGACTGAGCAGTGAGTGTTTGATGAAATAAGGACGATGCTGTATCACATACAAGTGCCAACACTTACTATCTAACAAAAAAGGAACAATACAATATTGAAAATGACATTCCTTTATCCGATTATGTTTGCTGCCAATCTCTTACTTGTACTCCTGCAACTGTTTAGTACTGTTCAAACATTTGTCTGTGGAACTTCTAAGAATAAGCACAGAAATTTTTTCGGACAGACAAGCTATAAACTGACCTGCTTTGGAAAGTGTATAACCACAATCTGAGCTAGTTTCGATCCACTCAAGACATATTAAAAAGCAGAGCTGCCTAGGACTATACTGTGTGGAATGCCCAGAGCTGCCTAGGACTATACTGTGTGGAATGCCCAGAGCTGCCTAGGACTATACTGTGTGGAATGCCCAGCAGGTGTATTAATTATGAACTCTAATGACTTAACCAGTAATCAAGTGCAGCTAGCAAAGCCTGCAAAGGCTGTAGAAAGTTGCAAAAATTAAATTGCTGAATGCATGCTACTTTTTGATGAAATCTTAATTTTAAAGACATGCATATTGTACTTGTGCACGTGTAGTACCCTGTGCATGTAGGAATTGTCGAGAGAAGTTTTCAACGCTGCAAATTTCTGCATAACACGTACAGAGCAGTTATCAATTGGGCTCCTGGCGCGTTAGTTATTACCTTTTGGACCAATTGCATACATACACACAAATATACACAACAGAGAGCATATTTTGCATTTTTCTAGTAGGTTATAAATTTATTGATTTTTGCACAATATGAGAAAATCAATTTTCGCCTGGTACCCTTTCAGGGGAACATGGGGAAGACAACTCCTTAAAGTAAAACTGCGAAAGACCCATAGAACCTTGTCTATTGCAGCAACATGCAATAACCAATTCCTCTGACAGCACGTTTACCCTTGTGAAAGTTGTGGTTTAATTCAATCACTAAACTGATATTGCAATGTTTTTGCATATTTTAAAAACATTTTTTCTCGTTCAACCTGCAGTATGTTTCGCTGATAATTATTATCATAAATTGTTTGACTCTCTGCTTGGCATGTAAAATCGTTTTTACTAGCTTAGCGTCACCACTTGATATTTTTATAATCTCTTGTCTTGTTTGTTTGTTTTACGACTCCCAAGTCACATCTAGTGAATATAAATTTTTTTATTTATTTGTGTAATTTTTTACAATAATAAATACAGCTGTAACTTGAAATCTGCCCCGTATTGTTATTTGAATATCGTCAGGTAAGAGTCGGCACGGAACGTGTCACCATCCAACTCATCGATGGTTTCTCTTGCTGAAGTCAATGGCTTGCGATTGGCTAGCACTATTTTCTGCTCCTCCTCATTCAGTGTATTGATGTCCAACGGGAGCTTAAAAAAGGCAATTATCTCGTTACAATATGACAAAACATTTGAAGAGCTGTAATTGCAACAGCCATTATAAAAAAAAGTAACATTAACCAATGAAAAAATCTGCCACATTTGGTATGATGATTATTCAAAACAAAAAAACAGGCTTGAAGTTTTAATACACTACAACTGCAGTGATACGGCAATATTTATTCGCATTGGCCATAGCTACCTTGATAATTTGTCTCGGTTCGTGATATCTAACGGTGTATGTAGAACCATCTGAGTTCACCAAAGTTGTGGGATATCTTCTGGGATATTTCTGGCGCTGTATTCTGCATATAGATGCTGTATTAGAGTTGAACCTCAGAATGCACAGTCGGTGGCAAACCAGCTTTGAAATCGCGCATAAATGAGAAGTATTCATCTGCAAGGAATGATGAATGTTACAAGAAAAACTAACTTTTCAAAAGTAAATGAATCGATAAATTTATGATTTAATTGGTTTTGATTAAACATATCAGACCTAATCTGACCGCAGTTGTTGAATGGCTAGCAGCTGGAGAACGCTATTTTAGCAATTTCATTTAATTGAGCGATATTTAGAGTAAACAAGCTCAAAACCGCAACAGAATCATTGTAAATTGGATACATGACAAAATAAATACAGTGAGAAAAATTTGATACCACGTACCGTTCACCATAGCAAGTCATATCAATTTAATCCATAACTGGCAATCTTAGAAATAACAATTGGCACATAATTATTGTTGATAATCGCCTTTTACTAAATAGCATACAGTGTGACTTGCATCACATGATATTGAAATAAACTTGAGCCGGAATGAATGCAAACAAGCCGGAACGAATATACTAAGTAGAAACCTCAAATGAACTTTGGAGCACCTGAAATGAAAACAGGCAAAAAAAACAGAAAAAAAAAACAGGAAAACAAAAAGAATATTTTTAAATTCTCGGCGAAATGGCAATAACTACTTTGACATTTGTTACAGGAATGTCAATGTCAATTTTTTTTGTCAAAGCAGACAACTCCAGACAAAAAGTTTAAAATCATATTTTATATGCTATTGAGAACACACATCAACACTTGAGAGATAAAACATCGCAATATTTATCTTAGGGCATAGCTGACATTTATTCCAGGATTTTCAACGTTCATTCAAAGAAGTGTCCACCTCTTTCTAGGTCTGTCTACATTCAAACTCCAAAAGGTGGCATTTCTACCCCGTAAATGAAAATTACGATGTTCAACATTCAAATTAATTAGACAGCTTTTAGCAACAATTAGCGTATATCGGAATACTTATGTTATTGATTTACATATAGAGCTGCTATGCAGCGGTATAAATACATTCGCACGCAATTGCTTTATACGGTCAGTAGAAAAGACAGCTGCAAAAGTCAGTGTAATGTAATATATGGTACTGCTAATAAAAATGAACCTAGAACAGTTATGTGATAGATAGCATCGACTTGAATAAAGATGCACTCAGATGAAGGTAGACACCGTTACATCTTGTTGTAATGAAAATTGCAAGTAAAAGTAACAAGATTTGTCAACTTTATTGGCATAGTTCATTACTTTACTTACACTATAACCCCTACACTACTACTGCATGAAACAGACTAAGATATGTAATATGACATGTTATCCTTTTGCATCTGCTTTGAGTTTAAATAAAATTATTGTATTATAGGTGTTTATCTATAACAGATGTGTTCAAAATTTTTTGCCAGTGGGCCACTTATGAGCCATATTTTATGGGTCAAGCGAGCAGATGATTAATGTTCATTAGTTCTCTAGGTGCAGTATGGTGCAATATATGGTGCTATGTACTATTATATGTACTCCTGCATTGTTTCAGTAATGCCTTTCGCCATGAATAAAGTTTTTGATAAGCGAAATTTAGCATGGGCAAGTGGACCACAAAAAAATCAGCAAGTGGGCCAAATTTGGCCCATGGCACCCTAGATTTATAGAGGTAGCATCACGATGACAACAATATAACATTCCAGCTTTTCCTTGGGGTTAAACTGACAACTGTTCTTTCGTAACGGATTTGCATATTTTAGTTTTCACAGCTGAATAATAACAATCTCTGTCTCATTTGAATATTGAATGAACACAGACAGGAATAAGTATTGACAGGAATGAATGCAGACAAAGCTGAAATGAACATAGACATTTAAAATGAACGCTGACAGACTTGGGACTAATGCCGATTGTTATAAAAAACAAGTTTCGATGTTTATTGTTGGAAGTGTATACATTCAACCCTAGTGACAAAATAACTATCCTTCGGCATTTGTTCCAGGAATATAAGTCTTTCCTGTTTTTACTGAAGTAAATGACTCCTGGAATGAACATTGAAATGATATTATTTTATGATGCTGTTAACAAATGACGACATTTCTGAGAATGAACGTCTAAATTTTCTTCTTCGCCGCAGAGTCAGAATTTATTTTGGGTTTGTCGACTTCCATTTCAGGAGTTTTTTTCCATCCCACTGTCTACATTCATTTTTATAGGAAGTTAATTCCTGTCTACATGCGTTCCAATCCCCTCTCATTCACCCAATGTTGTTGTAAACCTGATTATTGTTACTACTACTACTACTACCATTATTAATGCTAACTAATTACTGTAACTATTATGAAAAATGAAATAATAATTATTATAAATGATAATATTATTTGGCACAGCAGAGAATAAATCACAGAAACAGTAAAATATTAAAGCTCCATGATAATGCCATAAGATGAGCCATTTTCACACTAGACCGTACAAGGAGTATGTTAATGCGTGGGAACGCAATTACTGAGAGCTAGTTCAATAATTAATTGATGTTAGTATAGAGTTAGTCTGATCTGAGCTCCGGTAGCTTGAGACCAAAGTGAGTGGAAAAATTGATCAGTGTTTATATGGGGGGGGGGGGGGGGGGGGGGTTAAGTTTCTGCTTTTTGTGGGATAAAATGTCCACTGTCAAATTTATGTTGGAATGGAAGTTCTATTCTTCACTTTAAAAATTTTAAAAACAGTTTCAATATGGCCGTTTTTTTCCTACTCTCAAGGGACTCAACTTGGGTGTCTTTATGAATCTGACTACAATTTCTTGCCTTTTAACATTGAAAATAAAGTGCGATGCCTTGTTTTAGATTTTCGTAATCTTTTTCATAGTTGAGTGATGGGGGTACCACACTTGTGCTGCATATTCCAAGCGAGGTCTTACCAGTGAGATATACGCTTATTTTTCGGTCTTTGAATCAGCAACTTTTAGTACTCGCCTAATCAGTGCATGCTCTTAAATGGATTTATTTGAAATGTTGGTAATATGAAAATTCCACTGAAGTCATTTTGCAGTTAAATACCTAAATAGGAGTGTGATGGTATCCGCCTAATGATTTGTTTACTCAAATTCAGTTTACTCAATAACAGCCGAGTATTGGTGGAGGACATTACATCCTGTCTGAGCCAAGCGCAAAAAATTGGGCTACAATTTAAAACTTCACCCAAACTTACAAACAAAAATCGATCAGAGTGCAAAGTCTTATGCACCAAAAGTGAGCTAAGAATGTCTTCTCTTATAAAATTAGCACAATGTGACTGATTCACAATGTTTTTGAAGACATTTATTATTATTATAGATAGAGCACCGTAATGAAATGCGAATGAATTATCTACACTTTTTCAGTCTTATATATATATATCATTGTCAACTTTCTTTTTAATTATTTTTGTTACAAAGCCATTTGTTACCAATCATACATGGCTCACTGTGGTTTTACCCAAATGGTCATTATTATTCTCACTCTTGTCCGACTCCCAAGTTTCAATGTATGTTGTTGTTGGCAGATCTGTAAGTGTATGTATATATGTATTATTTTGGGTATGTGGACTACTGTAATGTAACTATTATAGAAAAGAGTGCAGACTAATAATCAACATGCATTAAACTTATTTGTTAGTTCATTATTATGCTGTAATAGCTGAATAACAGATAGCTCAATGCAATGATGTTGTAGCAATAATAATACTGATTGAATGATCGAAAAATGCATGGAATAGAAGAAAAGAAATTTGCTCTAAAATCCCGGACAGGTAAACTATAACCAGGTTTCTTCAAAATATTTACCATACGGTCATACGACCTAGAACACCTTCCTTCATTTTGCATTGAACAAAACTAAACTAATTTATTAGCCTTGACCCTTTTGTGACCTTCATATTTATAAATTGTAGCCTCTGGCTCAATAGCTATTCATAATTTGTTCGATATTGTTCCCTGATAAGACGTGTACCTTCTGGTTGTACCCAAAGATCACAGTCTGTCTTCATGCTGAGAGGCGCCATGGATAAAATGACCACATAAAAATCTAGAAGGCCCAAAATTAAAAAGTAGGTTCTCAGAAGTTGCCTGCCGTGCATGTTTTTTTTTGTTGAAACTTTTATAACGACAATTTATTTATATTTACCGTCTCATCTCCCTCGTCCAGAGCTTTCGTCTCGGTACTCACTCACACACACCTGACTGAGTTAAAAAACTTTACTTATTAGTTAGTTAGTAGTTGTTAGTTATTTTATTAAAGTTATTATTATTAATTAATTATTATTATTATTAGTTGTTAGTGTAGAGCAGTAGTAGTAATAAGTAGTAATAATATAGATAGTAATAATTTAAATAATAGTAGTAGAGAAGAGAGTAGTAGTAGATAGTAATAATAATAATTAGTTAGTTAGTTAGTGCGTAGTAGAAGTGTGTTGTAATTCATTCCACTTATGAATTGAGTACCGAGTGAATGTTTTTCTGGTGCTCTCGTCCCAATAAATAATAATTATGATAATAATACCAGTCACGCTGTGCTGCTCTTTGGACTCAATCTTTTTTTTTAAAACGTCCATCAATCCATAATTCAATAATTTTGCCAGCCAGTGCCAGATAGATTTCTGCTCAGGGGTTGATAAAGAAAATTTAACTGGTACAAGAAGATGGTTTTTTTCAAAATTTACCAAGAATTATGAAAGTACTGCCAGTTGATTGAGTGAAGTTTTTCGATTCCAACAAACAATATAGTTTTTTGTGTCAACAACTTACTGTTATTATTACTGTGGGTAGGAAATTTTTTTTTTTTTTAAAAAATAATACCCTGGGCCTTTGAGTTTAATATATACTTCATTACATGTTTCACGAAGGCACCACATATCAGGATCAGTGAGGCGTTGCAGAGTAACGCAATGAAACTAATGAATTTTAAGCGAAGCTGTCCCATTGTATCATACTTTTTTTTATATAATAAGGCGCTCATCCAACAGTGTAGTTTGCTAGGTAATAAAGTAATGTAAACAAATCATCCTTGTCACAAGGATGAAACAAAGTTATGAATATAAATATTTGGTGGAAACAACACAAGGCTTGTGTTGTCTCTACCAAATACTTATATTCATAACCTTGTTTCCTTACATTATTATTGTATTATTTTTTGCAAAATAATGACTAAAACAGACAAAGAACTTTATCAACAACTATTTGTTAAACAATAATCAGGTAATGCAGTAGCCTTAGGCCCATATATTGAATAAGGCAAAGAACGGACAGTGCATCTCATGGTGCCCGCACTGGTCAAGTGTCACGCATAGTAAAAGACCAGCCTAATAAAATAAACCATTTTTCAGCCATATTGAACTGTCATGGAATGCTTATTGGAAAAATTAATAAAATATTGATATGAAAGTGAAAAATTGTCACAAACAATACATCAACTGTAGGTAGCATACCGATGGACATATGTATCATCTTAGTAATAATGGATGACATCCGTGCAACAGGAAAATATGGATCAATTAGGAGCACTACATGAGGAACTTAGCAGTAGGGATGCTAATTTTAAATGAAAGCTATTGGTCCATCCTGGGTAGGATTTTTATTAGTGTCCTAAAAATTTTCCATGTGTAACTCTTAAGCTGCGTTTACACTATGCGTCTCCGATTCTTCTGAAGTTTGCCGCCTGCGACTTGGCGCATTAGGCTGGCGCATCTTCCTGTGGAGTTGCAGGGTTGTCGGAGACGCAGCAACCCAGCAGTGTTGGGTTCGAGTGACAAGTCGCAGCTTTTTCATAGCCACGTGACACAGCTTAACCAATTGAGTTGCTCTATATAGCAGCTCCAATATTTGGTTTATTTTGGCCTAGATATAATGTAAACAATGATTGTTGTAAGATCGTAAGGTTATTATTAAATAATTAATCATTACCAGCATTGTTGACATGTATGTTTATTATTTTTCTTATCAAAAGAATCAAACTATGTATGTTTAACAATAATAAACAATTCATATTTGGAGTAGCTATCATTATTATTTTGGATGCAAACATAAAAAGAACGTTAGATTTTTTTCAAATTATCATTAATTTCAATAAGTGGTATTATTATTTAAAGATAAGTAAAGATCTCATTTTGTAGGTAAATAAAAAGTCCACAAGATGCATCGAGAACTACTGCCTGGTAGAAAACTGGTAATAATTAAATCACAACTCATCAATCCAACTACTTGAGTGCAGAAACGCAATAAATTATTTAAGCGAAGATGGTTGGGCAACTCCGAAGTCGCGGAAGTCAAAAAATTAGGGTGTCGCAGTAATGTAAATGCAACATGCGTCTGTGCCTCTGACAATCACTGGTGTCAGAGTCGGAGATGCATAGTGTAAACGCAGCTTTAGTACTTGAGTTATCCAATTTTTTCTAACAACGAATCAGTCGAAAAAAAAAAACCGTAAAAGCGATGTTAGACAAATACTTATATGAATGCTTTTTCAACATTACGTCATGTTATGCAATGCACTTGCTAGTTAAAGTAGTTGTTTCAAATAAAGGATTGCTGTATGTTTTTCGCAGTCCTAACAAATTTTTATTAGCCCTTTGCTGTTTTCACTAACAGCGGTAATAATAATATAGCTAGTGTTCATAAAAAGTTTTTATGATAAACATTCATTGTTGTCAACTCGTCATTGAACTTCAGTCATGCTATTGATAAATTTAGTTCACCCTTGATTGACAACGTAAGGCATTGAGCAAAAATTTAATTTTGAAATAGTATTAATTGTATTTAAAATTACATTGTTTGCTGTTGTGTATCTATTAATCAACACATACACAGATGCATATGTATTAGCAGTATTCCCCGTCGTATTCAATCATGTCCATATGCTCTATTCCTGGCTCACTTCACTCACCTCTAAGTCCTCCGCCTTCCCCTTTATACCCCACCTCGCCCGTCACTTTCCCCATTTTTCTCTATCCCTGCTCTGTTTCACCCCTGCTCCAACCTACTCTTCCCCCAGCATAATTAGATGATGACACAGGTAAACAGTGTGCTGTCATATTGCAGTCAATACTGAGACAATCCACTTATAAAAATGAGAAAGTATAGAGGTATTTGCAGTCTCTGCGTACTAGAAGTAAATAATATGAGTCAAAAACCAACTCACAGATCATGCAGGATTCTCAAAAGGAGACTCTTTGTGATTGGTGCCCTTGACATTGAATGAAAAATAACTAAAAAAACAGAAATCTACAGTTTGAGAACTGATGACAAGTTTAAACTCTTATCATACATCAAGTTGAGGGAATGGAACGTTTTAAATAAACAATTTTTATTTTTCTCAGCACTGAAGTTTAGGCAAATATCAAAGTGAAAATACAAACAAATACACAAACATACAGGCAGACATGTTTTTTATTCTTATATGTATAAGTGTTCTTAATGTAATATTCTTAAGCATTATTACGATTTTTAAGTGCAATTAGTGAGGATCATAAAGACACTGCAAATTAGCAATGACTAAATACAAACACATGTTTTTATTCATAAATGCTAAGAATAAAGCAAATAATAATCTAATAAGAAACCATTTATAAAGCATATGAATTATTTTGAAATGTTTTTGTAAACTGTTTTGCAAAATGGATGATTTTCGAACCAAAAACAGTTGCCTTCATTTTCTTTCTAACCTCTATGCAAATATCTAACATCGATGTAAATATCAATAAATATAAAACAAATCATTAAACCAAATAAATGATGGCTTCATATAGTCTTCAAAACTGGCTGATGGTAATAAAAATAATTTTGATTGATCTTTTGTAACAATAAAAGTTTAATACTTGAACTTTTTTTAGTCAGTGTTAAGAAAAAAATTACAAGTCCTACGTGGTCTAGATAGATTATCATTAACCTGGACCTGCTAATTGGCTAAAACAATTTAAACCGCACGAACTATTTAAGTAAGCGTTGACATGGTCTCCAAAAGTTCGAGCAATGTAGAAAGCATTCAGACGGTTTGTGAAGCGTTTTAAAATGCAAAACACAACATGCTCTGAGGCGCCATACTGTAATGAAAACTTACCTGTCATATATCTATAAGTTTATTCGATTTCTTTGTTTTCTGATTGTTTAATTCGTGTCGTTTACAATAGAAACAAATCTCCCGGTCTATGTGTAGTGTTTAATAATTTTGAATGCCAGCAACCATAGTTCAACATGTGCAACAATAAAGCAAATTGAATTATTGCCATTAGGTAATTGAAGTGTAGGTAAATTTAGATCAAGTTTTTCTTATGAAATAACTATTAATGAAGTTAAAAAAATACAGCGAGTTTTCAGGTCAATTTTTCATTTAAAATCGGGGAAAACTAACAATGATATAAAACTAGCTGTAATCGAAAAATTGGCAGGATTATAAAACTGTTTGCTGCAAGATAATAACAGGAAGGTAGAGTTTGGTAAGTTTGTATAGCATAGGTATGGGTATAGGGTATAGCATGGGTATAGGGTATAGCATGGGTACACACACAGTAGAATAAAAAAAGAAACATTTGAAAATGTTATAATTAAAAAGCAGGGTGCTGTTTTCTTATAGCCAATACCTTATGAGCAAACTGTTGATTGATTAAGGTGCTCTATCTTAATTTAATCTAGCTATTAGTGTGGAGAACATTCAATGATTTTACAACTCAAAGTTGCATTTTTGTATTAATACTTACTACTATCATCACCCAAAGATATTAAGTGATAATAGCTATGTAATGTGATAATAGCTATGTAATGTGATAATAGCTATGTAATGTGATAATAGCTATGTAATGTGATAATAGCTATGTAATGTGATAATAGCTATGTAATGTGATAATAGCTATGTAATGTGATAATAGCTATGTAATGTGATAATAGCTATGTAATGTGATAATAGCTATGTAATGTGATAATAGCTATGTAATGTGATAATAGGGGTACTTTTCTTTTTAAAAATTTGCTGTAGGTTTTTTTTAATTGAGTCTATATAGATCTTAATCTTTCATGCAGTATGGATGCAGACGAATGGGATAGTGATGGAGAATTTGAGGCGACAATTATTGAAATGGAAGCAAAAGAAGCAGACGCCATTTCTTCTCAAGTCCAAAGTAACTCAAAAGTTACAGCTGAACCGATTGAACCTCCAAAATGCAGCACGCCCAGGAACTTAACCCCCCAAACAACAAATGGTTATTGATTGTCTCATTTAGTTGAAAGCTCAAGGTTTTACCATGCTTGTTTTCTACACTCAATCAATGCCTCTCAACGAATGCAATAAAACAAAAGATAATGTAGCCAGTCAGTTATATTTTTTAAATACTTTGTATTGTCTCATGAGATGTGTAGCTTTGAGATTTATTGATAAAAGCTCACCAACCTGACGGTATGCTTACAGTTACAAGATGGCCGTTCTTCTGGCCGGTATCACAAAATGTTTGTTATGTTTTAGGTTTGTCACTTTCACTCTCCACGATAAGTTATGTAAATAGTCCAGCCACAATTGATAAACTACATATTTTAAAAAAACCGCGTTTGGATGTACCCACGAAAAAGAAAAGAAAATTCCCTGGACCTGCTGGTGCTTTGCCTAAATTGGTAGATAAAACTTGTTAATTTGAATCTTTTTTTTTGAGTTTTCTGAGTTGCCAAATACTTTAATAAAGTTTTGTTTTATGAAAATTTTGTTTGCGCATGGTGTGGCAATGTGTGCTATGCTTATGCAGAAGAAAGACGTGGACATTCGCGCACTGAAGGATTCTTGTGTAGAAACACAAGCCGAGACAGAGCACAATGAGGTACTTTTTTCTATGGATTTTGTAGTTTATATGAGAAAATATCGATGTGAAGTAGAGTTTTACAGGTAGAAAAAAATACAAAATGCGTTTTTTTTTATTTACTATCTTCATTACTTGGAAGAACCTGAATTTTTGAACATGAACTAATGAAGTTGAAAATGTGGAATCTTTCAAGTAATGACCATTGTAAATAAATATCTGTTTCTCATGTATTTTAGTTACATATTGCCTTCTTGTGTTGTTACGTCCATAGACATGGATAGCTCTTCTTTAGTTGTATGTAACACTTTACAGGTGGCAGTCGGCCAATCCAGCCAACCGCTATCCATCTCCTCCTACCCTTCCTGGAATCGTCTGGTTGAGGATTTACAACTATCCAAAGAACACCTGCATAGACACAGCATTGCCAATGCTTTAGACCACGTAATTATCTTACACAGTTCTATGCATGAGCAAGCATTGTGGTCAACTACAGTGAGCAGTGTTGGTTGAATGCATGCTGGTTGTAGGCCTGTAAGAAGCAACTACCAGATGGTAAAGTACCTCTACTAGTAGCTGTTGTCACTTCCATCAACAAAAGCCTTCCTGATGCTACAGTATCCCTCAAGGACCTCACTGGTCTGTCTTCTCCCTCATGCCTAATGCTCATGTCATCTCTCCCACCACCGGCCACATCTTTAGTGATATTTTGTCTGTGCAGGTACCATCAGTGGGGTAATACATCGTCTGCTGGTAAACGAACATAGAGAGACTCTCAAAGTCGGATCAGCTTTGCTACTAAAACAGGTGCTGTTTGCTTTCTGCATGCAATTGCACTTGGAATGTCTGCTGCCGTTTTAGTATTTGATGCTAAACATATTTTCCCGTAATATTTATGCATTATTTTTAATTTTTGCTCACAAGTGTAATTTGAGGTAGTGGAAATTAGGAAATTTTCCACAACTGCTTATAGTAGATAATAACTTGACAACAAAAATGTTTTTGTTCATCGTTATACACCATATTGGTTAGCTTATTGTAGCT
The DNA here is from genome assembly GCA_945261195.1 of Cryptosula pallasiana. Taxonomy (NCBI): domain Eukaryota; kingdom Metazoa; phylum Bryozoa; class Gymnolaemata; order Cheilostomatida; family Cryptosulidae; genus Cryptosula; species Cryptosula pallasiana. The sequence goes on along the minus strand of OX183141.1, from coordinate 4,534,804 downwards.
TGTCACAATATATTGTTGTAGGTGGCTGTATTTAGTCCTTCCCGCCGTAGACAATACCTTAATATAACACCAAACAATCTACTGCAAGTCTTCTATGAACAGGAGAAGACTGCTACTGTAGACAGTATATCTGTGGGCAAGCTTACCGTTCCCTTGCAGACTCTATTAACGCAGCCTGTATCCTGTACTGCTCCAAAACCTGTTACTACGGAGGGTGGTTTGTCCACCCTCGCTTCTGATAGAACTAGTAGGCTACTCAATACAGTTACCACCAGCTATTATAACAAGAACAGTACACCGCTGTCTACAGCATTGACTGCGAGAGCTGATAGCGCAAGCCATAAACCTCTCAATGCTAGGTCTTTGAATGAAGCCGAAGAGGATAACTCCAGACCGAGTAACCCAAGTGCTGTGAATAGCTCAAAGAGGCTGACCAATGCCAGTACTGGTGTACTACCTGGGGCAAATAAACCACCTAGTACAGATCAGCATCTGTTTGAGGATGGTATGTCACACACTTTACAATCTATGTCACATAACGTAGGTTAGTTAGCAAGTACTTGTATTGGCTCTATTTTAATCAAATTACTTCACTGAGTTGGGTGTTGTTAGTGTCAGGAGAAGACAACTTGTGTGATTTTCAAGTTGATCAATGCAAAATTTATGATAGCCAATGCAGCTAGCTGTGTAGATTTTTATTGGTTAAATTTATTTTACGCTTGCCCTGGAAAGTCACTGGTCACCGAATTTGCTGTGAATTTTCTGTTGTTGATTGCTTTCAGATGACTTTGACGATTTGGATTTGGACTTTTGAATAGAATGGTTTATGAAACAATCGTCTCATTTCGCAGGTGCTGCCACGCTGACTCTAGTCATACTTTATTTAAGAATGCCGCTGCATTGCTGAATCAGTGTTTTCTTAATCTGTATATTTTTATATCTTCCGCAATTATATTTTTCTATCAATTCAACAATCATAATATATGTTATTGTTAAGTATACCAGGTTGCTTTGTTGGGTGCTGAAATGCAAGCCCATTTAAATGATAACTTCTCTATAGATACCCCATAGATTGTCTTAACAGCGAATTTTCTCAGTTTATCATCAGTATCATATTTTAGGAGTTGTTTTCGAACTCATAAACATATTATGAATTACGTTGTACATACGTAGAACGAATATAATCAGAGTTGTCCACTCGGTCTTATTTCAAAACGAGCACCTTTTGTGCGCAGGAGTTGTCATGTCTTGTACTAGTCGACGGTCACCAATAAACCTTCGGATAAATTTTCATAGACAAGTAAAAGATTCGTATGGCATTCTGTTCAACATTTGATTAGCTGTGAAGTCGCTAAGTCTGAATGTGTTTTTCTTTTTCAAAGGTTACAAATGGAAGCAGCAAGTTCTAACCTCACTCTTTAGTGTGGGGTAACATTTTGGGCACACGTCTTTTATTATGGAATTTAGACTGTTCAAAATAGGTCATTTTTGGTCACATGATCAATAGAAAACATGGCAGATGAAGATGGGGAAGGACGAGCTGCTAGCAGCAAGATTTCTAGTGAACCTAGAGAAGTGTTCATTGAAAAAATTGAAACAGGTTTTGGGTTTAACGTTCGTGGACAGGTGACTGAAGGTGGTCAAATGAAAAGTATTAACGGAGAGTTGTATGCACCCCTCCAGCATGTCAGCGCAGTTCTGGAAGGAGGAGCCGCAGAACAAGCCGGATTAGTAGTTGGTGACAGAATTTTAGCTGTGTAAGTTGTTGCTCTATTCTACCTCAAATATACTAAACCTTTTCTTTGGTAATTTTGCATATATATTGGTATGATAGATTTTTTAATTATAATAATATAATAACTCTGAATGTTGAGGAGTAGCAGTAGTCTATAATAATTATTAATAATAATAATAAATAAATAATAATTATAATTTAATAGCAGTAGAGTAGTAGACTACTGCTATTATTATTATAATTATTATAACTACACTACTAAGTAGTGTAGTTTTTTATTATTAATTAATTATAAATGATAGTTATTATTATAGTTTGTTGTTTGCTAATATTAATTATGACCACTACTACTACTACTAACTAAAATTGAAGGTTCACTCTTTTTCACTACCACTACTACTACTACTACTACTACTACTACTACTACTACTACTACTACCAACCTACTAGCTATTACTATCTTCTGTGACTAGCTGCTCTGCTTCTACTAATCATTATTATCATAATAGTGATGATTAATTGATAAGTAAATAACAATAATGATAATAGTAGTAGATAGATGAATGTATTAATAATAATAAATAATAGTAGTGTGATAAATAATAATAATATTTCAGTTGAATGAATGACAATAATAAAAAGTCATAGCCACTTTCTACTACTACTTGTCCGCCGCCTAAAATTAAATCTGATGCGGCCGATTGCTGTGAAATTTTGTGTTTTCATTGTGGTTGTAGAAACATATACTTCTTTAGGCAAGTTTGCAAATGAAATTATATCCTTGACTTTGAGTAGGTAGGAGAATGCATGAAATAGAAAAGAATAGTTAGTAATCTTTCAATTGAATTGATATATGTTAAAAAGCACATAAAAGAGGTGTCTGGTATTGCGATTTTAGGTGGCTTCAGTACTGTTGTTGTAAACTGAAATCTTAATACTCTTTTTTATGTGAAACAGTTTATCGAATTAGTTTCTCATGATCACAGCCAATCGTTCAAGTTAGTCATTACTACAATGTGATAGCGCTATATTTATGTATTTATTCAACATATTCATAGAATATAATGCTTTGAAAGATCCATATGCATCATCACTATGAAAAATTCACGTTTTGTAATTTATCCAACTTTATATAATAAGATTAATCCAAACAATAGTTCATATTAATAACAATATTATACATGTGCCTGCGGCTACTGTTATAGTAACGATAAAGAAGTTGAAGGTGCCACACACAAAACGGTCGTTGACTGCATCCGTTCTGGAGGGGACAAACTTAAACTACTAGGTATATATGGTATATATGCTCTTTTCAATCTGCTTAGATGTATACAGTCAGTATTTGTGTGTCAAGTAATACCCCACATTTATATTGCAACAGTACTTGTGTGTCAAGTAATGCCCCCACATTTATATTGCAACAGTTATTGCTGTGCCTGCTGAACCAAGCCCAGCTTTACGTAATTCTTATCACAGTGATGATTCCTTTGAGGCCAATTATGATTACACTGAGAGAAGAACTCTGCCAATATCCATCCCTGACTACCAAAGTATTGACTCGAGGGGAGAAAAATTTGTTGTAAGTTATGCATAGCGCTTGTGTAGGTGATATCCCTAGACATCTGTTAGCTATAGTTCCGTATTTCAGTGTACTTTTTGTGTCTATGTTATCTAAAGTAAATAGTTGTGATACGTGAAGTGCACTCGATTTACATGTCTATTTCCTCTCCTGTATATTTGTGAAAGGCTGAGTCATTTTTGATCATGTTTTGCTCAATAGTTTATCAGCTCGCTGAATGGTTGTACCAGAAAGCTGTTGTTGCAGGTCTATAATGTATACCTGTCTGGAAAGCTACTCTGCTCTAAGAGATACAGTCAATTTGTTGACTTACATAATGCCCTAAAGAGACAATTTGCAGATTTCATTTTTCCTAAACTTCCGGGTAAATGGCCATTCGCCATGTCTGAACAGCAGCTTGACAATAGAAGGCGGGGCTTAGAGACGTACATTGAGAAAGGTTGGTATGTACAGTACATCTGGCATCAATGCTCTTACCTTATCATTTGTACAACCCTCACATGATGCCTTGCTCAACGCTGACTCTTCTCTTACCTTTAGTTTCTGCAGTGAAGGTGATAGCTGAGCATCAACTGATGCAGGAGTTTCTTATGTCTGACGAGGAGGAAGAAGAACACGAAAACAAAAATTGTGTAAGTAGTGCATTGTTGGTAAAATCTAGAATTGTTGGTGCTCCGGTGAAGTAACCAGATCCAAACTGTGTTTTGCTGGTGGTATATTGAATGTAGGCTATGTTATAGCTGGTGTCAGGAAGGGCAACTGGTGGAGGCAACAATGTAGAGCTGAGGATTCAGCTGCCAGACAGGTCTATATGCACAGTTACTGTATCTAAAGATAGCACAGCTGAACAGGCCTACTCGTTACTGGTGGACAAGATGGCCATATCAGAGGAGACATCTATGGCATTCGGTTTATTTGAGCTGCTTGAAAATAGATTCAGTAAGTGCTCTGCCTCTCTATTCACTCAGTACTCTCTATGTCTACTGAGTGTACACTCTATGTCTACTATGTGTACACTCTATGTCTACTGTGTGTACACTCTATGTCTACTGTGTGTACACTCTATGTCTACTGTGTGTACACTCTATGTCTAGTGTGTGTACACTCTATGTCTACTGTGTGTACACTCTATGTCTACTGTGTGTACACTCTATGTCTACTGTGTGTACTCTCTATGTCTACTGTGTGTACACTCTATGTCTACTGTGTGTGCACTCTATGTCTACTGTGTGTACACTCTATGTCTACTGTGTGTACACTCTATGTCTACTGTGTGTACACTCTATGTCTAGTGTGTGTACACTCTATGTCTACTGTACGTACACTCTATGTCTACTGTGTGTACTCTCTATGTCTAGTGAGTGTGCACTCTCTATGTCTATTGAGTGTACACTCTATGTCTACTGTGTGTACACTCTATGTCTACTGTATGTACTCTCTATGTCTACTGTGTGTACACTCTATGCCTACTATGTGTACACTCTATGTCTACTGTGTGTACGCTCTACGTCTAGTGATAGGACTCTCTCTATGTCTAGTGAGCGTACACACACTCTCCATGTCTAATGAGCGTACACACACTCTCCATGTCTGGTGAGTGTACACACTACAGGATACACATGCCACATCCATAGACCAATGCAGTCTTCGTAGTGGGTACTTCGGTGGAATTTTAATCGATGCAATAAACAGTAATAGTCACAATAATTGTAGTATTAATGAATTGAATATATATCAACATTATGTAATATGTGATGATGGTTATTATTATAGTTGGCTAATTTCTCACTAAAACAGTACAATGCAAGTGACTTGGACTCTTTATACACAGAACTTCAGTGGAAGTGGTTCCACTGCTTTGTTTGGTTCGATCAATGCGGAAAAAGACAACTTTGTTGCTCGTACTTTTGCAAGCGAGCCATTCGGCATGCCAACTGTATGCCATGTAAAACCAGTGATTGTGTATGTTTGGTGTAAACAGAGACTGTCCATCTTCGTTATTCCATTTCTAGTTCGCTTACTCCTGCCTGATGAAAGAGTACATGAATTATATATAGACAACTACACCAACGGAGAGGTGACAAGTATAGCGATGAAACGGTGGATGTTTAATATCAAGTTGGAGTCCAGGCTATGCCTGGATGAGACAGCACTTAACTTCCTGTTCTGGGAGGTACGAGAGGCTTTTACTTGTATGTTTTATCTAGCCAATGAGCCAGTCTAGCGTATGTGATGGATAACTAACTGTATATCGTAGGGAGCAGACGCTGTGTCCAGGGGGTTTATACAAGTAGAGGAACACAACTTTGAGTTGAAAGCTCTCAGAGACGCTGCCAAAAATGACAGTGAAAAACAAGTGCAGGTATTGTTTGCTTATGTGTTTGCATCTATGGTTCAGTGCTAGAAAAATTGTAGCTCAGTGTAAGTACAAGAACAATGCTGCTACTTTTGGATATGAGCCGAGATGAATTCTCCTCAGTGAGTGTTATTGACAGCGCTGGGCAATGTCAGTAAATTAGCCAGCTACAAATCTTGCTGAGATTGCAAGCGCTGCCTAGTGTTCGTTGTTGGTGGTTTCTCCTTTGTTGGTACCAGACAGCTGGTCATAAGACCTTTCAATTTGCAGTACTTGAAAGCGATCAGAAAGTTGCCAGGATATGGAGAAATAGTGTTCCCTTTCTGCAAGTGTGATGCAAGGAAGGACGGATTTGTTGTTGTCTCTGTGGGAATTAAGAACCTGAAGCTACATGCATGTGACAGCCATGGAGTACTCGAGGTCAGCTGATAAGTCTATATCTTGTCCCTTACCGCTCCATTGTATCGTTCTGTGGTAGCTCTACTGTTTATATGACAACAGCTATATTGGTCGTCACTTAGCTGTTTATACTTGATTAGCTCTCCCATGAGCTATAATTAGTAGTCAATATCTGGTCCTATGCTAGAGGGCACACAAGTATAATCAAATTTGGGTTTGTCCTCTCAGAGCTGATGCGCTGTGTCCTTTGAATGTGTACCATCGGCCAGGCTGACTGTGTCTGTGACCCTGTGTCTGTGACTCTGTGTCTGTGACCCTGTGTCTGTGAGCCTGTGTCTGTGAGCCTGTGTCTGTGAGCCTGTGTCTGTGAGCCTGTGTCTGTGAGCCTGTGTCTGTGAGCCTGTGTCTGTGAGCCTGTGTCTGTGAGCCTGTGTCTGTGAGCCTGTGTCTGTGAGTCTGTGAGCCTGTGTCTGTGAGCCTGTGTCTGTGAGCCTGTGTCTGTGAGCCTGTGTCTGTGACTCTGTGTCTGTGACCCTGTGTCTATGACCATTGTGTTGTAGGGTAACGTTATAGAGTTTGCCTGGCACACGATAACAGTACATGACGTCAATCATGACTTATCTAGTTTCTACTTTCAATGTGAGAGAGAAGGCAAGAAGCCTCGAACAATCAAAGTCTATACACCTCATGTAAGTGTACCCCTTCCGCTCAGTATATATACACCCCTTGTAGGTGTACCCCTTCCACTTAGTATATATACACCCCTTGTAGGTGTATCTTCCACTTAGTATGTATACACCCCTTGTAAGTGTACCCCCTTCCACTTAGTATGTATACACCCCTTGTAAGTGTACCCCCTTCCACTTAGTATATATACACCCCTTGTAAGTGTACCCCCTTCCACTTAGTATATATACACCCCTTGTAAGTGTACCAACTCGCCCTCCTTTTAGTATAGAGATAAACATTCCTTTGTTCACTCTTGTACACGGGCAATCATTAAACATCCATCTTTGAGTGTTTTATACATCTAAGCCTAATGTGACTGTCTAGTTGCATAAGCAGTTACTGGATGTGTGAGACTCTCACCTGCTAGTGACTGTCTAGTTGCATAAGCAGTTACTGGATGTGTGAGACTCTCACCTGCTAGTGACTGTCTAGTTGCATAAGCAGTTACTGGATGTATGAGACTCTCACCTGCTAGTGACTGTCTAGTTGCATAAGCAGTTACTGGATGTGTGAGACTCTCACCTGCTAGTGACTGTCTAGTTGCATAAGCAGTTACTGGATGTATGAGACTCTCACCTGCTAGTGACTGTCTAGTTGCATAAGCAGTTACTGGATGTGTGAGACTCTCACCTGCTAGTGACTGTCTAGTTGCATAAGCAATTACTGGATGTGTGAGACTCTCACCTGCTAGTGACTGTCTAGTTGCATAAGCAGTTACTGGATGTGTGAGACTCTCACCTGCTAGTGACTGTCTAGTTGCATAAGCAGTTACTGGATGTGTGAGACTCTCACCTGCTAGTGACTGTCTAATTGCATAAGCAATTACTGGATGTATGAGACTCTCACCTGCTAGTGACTGTCTAGTTGCATAAGCAGTTACTGGATGTATGAGACTCTCACCTGCTAGTGACTGTCTAGTTGCATAAGCAGTTACTGGATGTGTGAGACTCTCACCTGCTAGTGACTGTCTAGTTGCATAAGCAGTTACTGGATGTATGAGACTCTCACCTGCTAGTGACTGTCTAGTTGCATAAGCAGTTACTGGATGTGTGAGACTCTCACCTGCTAGTGACTGTCTAGTTGCATAAGCAATTACTGGATGTATGGGACTCTCACCTGCTAGTGACTGTCTAGTTGCATAAGCAATTACTGGATGTGTGAGACTCTCACCTGCTAGTGACTGTCTAGTTGCATAAGCAATTACTGGATGTGTGAGACTCTCACCTGCTAGTGACTGTCTAGTTGCATAAGTAGTTACTGGATGTGTGAGACTCTCACCTGCTAGTGACTGTCTAGTTGCATAAGCAATTACTGGATGTGTGAGACTCTCACCTGCTAGTGACTGTCTAGTTGCATAAGCAATTACTGGATGTGTGAGACTCTCACCTGCTAGTGACTGTCTAGTTGCATAAGCAATTACTGGATGTGTGAGACTCTCACCTGCTAGTGACTGTCTAGTTGCATAAGCAGTTACTGGATGTATGAGACTCTCACCTGCTAGTGACTGTCTAGTTGCATAAGCAATTACTGGATGTGTGAGACTCTCACCTGCTAGTGACTGTCTAGTTGCATAAGCAGTTACTGGATGTATGAGACTCTCACCTGCTAGTGACTGTCTAGTTGCATAAGCAGTTACTGGATGTGTGAGACTCTCACCTGCTAGTGACTGTCTAGTTGCATAAGCAATTACTGGATGTGTGGGACTCTCACCTGCTAGTGACTGTCTAGTTGCATAAGCAGTTACTGGATGTGTGAGACTCTCACCTGCTAGTGACTGTCTAGTTGCATAAGCAATTACTGGATGTGTGAGACTCTCACCTGCTAGTGACTGTCTAGTTGCATAAGCAATTACTGGATGTATGAGACTCTCACCTGCTAGTGACTGTCTAATTGCATAAGCAGTTACTGGATGTATGAGACTCTCACCTGCTAGTGACTGTCTAGTTGCATAAGCAGTTACTGGATGTGTGAGACTCTCACCTGCTAGTGACTGTCTAGTTGCATAAGCAATTACTGGATGTGTGGGACTCTCACCTGCTAGTGACTGTCTAGTTGCATAAGCAGTTACTGGATGTGTGAGACTCTCACCTGCTAGTGACTGTCTAGTTGCATAAGCAATTACTGGATGTGTGAGACTCTCACCTGCTAGTGACTGTCTAGTTGCATAAGCAGTTACTGGATGTATGAGACTCTCACCTGCTAGTGACTGTCTAGTTGCATAAGCAGTTACTGGATGTGTGAGACTCTCACCTGCTAGTGACTGTCTAGTTGCATAAGCAATTACTGGATGTGTGAGACTCTCACCTGCTAGTGACTGTCTAGTTGCATAAGCAGTTACTGGATGTGTGAGACTCTCACCTGCTAGTGACTGTCTAGTTGCATAAGCAGTTACTGGATGTGTGAGACTCTCACCTGCTAGTGACTGTCTAGTTGCATAAGCAGTTACTGGATGTGTGAGACTCTCACCTGCTAGTGACTGTCTAGTTGCATAAGCAATTACTGGATGTGTGAGACCCTGACCTGCTAGTTCACCTGTTGTAGTATGTGTTCCTAAAGTCTTGTATTGACAAAGTGCTGGAGGAGATCAATACTGCCACGGTAAGTTGTATTTCCAGGCTATGATCTCAGTGAGCTCACACATGTGATGGCACTCGAATCATTGTTGTGTATGGCTCTCCTGGTCTGTGTACTTACTAACTAGTATAATGCATTTATGCATACAATCTTGGAAAACATGTGTGTGTGTGTGTGTTTGTGCGTTATTCCATAAACTAAGAAATAACCTTGTTGTGCAAACAGTCCATTAGGCCTTGTAGATGTAAAGTCAATTTTCGAAATTGCATTTGTTTTTTAAACCGATTGTCACGCAAATTCCGTGAAAAGCCTTAGATAAAGCATGTTGTTTGCAAACAGACTTTTTCTACTACATTCAATAGCAGAAATTTTGTCATCCGCAGGTCGCACACTATTTACATCATAGAGTCGTCTCTTCTTGTAAACAACACAAAATATTGATATGCGCTCGCTATACCTGAGCAAATATCTTCAACATTTTGATTACTGAAATGTATTCAATCATGGAATGTAACAAGGACCCAAGGCTATCTATAAATCACCAAATAAAAAAAAACACGAAACTCACCAAGTCAATGCGATCTAAACATGTTAGTTCAGTAGTGCTGTGTCAAGTCGAGCCAACAACGAGTCAAGCCGAGTGTCACATGTGTGAGCCAGCTTCGAGCCAAGTCGAGTCTCTCTAGCCATTTTCACAATGAGCCAACTACAGACGTTGGAGTTGTATGCTCCTGCATTTATTGAAAGCAAACAAAACAACTGCTTCACTACTGCAGGCTAAAATCCTACACATAATAACTCTGTTGTTGAGGGTCTGTCATACTCCCACTCTTTATAAAACTCTGTTAGAGGAGTTACTGCTAGAAATTTTTGTAGCAGTACTTTTATTTCCAGGTACTGCATTTGTACAGTGATTTGTATTTCAAGCCAGTCTGTCCCTGATGTTTATCCCGAGCATAAAACATTTTAATTGCAATTAGCAAAACAATTGCGGTAGTGTTATATAATTGTATTTATGTCGCAAAAAGTTATATTATTAGGGAATCTATTAGTGCAATAATTATAATTAAAACATTATTATTAATTACTTATTATTGTTATTATTATCATAATTTGATTATTAATTATTATTATCTAAGACCATTATTATTCCTATCTTGTCATAAAATTAAACTCAACTGTGTTTTCTATTAGTTTTATTACTATTGGTTCATCCATTTCCTGCAAAAGTATTATTCTACTACTATTACTTATATGATGATCATGATAATATTTATTAAGAATAGGCAATATTATGATAACACATATAATTACCGTATATATAATGTATGTATTGTTGTTTACTCTTAATATATATATTGTCATCATTTATGATCATGTAGAATAACAAATTTATAATAACAATTTTTACCATTTACATAATATATATTGTTTATTATTATAAAGTAATATGTGTACCAAAATAATAATAATCACATCTGAAATTATATTCAACAATTGGAATTGTTTACATCCTGACATTGTGAGCGTGGTGATTCTTCTAAATAAATATTATACTTTAGTTTGAGCTTTGAGATCTTGCTTTTAGTTGCTTGCTACCTTCGATGTACTTGGGTATTGTTTTTGTTATTAACTTTGAATAATAATACATGATCAATCACAATTCCACAACCATGTAATATTGCATTGACAAGGCATTGAAGCCCACGTCAACTCGCTTTTTACTCGGCTTGGCTCGTTTTTTTATGGCTTGGCTTGACTCGTTTTCAAGTTTTGTGGCTCTACACAGCACTATAGTTCAGCTAGATAACAAGAAATTCAGCTGATATCGTTAAATTATTAGTAATTATTGTTGGTACTTTTTGTAACGATGATTGCCATCAATTGATAAACATTACACCAATCGATATCACCTATCCATAATTATATGTATTTTTCTTGGCCCTTTAACATTGAATTGTTTGTTGGTTTCATTGTCATGTCTTTCCATTCACGTAAGGGAGATAAATTGCAAAAATCACATTTTCTAATGAGTGTTGAATAAGTAGCTTTGAGTTGGTTTATAACGTATTTCATATTCTTCCATTGTGTCCATTCTTCAGAGCTTTGTTTTGTATGTTGGTTGTCTCAGTTGTGACTGTAACAGTTAGTCCAATACCATTCATTAGTAAATTTGAACGAAACGTGTGCCAGCACACTGCCTTTCTGTCTCTTCTATCCGAACATGGAAGAGAGAAAGGAAGATATGGAGAAGGTAGAGCGGGGCATTGGTGAAACATGGTGAGGGTAGAGCTGGGGTAGAGTGCGTGGGTGTATTTAAATATGACGGAGATCACTGCAAGTGTGTGTGGACTTCAGTAGATTTACCTGTATACTTGATGAAAGCATCCATTGGTAATCATTTGTCCTTTCATCAGATAACTGATCACTGTGTAGTGAGGAAGCAACTCCATGCTAATGCTAGTAAACCGTAGTATTATGTAACAATAGTATTATGTAATAGCCCAATGTTAAAATGAGTTGGTTGATTTCACCGATGATACCTTTGCGTTTTTTCACATCTACACACTTTGTATAATCGGTGTACATTTTGTGTTGCAGGCTGAATTTTGACCACAAATGTTGAAGCTTTCCACCAATACGGAATCGACAAAGATTATAGTTTAATGAAAATGTTGACATTTTATGTACATAATAATTAGTTTTTTATTAATGAGTTTGTAGTGTTCTGATCTCCCATTTGCTACATTCAACTCGTGTTCAACTCATTCACTTGCTCTGCTATACTTTATGGCGCACATACACCTCACGTTCTTGTCTCACAAAAACCACACGATATGAAATTGTTTTTTCTATTGCTTCTCCTTGAGCTTCTGCATTTATACTAGCTCTTGCCTCCTTTCTTTTTATTATTGACTGATTTATTTATTACAAATTATTCATTCGTGCCAAGAGCGCTATTTTGAAGTTAGTCGCAATATCAAAGTACCCGGGGGTTGTCTTATCTATGTATTATTTTGTTACAAACAATTGGGCAATATATTGCTAAAACCAAATATATTTACTCTCGAATATATCTGGTTGTTTTTACTTTGTGAAAGAGTGATAAGCTAACGGATGAATTCTAGCGGGAAGGAAATGCAGACATTCAGTGTTGTAAGGATGCTAAGACTCTCTCTATACGCTCTACTATAAGTACACCCTGTTTGTCCTTCTGCACAGGCAATTCTCTTGATATCTTTCTTAGAGTTTCACTGATAAACGTACAGCCTTCTTTCCTCATTTGATTGAATATTCTGGTGATACGAGAGATGATGACCTCTGTGATGTCAGCTGGTGTGGACAGCATTGCTGTATCCAGCAGCAGTCTCAGCAGCGCTTTACACACATCTTGGAAGTAATTTTGTATTCTAGGTGAATCGTAGCGTATCAGAAGCTCGATTACTTCTAACATCATTATTCTGTAACAACAATCAGAGGGTCGATACCTAACTCAGACCATTGTGCAACCAAACATAAATTCGCAATTCATTTTTGCTTCCCTCCAGAATTACTTAGCAATGATTTGACTGATTGCAGCTCCGCATGTCATTTGAGTTACTTGTACAAGATGACCAATAAAATGCATCATATACTTCTGGATACATAGACAACTGATACCTTGTTATCTCATTAGGCCCACAGCTGTCCTCCAAGTAGTTGAGGACTACTTTCATGGTCTTCTTGAGGTGTTTAATTGTGTCTGCACCCATGTACTCTATGTACAGTTTCAGAGATAATGTCAAAGTCCTTCTTAATACAATCTTGTCCTCAAGGTACATGTCACTTAGCAATCTCTGATAAATGCTGTCCACCTTCTGCTCACACTACAAGGGACAACCATTGCAATGCGGTTTGACCAGAGTAAGACATGGAGTTATGTTATCTTAGCACAACAGTAAAATTGTGAGGGAACAAATCTGATGTTCAATACAGTTATAATAGCAGTAGTCTACTTACAACAACTTCTGAATCACGTCCTAGCACTCTCAGTATTTTTATTAAAGTTGGGTGTAGCACTGAAATCAGAGGCTCATGGTGGGTATAGCTGAGTTTGTGCAATGCATCAAATATCACCTGAGCTCGCCCATGCCATCTCAATTCTGTCTTACCACTTTCACTGATAATATGGAGTAGACATTCAACTCCTGAGACCTTCAGTGCATCAACATAACTGTCCACAAGAAGTAAACTGGGAGGTAGGAGAACATCGAGGTGCTCACTGACTAGAGGAAATACTAGATTTGTGCAATACCATTTGTATAAAACATATACAGCAGCATGACTTTGCCACAGATCACGCTTCAAGGTTTTAGAAATCAACCTGTTGACTCTTTTGCAGAATAATGGACTTTTACTGAGAAACTCAGACTGTCTGGTACCATTAATTCGTGTAAATAATTTTGAGTATAGCAAATTAGCTTCAGTAACAAGTTTTTGACTATTCCATGGATGTATGTCTAAATTAGATACTAGTAACATAACAGCAAAGTCCTGCTCATCATCATCGTCACGACCATCGCCGTTATTATTATCCTTATTATTATCGTCATTAGCTACTAATAATAATTCGTTTTTCATATACTGAATGGCTTCATTCACCAGTGATTGTCCCTCTACCGTACATTGATAGTTTGTCGATTCACTGGTGTGTGGCAATTTAAAGTTTGTCGATAGAAAGAACTTTTCTGTAAGAGCTTCCATTCTCTAAAAAAAAAAGAGGAATATAATTAAGGCAAAAAAGAGCGTGAGAATAAAACGGTGGCGACTCCCATAGACTTACTTCTAAAAAGTTAGTTGTGACAAATTATAAATATTTTACACATCCTCAACTCCATGGATCAAAGGCATTAATAAGCGGCTACATTATATACTGGTTTCACAAATCAGCTTCCGGTTGGGCTTGGTTTGGGATTCTAATTATTTTCAATTTCTATGTTGTTAGCAGAAGTCCGAGTTTCATTATCAATATATTGTTGTCTGTGAGTTAGTAATGCTTTTGTAAGTTTTGAGAGATGCCGGGCCAATATTTTAGAAGTTTGGTGCATTATCATTGTGACATATTTCATATTGGTATAAGCTTCCTTACGTACGAACCCTTCATCATCATTTATTTATTTAACACTTTTTTTTTGCTATGTTGTTTTCATCATAAGATAAATAATAATAATAATAATATTGTTCAACGTTATCATATATATTATTATAGTTGTTACAGTAATAACAATAATAAAGTAACTGTTATTATTATTAATTAATATTATTATCATAAAATAAATAGCAATTGTAATAAATAATAATAATTATTATTATTAATTAGTTGTTTATGTATTATTATTATTATTATTATTATTATTATTGGTTTATGATAATATTAATAAATATTATTTATTATTATTAATAATTAGTTGATCATTCATTGTTATTATTATAAGTCATAATAATTTTATCATTAATAATTATTATTATTATTATTATTATGACTTGAAATAATAATAATAATAATGATGAATGATCAATTAATTAATAATGAATAAATAATAATAATTATTATCATCATAAATCAATAATATATAATTAATAATAATAATAAGTATTCTTGCTTCACCTACTCTAGGTCAGTGTTGTGTACATTTTCAATTAATTATTATTGTCGTTGTTGAACTTGTTCTTATGCTTCTTCTGCTGCTTAACAACTACCACTAACTAATTAACTAATACTTATAATACTTGTTATTTAATGGTTACTACTATTGGTAATTATCATTATAACTATAAGTAAATGCAATAATATTATTATTCTGCTTAATTTTTGTTATATAATAATAATTATTAATAGTATTATAAATAATAATTTTGTTTCAACCATGTTTCAAAGTCAATGAAACTAGACTTTTAGTGTTGTGGTCAAGGTGGTGATGAAGGAGTTACTTGGCATTATTATATCGCTGAGATAGAATATGCTTACAACTTGTAATCTTAGATTCTAATTGAATTGTTATGTAGTATAGAAATAATAATACCATGATGATTATCATTTTAGGTAAGTTTTGTAGACTAAGAAAATAATACATATGAATTTTATTGGATATTATTGTAAGTATTACTACTAAATAATAGTAGAAGTTCTAGTTATTTGTGCATCTTAGTGTAGGCCTAATATCTATTTAGCTTGGTTTCATTATTTGATCCGCTGACTTTTTTGTGAATTCTTAAGAAGTAGCTTTACATTGAAAGCCATTTGTAATAGAGACTTTATAGCTACTATTGTGAAAGCTGTTTGCTTTGTATTATAAGCTGTGTAAATTCTGCCAATATTTTGATGCTTTGAACTGCCAAGTTGTTGATTTAGCAGGAGTAGTTATAAACTCTATTCAAGTTGCATGCTTCTTTAGCGCTTTAAACTCAGAAAATTTAGTCTTATACCCTAACTACATGAGTAACCTGCAGCTCATCGAGTTTGTTCAAGATTGAGAGTATGCTAGCCAATTGTCTTGCTCTAAGGCTGTTATGCCCAAACCGTAGTTGTCTCAGTCTGATCCCTGGAGTGACTAGCCATATGTTGAACCAGCCGGTAAGAGTGGAGTTGCGCTAATCAGTTATAAAACCAGTCCATACTTGTTTGTTCAAGGAGTAGTTTTTTTCTTTCTTACCTCATGCTGATAAACATTTCATAGTTTTGTATGTCAACAAACTATTGAATGATCGTATATAAATTCACAGTTTATTTATGAGATAAAATTACCAGAAATGACCCAAACCTACACTCAACATCAACAATTGCCTGTGTTGGCATTTGAGGCTCATAACAGATGATATAAGATCATTATTTGGATGATTGATTTTTAGTAATGGTGGTGAAAAAAATATCAATCAGTGATCATTTGCTATATTCCTATTTGATGTTTTGTGGTATATAGTATTGTATACATAATTATGGCTGTATATAGTATATGGTATAGCAAAGGTTTTATTTTATAATTGTTACAGTCGACAATGGAAAAAAGGATGCAAATAAAGCTGTTACCTCTATTGATTATTGTCATGTAATAAATTAGAGGGTTTTGACCATTTGCACTTTATTACAGCTTTATAAAGCATTTCTGGAAACTTAATTAAACAAAACCAATCAGGTTATTTTGGCAATATAACTTCGTTTAACAATTTATGTAATATGTAACGCCTGCGCAAATTCCGCTAACAATTTTTCAAGTCACCACTCCCATGCTTTCTAAACTGCTCTAGTCTCTCATGAACTTGTTCATCATGACCAAGAACCAAAATGTTACCACCAAAAAAGATCTAATGGAAAATAACATAGCTTATGTAGGACTACCGTGTACAAAGATTTTTTATCTGCTCGGTGGCTTAGAGAATTTTGTGTTTCACGGACTAAATGCATTCAAAAACGAATGGTTTTAAAGGTGTCTGAATTCCTGCAAATCATCTGGACGCTTTTTAAAACAGATTATTTGCTCGAAAAATCGAAGCCCATTTGCTTGTCCCCTTAACGATAAGATATGTATGGTGTGCTTACAAGTAACTTTTTTTTACTAAACAATGATCAGAAAATTTTCATAAAATTAATCAAAAAAATGTTTATTATTAACTCAAATGATTCATCAAAGTTCTTCGCATTCTTAAAAATTTGTTCTTGAGCCTATATTCAACAATCCCTTTTGTGTAGTCCGGTTATATGATATCTTTCACGCCTATTGGTCATTATCTCTATGTTGGATATTCTAACTCAACTGTTTACAGTTCAGAAACCTTTTAAATCCTTTGAAAATAGTTCTAATAATATTAGAACGTTTCGAGTTTTTTTTTAAAATAGTGTAAACTATCTTCAAACCGAATAAACTATTTCTGAAGCATTTATATAGTTTGTACCTTCCAAAACAGTCTGGATTATTTGCGCAAGAACTACATTTTGAAAATTTCTATGATTGAAAGACAGGAAATACGGTATTATTACAAGAAATTCTGTAACCTCCAAAACCAATATGTGTTTATTAAAAGCGCTAAGGCTATTCTGAGATATAGTTCATTAAAATGCTTTCTCATCTTACCAATTATTTTTATTGCAAAAAAAAACGCTTTACAAAATTGTTCAGCTGCTATCGAAAGCGAAAGCTTTCTGTTAGGAGTCGCCATAATCTATCTCACGATTGTGGAGTATGACCTCTGGAATATAATATGACCTTATGACTTATTTTGTATCAGTGCTAATGTTTGCAGCCATGAATGGTACTACATAGTTTAATTCATTAATTTACTATTCCTATATTTTCGTCTCTAAATTATTTTTTATAAAGTTCTATTTGAAAAACTAACTTGTAAATTTATGTTCGATTTAGCAAGTGGCTAAAAATTCAAGTTTTATTATATCAGTTAGACACTATTGGTTACAGTGTTCAACCATAGCTCGAGAGACATAAGCTCAACACCGATGTAGATGGAAGGGGTCGATGTGCACCTGGCTGTAATTAGGCCAAAACCTTTCCACAAACCCCCCAAGAATGAGTTCCAAGCTAACTTCTACGACATTTTATTGCTTGAAATCTCACACAACGAGACGAGACTCCTGAAAGGTCTCCCTCAGGTTCCCGTTCCATACCAGGAGGACCCAAGGGTTAAGGTTGTCGACTTCCTCTTTTACTTGACTGGTGCTGATCGAGGTGGACTCCAAGGTGCTTGTCATTGCTTGCAAACATCTGATAACAACGTTTGTTTTTTACTTTACTTCACGCATGTATCGGTGGAATGTTTAATGGTGTTTGTAGCTCTAAGGTCGGTGTACGTACCTCCTAATGACAGTGAGCCCATTTCCAACCGGAAAGAAGTTTCTAGAGCTGCTTTATATTGTCTTATAGTCGACTCTGCAGGTAAATTTTTGTTTTACAAGTTTTAGGGAGTTTTTACTGTGGGTAGATTTAGGTGGGTTGCTGCAGCTGTCATACTGCGGATAGTCACGAGCAGTTTTATCCCTGATTTTTCCGACCTATTGAGAATTTTCCTTTTTTCGTTTCCGCTAAAATTTGATAAAACACTCAATAGCATTTTATTTGAGGCTATCGGTAGGTTTTGATCATGACCAAAAATTTGTAGGCAACTCGTGATTCTGTCAATAATATCACTGCTTATAGTATCGCTGTTTCCAATAAAATTATTTCTCACCCGTGAGTATTCATACAAAGAGGGTCATTCATGGACGTCCCTCCTTTGTTGCTGCAAAGAATTTTATGGCTAACAATTTCATCTCATACAGCGATTTTAACCGGTCTTGTGTGAAAATGGGAAGTGGATAAGAAAATAAGGGAATCACCCTGTCGTCAGGTCAGATTGGTATCATCACTCCTGACTAGTTCTATCATCGTTGTGTATTGAACCATGCAATCACCAGTAGGCGTGTACGACTCACCCTGTTCACCTTTAACTACAGATAAGCTAAACCAACATGTCGTCGATCAAATTCCAACTCTACCAGGATTCTACGACCTCAACCACATGTTTGAGTCTGTCAAAGCTGGACAGAACATGTTCACCAGACCCGCCAAAATCATGCTCATTCGTCTCCAATGGTAAGCAATATCTAAGAATTGTCTGCAGCAAGGCATATCCCTTTGTGGTCAGCGAGGTCAAGGATGTTTTTACAACTGTGTAAAAACATGGACAAATGCGTGACGGAGGAGGGGTTGAACCTGAGACTAACAGTGACACTGCCTGTCCCGGCATCCAGACACACTAACCATTACACTGACTAATCATGCTTAACAAAAAGGCTTTGCACTGTATTGGTAGCTGCTAGGCCAAGTGGTCACAAGACACTCACCTATGTCTGCCTAGCAGTCTATAGTAACATATTTTTTGTTCATACTTTTGTTTTGCTATCTAATATTTCACATATTACTGTAGGTATAACATAGATGTGGGATTATATTTTAGCTGGCTAACTGAGAACCAGACCAAACCTGACTTCATACAAGCTTTACTGAGAAAGTCAGCTGAAGACAGGATAGTTATGGCTGTAGACAATCCCTGCTACATCCTCCGCAATAAACCTCTTATCAAAACGTTTAAAAATGTGAGAGGATCTTTCCAGGAGACTCTCTCTGAGAGGTGAGTAAGGGTGGTCTTGTCTCCCCCCCCCCCCCTCCACGCTGATGGTTTTGCACTGTGCGATCATCAACTCAGAGAGATTCTATAGCCTAGTGCTGTCACAAGCAGTTCTTGTTGTGTATATAACCTTGCCCTTGACCCCTGTAGATGCACCCCTAATGAGGCATTTACTAAGATGATGTCGATAGAGAAATGTGATAAAGTGGTGATAAATCCACTCTTTGGTTCAGGTCTGCAATATAAGCATCGGGTGAGTTCTGCAATATCTTATACATTGCATGCAGTATAGATGTCTATGTATAAAGTATAGGTATCTTTGTGTGCAGTATAGATGTTTATGTATACAGTCCAAGTGTCTTTGTGTGCAGTATAGATGTCTATGTATACAGTACAGATGTCTCTGTATGCAGTATAAATGTATATGTATACAGTACAGATATCTATGTATGCAGTACAGATATCTATGTATACAGTATAAATGTATATGTATACAGTACAGATATCTATGTATACAGTACAGATATCTATGTATACAGTATAGGTGTCTATATATACAGTATAGGTATCTATGTATACAGTACAGATGTCTATGTATACAGTACAGATATCTATGTATACAGTATAGGTGTCTATATATACAGTATAGGTATCTATGTATACAGTACAGATGTCTATGTATACAGTACAGATATCTATGTATACAGTATAGGTGTCTATATATACAGTATAGGTATCTATGTATACAGTAAAGATGTCTATGTATACAGTATAGATGTCTATCATCATGTTCCCATAGTTCGAATTCTTTCAGATTGGACGTTCATTCGAGTTGGTTAGCATTCCGTTTCTATGATAATTCGAATTGAATCATATGCAGGAGTTGTCCTCTATTTACAGTGAGTAGCGCGCGCAATAACTATTTTATCATTAGTGAGGGTAGACAACCACGCTCGTATTACTAAGTAATACGAGTCAGATTTGTGGAATGCTTACAGCACTTACTAATAGTAATAGTAAGTAGATGAGTAACAATAAAAACAACAATTAATAATAATTATAAATGGTTAATAATAAAGATGATAACTCTAAGAAATGATGATTAATTAATAACAATAATAAACTATTATAATAAAAAAAATAATAATTATTTATTATTACAATAATAATTTAGTTTGCCCACTTATCAAACAGAGCTATGGTTCTTTCAATTCTGTCAGTTTCCTGAAAAAATTGTACATATTTTATAATTAATTAGGCTGTTGTTAAACTTGCAAAGAGTCATTATTGTAAAACTAAAATAAACAAAAACTGATTTACAGGCAAAACGCTAGTTCAATGCCTCCTCCACAAAAGAGCAGTCCAAGCAATTCGCATTCATCAACACGAACGATTCCCGTGGTTCTAATGAATGCTAGACCCGAATGAATACGAACGAATACGGTTTGAGGAACCGCACTGAGCTAACACTAGCGAACCCAAACCAACTCGTATGAGTCACAATTCCCATGAATCGAATGGATGATTTATGAGTTTAACCCGAACGAATTCAAACCATCTGAACATAGTGTATGTATGCAGCACAGATGTCTATGTATACAGTATAGGTGCCTATGTATACAGTATAGGTGTCTATCTATACTGTATAGTTGTCTAGGTATGCAGTACAGATGTCTATGTATACAGTATAGGTGTCTATCTCTTAGTACAGATGTCTATGTTTACAGTACAAAAGCCAATGTATACAGTACAGATGTTTACATAGTATAATGTCTATGTATGCTGTACAGATGTCTATGTGTACTGTACAGATGTCTATGTGTACTGTACAGATGTATATGCAATGCAGGTAGATGCATATTCAGTGAACACCTACTGGGGCTGTGGTAAACCAGATATTACTAAAATAAGACTGGCAGCAGCTTGTATGGCTAGTAAGCCCAGGTGAGTGACCCCTATCTCTCTCTCATTTAAGTCTGCAGGTATGCGTTGGGTTTAATGTATATCATAACACTTAGCAACCAGCTCGTTCTCATTGTTAGGTTGCTCAAGGTTATGTGCTGTCTATTTCCAGCTTATTGGCTGATGATTATCCGCTGCACAAGTTGGCGTATGAAGGTGACGCCCGACAAATTACTGCTCATTTAAAGTTAGGATACTCCGCTAACAAAAGGGACCCATACTCTTGGCTACCAATACACTATGCAGCTTGGTATGTTTGAGCACCTGGTTTTATGTGCCGCTGTAGTCAAGTATGGTCAAGTGCCTGGTTTGTATGTGTCACAGTTGTTAGGGATGGCAAAGCACCTGTTTTTATGTGTCACAATAGCCGGGTATGGTAGAGCACCTGTTTGTATGTGTCACAGTTGTTATGTATGGTAGAGCACCTGTTATTATGTGTCACAATTGCCAGGTATGGTTGAGCACTTGTTTGTATGTGTCACAGGTATGCAAGAGCTTCTCTTCCTGTTTCGCTGTTCTAACTACTGAAAACTTTAATTAGCAACAGAGACTTGATCACTTTGCGCAGGTTTGGTAGGGTGGAGGCTTGTAAAGTCCTCATAACCACTGGTAAAAGTCTTCCTAACGCTATAACTGATGTGGATTTTTGGACACCCCTTCACCACGCCGCACTCAATGGTCAAAGATATGTCATAGAATTCTTGCTATCCCTGAACACTGTTGATGTGGTGAGTTATCATTTGTTCTTTTATATATTGCGTTTTACTCTTTTGTACAGTAAACAATAGATAAGTTATATATTATACTGTATTGTACAGTAAACAATAGATAAATTATATATTATATTGTATTGTACAGTAAACAATAGATATGTTATGTATTATATTGTATTGTACAGTAAACAATAGATAAGTTATATATTATACTGTATTGTGCAGTAAACAATAGATAAGTTATATATTATATTGTATTGTACAGTAAACAATAGATAAGTTATATATTATACTGTATTGTACAGTAAACAATAGATCATTTATATATTATACTGTATTGTACAGTATACAATAGATAAGTTATATATTATATTGTATTGTACAGTAAACAATAGATAAGTTATATATTATATTGTATTGTACAGTAAACAATAGATAAGTTATATATTATATTGTATTGTACAGTAAACAATACATAAGTTATATATTATATTATATTGTACAGTAAACAATAGATAAGTTATATATTATATTGTATTGTACAGTAAACAATAGATAAGTTATATATTATACTGTATTGTACAGTAAACAATAGATAAGTTATATATTATATTGTATTGTACAGTAAACAATAGATAAGTTATATATTATACTGTATTGTACAGTAAACAATAGATAAGTTATATATTATATTGTATTGTACAGTAAACAATAGATAAGTTATATATTATATTATATTGTACAGTAAACAATAGATAAGTTATATATTATACTGTATTGTACAGTAAACAATAGATAAGTTATATATTATACTGTATTGTACAGTAAACAATAGATAAGTTATATATTATATTGTATTGTACAGTAAACAATAGATAAGTTATATATTGTATTGTACAGTAAACAATAGATAAGTTATATATTATATTGTATTGTACAGTAAACAATAGATAAGTTATATATTGTATTGTACAGTAAACAATAGATAAGTTATATATTATATTGTATTGTACAGTAAACAATAGATAAGTTATATATTATATTATATTGTACAGTAAACAATAGATAAGTTATATATTATACTGTATTGTACAGTAAACAATAGATAAGTTATATATTATACTGTATTGTACAGTAAACAATAGATAAGTTATATATTATATTGTATTGTACAGTAAACAATAGATAAGTTATATATTATATTATATTGTACAGTAAACAATAGATAAGTTATATATTATATTGTATTGTACAGTAAACAATAGATAAGTTATATATTATATTGTATTGTACAGTAAACAATAGATAAGTTATATATTATACTGTATTGTACAGTAAACAATAGATAAGTTATATATTATATTATATTGTACAGTAAACAATAGATAAGTTATATATTATATTATATTGTACAGTAAACAATAGATAAGTTATATATTATATTGTATTGTACAGTAAACAATAGATAAGTTATATATTATATTGTATTGTACAGTAAACAATAGATAAGTTATATATTATACTGTATTGTACAGTAAACAATAGATAAGTTATATATTATATTGTATTGTACAGTAAACAATAGATAAGTTATATATTATATTGTATTGTACAGTAAACAATAGATAAGTTATATATTATATTGTATTGTACAGTAAACAATAGATAAGTTATATATTATATTGTATTGTACAGTAAACAATAGATAAGTTATATATTATACTGTATTGTACAGTAAACAATAGATAAGTTATATATTATATTGTATTGTACAGTAAACAATAGAAAAGTTATATATTATATTATATTGTACAGTAAACAATAGATAAGTTATATATTATACTGTATTGTACAGTAAACAATAGATAAGTTATATATTATACTGTATTGTACAGTAAACAATAGATAAGTTATATATTATATTGTATTGTACAGTAAACAATAGATAAGTTATATATTGTATTGTACAGTAAACAATAGATAAGTTATATATTATATTATATTGTACAGTAAACAATAGATAAGTTATATATTATATTGTATTGTACAGTAAACAATAGATAAGTTATATATTATACTGTATTGTACAGTAAACAATAGATAAGTTATATATTATACTGTATTGTACAGTAAACAATAGATAAGTTATATATTATACTGTATTGTACAGTAAACAATAGATAGGTTATATATTATACTGTATTGTACAGTAAACAATAGATAAGTTATATATTATATTGTATTGTACAGTAAACAATAGATAAGTTATATATTATATTGTATTGTACAGTAAACAATAGATAAGTTATATATTATACTGTATTGTACAGTAAACAATAGATAAGTTATATATTATACTGTATTGTACAGTAAACAATAGATAAGTTATATATTATATTGTATTGTACAGTAAACAATAGATAAGTTATATATTATATTGTATTGTACAGTAAACAATAGATAAGTTATATATTATATTGTATTGTACAGTAAACAATAGATAAGTTATATATTAAATCTATCTTTAGAATGCATTAGACAGTAAGAAGCAGGTGGCATTGAATCTGTGTGAGAATTCGACTCAACCAAAGTTTGTCAAATGTACAGAGATTCTCAAAACAGCCATGGACAAACCTGTAAGTTGTCTTTTCCTTATCAATCACTGCAATGTCAACTGATAAACTGTTTTGGAACTCTATGAAAAAGGTCTAACTACAGATTCAACTTTGTTACTATGATATATTACAGCTGTTAGCTGGGGCGACCGTCGACGGGCCAAGTATATGATGGTCGGCCAGGTTTAGTGTAGTTTGTAGTTTCAGAGGCTGTGTTAGTTAGGTCATGTGATCTGATACAACAAATAACACAGTTCTCATTAACATGCGCAGTACAAGTAGCAAAATCAGCGAACTACGTACGTATATGGACATCTGCGAAAATCCAAGAGCTTATGTAGAAGTTTACATAGCACAGTAGCCTTATAGCTACATAGTTGAAGAACATTCTACTCTCATCACCTCCGACTTCCCTCTCACATCCCATAAAGAGATGCTTGAGCTAAATGGGTGTCATCTGATTATTGGAGTAATCCTCTCATTGTGGAGTAAACAACTCCCTCAATATTAATTGTGTAGGGTTGATGTAGTTGTCTTCTCTTATGCTCGATCGACCGAACAGATCTAATGTGTAATGCTCTCTTACTGAGGCTAGTCTATTCTACCTAATATAACATATTCTCAAATGGTAGGCATTGGGTAAAATATAAAACTTCTGTTGTCTGACCAATTGATTTTGTACAAAGAGTTATCTTATTTGGTTCTTTACTACCACTGATGTACTACATACAGTACCCCATAATACATGTGTAACTACCACTGATGTACTACATACACTACCCTATAATACATGTGTAACTACCACTGATGTACTACATACACTACCCTATAATATATGTGTAACTACCACTGATGTACTACATACAGTACCCTATAATACATGTGTATCTACCACTGATGTACTACATACAGTACCCTATAATACATGTGTATCTACCACTGATGTACTACATACAGTACACTATAATACATGTGTATCTACCACTGATGTACTACTTACAGTACCCTATAATACATGTGTATCTACCACTGATGTACTACATACAGTACCCTATAATACATGTGTATCTACCACTGATGTACTCCATACAGTACCCTATAATACATGTGTATCTACCACTGATGTACTACATACAGTACCCTATAATACATGTGTATCTACCACTGATGTACTACATACAGTACCCTATAATACATGTGTATCTACCACTGATGTACTACATACAGTACCCTATAATACATGTGTATCTACCACTGATGTACTACATACAGTACCCTATAATACATGTGTATCTACCACTGATGTACACTTACAGTACCCCATAATACATGTGTACCTCATGGACAAGGATGACTCATATAAATCTCTCAACCTTGTATCCAACGCCAACACCTCAGTTATACAACTACACCAACAGATGATGAAGGTACACAGGCTATGATATATGCTCTAAATGTAGTCTTTTCATGAACTTTACCTGCATCGTCCCTTACTAATTGTTGCCATTGTTGTAGGAACTCAATCTACCTAAACAGTACGAGCATTTCTTTACCATATGGATATCTAGTCCTAGCCTTCGTAAGTTGTTACTAATCTTTAGGAGTTGTGCTCTCTTCAATATACCATTGCTTACAATGCCTACATATACTATGAGCTATCATTACAGCATAAATTTGTACCATTTTTTTAACGGTGATTTGTTTTGTCACTTCTTTATTCTGGTAGATAGCACTGTCAACATGTCATACCTGGTGACAGCACTGTCAACATGTCATACCTGGTGGCAGCGCTGTCAACATGTCACACCTGGTGGCAGCACTGTCAACATGTCACACCTGGTGGCAGCGCTGTCAAAATGTCACACTTGGTGGCAGCGCTGTCAACATGTCACACCTGGTGGCAGCGCTGTCAACATGTCACACTTGGTGGCAGCTCAAATAACAACTGGATGTTTATGCTACTGCTGCAGCTGTCTGCTTGTACTGTAGAACTGCAATTGAAGAGAGAACATTTGCCGGTGCAGCAGCTGAAAGATTGGGAGGCACAAGTGAGGACCCTCACTGACGTTGAAAACCCAAGTGCTGAAGTGCCCAGGCTCGTGTGGAGGAGAGACGTGAGGTTGGGGGTCAACCACGAGCTCCACACGGTAGGTTGGGACACTCGGCTATATTTTTATTAGAAAGAACCCACCAACTATAGCCTGTAGCTTTATCTCCATATAACAGTGAGCTGTTACTCTCTCTTTATCGAGTGAAATACTTGTATTTGGTTTGTCGTTTCCAGTCAGCTGACAGATACACACACTCGGCACTTAATTAAGACGATTTTTGTTTTCACTCTTACAAGTTAGCTGGTTTTGTGGCAGCAAGCAGTCATTCAAGGGCCTGAGTCTATGGTCTAATAGAATACTTTACCAAGTTCAGAAATTCATGAGTAGTTTTAGGTTACATTGTCAGATACATTTGTACAGTAAGATGTAAGAGTATAGAGGGACGTAAATAGAAACTCTGCACCCCAGTTAGTGCCAAGCTATTCATCTCAACACAGTACAAGCTTTTCCTGCTCTCAAAACTTGCCTTTCCATTCTCAGCACCTCTGAGAGTATTTGATTGCATCAACTAGTTACAGTTCTACTGCCAACTCAGTAACCTGAAGCAACATTGAAACAAACAAAATGCTTTTGTTCGTTTTGAATGACTGGTTTATCTATGCTGTGCCACTCCATTCCACAATAGTATTGCATGAAACATTTTTTGTTTGATGAAATTGTGTTTTCTTACCAGAAAGGCATCCATAGTTTCATTATACTTGAAGTTAGGGGCTTTGGCTCCCTTTGCTTCTGTTCCTTCATTGATTTCATTGCACAGTATACCTGGTCACAAGAGAGCAGGTACAAACGTTTATATGTTATGCTGCCACCTGCTACTTTTCTATTTTAGGCACAACAATTCACATAGATTTTAATTAGCATATGATAAAACTAGATCAATTGTTTTTTGGTTATTACATTGTCATGTCCATTTGCTTTCATCACCATGTCACTATTACATTCAACACTGATGAAACGTTTTTATTTCCGTTATTTTTTATTGTTGCAGTTGAAGAACCCAAATGCAATTCGATTGTTGTACCAAGAGGCCTACTACAACTATATCAATGCGTATTATCCGTGTGATGAAGCTGACGCACTCAGACTTGCCGCCATTTTGATGGTTTTACGTCTGGGCGAGTTTGAGCCAACCAAAGCTAAACACTATCTCTCAAAGTGAGTTTGGAGTTGTGTGCTCCACTAGGGTAGTAAACAGAGAGAAGACAACTTTATTATGACATTGATCAACCATGTAGGACTTTTCCACCTACATATTTTTGCAGGTTTAATGTCACCAATTTAGCCAGTTCTGGTTGCCAAGGTTCAATTCCTTGCAATAGGCATATATTTAATCATTTAAAGTTTTGGCATAACTAAAATTACCTAAATTAAAACCACTAAACTAAAAGCAAAGTCTCCAATCATTTTCTCATTAACGCTGATGTTTATGCAAATTTTTAGTTTTTTTACATTTTTGTATTTTGGGTTGGCGCAGATGCTGTAGAGATGTGCCATAGCAATATCACTCTATTCACAGCTCCACACCCTGCTTTTTTTGTTCAGAAATCAAAATTTTATTGGAAGTTTCTTTTTATTTACTAACTTTGGGGCAAGCATCTCTCTGCTCCAATGTTAAGCACCTTTCTATGTAAAAATAGCACTTAATCATGCTACAGTTTATTTTGTCCGGTGTTCTCAACATACTCAATGTCACTATTGTACTATTGTCACTATTGTACTATTGTCACTATTGTACTATTGTCACTATTGTACTATTGTCACTATTGTACTATTGTCACTATTGTACTATTGTCACTATTGTCACTATTGTACTATTATACTATTGTCACTATTGTACTATGGTCACTATTGTAACATTGTTACAAGAGGTTTTGGTGTGATTTAGTGATCTCAACCTGCAGTCTATAGTCCCTTTCACCCAGCTGAGGTACAAGACTAGCTGGGTACAGAAGATATTCAACCATTATAAGAAGATCAGCAGTGATGTACAAACCGATGGTAAACTGGTTCAGGAGCACATGCAGTACCACTTTCTACTCATCTGTTGGAACTTGACCGTGTATGGCTCAGCTTTCTTTGAGGCTCTCCAAATGGGCAAGGTGCCAATTTATTGCTCTATTCTTTTAGCCTTTCTCCTTCATTCCCTTCAACGGTGGCATTTATTTTATTCTAACAATGGCGTACACTAATGAAATTATATGTTTTACCACCACCCACCCTTCCCTTAGCTCCCTGTCTGCATGGCAGTGTCTCATTTACTATTCAAATTGTTTAGAAACAAATTTTGAAACTAAAATATTTCTGTGCCCTTGTTGTGCTGGTATGCTAGTCGCTGATTTGTATGTTAATTATTTTACCAGGCATCTTTTTATTAAGAAATGGGGTGCAGGGGTGGGATCTATCAGTTGTCAGAGCCTTAAACCGCATGTACATATAGCGATTAGCTTAACAATTGTGAGATTTTGCAGCTTCTGTTTTTTTGAAAAATCACCAAGCTAGTTACTAGTATTTTATTTGAAGTTATCGTCAGGTTTTGGTCTAGATCAAAAAATCACTAGCCAGTTTCTTGTTTAACAAATCACAGCTCACAAATGCATTATACGTGTTTCCAAAAGTGTCGTGCCATCTGCATCGCCTCAATATATCATTGATCATATAATAATTTGTAGGTTATAGTTTATAGCAGCCAGTTTGCCCAGAATTTTTGGGAGGGATTTCCCCTATCACTAAGTAAAATCGCTAGTGCAATCGCTATATGTACATGCAGTTTTAGGGTGTCCTCTGGTACCAATAGATGTCTTCCCAGCTCCGAGAGTCACTCACACGCTCCCCCATGTTGTTACTAGCTGTAACAGCGGAGTTACTCACACGCTCCCCCGTGTTGTTACTAGCTGTAACAGTAGAGTTACCCACACGTGCCCCCGTGTTGTTACTAGCTGTAACAGTAGAGTTACCCACACGTGTCCCCGTGTTGTTACTAGCTGTAACAGCGGAGTTACTCACACGTGTCCCCGTGTTGTTACTAGCTGTAACAGCGGAGTTACTCACACGCTCCCCTATGTTGTTACTAGCTGTAACAGCAGAGTTACCCACACGTGCCCCCGTGTTGTTACTAGCTGTAACAGCAGAGTTACCCACACGTGCCCCCGTGTTGTTACTAGCTGTAACAGTAGAGTTACCCACACGTGCCCCCGTGTTGTTACTAGCTGTAACAGTAGAGTTACCCACACGTGCCCCCGTGTTGTTACTAGCTATCACAGTGATGTTGGGTAGGTTATTGGTAAGGCATGGTCAAGAAATTTAGTTGTAATCGCAAAGTAGTCTTCTGTGATACCTATAATTCTCCAATATATAATTAAGATTTCTGTGTTTGAAAATTATAAGCATGGGATTGCATCATGATGGGATGGAATTCTTTTTCAATCATAGAAATGGTAAAGTTGAAACGTTACAAGCAATAATAATAATAATAATAATAAAAAATGCTATTAGTCGAACAAAACTGCAATCGTCAAGTTTGTATTTTAATCGCAAAAATAACTTAGTTATTGCCCATATAATCATCTTCACTATGTCAACATTAACATATGTTATATCTACATTAACATATATTATATCAACATTAACATATGTTATATCAACATTAACATATGTTATATCAACATTAACATATGTTATATCAACATTAACATATGTTATATCAACATTAACATATGTTATATCAACATTAACATATGTTATATCTACATTAACATATGTTATATCTACATTAACATATGTTATATCAACATTAACATATGTTATATCTACATTAACATATGTTATATCAACATTAACATATGTTATATCAACATTAACATATGTTATATCAACATTAACATATGTTATATCAACATTAACATATGTTATATCAACATTAACATATGTTATATCAACATTAACATATGTTATATCAACATTAACATATGTTATATCAACATTAACATATGTTATATCAACATTAACATATGTTATATCAACATTAACATATGTTATATCAACATTAGCATATGTTATATCAACATTAACATATGTTATATCAATATTAGCATATGTTATATCAACATTAACATATGTTATATCAATATTAGCATATGTTATATCAACATTAACATATGTTATATCAACTCCAAAAGTTGCTATTACAAATTCTCATTATTAAATAAGTCGGTCAGTAGCAGTGATATAAGGAGTCTGGCATTCATGGCAGACTTGTTAGTATTGTCTGACATTCATGGCAGACTTGTTAGTGTTGTCTGACATTCATGGCGGACTTGTTAGTGTTGTCTGACATTCATGGCAGACTTGTTAGTATTGTCTGACATTCATGGCAGACTTGTTAGTGTTGTCTGACATTCATGGCAGACTTGTTAGTATTGTCTGACATTCATGGCAGACTTGTTAGTATTGTCTGACATTCATGGCAGACTTGTACGAGTTGTCTTACTCTCATTAGCTCAACATCATTTGTAGAACAACAAGAACACAGCCATGATTATTGGAGTGAATGACTTGGGCATACATGCCATACTCAGGGACACCAAACAGATGCAACACAGTTTTAAATTCGACCAGATAGACTGGGTACAGAGAAAGGAAGACCCGGCCCTCGAGGTTAAAATTCGATCTAATGGCAGAGTTCTACTTTTTAAAACTAAACAGGTATTTTCAATGCTTTGATTCTTGTGTGGTAAAGTTATTGTATTGTTAACAACCCATCTAGGGTTGATCACTTCGCTACTAGTTTGTAAATGCCAGAATTCACCAACTACTTTGGAATGGGGATATATGGTTTTTTAATAGAACATATTGCGTTTTTTTTCTCCTAAAAACGCTGAATTGCAGCAATTTGATCATCAGCATTGGTTGAAAATTTCTGTGTACACTTACAGAGAAGACAACTTCATATACCAAAATGTGTGCTTACTCCAACTATTTCACCTTCACCAATGCTGCTACGCCTCATTACTAGGTGCTATTTTAATTAAGGTAGATCGTACAAGTTCCGTGAACCAATTACGTTGAATCATGTTTATAACAGCATAACATCACTTCCCGGATGTAATAATAGCTATTTCATGTATACATGACTGGTCGGTCGTGGGCTTTAGGTATAAGTGTTCATAGAGCAGTGAATGAAGGATGCAGGTGATCTGATGGTGAGAGAATGCTGCTGTATTACATTACATAACGCTCAGCAACTTTGCTTTGTCTCTACAAAAGTGAAATTATGTACATTTTATCTACCCACCTGGGCCTGTGGAGTGTCTATTAATGGATGTTTGTTACAAGATTAATTAGATTAAAATTAGAAAAAAAGCCGCTGGATATAGTTAGACATAGAGACATGCATTTTGTAGCCAAG
Source organism: Cryptosula pallasiana (assembly GCA_945261195.1). Taxonomy (NCBI): domain Eukaryota; kingdom Metazoa; phylum Bryozoa; class Gymnolaemata; order Cheilostomatida; family Cryptosulidae; genus Cryptosula; species Cryptosula pallasiana. The sequence continues at coordinate 4,502,472 of OX183141.1, read as the reverse complement.
GATAATCACTGCGCTGCTATTCCAGCAAATTTATTTTGTAAATGATGATGTGGCTCTTTTGCAATTTGTCTTGTGAGCAACTGCAGGAAATCATCTGATCTCCATTGCCGTCCGGGCTGGATAGAGTGCTCAGTAGAGACTTGTGAGAATGTCTGATGGTTGACATCACATTTAAACAAGATTGTGAGAAAATTGAAAGTTGTACATCCCACCATGATTTAATGAAATAAAAATTGCGTTCCAATGTAAACAAGACAGTGAGCTCTGATAGAAAAAATTAAAACAAATTTAATTGAAAAGCTGTACTTTTGTTTAAAAAAGGTAATAGAAAGCCAATATTTTCTAACGAAAATTTAGCTATACCATGGCCAGCGCAGTCATAGTAAATGATTTATTTCAACTGATTTATTTCATATACAAAAACTTGATTAGAAGACAGAGGAGAAGTTGGCGGTACAATCTACACTCTCCACACTAGCCGAAGTGTCTATCTTACTCTCTACTTCTGCAAACTGTCACAAATAATTTTTCTTGCAAATTTTTTTAAAAATATTGAATATGGAGCCTTTAATTTACGGAAAACTGTTGATGGACATAATTGAGTAACAGGATCGGTTTAACAAAAAGGTCTTTTTCACGGTAAAGGGAAAAATAATTTTTTTCAATTTCTTGAAAATATAACAAACCAAGCATTTGGTAACCGCAAGGTTTTGTGGTAATGCAAACAAAAGACAAGACAAGTGCTTGTGATTGTGACGCTATATATTGCGACATACCATAGAAGGTCACAGAGTGACCAGACTTGTTGTAAACTCGTTAACGTTAATGAAAAATAACCAACAGAATTCTTGTGATCACTAATTTTTGTGTGTTGAATAAGTGTATTTGCAGGAAAGTGCTGTAGTTAATTTTAATATAAAAGTTCATCGTTTCACTCCAGCCCAGGCTAGATCGCTTCTGCTTCTTTTGATACCAAGTTTACTTAAACAAACATTTGATATGGATTAATTAAATTTTTTTGGTACAACATTGATTATGTAACAAATGCTGATTTTAGGCATCGTTGGTTTGCTCATTAATGAAGCGATTATCTGACATCAACACTGCCAGGGCCAAGTGAGAGTCATCTGCTGCCGCTCTGCGCTATATTTCTGCTTTGCATATTTTATAAATGTCTTACGCTCTGTGTTTTATCGAGAACTGAGAGCGAATGATGCTTCTATTTATGTATTTTATATTATTTTTACATTTGATGTAATTTTTATTTCCACATACTATTTTAGTACCTCTCTAGTAGAATGGCATGCATCGTACTAGTCAACGCTGATATTTTCTCTCAGCACCATTTTTTATTTTGCCGCTCTTTTTTAACTGTACAAATTATTGCTATTTTTATTGTGTCGCCTTTTCAGGTCGGTGCCAAAGATTTCTGTTGTGATATGCAAGGACATGTTTACTGCTGCTGTTACAATTACCTGTTAAATTAATAAATTACATTTGTTTATCTGAGGTTATTACATCGTACTCTATCGACATTTATCACTTTAATAGAATTTTTTCCCTCGTCACATCAATATGTAATGTAAGATGGAATGTGCTTTTAGTTTATGTCAACAATTATTCTAGAATAATCTTTCATTGGAAAGCCTTTCCTCGTTCATTTCTGTAAGTCCGCTAATTATAGCATTCTGCGAATATGTTGACACATAAATCATGTCTGCAAAATATTTTCAAAACCGCTATTGGCAAGAAACTAAAGATTAAATATGTATTTTTTTGTAAATTGAATACAAAGCACGACCAAATAGATGTCAAGCCTCGTATTTGACAGTTTCAACAATGTTAGCCAATTTACCTTCCTTGTTGTTGAGAGTTAATAAATAACGTTGCCATTGTTTACTTGCCAACAATAAAATCTAAGGGAAACCATTACTCAGCTCTGCGTTAGGCAAGCATGACAGGCGTCAGGCAATGTTATACCAGCCGTTTTAATGCACTGTTGAGGATGGATTTTAAAATTATAAGGCAGAAAATATGGCCAGGTGACAGACTTGATGTATATTATATGTAATATGAGGTGACAGACTTGATGCATATTATATGTAATATAATGCAATGGCCGTCACTCCCACGAGTTTCATTTCCTGTTTGTACATTTTTATTATATTAATCATATTTATTTTTTTTTTAAAATCATGTCACATATTTCCTTGGTTGGGTCATTATTTGGCGGAAGCATGCCAATATTACATGCTATGGAGCTGACATTTGTGGACCCAGTATGTGTAACAGTGACCGTGGTTGCATAACAAGGATGATGGTAAAGTCAGCATTTGCAAGTTGTTGTAATAGGTGATGACACAGTCAGCAAGGAGGGAATACTGATGATGATAATAAAACATGACATGGAAATGACGTACAACTAGTGTGTTAACGACCTGAAACATGAATTGACTCAGTCACCCAGCTGCAAATGCCAGTGTCATGTACCAACGAACATATGGAAGTTGTTTTTTTGTCACAATTATTGCCGAGACGCTCCACTATGGTATCGGCACAATAATTGTGTCTTTGATTTAGGAAAATGTGTAGGATTTATTATATCAACAGGATCTATGCTTACAATGTAATTCCTAACTATGGAAGTATTACAAACAGTTTCTCAGAAAAGAAACCCATTTACATATGTGCTTTATTCTAACTCACAAAACTAAATTATCCTTGGTTTACATATTCCAACAAAAACATCATTTTGGGGGAAAAAATTATTCTATCCTGTTTGTATCGATAAAATTTTTAATAATCAATTCTAACTTACTGTTTGGTTTTATCCACTTCCCATGTACTTGGAATTACTTGACGTCATGAGTGATGCACACATATACGCTCATTACAGACAGTGCAATCTAGTGTGTAGATAACTCTTACAATACTACCTGCTAACCAGTAATCACCTAGTAATCATCTGTAGCAACACCGGCGTTTCTGCCATTGTTCATATAATAAATAAATAATCACAACAAACAAATAACAGCTGTTTATCAATCTAAGGTTTGGCCACCTAGCTCTCTCACACAAATACCTCAGACAGTGCACATATTCAAATAGTATCAGAACATTCAGCAGTAAAACTTTCGATGACAACCAGCTGACACATAGTAGTTAATGCTGAATTAAACTACAAAATAGGCTTCTGTATTACTGATGGTTTTCTGTTGACTTTACTTATAGATCACTGACAGATTGTGTAATGATATATCAATTTGATTTGCTTATACTTTTATGTAAAACTGTGAACCTTATGTGTAGATATTAGGCTCATCCTCAGCAGATCTGATGCTTGCAGGCTCTAAAAAATCAACAAAGGATGGCCGTGGTTTACAGCGCATAGCCTGGGGCTCTTTGCTTCGGTATTAGTAAATATGAGAGGCAAATAAAACAAATGTCTGTATATCAGGCATCAATAAATGCAAACACTACTACCATGTTACATGGCACATCAACGTAATCCTAGCCCATTGAGATAGCTGCCGATCATTCTATTGTCTGATTTGTCAGACAGCTATAAACATAAACACAACAACCTTTCTCAAAACAAATCTGACAGAATTACAGAATGCCATAACATAATTATCAAGCAAACAATCACAAATGACATCTATGCAATATTCATGAGTAAAAACAATGATTCTTTGGTATTTCTAGTTTTTGTGCGGAATAGCAAACTAGTTTTTGGTCTGTTGGAGATGAAAACGTTGACAGGAATATTAATTATTTAGTGTAGCTATATCCTGCTTGCTGCAATACCTTGTGGGGTCAGTGTAAGGGGAAGGAAGGAACAAGAATGCCTATTTTCATCATAAAAAGATTATGACGGTACCTCATAGTGCCAAACGAAGTGGGACAATGATGCCATTCAATGCTCTACAGCAATAGGTGTGTATTTGCTTGTCAGTCCTGCTGAACGTATCATGACACAGCACTTGCAGACAAAATCCTTCATTGAAAAGTGCCATCTTTTTGTCCCAATATCTGACCTGATATTCAGCATCAGTACTTATGCAATCAATTAAAATCTGATAGCGGAGGTTTCAAAAGCAGGTTTTTATGTATTAATTAAGTTTTTATGTATCAGTTATTTCAATAAAACGTAACTTGAAAATAATTCGATAAGTAAAGCCACCGCTCCCAAAACTGTCCCATGATGCTTTGTTATAAATATGATACATTTTACACAAGAATCATAGACAAACTAATGCTCGGTTTACACTAGTACGCTAAGAAACACGGTAAAAATCGGGACAGCTATGGTACGGTACTTGTCCACACTAAAGTGCCTGTTTAGATGATCGTTGGTTTAGCGCATTAGTTCCGTATCCGTATGAAAACACCTTGGGCCCCGTTTCTGTTTTGAGACGATACAGAACCGGTATTGGTGCTAACCTATCTAAACAGCTGGCGTACCAGTGTAAACGGGGCCTAAGTCTATATATAGCAGGGCATACATTTAACATATGAAAAACGACTCATTTTTGTTAGTGTATAATAGCTTCATTAAAATAGAAAAAAACTGGAGTTGTTACACATTTGCTATGTTCGTCTTTAGCCTCTGTCAATAAACATTCATAACTGTTCGAAAATTTAGGTTTTTTCATGACAAATAAAGAAAAATGTGTCCTATATTTTTTTTTTCAATTCAGTTACTGCAGATCAATATTTTTGTATGTGGAAGTGGTATTTTGCATTCTCTTGTGACTGGTAGTTGGTTACAGTCAAACTACTACTAACAACGACCAGATTCAATGCAGCGTCCAGTTTACTAGTAAGATGTTGCACAGTTTGCAAAGATGTAACTACTTGTTTGTTTATCATGTAGTACTGAGATTGACTCATACAATGTAAGTGTTACATAAAGACAACAGATTATAACACATATAAGTTTATTTACTCAGATAAATAAAATAATGTCCGACACAAAAATGTGGAAGAACGTTTAGAAGAAATCACTCCACTCTTGTTTCATGTAGAAGTTCCAACATACAAAGTCAGCGTACCCATCTTCAGCACCAGAAGATGAATGCTAAAGTTTCTGTCGATCGTAAATTTATGCAACAAGTTACAAAACAAAAAGGTAGTGTAGTGCATCAATGCTTTAGTGTGACACTTTACACCAGTCAGTTATATCAAGTGAATAAAATGAATAATCAATACAATATAATTATGCTGGTTGACAATAAATTTAATAAACAACAATCGATAGTGAACAATATAATATATATATACACAGTATAATATAATATGTACATGAAATGTAAGCGGAGAAGCTTCTTGTTGTGAATCTGGGATTGTCTGCATTACTTCCAGTAGCCGATTCCTCACAGATGCGTGGTAACATGCTGCAAAAATAATATGTCATATTAATGGTATTCGGAAGCAATATGGAGAAGAAATAATTAGTTGGTGAATTAGAGTAAACAAAACAATCAGTTTTTACACGTGCCAGCCAACACAATCACTAAAAATAGCAAGAAAATTTAAATAAAAACCGCATTTCCTTAAAAAAATTTTCTAAAACATCACGTAGTCAAAGTTGTAAACACTGTGATGTTGAGGAAACGTCCATTAATCACCAAAAATTAGCATAAGTTGAGTGGAAATCATGCTGCAAGCAAGTGTATCAATAACCGGACAATACCTGACTGAGTAAATATGCGTGTACTTACGTCACTGTGGTCAGTATTTGAAACATCTGCATTGGCATTTATTTCGTCGGCATCTGCGGTTAAATCTTCTGCACTCAAGTTGTTATAGTCTGTTGTATCTTCTACAATTTCATCCAAGTCTTCTTCATCATCACTCTCATAGGTCGATGTTGATGCCAGAGTCATGGAGCTGATTCTGTAAATGTTAATGGTTAACTTTAGACTAACACAACTTGATTATTTATTTTCATTGTTCCTTTTCAACTTTTTAATAAAATTGCTTATTTTTAATATTTTATAATTACTAAATTATTTTGTTGTAAACATCACCATGATAACTGCATATTTCCAATTTATTTATATATATTTTGTCTAGTTCTTATCAAGTGATAATATCGAATGATGACTCACGTTAGTTCTTCTACGTTGGGGTCCATGTCAACTTTGGCACCTTTGGCACCTTTGGAATGTGACTTTTTGGCATTTTTAACACTAATAGTTCTTGGATGTACCCAATGAGAACGCTCCTCAGGGTCGATTCTCTCCTCTATTATATGTTGATCCTTTTCTGGATATCCGAGAGGAGCCGCCAAGAACAGCAGCCTGTTTGTGGACAAGACTCCTTCAACAGTCTTTGACTGTTTTCGATTTTTCTTTACAGTGCGCACTAGATACCAAATGCATGTATTAGTGAACATAAATATGCAATACTCTTGTGAAATGCCACAAAGCAAGAATTCCCTAAATTTTTTTAGAGCAGTAAGAAATAAAATATGCAATCAATTAATTGTGCCTCTACAACACCTGGTGTGGATCAAACTTGGCACCATGCTCTTTTACTTTTTGACATCAAATTGAAACTCACCAAGTTTTTTACATGCAATTAGCTGTGATTCTTCCGCTTCATGTTTTCTTGCGAGTTCATGTAGATTAGCGATGTGATTCTAAAAAATAATAATTCAAACATACATTTTCACTGATGTCATTGAATGTCCCTGTTTAATATTCAACTGTAACAAGGAAAAGAGGAGAAGTAGTTTGATTGTTGTTGACCCAACTTACCTTAAAGCATCGATACTGTTTAGTTGATTCCTTCACCTTCTTTCTTTCCAGGACTCGCAATTCTCTATCCGTAGCTTGGAGCACAACCAAGCTACCTAAAACAACATAACCATTGTACATGCACAGGACAATCTGATTGATTGACTAACTAATTTGCTATTCATTATTGAAATTCTGTGCAGCAAGCAGTCGGCCTGACACACTAGTAGTCCACAACAGAGAGAACCCCACTATGGTAACTTATCACTAAACTGAACAGATTTGCTACAGCCAGCAGAAGCATTTCAAACATGTAATCACAGCAATATCACCACTTGTCTAATCTGGAGAGGAATACTTACAGATAACAACTCGACTAACCCTGCTGACCACATCAAACAATATTGGCAGGGTGGTTCCCAACACAGTCTCAGAAGCCCATCTTGATGGTAGATATACATAATCAATTGGTAAAAACACCATAATCACCGCAGCGTCAAACACCTGAAATAACAAACAATACTATGATATAATTCTATTCTTCGATTTTTGAGTGAAGTTGTTATACAAAGCTAATGTCAAGCATTTACATGACAAGTAAGGGTTGCATATAATACTAGTTACTAGTTACCTGAAGCTTGGAATCAAAGAAGCTCTTTCCTTCAACAATAATTCGTGCAACTTTCTGCAAAGACAAAAGATAGAATGAATAACCCACTGTTATACTGTTTTTTTTTCAATTTAAGATAATTTCTAGGGTGTTTCTAGGGTGGTAAAACAATAAAAAAAACTTACCATAATAAAAACTAAAGTTAAAACAGCGGTACTGATGATTCCAGTAACATCTGCCACTCTGTAATAACTTGTAGATTGGTACTCGGAACTGTGAACAAGGTCATAGTATATGGTTGTCTGCTCCGTGCTGTCTGTAGGGCGAGTATGAGGCAAAGTAGTTTCTTCACTGCTGTCTGTAGTTCTAGGAGGAGCAGTGGTCGCTTCTGGTAAATCTTTATCAGTAGAAGGAGTTGGTGGATCCGTCTCTTCACCACTGTCTGTAGCTGTAGCTGTAGGTGATGTTGTCGGCTTTCTGCTTGGGGATTGAGATGGCGTTGTTGTAGTAAATATGGATCTTGTGGTCGGTGCGATACTGTCAGTAGATATTGTAGGCAGGGAAGAAGGAAGACCTGTGGTCGAAGTCCTAACAGCTAACTCATTGATGTTATCTAAAAGCTGCCTACGATATCGGTGTAACAGCTCATCGTGAGCTTCATCCAGGTCCTCCATTATTTCATCCACGCTGTTGTCATCAAAATATTCATCTAGCTCACCGGGATACGTGGTGTTCCAGTAAATGAGGATGTTGTGAGTATCACACAGTTCTTCTTGCTCTGCAGATAAAGCAATGTTGAATACAGAAGCTGACCTCTGAGATAATCTAAACATGTTACACATCCTACAGCAGACTTTAGTAAAGTGATGCTAAATAGCTACCTATAAGCACTGCCAGGACATCATTGACCAGCTCAGTGGCAACGAGGCAAATATCGACAAGGGCTATAACCAGCACCACAATCTTTAACTTCCTGCTCTGTAGTAGCTTTGATATTTGTTTACGAGATTGGCCGCAACATCTACATACAACATACAACATCTACATACAACATACAACATCTACATACAACATACAACTTACAAACATACAAACCTATCACTTGGCTTTCTTATTGATGTCATTTTGTCAATTTCCTTCATCATGATCACTTGCATTACAATGCAAAAGGAAATAACTAACACCCTGCGAAACTTCATGAACATTTGTTGCTGATGTAATCAATTTTTTCAAAGTTTCTTGGTTAACATTTTACAGTTTGAATGACAGAAACTTTTCATTAATTAAAATCCCATTGGATAAAAATTCAAACTATCACAGCATTAGTTTCAATTACTAGTTACATAGTGACAAGCTTGATGCTTACCCTGGTTTTTTGTTAGTCTTCTCCTTTGTTAATGAGATTGTTCTCTGTGTAGATACCATGTCTGGATGTTGCCACTCCTTATCACTCGTTGTCACCCAGTCAAATGAGCTGATGCGAGGGCTGTGAGTGATTATATATTACCAAGTGGGCAACTGCAGTGATGAAATATCAGTATTGCAATGCCTCTTCCAGTCACTCATTATGCATCGTTGTTTCTCATGTGAGGTTTTCACTCTCGTCATGCCCAATTGTCTACTAAATTAAATTGTTGCCAAAACTCTTCTCATGTGAACTCAAGCTATTAGCGAGAGCTTCTGTAGAATCAAACTGACCAAGTTATGCTCGCTGAGACAAGGACAATTCTTCATGTTTCACTAACAACCAACCCATGCTGTTTTCTACGAACTGTTTTGAAGCAGTGAGCATGTCACGAAGTTGTAAGGTATGGCTGGGTTGCTTCAGAGTTTTGGTTCAATTTCGATTTTCCTCCCAATGCTGCAGTTCAATTGTGGTTAATCAGAGGTTTCGCGGTTGGCTTTAATCACCCGCAAATAAACATGAGAAGATGATTTAGGGTCTCTAGCAAATGTATTATCTTGCCTCTAAACACAAAAGTTTGCTGCCTGCTGTTACATAATGTAATCACAAGACGTGCTAGTAAAAATACACTTGTAGCAACTATGTGAAAAAAACTTCATCCCATGTTTCCCTATCAAAAGTATGTTTCAAGATGTTAAATTTAGATAGCCTATAACGGCAAGTTATGCAAGTTATGCTGATATTTTTGCAAAGATTGTTTTAAGTATTTCACAGGAGTTTGTTTTTAAATAACCAAACGTTTTTGCAAACATCAAGTTTATCTTACAAATGGTGTAATAGTGATTCTATAATGATAAACACTTGTTATTTACAAGGAGTGTCACCAGTTACTACCAAGTTGTACTATAAGGTTTACTAGCCAAGTTGATCGACAGCCACACATACTAAAGTCCTGGAGTCCTTATTAGAATTCTAGAAATGTATCAACTGCGCATAATAAACTGTGCATTAACAAGGCCTCTAATATGTAATTATTTAAAACAACCCCAGCATCTTATGACAAGAAACACCACACACCTGCGGTAGACTTGTCAATGTCACAATGCGTTATATCATCTGTGTGACATTCTAACAACAGCGCCCTTTACGACTCTAGTTCAGCCAACTCCTTCATTGTTAGGTATATACACGTAGTCGGTCAAAGATTGACACTACTATAGAGATATCTACAATATTTAATTTTTATTGTTTTTTGCTTGTAATCCGTATGAGTAAGACAACACGTTATCACATAATCTGCAAAAAATTTGATTTTCTGTCTCAAATATTGACATAGTATTAATCCTATTTTATGTCTACAAAACATTTGATCTGGTAATGTTTAGTTTAGAAGAATGATGCATATTTATTTTAAGCACTGCATTGCATTACCGTATTGCATTGCATTACCGTTCACATTTCATCATATCAATTGTGATCATGTGAATAAATCACCTCGCAATAATCGAGAAACTTCCACCAGCTTTCCAAAACTTGGCTCTAGCAATGATGATGATTTTATCCATTGACATTCCTATAGTTTATTAGAGATCAATGGTGTTATTATTGTTGTGGAAGAGATCGAATGAGTCCTTAAATAGTTGTGCTATTAGCTCTATCCAGCTATCAAACAATAGATTAACGTGCTTGTAATTGCTTTGAGCCTTAATGGGGGGAGAAAAAAACATTTCAAACATTAATTGCTTTCGCAAAAACTCATGCCACTTTCATCATTTTCAGTACAGCAAAGTTACATATAAATTTGCGGCTTTATTATTCATTCTGATGTCATGCTGACCTTTGCAAAATTCAAACATCATTATCAACCAGCAAAGAGATCAGCATGAATATGATGCCAACCAAAAATGGTTTCCAATCAACAATAAAACCTACTACACAAATACTTACAGAGCCGGGTGGGTTTCCTGTGTTGACTCTCCCAAACTACCAAGAGCCTGTTTCTCTAGCTGCTATAGCTGCACTCAGTGAGTGGTATAGCTGCTATAGCTGCACTCACACAGAAAGCTAACTGGTAATACAAAAAGCTGAAGACTTACTCTTTTAGAGAAGTAAAGCTTTTCTCGCTTTCTTAAACAAAAAGCTAATCCAATAAAGCTTTTTACCCGCAAGAACGATTTGCGCAAACCAAATTGGCGGAACTAGCGGTCACCAGTAATAGTCTTTTGTATTAATACCATATTTCAAAATTATGATTACATCACATCTAAGGTATTAAACAAAAAATGATCGGAAATGATCGCCCAATTTTACTTGCTACTCACAACCCTTTGTTAACACTTGGCCACCACTTCACTAAATTCTCCCACAACAGTGCATTGTACCCTCTAGTGTCTCACAGAATCTCTTTGTCTGGTCTTACCTTTTATTACATACTGAGAAAACTGTAGCGCCATATAGGCTCTCCTTATTTATACACCTCAACTTTCCAGTAATACAATCTCATATTTAAAATGATACAAAAAAAAATGGCGTTTCAGAATTTTTTTTTACTCAACATGCAAAAAGTGTACATTAAACTCTTGAAATGGAGAGCAAATGCTAAAGACGTAAAACTACACTGTTGGACTTATTTACCTGCGTGAGGTGCTTATTTACCTGCATGAGGTAAATCCAATATTCTTAGTAAACAACTATTCATCTTTGTTGAACTTAAATTGCTATATTATTTTTTTTATTAATTCATTAAATTCTTGTATTCTATCTGTTTCTCAGTTACTTAAGTGAATTTTTCGTATCACATTATTTTCTTCATAGACAGCAGTACCTCTTCACTTATGATAGTCTTTTACTGATCTTATACATGGTAGTAAAAACATCTAATAACGTCATAAATACGGACTGTTAGGGAAATGGTTAAAGCTTTTTTACACAAACTTACTTCATCATGAAGAGGGAAAAAGCTTGTTGCTTTCAAAAACCATATCATGTCCTGGTTTGAGTAGCCAATGGCGGAGTGAGGACTCGTAATGTCACCGATGGTATATCTACTAGTATTAGTGATATATTATTTATAGGGAAAACTGGGCTAAAGCTTTGAGTTTTACTTTGATTGGTTCAACTTATAGTCCTAGTTCAGTCCTACACCCTCTCGGATGATTCAAAGTCATACTTTTTGCTCTGAGGATGGCCCAACAGCATTTAGCAATTGAAGGAAATTTTTATCAGTTGATTGAGGATTGTTGTTGTTTCCGCATAAAATATTTAGAGATCAGTTTACTTGCTTATCTATAATATTTTTTGTCAAGAAATAATTCACTTACTACAATATTGTATAGAATATATATAATTAGTTTTCATTTGTGAAACTAGTAACTGAATATTTTTAATAATTTTTTTATAAAAGTTGACTTTCCTATTTTTATTGGATAAACACGGTTATTATTTATAAATGGAGTGTTTGATAGCTGGTAAAAAGAGCCGTGCAACAATAAACAACAAACAATAATAAAGGTATTGTAATGGATTCCGGTCTGTTACCACGGACATCCACTAGTCTCGAGTATTCTACCTCTCTCCAGAGGGGACACTGTACTGACCGACAGTGACAACTGTATAGGGCAACCGAATTACCCGGTAAGGCAAGAGCCCATGGCTCAGACAAACAGTACCGAGTAGTGTTTGCTATAGTGGCTTTATTACAAAGCAGTCCTGAGGGTAATTATTCCTCTAGGTATTTAGCAGTATAAGAATACATGCCATGGCTCATTGTAATGAATGCACTGATTATCAGTAGGAGCTCTCCTTTTATAGGAGAGCTAAGGAACACAAAACATATAAGATACAATGCACAGGAAGTAATGCAACCAATGACATTAGTTATATAAATACTCAACGAATCACAATGCAATGCAAGATAATACAGGGAGGTGCCAAGTGGCTAAAGGCGGAGTCCTTTCTCCTAATTGTCCAATGACGGCTCCTACAGGGTTCCCAGGCTGTACATAGAATGGGGTCCACTAAGTTGGTACTTTAGGGGTAGTCACTTCCTGTTTACGACCTTGACTAAGTTCCTGGACGTCTTTACGGATCCTCGGCTAAGGCGGCCATCTTGTACCGGCCCAGTACAGCTTGTACCGGGTCGGTAGAGGTCATTACCGACCCTGCAGAGGTCATTACCGACCCTGCAGAGGTCATTACCGACCCTGCAGGGGTCAATACCGGCCCTGCTTACTATGCTACCGGCACAGTATGACTTCCTACCCCACAGCCATTAACCAAATGCTGAGGGCAGAAGTCTAGCGCATTGCTCCGCAAGTTTCTAGTGTAAACTACCTGTTTACAACTAGAGTGCACTGAAATCTACCACATACCTCTCTCCATTAAAGTCACAGCCTGGCTTTAATAATAAAATATCAAGAGCAGATATGTGTGGGGGGTAACACTTGTACCCAGAGTATATATTTGATTATATATATAGTCGAGTGCTATGCCATGGGATGACATAGCACCTCTCTCCAGAGAAGGTCGCCCTTGCAGGTGACCTCCCATAACTCAACTCCGCCTGGATCATAGGGGAAGCTAGTGATCAGCTCCTTTTCCTCCTCCACGGGAGGGCTCGGTGCTTGTACCAATCGTATGGTAAGCTTGGGCGTCACGTTCATTTGTGAGCGTGAATCTACAGCAACACGTGCATTACCAGTTTTATACACCATGTCACTGGGCTGCCTATAGTGCAGCGGGGCTTGCTGTACCATAGCGTCATGTATGGGTGCGAGCAGTGGCCCTGGAAGTTCTAGTGCTGGCAGAACCTTCCTTATCTCAACTTTAGGAGACCGCCGTTCCTTCTCTAAGGAAAGCCAGCGCCTTCTCTCCTCTTCCCACTGTACCGTGGGGGTGCAAGCAACATCCCGAGCCGGGGTGTGGTGCACAGTGCTGTGTGGCACTAAGGTTGGTGGTGAAGAGGTCGTGGGACGTTCACCCTTAGTCACCACCACAGGCTTTATCTGGCGGTACTGTCTCAAAGGATGACAGCCACCGCGTGCGCTTGCAGTCTCCTGGGACTGCGTTTCCTCGGTACTTGTACTGGCCGAGGCGGCTTCTACATCAACTACACCTTGGGAGAGGACGGGTTCTTCACCTAACTCAGTGGTTTGCATGGTAGGTAGTTCCGTCTCAGTAGAGTTGGGCGTCGAGTAGTTAGGGAGGTATGCATCCGGCAGCAAGTTCTCCTTCACCGTCTTTATCAATGAATGGGGGCCTCTATGCAGCTCAGCTGTGGGCATCACCAGTACTTGTGTGTCTGCGCAGTTGGCTGATGGACAATTATCAAGGCCTGCATCCTGCAGCAAATCTGCCTTGTGGTCCTCAAGCTCTATGCACTGGTCAGCAGCCATGGCTAGCTGGGGGATTGTCCTGTCACTGTCACTGCTAGGTACGAGTGGCTGGTCTGTGCTGCAGAGTTGTTTACAACTTTGTCTCACTCTGCCCGGCTTAACAGGAAGGGTTTGGGTACTGAGAGGTTTTGGCCGCTTCTCTAACATCTTTAGACGGTCTGCTACAGTGATTCTGTTCACTGGAGGTTGTCGGGGAGCTCCTCGGTGCAATCTATTCTTCTTTGTAGGGGTTGGACGGCTGAAGGGTGGCTGCCTCTTTCCAGCGGTGGGGGTCTCCTCTCTCCATCGCATGGGTGTAGCCAACGGGGGGGAGAACACTGTTTCGCCTCTAGCGCCTACAGTTGTTGCCCGATCCGGTTCAAATTTTTTGCCATCTGCTTGTGACGGTGGGCTCTCCACAGCCTGGTACCTTTCACCTGTAGTTCTCTCTACAGCGGGTGGTTGTACGGGTACCGCCTCTTCTTCAGGGGTGTAAGGGGGGTCCTCCGTCAGCTCTGCTTGCGCTAGACGGACACTGTCACTAAGTGGCCGCCCGTGCTTGTCTGTGCAAGGTAGTACATGTCCGTCAATGATGACATGGGAGTCTGGAAACCGTAGGGCACACTCGTGTACGGTGAGGAACGGCATGCCAATTATGGCATCTTCATTGATGTCACTAATGACGAAGTTGACGCTCGTCCTCAGCTTACGAAGCTGCAAGTTCACTTGCAGGGTACCGTAAAAGGGAATCCTAGACCCGTCAGCCATGAGTCCATGTGCCTCGCTGCGTTGCAGCGTGTCCTTCACTGACTGTGGCAATTGCTGATACAGATGCTTCGACAGCAAGTTGGTGGTGCAGCCTGTGTCAATCAAAAGGAGGCTGGTCTACCGGCTAACCTTCCAGCCAGGAAGTAGCTGGCCTGGTAAGGTCGCTCCAGCGGTGGCGCTGCCATTTGTGTTCTCCTGGGGGGTTGTCCACTCTTCTTCAGAGTTCCAGGACTGTAAGGGGGTTGGCGAGCTTTCCGGCTACTGTCAGTCTGTGTTCTCCTGGGGGGTTGTCCACTCTTCTTCAGAGTTACAGGACTAATGGGGGCTTGTCGAGCTGTCCGGCTGTCCTCAGCGGGCGTCTGTGCTCTCTTGGGGGGTTGTCCACTCTTCTTCAGAGTTCCAGGACTAATGGGGGCTTGTCGAGCTGTCCGGCTGTCCTCAGCGGGCGTCTGTGCTCTCTTGGGGGGTTGTCCACTCTTCTTCAGAGTTCCAGGACTGTACGGGGTGTCAGGAGTTGTCCAGCTGCAGTCAGCGGGTGTTGATGCTCTCTTGGGGGAATGTCCACTCTTCTTCAGAGTTCCAGGACTGTACGGGGCATCAGGAGTTGTTTGGCTTGTCCAGCGGTGGTTGGTTGCTGTCGGTTGTATCTGGGGAGGTTGTCCAATCTCTCCTAGAGTTGCAGGACTATAAGGGGTTGTGGGTGTGGTCCGGCTTGCCCAGCTGCAGTCAGCTGCCGGTGGCGCTACTGCGGGCGCCGGCCGTTTCCCGTCTGTCTGGGGGTGTCTCTAAATTGAACTGCGCGCTGAGTTCGGGGGCAGGTGCCCATCATGTGGCCTGGTTGCCCGCAGCCCCAACAGCGCGTTGCAGGTGCCGTCTCCAACTGTGGAGAGGGAGCTGCTTGTCTGGCCGCTCTCAGCGACCGTAGCTCTTCTGTCAATAGCTTCAGGCTGTCCATGACTGTTGTCATAGGATCCGGTATGGCAGGTGTAGGGGTGTGGTGTGTCTGCTGTACGGCAGTAGCGGTGGAGACACGTTGAGACGGGCCCTTGGCAACCGTCCTCATCCATTCCTCTTCCTCCTCGTCGGCATCCTCTTCCAACATCCGTACATGAGCCTGGCGCTCTTCAAACGGTGTCTTTATCTGCATATACTCGTTGCCGGCCCTGACTGCTTCAGCAATGTCAATGGGCTGCATGGCCAACAAGTGTCTTTGCAGGTAAGCATTGCCAACTGTGGTGCTGAAGATGTCCAGCATCATCCTCTGCATGGGTCGGTGAGGTAGATCTGCGTAAGCAATGCGCACTAGGCGCTCTACTTCACTTGCATGCTCTTGGAGCGACGTCTTGTGTTGGCGGCGTAGGCTGGTCAGCCGGGACATAGCTTCCCTGGGTGTTAGCCCAAAACGTGCTCGCAGTGCAGCAAAGATACCCTGCAGTTGTGGAGGCTTTCCACAGTCCAATGCTTTACCTCGTAATGCATCTCTTAGGTACAACATGGCCGTGTTCTCTGGCCACTCATTCATTTCGGCTACCTCAACGAATCGGCTGATGAAGTACTCGACGTCTCCTTCACCGTCGAACTTCGGAGCCTTTAGCCTAGCTGGTGCATTGTCTTGGTTGGGCCTCATCATAGCCGTCAATGCTTCGGTCAATCTATCAATAGCTGTAGCTTCTGGGTTGCCAGCGGGTGCTCGACCAGCGCTGCGTGCTCTCTGGGTGGCCATTCTTTGCAGATAGAGGAGTGATCTCAACTCAAATCTAAGAAATGGTCAGTACAACTGGATCCCGGGCCGGTATAGGTTAGATCCGGGTCGGTAGCTGTGTTTCCAGTGGCTCTAGCAGATCTAGGGGTTGGTCCAATGGATACTGTGGCAGTATCTGGCACTTCGTCGCTTGTAACAACCGTTACGAAACTTCTTGTACTGCTGCAGGGCGGAGCGAAGCTCTACGGGCCTACAGACAGTAGTGTCTGGACACTGTAAATGGATACAGTGCCGGGGTCACTGTTACCAGCTGAGTAGCACTCCAGGCTGAATAACCTCTGGTAGCTGAGTCTGTATAGCGGATACACGACTCTCTCTTCTCTCTGTACAGTGCCGGTATCTCTATGTCCAGGTCGGAGCGAACTCTACGAGCCTGTAGAAGATACGGTAGCGTCTGTACTGGACTGCTGCAAACGGAGCAAGCTCTACGGTTGATGCAGACAGCCTTTAGTAGTGGATACTGTGCCGGGATAGCTGCTGCAGTTCGGAGCGCACTCAAACGAACCTGCAGAGAAATCCGGTAGTATCTTGCGTCAATTGCTCTTCCGATCTACTACTTCGGTAGATCAATTTCTCCTCCTCTCTCCAGATCTACACCCGGTAGATCACTTCTCCTTCCTCAGTGGTAGCTGGCCTGCAGTGCATTCGCAGGGCCAGAGGGTAGCGTGAAAGAGCACAGCGTGGGAAGGTACCATTTATCCCACCGCTGCCACCAATGTAATGGATTCCGGTCTGTTACCACGGACATCCACTAGTCTCGAGTATTCTACCTCTCTCCAGAGGGGACACTGTACTGACCGACAGTGACAACTGTATAGGGCAACCGAATTACCCGGTAAGGCAAGAGCCCATGGCTCAGACAAACAGTACCGAGTAGTGTTTGCTATAGTGGCTTTATTACAAAGCAGTCCTGAGGGTAATTATTCCTCTAGGTATTTAGCAGTATAAGAATACATGCCATGGCTCATTGTAATGAATGCACTGATTATCAGTAGGAGCTCTCCTTTTATAGGAGAGCTAAGGAACACAAAACATATAAGATACAATGCACAGGAAGTAATGCAACCAATGACATTAGTTATATAAATACTCAACGAATCACAATGCAATGCAAGATAATACAGGGAGGTGCCAAGTGGCTAAAGGCGGAGTCCTTTCTCCTAATTGTCCAATGACGGCTCCTACAGGGTTCCCAGGCTGTACATAGAATGGGGTCCACTAAGTTGGTACTTTAGGGGTAGTCACTTCCTGTTTACGACCTTGACTAAGTTCCTGGACGTCTTTACGGATCCTCGGCTAAGGCGGCCATCTTGTACCGGCCCAGTACAGCTTGTACCGGGTCGGTAGAGGTCATTACCGACCCTGCAGAGGTCATTACCGACCCTGCAGAGGTCATTACCGACCCTGCAGGGGTCAATACCGGCCCTGCTTACTATGCTACCGGCACAGTATGACTTCCTACCCCACAGCCATTAACCAAATGCTGAGGGCAGAAGTCTAGCGCATTGCTCCGCAAGTTTCTAGTGTAAACTACCTGTTTACAACTAGAGTGCACTGAAATCTACCACAGTATTTACTATAATTGCATCAATTCGTATTGAAATACTTTGTTTGTTTTGTTACCAGCGAATCATGCAGGAAAAACCAGTTGGTAAAAATAATTTGGCCATCGCTGTGAGGATTACTTTAGGCTTTCTAAACATTAGTACAAATACTCATAGCTTGCTAAGAATATTGAGTCATAATCGTATGGTGACGTATGAGGGAGATAAAATGTATTTTTGGTTTACAATAATAAACATTACAATTTCAGTGTTAAGAGTATTGAAAGGGTCTTAAAACTTAACTTGTACTACTAGTCGCTGATTAGATTATTTCCACCCCTCAAAATAAAGCAAGCACTACTCATAAAGCCCTGGGCACAATAACACTCGACATATTTTAGCTAGATACTGTACTGTAGCTACAGAATGATACAGTGATGCTCACCCAAGTGACTCATCATAGAACTGTACTAGAAACTATAATTATTTCATATAACTTTGTGCCTGTTTAATAATTCAGATCTATGAAAAAACAACAAAATAGTTTGAAAGTATTTCAACAGTTTTGACTATTGGTTTGTGATGTTTGTTTAAATTTCACTCACAAACTTCCTGCCATCTCCATACGTTGTACAGTTCACACAGTTTTCTGACAATCACTGACAAATAAAACTTGTACACCCGGAGTTGTCATGTTTCCTTCGACGCGTGTCACGTTATAATATATTTTTGTAGTTTCAAAAAATTGCAATGACACATGTGACATGACATGTGACCAATGCCCATTTTGTCCAGCAATGCTAGAATATGATAATCGTTAGTATAATGTGATTGATGGGCGTTTCATCGCAATAGATGTAAGTGTATGCGTAAGTAACACACACATCCTTTGGCCTGTGTACATGAAGTGTACGTAAAATGTATGTAAAGGGCATGTACGAGATGATAGAGCTAGACGGAAGGTTTTCTGCAGCTGCTCTGTTAGTCTTTGATCATGTGACTGTAATTAGAGTTAATACATTGCATCAGTCTAATGGTTCTAGTTCATTCTGGATTAAAACGGTTTACTTTTTGGTAGACTGAATGGAATGATAAGTTTATGAAATCACTCCACTTCAGTGTGGGTTGGGTATCAAGTATTACACAACTTTATGTAAAACTGTCTAGTTTAAAAATATAAGTTAAAAAATCTGGAGGCGGTTGGTCCCAAGTGGTCCCCAAGTGGTCCCAAGTGGCACCCAAGTGGTCCCCAAGTGGTCCCCAAGTGGTCCCCAAGTGGTCCCCAAGTGGTCCCCAAGTGGTCCAATCAAAATGACAAATAATTTCAATGCCAAAAAATTAACAATATAAAAATACGGTTAAAATCAGTTGGTGGAATTAGAAAGAGCAAATTAAAATGCCATCAAAACAATTTCCCAAGGCGATCAGCACTTTCTGCTCGTAAACATTTGTTTTGATGAAAGAGCAACAGC
Organism: Cryptosula pallasiana; assembly: GCA_945261195.1. Lineage (NCBI taxonomy): Eukaryota > Metazoa > Bryozoa > Gymnolaemata > Cheilostomatida > Cryptosulidae > Cryptosula > Cryptosula pallasiana. The sequence continues at coordinate 4,482,796 of OX183141.1, read as the reverse complement.
AGGTAACAGCAGGTAACAGCAGGTGATACGCTTTCATACCATTCAACGTTTACTTGGTGAAAACTGTCAGGTTTTAGTTGTACAAAGTGTAACAATAACATGTCAGTCATTATAAAAGCCAAAACCTTGCCAACACATGGCACACGCATTTCCTCATTTGTTCCGCATTCGTCAATAACATCAGTTGACTCAAGCAAAGCGAAAAGGTTTGCGTATGGACATAAATTATAGCACAAATGAATGATTTCTTGAATCATAATGTTCGACTGACAATCCATCAAGACTAGTTAACATCTAAGGCAATGAAGTTGAACAGGAAACAAATTTAGTTGACAACATAAAAGTGCTTTTTATTTATAGCCCCGCAGAAGAGAATGATGCATCTTAGATGTCCTTTTTTATTACGTAGAATAGTTGGATATCGTAGTTCTTGAATGAAAAACCTATCAATGAAGGCTTCTAACTCAAAAACCATCATAGACATAGACATACTTTTATCGATTTCTATGACCACACGACACCTGCCACTACTGTACTAGACTCTTGCAATGAATCAACGCAATTGAATATTAATTTTTTTAATCACATAATGTGGTAGGAATGACAATTATTGGTTATGAAATTTCGAGGAAACCCTACAAAAGTCGAGAAAATTTATTCTTACTTACCATGTTCCTATTTATCACACTTTTTTTTAAAAAACAAGCAATTATAATTCTATAATATTTTTTTTAGTACTTGGTATTATTAATTGGGTACTTAAAGTTTTCTTGAAGTTTCCGCAATGCCGTTAACAAATAATTCGGACATCAGAGCCAATAAATGTCATCACACCCTCGATGAAATGAATTTTGAAAATGGGATTTGCAGAAATTCTTCAGCCGCAAAAAAATTCTAGACCATAAAACAATTGTTGTGACCATTGCGATCATTTCTACAATTGACTCGAGCATTTTTGTTGTAGATACGCACACATATTAGGAAATAGTATCATCCATAGATTTTAAGTGAGTAACACTGATTCTGCTGAAGAAAACAATTACAAGAAATTTTTTAGGTGATAAACAATATTAATTGTTTAATTTCTGTTTTGTGCCATAAGCATACTTGAAGACTTCATATGTGACTGTGAATGGAGCTCCAGTATGACTCCATCGATGTATAAACCATTTTTGAAAAAAAGGCAGAGAAAGATATTTTACCATCAAGACTGAATCCAACATAGAAATTGCCATCAATTTAAAAAAAAACTACCAAATTACCCTGCTAAGAACCTGCTCAATCAACTTTTGTAACTATTTATAACTTTTTACGGAAACTGCTGTTTCGAATTGAGCCGTTTCTGCAAAGTTGTAGTCTGGAGTTTTTAAATAAACTATTATGATGGCAACTTGATAATGTAGGTCAAACAACTTGGCAGTTTCTTTAAAATTTGCTTCAATTGATTTCGGTCAACATTCATACAAGTTTCAATCATGTTTCTGTCAGTTACAAGAACTGAGGTTCTAGAATCTTCCTAGTCGAGCTAAATGTCATCGTGTGCAGGTGAAACTAGTGAGAAAGCAACTCCGTAGCAAAATAACTATTATAGCGCTGCAAAACTCTGACAGACTGATAAATAGGTAATAATTTGATATTGAAATTCAGGTGAAAAAGTGTTACAAAAAAGCCATTATTTTAAGTGACTCTAACATCATTTTGGAGAGAGTTCAAGTTTTGACAGAATTCTCCAAATAATGTGAGAGTAAACAGTTGAGGGTCTAGACTGTATAGACATAAGAGGACGGCCATTTTGGTTTTTTTTTAATCAGGATCTATTTACCTACAGACGCAGTAGAAACGACAAGGTTACAGATCTACTACCTGCAGCGGAATGTGGGATGGTGATGCAATAGTTGATAGATTCTAATGTAATACTTGACGAGTGCAACTAGTGGGATAATTGGCTGGCAGAAAGGAGAAAGCACGCTGAGTCATGTTGTTGACACTATATAACAACATTATCTGTGGAAGTGACGGAAAGTTACACGTTGTGATGAGAAAGTCTATTCATAGTTAGGAATGTATTGTATTTCAGCAACTTATTTTCTCAACAAAATGTCAGACAATGCTATAAATATTGATACTGCGGCGCAAACATCTACCGACTTCTATCGTTGTGAAGGAAGTAATCCTTGCTTTAAAAAACCGTAATTGCAGTGCATAAAGTTTGTTCCAGATGCTACTAGCAATACAATTCGCCTAAAGCTTCCAAATACAAAAGCCATAGCTACAACAATTTGAGTAAAACACATGGAAAGCCTATTCATGTTATATAGTAATTTTTGTTGTAGTGGAAAGTGACAAACTAGCTGGGAGACAATTCGGTGAGTTGAAGACCCTCAAAAAGGGTGACCACTTATTTTAATTAATGTGATAATTTTTATTGAATTTAATTTTTACGTAATTTAACTGCAGAAATTAGTAATACCTTTCAAGATTTATTCTACTTGCGAGAAAGTGGAGAGACAAAAACCTTCGAAATATACACGTATGATGATTCAACCATGATAATTTTTTTACAATATTTAAAAATTAAGGAATTAAGGCATACATTACTGGATCTCTGCCAATTTAATCGTCATGAATATTTGCTTATTTACTGTTCCGTCATCTAGTAAAATCGTGTCTCATAGAGTTATAATATAATGGAGTGTACAACACAATAGATTTCTTCTTAGCAACTATATTTCTACAAGTCTTGAATTAGTAAGCAGGTTTCAGTGGAAAGTGTACCACAAAGTCGAGGTATTAAAAAGGTATTTACATTAGAGAATCATGAATTTCTCTTGAAATGAAATAATGTCAACTTATTCCTACATTATTGCAATAATGACAGCAAAATATAGACAGAAAAATCAAAATATAGTTGCACAAAATAGAGGTAACAATAACATATATAAATATCAACAGTATGTACACGGTGTAAAAAAATAGCAATAGAAAAGAGATAGTAATAAAATGGTAAAACGGATAATAACAAAAATGGTAGCTATCGTGTCTGAATACAAGCTCTTCAACACTGCGGCTGACACTTCAAGTTGGCACATGTAGAAATCAATGCATTGCAATCGCGTATGAGTTGCAGCAAGTTGTTGCAACTCCAAGTAGCGCTAACCCAAGCACTTCCTGTCCCCAAACTTCTCCGGTAGATGGCTGCTCCTTGCACACTTCGGGGGAGATCCTCTAATCAGGCTCAGTACAGACACTTAGAAAAACTTTCTTTGGCTCTGCAAGAAAAATCAATAAATATTACACACAGAAATATAACAATAATTGATATTTTTATGTTTCGTATATGAAAATAGGTTGAAACTTTGAAAGCGGTCTCACCTTATCACTTTTGCTGCCTCTATCATCAGAGTCATCATTGTCAGTATCACTAGTTTCTGTGGCCCTTTCGTATGAGTTGTCATCCATGCTCTCTATGTCTAAATCTCTGTCAAAACTGGAGGCCATCGATATCGAGCCAATCGATGAAACATTTGACCTGTAAAGGAAGTATTGCATGATGATGGGAATCCCTATAGAAGTTTACATGTCTATGGATTAATCATTTTGTGTGTAATGTATTTGGAATTCCTCTTTGCTGATAATAAACATTAAATAAACATTGCCGAGCTAAGGAAATATTAATACACAAGCAGAAAAACAAATGGTGGCATTTCAGCTCATTGCATAATAATAATTTCATCATCATCTTACCTCCTATTTGAGTTTCCTCTGGCCCACTTCCTGCTGCCATTGGTTGTCGATCCCTTCCTGTTACGCCTCACGTAGTCTCCAGTCCTTTGCAATGTGTCGCCACCATCTTCGGTGCCTTTAGTTTCATCAACCTTGTCGGCATCGAGCTGGGGCTCATGGGGTTGTTTCTCTCGAGACAAGGTACCCAGGAATGCTAATGAGTTGACAGACATGATTCCACTGGCCAACGAAACCTTGCTAAATCTCTTTTTCTTTATCGTCTTCACTGTAAAATATGCAAACTGCAGGGTTAATCAGAAAAAAATTTGAGCACTAAAAAACCATTTGACGAAAATGTCAGAATGCTTTTACCAATTGACAACGCCTTTCAATGCATATAAATCACTTTATAGCCGATGTATGATTGATTGCCAAAAGCACTGACAACTCCCCAATGGTAACGATAATCTCATCGCACTGTTAACCTTTGTGGTTGCTACTCTTTCTTCTACCAGCAAATGATAATATTCCCCTAACGACCACTGACAACGACCACGTGAATTAGTCGGTATTTATTTACCTAGTTTTGCGCACGCTGTGATATCGGTCTCTTCTGCTCCTAGTTTCCTGCATAGACCTCTAAGGTTGTATATCTCATGCTATAAAAAATTGTAACAATTTAGGTTTTGTGATTGAGTACAGACAGGGGAGTGAACACGGCTGTAGACAATTATGTTAATAATAACAATGATATTTCCTTACCTTTTTGTGTCTATTACGTTTCTCTGATTCTTTCAATCTAGCAGTCTCTCTTGAGAGTAGAATTTTGTCTTTTTCGTGAAGGTTGATGAGAGAATCTAAATTAAAAATTGCAAATAATTATACGATAATGTCAAACATTTGATAAAACATTGCAGAAAATATATGTTTTTGATAAATTTGTTGTCTCCTCGCTATCTGAGGATGTAGACAATGCATTATGGGTACTTACTGTTGACGACTCTCACCACTCTCCAACTTAGGCCAATAATAATGGGAATGGCAGTGAGGGTGGCGTCAGTGAACTTCCATATTTGTGGTAGAAAGACGATGTCAACTAGCAATGATATGATGACCACAATCGCATCGAGCACCTGTAAATTTACATAATTATTTTTCATCGGCAATAAAACTATATTAATATCTGAGGGAAAAATAATTTAATAAATATTATGTGCGGCTGAACAAGACGTAAGAACTACAAAAGGAATAATGGTTCGATTATAATAATTACCTGTAGTTTGGAATGGAAGAAATCTTTTCTCATCGCGTAAACTCGGAAAATATTCTACAAAATAAATTCAACACGATACAAACATAAAAAATATTTTTAGATATGCTACTTTCTGAAATTTACATATTCATTGGTTTTAAAACATCGTTATGAGTCATATTCAAGTGCTTGGCATTGAAAGCCTTGGATCGACTTTGCGGAACAATGAAGAGGTTTGACCTGCTCTGTGTACTTACACATGTACACACTTACACATGTACACACTTACACATGTATGTACTAACTATGTATGTACTTACAATAATAAACATGGTGCTGAGTAGACCAATGCTGCCATAACGACAGGCATGGGCCACCTCAAATAGCAGCACAGAGTCCATCGGATTCTGTTCGTAAGTTCCGCTGCTTGGGGGAGCAGCCCTCTTACTTCTCTCTTTAGCCAACGCGTTGACGGCTGTGAGATCTCGTTTGTGATGGTAGTAATGATCGTTTCTAGTCTTCAATATGTACATTATCTCATTTATTGATTTATTGGCAAAGAGTTCGTCTAACTGTCCGGGATATTCTCTGTCAAGGTACTTTACGATATCCTTTGTGTCGCAAACTTCTTGTTTCTCTGTTGAAATCAGAAAGCAGTTAATACAGAAAAGCAAAAACTATTATTGAACAAAAACAAAAATTGATCTTGAACAACAAGATTGTGAACTTACGGATTTTTATGGCTAAAATATCCACCGTCAATTCTGTGGCGACGAGCAAAGCATCACCGACCGAGACAATAAGGACAAACAGCATGAACTTGTGGTTGTGACATATTTTGGCCAACTTCTCGTGAAATCTACAACAAATGACACAAAAACCTATAGATGGCTAGTTCTACTGCATCTTACAACAAATGCAATAAATAGACAATTAAGTTACTTGCTGGATAATTTTGATTTTAATAAAAAAATTTTGCTAAAATGGTTTAGTAGATTAGTTTGACGTGGAATGGTAAGCAGTAAAGATTTGTAATACATACTTTAGTTTCTTGGCAGGAGGTTTCCTCTGAGCAGGATCATGTGGCGCTGACATGATGCTGTCTACTGTATACTGTTGTAAGTAGTCCCTGGTCCAAAGTTTATATCTGATATCTCGAGAGATGCTCTTCCCTCAACTCGAGTAGCACTAATAATGCCTCCCCATATCAGACATTGTGTTTTATATGGTTATCATGACAACCCTCACTCAAGAACACTATACAATAGCCTCTAATCCAATTCTACCGACGGGCGTTTGTCTATTTCCTTAAACAGATTTTGTCACGGTCTGTGAATGTTAATGAAAGCCAGCTATTGGTAAACAGTTGGTAGCCAGATCTGATTGGCTAAAAAATTATAATTAGATGTACATTAATTTGAGAATGATAATGGTAGATGAAGGAAGCACAATCAGATGAATTTGTTGAATGAAGATTGATGGGGCAAGCTCGATGGTGGCTTGTTGACATTGAAAGCATGGTGAGCGACATGGAGCTATGAATAATCTGGAAGGGCAGGCCATCTCTCATTAACATTTGCCGTGATCTATTAGAGTAGGATGGGCGCGACTAATAGATACATACAGAACTCTAAATGCACTTCCAGAAAATTGTAACAACTTATCGAATCATTTTACTAGTAATGACACTTAAAGCTACCCACCTTTCCCAGTAAATTACTCCCCACATCATCAGTAGGCAGCACAATTGCCCCCTCAAACAATGACTTGTATATTTGAATAATTGCATTGCTGATTGCACGAAAGCTTACCCTTTGAAAACTTGCTGTTGATGAATTCCTGAGTAGGGAAAGGTGCCAACAAGCTGCCACACCCGGTAGCCATACCATACCACAGTTTACTCTACATAACTACAAACAGCCAGCTAGAAATTATAATTTCTCTAGTTTTGACAATCCGTTGGCAAATATTAATAAATGGAATCTGTAGCCGACGGTAAATTGAAATCCAGGGTTTATTTTGTGGCTGAAATTTGCAAATATCAACAAGTTGAAGTATTCAAACGCAAAATGCTTGTGACAGCTAGGAAATGTTGGTAGAATAGTGCAGGTATTCGCATAACTTTGGTAAATATAACCAATTTTTGTTAAAAAGTTAATAAGTATTAATTTATGTAAAGCGGAGTTGTTTTAAAATAGTTTAAATAATGTAAATAAACAAACAACAATATTGAATGTTTTTTCTCCAAAAATACTGCTGAGGGGGAAACTTTAGTTACAAGGCGAACATTTATTAACGTAACCTAAAATGAATAAAAACATTTGTAAATAGTTGAACTGTATTGACAATTTAAACAATTCCTACAATCGATGTTAGAGAAGACTCAGTCCAATTGTACGTGAGATAAACCACATGTCAACCTGTCCACAAATACATACCTCGCCTACTTCACTCACCATATCTAACCTCGATAGACACTTCAACTATAACGACTCGATGTAACATCTACATCAATTGAGGCGGCGTGATAACTCTATTGGTCAAAACTGTGCAGCAACAAAAGAAGTTCAGGAAACTGCTACCCGTGCTATAACATTTATATTTAAATGAGTGGCTCCTAGAGAATGTGTACTACAACAGCTCCGAACACCTTGCATTGTTTTCAGTAATCCGTTATGCAATTAATGACCTGGTTACGTTGGCGTAGGAAATGGCCGAGTTAGATCAAACTGGTACGACTGGAAGTTAGAAGGCATATTTGATAGGTGTCATATTACGCTCCAATTACATGTTTAGTTTGTAGTACTGTCCAACTGGGTGTGCATATTCTTAGCTCTAATGATGTGCTTCAGTTCCACTGCTACAATTTGTGTATTAATGAAGGATATGGTTGGAAGTCGGTGGTGTATTACATCAGCTGCGCTAGTGACCATATGTCTGTTGCAATGGTCTATACGCCAGTTATCACCGTAAGTATGATATATATTGTATGCTACATATATGTTATAAACTACCTAATGCGCTATAATACCATCAAATAAAGACGCGAACATCTTTCACCAGGAACTCCAGAAATACTCATCACACACCTTGATGCTAATTAGCTGTATGATTTGGATACATGTGTCCAAGAGAAAAACCCAGGAGCTGCTGGAAACTAACCAAAAGCATGCAGGCGACAGTTTCAGAAAGAGAAAGCAACTACCAAACACAACCTAACAGATACAAATCTTACGTCTATGGCTTCTCATACCATTGTTACACAAACAAGCAACGTAGTTTATAAACTTAATAACCAAGGCATCAAATTTTCAATATCTATGTCACATGGAGCAAATTTCTCCCGTGATGTCGTCAAAGCAGAAAATATTGAAATGGCAAGCTCACATCCTCCTGTGTCAAAAACACGATTAGCATAGCGCGATAGCCCATGTTAAAACAACGTTGGCGGACTGCATCGCCCCACCCTCAATCAATAACAACAATTATTAATTACCATTGCACATTTATATTTTAATGTATTCAATAACATAACATTGGTGAGAGCAGAGAAAGAATTGATGACAAGGTACTATATGATACCATTAACACAAATTAGAATAATTGTGAATGCCTCCAAGTCAGTCCCACAATGTCAGCTCACAATAAAACAAGTCAGTCACGCGGGTGTTTGACTGTTGGAGAATAATGCAAAGATGAAAGTGAGATGTAGATTCATTCAATGATAGATTTAAATATAGCCTGCAGGTATAATAATGTATTGCTAACTAAACTCAATTTTTTAGAAGATAATATACAAGTGTAGGGGGGTTGTACAAGTATGATTGCAGGCTTTTAAATCAATTTTCTAAGCTAATAACTGTTCCATTTCATTCATAAAATCATCATCATCATCGTCATCCAAATCAGAGGCTGAAGACAGCGTAGAATCGGCGTTGAAATGACTAGAACCATCTAGAAGATTCAACTCATCGTCAGACTCTATCTCAAGCCTACAGAAAAAAGTCAACGAGTACAATACGTTAGTAAAAACGTAATCCATTTGCATAGAATTACCTACAGCATAAGCAGTAAATATTGCCAAAAAAAGTATGTTATAAATAGATGCTATTGCGCAGGTTCGATAAATTCCTGCTTTATTTAATTATTCACTTTGCTACGATATTCCTCGCTTGTGAAACAAGAAATGATGTTACTAAAATGGTAACAAGGCTATCAACACAACAGTATCGCGATAACTAACAAATAACACTTCCTTCTCATTGCTGTACAGGTATTTCAACATGATAATTTAACAAGAAAATTACGTCTTCTATTCAGTGAACAAAAAGAAACCAGACAACACTTTGGTGTGTGAAAATTGTAAATCTGGGAGATAATAAGGTCAAGATGAGAAGACTTCCATTAACGACTAGATAGAGGCTAAGTACACCACTCTAGATGTAATTGTGCTAACAGAATAATGGGTAAAAATTAGGCAATGTTATACAATGGCAAAAAAATCGTCAGTCCAACAGGGACAAACTTGTTGGCTAGACATGAGCAATATAATTCAGCATACTATTTCTTTTGTATTTAGCCTAAGTTCTCAAAACTTCTACCAACTCGCACTCATCCAATCACATTTTAAAGTGATATTTTCCAAGAAACTAGGTCTAATGAAGTTTTCCTACAACTCCGGGGATGGTTATAACATTTAAAAGCTCGAACGGGAGGCAGAGAAATCAAAGTCAATCAAACTTCCTACAAACTGCAGCCATTCTAAATGAGAAATAATGAATAAATGTAATAATTGGATACATTATAATGTTATGATTAGTATTCATTACAAAAGTTAATCATTTGGCTAAACAATCGAGATATCTAATACGTTGCAGCAAAAATTGGTAAGAAATCGTCAATAAATATTTATAATAAAAAAGGCATTATTTACCTAATATTAAATTGTTGATTCAATGATAAATGTTGACTAGTTGCATGCACATACATCAACTAATGCCCACAAATAAAATAATGTTTACGTATGCCGTACCTATTGTCATTCGATGGCGTAATTTGACTGTCTTCAGCTACTGGCCGAGTCTGCAGATTGCCACTGTTGGTATCTTCAGTGGCGCAAGGAACTGAGGGTTCTGTTGAGCTCTGTACCGCCTCACTTCCTGTCTCCCCATTGCTTTTATTCCCTTTATCATCAACAGTAGAATTTACTTTGCACAAAACTTCATCTACAAAAACAGCAATATAATAATCAACAAGCTGATATTTAGGTATAGGAGACATAGAACTGCTGTGTCAGTGCGCTAGGACATGGTGGAAGTGATGTAAGGGTTTTCACCTAAGAAGCATGTTAATCTGGTTAGTCATTGTTAACAAACAATGGTTAACTTCATGCTAATTTATGTAAATGTTCAGGAGAAAACTTGAGAATAATCGAGAGCTTGTTGGAGGTTCTAGACAGCTAAGATTAGCTCACAAATGATTGATATTTACATAATTGTATATAACGGAGATACAACACACCACATAGTGATGTATGAATACAGAGCGCGAGGAAAGGATTCAGCTGAGTATGATTGTGTTCTCTAGCTAGGGGTGGATACAGCACGCCAACAACAGGTGGAGTAACACACAGCGTGTAAGGGGAGGATTTAATTGTAGTAACTATATACATTCACATTTTTTAATACAATATTATTTCTAAGCAGCAAGTAGATTGATGAATTCTGTGCAGACATAAATTTCTATCAAAAAACAAAATGTATCAACCACTGTCTATATATTACATAATCATTATAGGATATAAAAAATAATGAGTGACTTTTGGGGATGTACTTTGCATATTTTATAGTGACAACTGGTACAACCATTGCTTTACTCTACTAAAGTTTTGCATAAATACATTAAACTTCGGAAGTTCCGTAAAAGTTTACGAACGAGCTGATCGTCATATGACCAGCACTAAACACATAAGGAAACGATCAATTTCGAAATAAATAAAAACTATCAATATTGGAGTTTGATTTTGGAGCAGACTTGTAAAAATAATCTTAACAAAACTTGAGCAAGTATTTAACAGAAAAAAATCATTGTAATAACTTCAAAACCCTCATCCAATAGCATAATCAGTCTTCATCTAAACAATGCAATGGTTAGAACCAGCGATACTTCTTGTAAAGAACATTGAGAGTCTCTTAACTGCTGAGCACTTTTTAGTGCATGATGATTTCACTCAACGTTCATATAGAGTTAGTCAGTGAAAGATTTTCAGAGGGGTGAATGGTAATGGCTGGTGGACACCTGAGAGATGGAAGAAGTGCAAAAAAGTTCTGGTTCACCAAATTCTGCTATAATGTTGCAATGCTGATATTTCAGTGCACTAACTAAATACACCTTCTAATTTAGCAAACTCACTGCTAGAGAAGCAATTGTTATCGTGAGATGATTAGATTTTCTAAATTTCACTTTCGCTAGATCTCACACATTTTCTTAACCTGTCCATATATATTTTCCTGTACTTAACTTCTGCATCCTTCACACAAATGAATCTTTAGCTCATATCAACAAATACTGGGTTTTGGATTGTTTTGTGTAGTCAGAAGGTATAACAACTCCACAAGTTCAACACTCCTGCATATAGTGCATAGTGATCAAACTTCGCTAAACGTTTGGCGATGGGAGTTTTTGATGAATGCCCGACATTGTTTTGGTGCCTTTTGATCCTTAAAGACTTCAACAAAAATGATCTAAAAAAACTTGATCAATGTTAGCTATTCAAAAAACTCAGCTTTGCCCAGCATCATGAATTTTTTAACACTAAATTGGGGAAAAAAATTACGCGCGTGACCCATAAATATATTCATATAAACTGTAGCGGATAAGTATAGGCACTTTTGTCTAGATCTCCAAAAAACTGTTAGCTCTGCATTGTGATTTTCTTTTTCTTAGCAATAAAAACCACTTCATTGGTAAAATGGTGTTAGGGCATTATGTAATATATGCTCACTCAAAATTTTATTTATTAAAATCAGGGAGAAAACAAAGTATTAAATAAAGACTAATAATCTGTGCCTTAAGGTTTTACCATTTGGTTGGTCGTCATTGATTCAGCGTCTTTCAATCGATTTCATATTCATTCTGTCTCACAGGCAATAGTCTTACCTCACAACTAACCCGAGAAAGACGATTTTGACTTTTATCAATGGTTGGGAAGATCGTTTAAATACTGGCAACTATTTTTTCATTTTTTTTCAATCTCAAAAAATCTATCAGTAAACTTTGGGTAAAGACTTACAGCTATATTTCTATGATATTTCAGCTACAGTGTGATTCTCTCCATTTCTTGCGCTACATTCAGTGGAAACTCTCAGAGAAGTTCACATAACATTTTATATCATACTATTACAAGGAAGCATCTAATAACTTCAATTCGGTGAATGTTAGTTTTTGAGAGAGCTCTAGGAGCACCGCCAACAAAACTGTTTTTGGATTGATCTCAAGAAGAACCATGGCTAGAGCTAGAGATAAGTTGTGGCAGAGAAACTAACCTGATGGTGTACTGAGTGCCTTGCGCTTGAGTCTAACCGGCTTCTTACTACCAGCTGTATGCAATTTGATTCGGCGGGGAGCAATAACTGGCTTTTTAAGGGTGTCCTCAGGTGGCCCTTTCTGGTCTCCTCCCTCCAAATGTCCACTCCCTTGCCTCCGTCGTTTTTCCTCCATTATTTCACTGAAACTCTTCACACGCACTTCAGCTACAGGGTTAGTAGTCTAAAATCATTGAAACAACTTGTGAATGACTTGACTTTAACATTTGAACTAATCACAAAGTCTTCCAGTACAACAAAAACAATTAAACAGGAACTGCGTTTGACAACCGAACAATTTTGAAGCAAATAACTACACAGCCTTTCCTTAATACAACTAGATATCATACGATATATAACTATAGTACTAACTACACAGCCTTTCCTTAATACAACTAGATATCATACGATATATAACATAGTACTAACTACACAGCCTTTCCTTAATACAACTAGATATCATACGATATAAAACATAGTACTAACTACACAGCCTTTCCTTAATACAACTAGATATCATACGATATATAACTATAGTACTAACTATACAACCTTTCCTTAATACAACTAGATATCATACAATATATAACTATAGTACTAACTACACAGCCTTTCCTTAATACAACTAGATATCATACGATATATAACATAGTACTAACTACACAACCTTTCCTTAATACAACTAGATATCATACGATATATAACTATAGTACTAACTACACAGCCTTTCCTTAATACAACTACATATCATACGATATATAACATAGTACTAACTACAACATGTATTAATGATACTTACAGGGACGAATCTAGACGCATACAAAGCATTTATACAACTTGTGATGCACACACTGTGTAAAATTTGCTTATGAAAGAATGGCAATTCCGTAAATGCCATTTCGTTAACACAGAATAACATTACATTTTTAATGATTTTAGCAATTTGTTTCAATCAAATTGAATTCTTATATGTTGAAATTAATGATTTTACCCAAAAAATTCCATCAAGCTTTTAAATGAATGAAACTGTGAAGGAAAGCATTAATCAATGCCAACTGACCGAGATAAAAAAATGCCCTAAATTGGTACACAGTTTGGAAAGTGCCCAAAAATTACATCAGACCAGTATAATATTAGATTAGTGATTGTTTCGGTAACCACAAGCCTTCGCATACAACAAAGACGTTTATCTTATGGATTATAATTCAGTATTATTAACACATCACTTACACTGCTTGACACTTCCACAGGGGCGACCAGATCCTTTTGTGACGAGATATCTAAAGAGTAAAAACAACAAATATGTGAGACGAGCGGCGGAGGAGACAGGCATACTTCCACCAAAGCTAAAACAAAAGATTAACCAAATCTTATTAATAATTCACGCCAGTAATCCTCGCAGTTAATTATCAATAGCGGAGAACTGACAAGTTGAACTCTGCAGGTACAGGATATGACATCAGACAATAGATGAGGCAATTAGTGCTATCTTATGGATATAATCACTTGATAAAGGAGAACAAAAACCTTAGCTTTGTTAAGTTTTTTTGGTCTTAGAAATGCACAGTACATGAGAGAAGGGGCGTGGAGCAGACTGAGGACGGACTTGGAGCAGATCAATAAATGCAGTCGGCCATTGACTGCGGACTACTGTTATAATATAAAATTAAAACCTAAAACCGTTGTAAAAATTACAAAAAAAACATGTAACAAAAACGTACGAGATTGAGATCGACCCATTTACTATTAAAAAATGAAATAATTAAAAAAATTTTATAAAGTCAATTTATTTGCTCAAACATAAAGCGGTGACTAACCACGCACAGTGTTAATAAGCTCAGTATGAAAGCCAAACCCGTACTTGTCTCATGGGACAAAAATCAATGTCTAGTAATATTATGTAGGGGAGAAATGTGTTCCTGTCACAAAAATAAATCTTCGTGTCATCAAAAGACGGAGTATCACAGCATCTCATCAGATTGACTGTTTCGCATCTTTTTGTAACAACAAATCTCATGACCCATCATGGTAATTTCAAATTTGGAAAACTGTTTTTTTTTTTAAGAAATGGGCTTTTTAAGAATTGTGTTCACTTTACGAATCACAACGTCAGTTTTTTCTTCAACATATCTGGCAAACCAATTCTCTCAATTAAGAAGACCAAGAAATTTCTTCCAGTGAAGTGATATGTTTGACCCTGACGATAAAACACACAACATAACTTACTCTCAGCAGTAGGTTTCTGTAGCCTACGTGTAACATTGCTTTGGGCTGTCTTAGAGGGTGGATGAGTTAACCTCCCTGTATTTGTTACTCTCTTACGCGCAGAGTTCTTGGCCTTTAATGTTTTCTGGAGTCTAGTGGCCTGCGTAGATGGTACCTCTGTGTCAGCTGAAAAATGAGAAATAATAATTAGCATTCATGACAAGAGTTGACAAACGAGGGCTTGTCAGGCCAGCCAAGCAGACAGCTCCATAAAACAGACAGATATAACAAATCAAGCGGGGAGAAAAAAGAATAATTATTAATTAAAATATTACACAATACAGTGTTAGAATAACAAATATGACAAGCAGCAGACAAACTATTGGTGCCAAATAACTGATTACATAATTGATGATAATTATGAATATAAATGATTTTACACTCACTTGACGATACAAGTGTACCCTTCAATGTCAGAGAATAACTCCATATTAATAAACTATCGCAACATGAGATTGTTTCAAGACGCTGAACATCAAAACTGTAAGATAATGCGTTGGCTGGGTCGAGACACTTTACACAGTACATGGGATGCTTCTGCGCTTTAGCCAAGAACTTTATTATTTTAAACAGGAGGAAAACAATTTGGATTAGGTTTCCATTGCGGCCTCACTTGTATAAATATTACGGTACATAACCCATTTTTTAATTGGTCTATCAACAAAACAACACCCAACATTCCATCCATATTAGCCAAGATCTCACACTCATCTCCCACGACCTGATATTAATACAGCAAATACTAACAGGGGTGGAACAAATAATGTAAAAAAAACTATCAAATAATCATTAAACAACCAAAATAATAATTTTTAGTTATGTGTGGATATGTTACCACTACCACTACTGTGTCAATAAATATTAACACATGAAGGGGGTGTTCAACCGAAGCAAGCTGTCTTTATACAAATACTAAATATAGTAACTTAAGTAAATACTTGACTCTCAGAACCCCGTACTTAAGTAGGCTACAAACAGTCATACTCTAGATAAGAACTTGACAATACTCTACCTGCAGTCTGTTGAGGAGCTAGTACTCAAGTACAAGCAGTCATACTCTAGATAAGAACTTGACAATACTCTACCTGCAGTCTGTTGAGGAGCTAGTACTCAAATACAAGCAGTCATACTCTAGATAAGAACTTGACAATACTCTACCTGCAGTCTGTTGAGGAGCTAGTACTCAAGTACAAGCAGTCATACTCTAGATAAGAACTTGACAATACTCTACCTGCAGTCTGTTGAGGAGCTAGTACTCAAGTACAAGCAGTCATACTCTAGATAAGAACTTGACAATACTCTACCTGCAGTCTGTTGAGAAGCTAGTACTCAAGTACAAGCAGTCATACTCTAGATAAGAACTTGACAATACTCTACCTGCAGTCTGTTGAGGAGCTAGTACTCAAGTACAAGCAGCCATACTCTAGATAAGAACTTGACAATACTCTACCTGCAGTCTGTTGAGAACCCAATACTCAAGTACATGCAGTCATACTCTAGATAAGAACTTGACAATAATTTACCTGCAGTCTGTTGAGAAGCTAGTAACTTTTTCCTCTCATACTCAAGCCTCGCCTTGAGAATCTTTTCCCGTTTGATATCTTTCAGAGACTTGACCTTGACTGATTTATTGCCGTTACTTGCGGATTTAACGACTTCAGTGTTAGGTACCATACAAATGCCTACAATACAAGTCACCAGCTACTGAAGAGATTTGAATGCTTCTAGAGAAAACCTGTTTTATACTTGAAATAATGGAAAAGGTTTTTAAAGATGGATTTTGATGAATGAGTAAAAAAATGCTTCAACAGGTTTCATACAATCTCCCATCGGCTGCTTCATTGATTTGTTAATCAGTCTGCATATAGCATAAACATTTCAACTCACGGTGTATACCATTGCTATTCTCATATTTTTTTGCTTTAAAAATGAAAGCGCAGTGCAAATGATTTCGACAAAAATAAACTCAAAAAAACCAGGGTAAAAAAACTAGTTTAATTAAAATATATTGCATTGGAAAGAGCTAGATGATGATATTTTTAGCTAGAATTAGCATAAGTTGATATAATTAATTGAGATGGCCTTAGACAATGACATGATATACAAGCGGGTTGACGGCAGTGGAAGAGATGACAGAATGAAGAGCGTAAACCACCAACTCAGGTGCCATAGTTGCATAACTGAGAGCAGATAAAATATACTTTCAGTTTCAGTATAAGATTATTAAAATCTTGGACTGAATATTTATAGCTGAGGGAAGGGGGTGCCTGTAATGTCCTGCATGATGTGTATTTCCAAGGGTGTGCTGGGTGAATGGTAACCAAACACCCTATCATGTTATCTAAAGACATGGATATATATACATGATACAGCCGGAAAGAAAGAGCGACAGGGACAGTACTTAGAGTTTCAAATGAGATGCAAACAGTATGAACAGGTTGTTTATCAAGAGCTTGCCAGAAAGTACTATTTGGCACAGAGAGTGGTGGTGATGACAGGTGAATATGCAGTAGAGAACAGACACCAGACAGCTCTGACATCCGCTAACTGATGACTATACATGGGCACATCTAGTATGACAAAAAACTGCACTACATGTACATGTATAACCATTTAATTGTGAAAAAACGAACCCAAATGTGTTATGGAATGGAGAAGGGATGGGGAGCCAGATGAGGTAAAAAGGGAACAGAGGGTGGAAGATGCCAGCTGATGGGAAAGAATATCAGGAGCTTGGTCAGCAGAAGGGACCAAAGCAGTTTATGAAAAATTCATGTTCGATGCTGCGGTGAAAAATTGACCATGAGTGTATTTCGCTCAAGATTTTTTGATATCATAAACATAATTTTTGAGATTTTATTGATAAAAATGTGAAAGGAGAGTTGGATCAACTCTGTGAATCAAAAAATTAAAACTGGTAGCAGTTATTGCATACACAAGTCGCTGAGAGTGTTAAATAAAAATTTCAACCTTGACAAAATCCCACCTATTCACACTCATTTGTGAGTAGGTGTCAAATTGTAGTTCTAAAACCGACTACTTCAACCTACTGCAGATGTCAAAGTTTGTGTGCAGTTCATACATTATTCATTGTGGTAGCTGACAGGAAGGAAGACTGGAGTGCGTGTACAAGAGCTGGACATACCAGCGATGGTATTATAGCGAGAATTTAAGGTTATTCTTATGGCATGTAATAATTGCAACTGATAGAACAACACCCTCCATATATGAATTGATAATTAGACTACATAATTAGAGGGTTTCTGCATGAACCTTCATCAATTCACAGCGAACAAAATATTAGATGCCGGTATGCCAAAATACTGAACAAAAATATCTATCCGATATTATGCAATCCCACGAATTATAATAATAGGTAATTCTCGATGCCATGATGACAACTTCCGGTTTTACAATAAAACAAAAAATTGTAAAAATGCAAGTGTCATTGCATACATTGCATGCATTTTATTGCAATTGTTCTTGAATGCCAAGCGGTAGCAGGTAAGTATCTAAGTGACAGATTAAAGTAGAAAGGTGATGAGGTTACCACTGAGGCTAAGGTGATTCACCATAACCCGGCATAAGTGGCGTAGGTAGGAGACCTAAGTAGCAGACTATATTACCTCCAACAAACAAGAAGGATAACAGGCTAATGTGTGCTAATAGCCGAAGTGCCACTCTGACAATCACTGAGGGTCACAATGCAAAACAATCTGGCTGGTTTTAAGAAAATAAATTTTGCCAAAAACATAGAAAGCAATGCTTCAAATGAGAAGTTGAGAATCCAATACACAGACACAAAGCCTTTGAGTGTTAATCGTAATATCTGACATGGCGAGTTTTAGCAATTCAAACTGAAGCCTAAAATATCATGAGAAAATAAATAAAATCTAGTTCTCGGGACAAGTATAAATCAATGAAGCCTATTCTAATCGCTTGTCAAAATTATTATGCTAAGTGAAATAAATTTGAATCGATCAGTTCACACTAGCGAGCTATTTTGAAGAGAAACAACCGCTATTTATACATTTACGTAACCCAATCATGTAAAATAAATGTGAGCTGATTGAAACTCTGGAATATTCTATTATGTTAATTTAACGTTAAAGAAATGACTCCAATCAATTGTCTGCGTAACTATCGAGACCAGAAATGGGTGGTGGCAACGCAGGCCAGGGGCTGTGGCTTAAAATTTCCCAGCAAGTACTAATATTTCAATTTCAAACTGCCCAAAATGTGGTCATCTCAAATAAATACTGGAAATGATACGTTTTGTTTGATGCATTGACCTGATCCAAGTAGAACAAGTATTTATTATATAAGTTGGAAGGCTTCCATATAAACTTATCTACTATAATATATTGCATACTGATAGAAACTAATCGGTGGCATTAAGGTGCATTTACGCTGGGAATTTTCGTCTGCGCTTTTGCCGATTTCGCCTGTTTGACGCCCAACGTAAATGACCAAACATCATGAAAAATTGTTGCCAGACAATGTCGGAGCTCCATGGCAATGTCACAGAGCTCAGCCAAATTAGCACATTACCTTGTTGCAGGAGCCAATCAAAACTACAGCAAAAATAAATGCCAACTACCATTGGCTGACGCATACCCCAGCGACTCAGTATGGCAACGAGTGTAAAATTCTAGTCGAAAACTTTCGTATGCTGCAGACAAACGGTGTCGGTAAACTAGGAGACAAAACGCCCAATGTAAATGCAGCTGTTGAGACTGACGGGATGTTGTGCAGCTTGTTTGTGGGTACGCGTAAAGATAAAAGTGGAAAACCATCCAAAATAACCAAGCAAACAAACAAAAATTCAACTGCTTGTACAAGTAACAACTAAAGTCCATCCGTGGGACTGTCCTTTAGATGCTCAACCACAACAAAGAAAACCAATTATAATATTCCAAACAATTAAAACTCGATACCATAGTAACATGGCCAACAGTGTCTGGTCTTGTGACAGCACAAGATGGCATTTCTCTGAGATGTGTCAATTTGACACGTTGTTATTGACAGGGGCAGACAAACTACGTAAATGCATACTTGACAGACGTATATATAGATGGCCCACAGTAAGTGAGGGAGCATTTCTACATTCCAAGTAGGTATAGCCCAGGGCAAGGAAGCCAGAGGTTTATTTGTGAGTAAAACAACAAAAAATGGACCTCAAAATCTTATCTCTAAATCAAGTACTCAAAGAAAAGTAACATTTAGAATAGACTGTGAAATGAATGCGGATTAGATAACAAATTTAATTAAAATGTCTTTATGTACGTCAAAAAAAAACAATAGAAAAAACTAGATATCTAAACCCAAATGCCGGTACTATTTTTTAGCTGTTTTGGCCTGGACAGCAACTATACATTTACAGCAATAACTACAGAAATGCCGTGTTTATCATATTATTTAACTTTTAGCTTATATAATTAAAATTGGCTGAATGCCAGTGGTGCAACGTGAGGTAAGTGATGTATGTGGAAACGACGAATTGGCCTCCGAAAAGCTAAGGACAATTTCCACGGAATGTTAAACAAACAACTCATAGCGCCTGTTCTGCAGACACCAACCCAGCAGGTCACATGCACAAACCACACCATGTACGTGATTAGCAGTGACGCCATATATTTCTATCCGAGAAAGTGATCAATTAACTCAACAAAACCAGCGGGTTTAAAATGTGTGACAGGCACACAAACAATCAACGGCGAATTAATGAAATATAAGATTATAAAAAACATGATGTGTTGGCGGGAGGTCTAGCGTTTCCTGCCCGATAACAAGGAAACTCATGAATAGGTTAATTTTAATCTCATTACTTATTATACCTTGTTTGGCAAATTCCAATAATTCATCCTCCAAATGCTGAGAGGAATGTTTGGCATCTGCTAACAGTGTCTCATCTGACCCTACAAGTATATAGTTCACTTCAACCGGTAAAAATAATAATACATAGGTAGGATATGCTTCGTTAGACTGTTCCTTAAACCAGCCACGGACACCAAGGATGTGCAATGACATAATATCATTGTGGATGTAAAACATCACGTAGGCAACCACACAAAAGGAAACCATTTTTAAAGGGATCAATAACTGTTCAACAACATTGAATGATCAAATAATGTATAATTTATGCTAATACATAATAAAATATATTTATAATTTATAGCAAATATCACAAGCATGATGCAGCATGCATGTGATATAAAACACATGCATGCAGTAGACCTAGAGCTGTTGTTCAAAGAAAACAACTGAGCAAGTTTGTGCTGACATCTGATAGAAACAAGTGTGATCAGTGTCAAGCTGTTATAGTAAAAATTTACTTGAAAAAGAAAAATAAAACTATGCATTGTTGGTTGTGTCTATTGTTTCACGCACAGACATTTTGACCAGAGTTGAAGACACTTTAACGTAGATGACAATTACTTGCTGTGCTGTACAAGATTGCACTAGATGAAACAGCCACGAACTACCCATTGGCGAACAATTTGCACTTAGATATTCAAAATTACGCAGAAAGCTACATTGTACTGAATTTCAAACAACGAACAATGGAAGACTGAAAGTTCAACATGCAATCAAATCGTTAGAAGGGTGAATCAGTTAGGTGCTGTGAACTGTGAGTGACATGTGATATGAAGAAATGACCACCAGTGTATGTGGTGACATCTGACCCAGTCATCCGTTGATGCCATCACAAAAACTTCCGAATATTCTTACAGAAAAATGTTACACATTAGCGGTTACAATTGATATTCTATTTAACACCTCACCAATAAATTAAAGCAAAGTAGATTGATTTACAATGATTATTTACAGTCAAAAGTATTACAAAAATATATTGGTTGATTTAAAAAATATTGTGCCTAAAGACGTTTATGTTTTTTTGCTAATTCCCTTCCAATTTATAAAAACCAAATAAAAATAACCATAAAATATATCGTTAATCGTATCAGAAAACGAAAGCATAACACAATTCTACGATGAATAAGAAAGATTAATAATAGAAAGGTGAGCCAACATCTTACTTATATAACCAAATGTGTTCCATACCTGCAGTAGAGCTGTCTGCTTTCTTGTCCATCTGTTTTATCAAAGAGATCTTTTTATTTGGACTGCTTCCTGTAACTGTAGTTCTTAGTCTAACTCCTTTTTGTGGGGATTCCTCTAAGATACAAACAACATGGGATATATATATATATAAGTATTCTGTATGTATAACTATAAGATACAAACAACACTTGATATATATATATATAAGTATTCTGTATGTATAACTATAAGATACAAACAACACTTGATATATATATATATATAAGTATTCTGTATGTATAACTATAAGATACAAACAACACTTGATATATATATATATATAAGTATTCTGTATGTATAACTATAAGATACAAACAACACTAGATATATAGATATATATAAGTATTCTGTATGTATAACTATAAGATACAAGCAAGCAACACTTGATATATATATATATATAAGTATTCTGTATGTATAACTATAAGATACAAACAACACGAGATATATATAAGTATTATGTATTCTGTATGTATAAAGCCTGGTTCACATACATTCCGTAAGTGCTCTCATGTGATCGCAGGCCGTCATACAACTTCGTACGATACACGTTCACACAAATTATAATCGCGTGAAGTATAATCACTCTCTTGACTGGGAGGTAATAAAATCCTGCAGCCCGCCTTCACCGACCAACGATTATATATACTAAATAAATTATCTTTGTTCAATGACCGATCTATTTATTACTTTTAATTCTATTACATTATTATGCATAACATTATTATCAAATATTATTTCATTATTTTCGATTTAATTCATAACCATTTTTCAACGGTGCGTTATTATTTTTTCTACTATCTTCACATATATAATTGTCTTATATATGTATTTAAATCAACTATCATGATATTTTATTCCAAAAATTAATAATAATAATTGACATTGATACTTAAAATTACAACAATAATAATTTTATATTTATTATAATTTTTCGATGGCACTCATGTTTACATGAATAGTCTTGAACTAGCTGTGGTTTTTGAGAAAGAAGGCAAGAAAATTTTACGCACTGTCGTGTGATCTCGCAGAAATATTCCACTGGCTGACCTTTCCCTGCGAGCTTTTGCGACAGCATGCGTCGTCGTAAGAGCTGTGCAAATTCTGGGTTCACATACATGGCGAGCGCTCATATGCTGATCTGCGCTTGCGCTGCCTTGCGAGCTCTTACGACATGTATGTAAACCAGGCTAAACTATAAGATACAAACAACTCTAGATAAATATAAGTCTTACGTATTCTTAAAGGTATACCGTAAGAAACAAACCACACCAGATATATATATACACATATAATGTATTCTGTATGTATGACTACAAGATACAATTAACAGTAGACCATTTTAAAACATTTATAACAAAATGCCGCAAGAATCATACGGAAAAACATTTTGATGTATGGCGCAATACTTGGTGTGGTTGCACACACATAGCTCTGATATATTTGCATAGATGTAAAATATTTTTCCCTAACTACCTCAATCAAAATGAATACGTAATCACAATAACAAACTATTATTGTAATACACTCTCACTATACATTAAAGAGCAGATTTAATTACACCACTACCCCTTTAAGCTAACCAACAAATTATTCTATATAAAATACTTGAAAAGAACCACTAATCAAGAGTTACGTGCCATTTTGGTGAGATTTTAAGGCTATTCCGTGCTTATTACGAATAGAACGTAGTTATGCTAGACTATGGACGTATTTGTAGAAGAGTAGAATAAATCAAACAATATTTCTTCACAAGTCTAAATGAGCGCATTGTATTTAACGTGAGTGTTGGGTCAGAAAAGTTGTATAAGTAAATAGTGCCTGACAACAAGCAACAAGTGATGTTTGTAGCAGTTGATTAATGCCTCCAACGCCCCTTTCACTCCTACTGCACGTGGTGTATAATAAGGGTGCTGTGTACACGCATTACGCCATACAAGGTTAATGCGGAGGCTAACAGGTTTGAGCAGGTGCCATGTGACACATTGCCAAGGCTCGATGTTATGCATACACAACCAACCGTTGACATTCATGTAAGCTGGCTAGATCCGGCTAATAATAATGCTAATAACAAATACCAAACTTGCCCAACCCTTTTTTAAAATGCATGGGTTTTGTTTTGAACAGAATTGAGTTATTCATACGGCAAGTGATGAATGGTAACTGTTGATACAAAGCACATCCAGAGATCAATGGTTTGGATATGGCTGGCCAGAGGTTAATGCAATCACAACTGTTTGTAATATCTGAGATGAGCGAATACTTGGCACGTCCTGTACACATAGCATTCTGCCCCCACCATACTGGGCTTGGTTGCTGTTCAAACAAAACTGTCCACATCTTCAAATCTATGCCCAGCAATAGAACTGACTGGTGCTCACCAATAACCTTACCACACTTGAAACACTATTTTTGCGCAGTCATTAATGCTCCTTAAATACTCAAACAATTGCAGACAAAATTTTATCACGCGCAAATGACGTGATGGCCACATGTTTTTCCAGAATCTATTAATTTCAGAAAGTAAAAGATGATCTTTGTAGCGCGTTGTTGAACACGAAATTGAGAGATTTGTGAGGTTTAGATGACCATTGCAATCCAATAATCCACTGATATATAGACATTTGACAAGATATCTGTCTGGGCCGCGTAGCCATTATAAATAAATGGAGGACAATTAGCGATGATTACTTGTATGAAAGCCAGACAAACAGGATGTTTTACATGCATTCCTCTTTATTATTTACCCTCTTTGGACCAAAAGCATACCTGGGGAAAAGTAATAATTGATGTTTTTTCTTATAAAACAAGAATTGTCTGATTAAGGGAAACCCACCGTCGGTGTCTGCCATGTGGATTAAGATCTGCTCCACCTTGGGACTGGGTACATTGGTGGCGTCTGATTGAGCTTGTGTTGGCGTTACTACAAGGTATAACAACAAATGTAGCTCTGGGTATGTATCAGTACACAGCTGTACTACAAACACATGTAATGGGAGAGAGAGAGATAATGTTATGCAGAGAGTAGGATAAGTCAAACAGTACAAATGTGCTCATAAAGTGCACTAGCTGGTCTCTACAATATACAGTGATTTTGGGTTTACACCAACCAACAGGGCTCTGAATACAAACAACTTGTACTAACCTGCTACAGCATTTCTACCATTACCATGTTGGAATACACAGTGAGGTTTCTGGCAACCAGCAGGTTGTGATTCCCAGTAACAAGGTATGGTTGACCTGTTTACCTACAGCAAAGGTCAAGGCTATCACACTAAAACTAGACTCCAAGAAGGAATTTTTTTATTAGTGCTATAGTAAACAATGCTAATTTATAGCCTGAAATTTAAATTATTCTTGATTCAACCTTACAATAAATACGCTGTAAAGTGATGATACACAAACCGTAAATTAATCTCAATTGGTTTGAAATTTGGGCTGTATTTTACTAATTAACCCAAAATAAAAATCATAGAAAACAAAAAATAAACAATAATAATTACTCTAACAAACACTCAAAGACGAAGATGACATCATGCAGAAGCCATCAAAGCATTAAAAAATCTCTTTTAGAAACATTTTAACTTTTTTTTATAACAACTAGAATCTTATTATTCATAGCATTTATATAAATGGGTATGAAGTGTCGGATGTCAAGCAGCTGGAGATACCTGTATCCTCATATGTCTATATTCACAGTGCTTTTTCAAGCATCTCCCAAACTCCCAATCTTCGCATATAGTCTCAGTTCCTCTAGATAACGGCTCATGACGGAAGGGGCATGTGGATCCCTACAAGCAGTAACTAGCACTACATCATAAATGACAGCTAACACAATACACGACAAAAATAGTTGAGAAATCTCTGCTAATTTCTGATTAGAATATTGCTCACCAACATGGAGCCCAGACGAGGCCTGTGCGGTCAACATGAAAGAGAAATTTAACTTAAGATGTCAGTAACATAGCTTTGCATGTCACACCCGCATAAAAGTCTTGAATATAAATGGGCACAAAAGAACGCGGCTCCACTGTACTGACCAGGACCACGCCAACAAAAATTCCTCGGCCAAAACTTAAAACCAAGTGAGATTACACCAACCCTCCGAGGTAACATTATTTGGCATACGAATACAAAATCGTGTAAACGCAATCGGTTCAAAATTTTTTGCACGAAAAATAAACACGAAAAATAAGTAAACAATAGAATAACCAATACTTTGAAACCGCATTAAAACATATTAATGTGAAACTTGCATCAATTAACGAGTTCGGTTGCTAGCCGACCGACCACTAATACTGATTGCGAGTAAGGGAGGATCCCGACACACCTGAATATCTAATGTACAATTAGTGTAGAGCAGAGGCCTAGATCTACACATCTCAAACCTGTGTAGAGTGTATCTACATACAAGTGTCACTCAACAAATTATAAGTTTTCGTAGAAAGAATTCGGCTATTTTACAAAATATTACATAAAAAAATACTACGAAAAAAATTACAAAAAACAAAATATTTTTGGTGTTTAAATTATTCAAAAGCAATAAATGATTTGGCAGTGAACCAGTTAGGTTTGACAGCCAGCACTTGTCACCCATATCTGGCAACATCGCCGAGCCTAGAAATGTTTGTTGTTATTCATAATCAAGCTAAAATAATTAGAGCTCAATCTATGTTGTGATGTACCTCTTGACACGGCGGTACAAACCAAACCTCCCCGCAAAACTGTATGTTAAATATTGGAACCTCACTGATCTTTTTTAGAATATTCACTATCCTTTCCAGTAAATAATCATTGTCATCAATTACACACAGACTAGTAACTAATAATAGCACTACTGTTAGCTAGAGGTAAACAACACCTGGGTTATCGATGGGAACTTATATCAAAAGTCTGCTATTACATTTTTATATTATATAGTTTATAGTTGATAATGTTTCAAACACTTTTAATACACAGAGCCAGTGAAAGCTTGATGGTGAAGTCCACATTCATTGAGTAATGTTTATGTTATGTAGGCAATATAAAATTAAAAATAGAAAACCTTGTAGCTTGCAGCAACGTTTTGTAACATTCATTTTATCATTGTTTATCCTTGTTTGAAATTCTGTTTACAATACAATTTTTCATTATATCTTTCATTTGCCAGTTTCTACTAATGCCATCAATCTATGTATGCAACTAGACAACATAGAGCACACAACTTCTAATTAAACAATTTTTTGCACAAGCTAGAGCCAGACTTCCTCCAACTAATGATACGCAGTCGTACAAGTGACTGCAACAATGCGGTATACATGGCTTAAAACTTTTCGTAATGTACTTGGTCACGAATTCATCTTGCATTTACATATTATTGCGTCAGTAAACGAACAAGAATTAGCATTAAAATTCAAAATTAAAATTATCACTTGTAATGCACTTTTACAGAGCAATGTGCATATCTTCTGTATTTGTTGGGAGTACGTGACAGCACAGGGCATGCCACAACAACCAACCTTGACACCTGGCCTCTAGGCAAGGTAATACAGAACACACAACACATGTTGACTAGAGGGTACCACTTCACATTAGTATTCATGAGTAAAACAATTTAAAAAAATAAATTGTAACTTAGAACAAACATTTCTCAAATAGCATTTAGATACTTAGTGGGGCTCTATCTGCATCGCTCAGCAACACTAAAATCAACGTTTCCACGAGACAAATAAAAAAATTTCAGAGTGTTACAAAGTTGAACTAGCCAATTATTCATTAACTCGAGTCCTCCATACCTGTATCTAACTCGGTCTTGTTTAAGCAGCAAATACTTGGCTATTCTATTCGATTCTCCAAGCGACTGAGGCATGATTATGCTTGATCGTTTCATAATAAGACCCGTGGTTTGTGTTTTTTTTAATTTGCTCGTGTTTTTTTATATTGCTCATAAATAAATATCAAAGGGACTGCCAACCCAATTATGACTCATGGACACAAATTCATCTCCACTACTGCAGATGTAGTATTAGTAGAAACCACTAATAAGTAACAAAAGGAAATATAATAATCAGATAATGATTAAGTGAAAATTGTAACAGGTGGGCGAAGAAGAGGATATTCATTAATCTCTTTGAACAACCTTACACGGTATCTACATCCTTTCAGTCTAAATAGTGTACAAAGAATAGAAGGAGATGAGAGGAAAGACATGATATATTATTTTATTTTTTTTCATTATAAAAAAGTAAAAGACACTATTTACGAAGTATCAACATAACATGAGTATGCAGTTTATCTATGCAGTTTAAAACTACGTATTAAAGGTTCTATGCCATAGATGTGTGATGGAATTTTAGGTGATCTTTTAACAAGAACACTGTTCTGGAGTTGTGCTCTCGTAAATCATATTAACAGTATGAGAGCAACAGATGCTGACTTGTTCGCAGTTTACTTTTACATGAAACTGTTTAGATAAAGTCATAATCATTTTAGCAAAAGAATTGGCTTATTTGCAAAAGAAGAGGGCCTACATAGAATAATCCTTGACTTTCAAAAGTGCAAAACGTGAGGATTGCAAACGCTTTTAGATTTTTTGAAGGCGATTTAAATAAGGCAGTATGGTTATCGTTGGTAAATCTGCTATTATGTACACACTGACATTAACGTGAAATGTTATATTGCTAATATCTCAAAATGTACAGTTTATAAAATAAATTTTAATTTGGCAATTACTTAGACATTGTGATCATTATAATTTAGGACTCATTTGTGAACAGCAATTGCCAAACTTGTATTTTCGGTGACATGATTTTAACAACGACTATTATAAAATCTGAGTTAAAAACGATTTGACAAAAAATTGGAGCAAAGTGAGATAAAAATAAATTATAATCTTAAAAAATAATTAACAAATATAATTAGCTTAGCTTTGAATATTTTCTTGTAATACCTTATTACCTATGTACCAATCTTCGATACTTGAAAAAAGACAACTTGGTAGAGTGAATTCACTGTAAACCACTTGTATGGTACATTTACAGTAGTTGTTTGCTCCTTATTTGAGAGGACAACTCCTAATTACAAACTACTGAGGGGTAAGATATATAAACCTAAACACTACCAAAATCAAACTCCCACCTGAACCGCTCTTGATTGTGTGGGTGTTTTCTTTGGAGATGGAAGTGTTTTTCAATAGCTACCTACAGTATTCGACCCTGCTAACCAAAAAAGCTGTGCTAGCTAAGTAAAACAATAGCAATAACAATGACAGCTTACAAAATATCCAACAATGTTCTCACACCAATGCCACAAACTTTGCCACGAGAGGGTGACTAATAATATACTTGGCTGAGTATTGCAAATAGATAGTTATAACGGTCACCTTTTTACAAGAAGAGTAGTAGTAGAAGTAGCAGTCATCTCCCTCTTGAGCCATGGCTGCAGTGCGTAAACCTGTCAGTGGTCAAGTATATTCAACACATATCAATTGTTGCACACTAACAGTTCATTTACTACCCTTGCCATTATCTGCAGCCCCTTGCTCATCTAGCAGCGTAACTAGAAACAGAAAATAAGAAATAACAAATGAATTGAGCAAGGCAGATGAATTAATGATGCATGACTATAAAGTTCTTACAACTCAATTTTCAGGTTCAAAACTTTGCAATATTGAAGTGGAAGCCCCTTTCTCTTCTCAACATTGACAGAAGCTATTGCAGCATATTGTAAGTAGCTGCGGCACAATAAGTCAATATACCAATTGATAAACTGTGAACCAACCAGCCTAAATAGATTACATGGATTAAATTAAACATCCCTTTAACTAGATACTTCTTGGCAAATTACTACAGAATAATAAATACTAAATCCTCACCTATATGTTGCTTCCCAATGCAGACTTTCGGCCCTTAACAACTCCTTCACACTATTTTTTAAATTTTTGTATAAAATGATAGAAGTAAAACATTTGACTTAAATAAAAATGTGTCAGTTAGAAGAGATTTTCTATTTAAATGGAGAGTTTCAACTTAAAATATTGAAAATCTCAACGTTTTTCAAACGCATTGCTGCCACGCAACTATTTTTTTAGGCATTTATTCAATCATTCTTATAAATATGTTTTTCATTGAATAAAGAGAAGCATCATAGTGAAACCACATCCCTATTATTCATCAACTCATCACCACAATACAACTCTTTTCCTTAAATTTTATCTATTAATCCATAATAATCCGGTGTTTTTCCATTAAGGGTTGTATAATACTACAAGGTAATAGCTAGATTTACTTAGGAGAGGTCCTAATAATGGTGAAAACAATTAATGTTGTTCTTTATTATCATAATAATGGGTGTGCTATTAATTATCTACGTTGATTTTCCCTGTTATGAAGTTCAAGAAAAGATGCTTTTTTTATTATATAACACCACCAACTTGAACTTTGGCAATGACAAATAACTACTACTACTATTATCAACAACTACTTCATGTTCAATCAATTATTATTACTGTTATTATTATTATTATACTTATTATTTAAGAAGAAATGAAAACAACCAATTTTATTACTTCATAATAATAATAAATATTTATTTTATTTATTAAACAAATTATTATTATTAATTTATTATTAATATAATTATTATAAATAATAAATAAATATATTATTATAATAATAATAATTCGTATTAATTGTTATATTGATTGAATTGATTCAATAAGATAATAATAATTAATTAATTAATAGCTGACTACTACTACTACTACACAGGCTCAGCCAATCAGTAAAAACTGTCCATCATCATCAGGCAACAAAAAAATAAATAAACGTTATAGAAAGCAACAACAACTACTACTACTACTACTACTGTTGTAAGTAACTAAGTCTACAACAACTACTACTACTAGCTAGCTAGCACTGAACAACAGCAACGACGATGACGAAGAAGACTCGAGCCGATGTGATGATGAGCAGAAGAATTGTAGCAGTAAAACATGTAACCATATGGTTTGAAGTTTCTATTCTTTTACAGAAAAAATAGCCTTTTACTATTGTTCAACAACATAATTGTTGCAATTAATTATTGTAAAACATAATATTGTAAAAATAACAATTATTATGATGCTGTTTAGCAAAAATCTTTTGTCGCAAAAATAATCCGGAAACACATAATTGGTCTATGCACGCACAAAACTTTGCGTGCATTCAATTTCTTAGCACAAAATATAAAAAGCATAGAGAAAATCTATAGATAGATATATACATGACTAGGTAACGCATCTGTTAAGTTGCTCCATAGTTCATTGAATTTGTAAAACGTTAAGATACTCAGGCACCACATTTTGTGGAGTCGAAAAATAATAAAAGAGCGTGCGGCGCAGAGGTGAATGTGCTAATGCTAAAATATTATTATAGTTTATAAAGTCACATGTACCACTCTGGCCTAAATCAATGTGCAAGCAAATTATTTTGAAAGATGGTGCAAGTTTGCATAATATTATATCCGCCCAGTGTAACCATATTCTTACACCGGTTCATAATTATTATTAATTTATTTAATTGGAGCATCAACAACAACAACAACAACAATAATAACAATCACAATATTATATTATTTATAATAAATAATAATCATCAATCAATCAATGAATCATGATGATTCATTGATTGATTGATGATGATTATCATCATTCATTCAACAGTAATTATTATTATATTATTATTATTATTGTACAGGAAGAATCCGCGACCCACCTGTAACATAAACCAAGGACAGTAACAACGCTACATATCACATCTATCCTAGCGATTCTATTTAGTACTTTTATTTTTATCACGTGCATCGATGTATATAATCTCGACGCCATATTTATTAGTTATCGCATGTTGTTATTTTTACGAGGCTGTATGTTAGCACCGCCTCTTGGGTACTTAAGTACAATTTTTGCTCCAGACTAATCAGTATCCACCTGGAGACTCACTGTTTTTATTCTATGCAAGAATACATGCAGCAATACTCTTTCAAGCTCTATACTTGATTCACTTTGGACAGACGACTATACTACTGCTCTATAAGATAACCGCTCCGACGGCGTTCAAGCCTGAGTAGCAATTGGTGTTATCCGACGACAGTAGCCGACGACAGCTCTGCTAGACAGACAGTAACTTCCAGTACTCTTCCCCCAGCTGAAATGCTGACGGGTAGAGGCCGGTAAGCCTATCTGAGCTACAGACTGTCGAGACAGACGAACAGCCTGCTTGCCTAGAGGTAGTGCAGGTAGCTACCGATATAACTAGTAAACAGTTATAGAAAAATCCTGCACATTGGTGGCAGCAGTGGGATCTGCGAATCCCTCGACAAGGACCTCTAGGACAAGGCAAGAACAGGCATCAGACCATGGCCAACAGACGACGGGCCGCGAGCGTCGACCGTGATCCTACTGCCAGGATCATGGGACAACTGACGAATATCCTAGACAGACTAACAGACGCCCCCCCAGCAACGACCTCCTTCAAGGCTCCTACGTACGATGGTACTGGGGATGTCCAATATTTCATCCAACGCTTCCAGGAAGTGTCGGAAGCAAATAATTGGGCACCCGCGACGGCCATCATACACCTGAGGCAGTCCCTACAAGGGAAGGCACAACAGTGCGGGAGGGGAGAGACGATGTGGGCGATTGTGGACGCCCTAAGAGCAAGCTTCGGACTCACTCGACGAGAAGCTAGGGCCAGACTGTCCGGCTACCGAAAGGAGCCCCGACACTCCCTAAGAGAGCACGCCCTAGCTATAGAAACCCTGGTGGAGGCTGCCCATGACGACTCCGCCCGTATGCAACGGAATGAATACGCTCTGGAGCATTTTCAAAATACGCTGGGCAACGCCTACCTACAGAGGCACCTCCTGGCCATACAGCCGACCTCCCTGGAGGCAGCTGTAAAAGCAGGTAATGAGTACCTGCAGATACAGCCGACCTACGCTGGACCAAAAATACGGACAGTAGAGATGGAGGAGGAGGAGGAGTGCCAACAAGTCAAGACAAAAGAGACAACCCCTGGAGTAGAGGCTCACCTAGCGACACTGGCCAAAGCTCTCAGCGACCTCACACAGCAAGTGGCCGATCTCAAGGCAACCCAGCCAGACGGCGCAACCACTCGACCACCCAAAAGAGTCATTAAATGCTGGAAGTGCCAGAAGCTGGGACACACCCAGAGAGAATGTCGTCAAGACACATACCAGGGAAACGCAACCGGCCCGCAGCAGTAGGGAGACCTATTGGCTGCAGATGGGCCCCTAGAACCAAGAAGCCAGACAGGTCTGGAAGACGGACCCAAGATGGGTGGCAAGAGGTGAGGCGTCCGACCTACACCCCACCCCCACCACAGCCGGTAGCGGTTCAGACCCAGAACAGGTTTACCAACCTGTCCACCTTAGAAGGAGACTCATCGGACGATGAGGAAACCCCGCCAGTCCCCACCAGGACGCACCCCAAAAGGAAGAAGCCAACCGAGCAGTGGCGAAGACAGGGACAGACTCCTGCCCAGCACAGGAGAGAGCCCCAAGTACCGCCTGGACTGCTAGCAGAGGCCACTCCCTTCACGTCGTGCGTGAACCAGATGGAGAGACCACATAAGTCCAGCTATTATCTGCCGGGCAAGGTGGAAGGGAAGACCGTAACCTACCTGATAGACACAGGTTGCAACACCAACCTGCTATCAAAAAGCGTGTACGACAAGCTACCAGACAGCCGGAAAGCCACACTACAAGAGTACGACTCCCATGGTTTAATGGCAGATGGGACTAAACTCCCATTCTACGGTCTGCTCAGTGTGTCAGGACGAGTACGGTCTGTGGCGTATACAGAGACGTTCGTCGTCACGCAGATTAGCGAGGACGTCATCCTGGGGATGCCGTTCTTGGCTAATCAGAAGTGCCGTATGGGCTTTGATCAACCAGTGCTGGTCATGCAGGACCGGGAGCTGGTGTGCACCGACCGTTATGGGAGGGCACTGATCTCCAAAGTCCAGGTGCTTCGGAAAACAGAGATCCCCCCACAGACAGAGGCTACCATACCGTGTCACCTTACCGCACGGAGCTACTGTCCACAGGGTGTGATCCAGAGTTTACCAGGGAGCCTACCTTTGGCTACGAGCGTAAACTCGCCGGATGAACAAGGACGGGTGTTGGTCCGATGCCTCAACCCTACCCCGAACGTGATAAGCCTACCAGCTGGCGAGGTTATCGGAACGTTCACGGGGGTAGCGGCCGATGAGGTGCAGCAGACCACACCCGGGGTCCCAACCGGGTCGGACCCGACAGGTTCACCAGTACCTGACCACTTGGTGGAACTGTACGAGCAGGCGAGCAGAGGGTGCAAGGA
Source organism: Cryptosula pallasiana (assembly GCA_945261195.1). Lineage (NCBI taxonomy): Eukaryota > Metazoa > Bryozoa > Gymnolaemata > Cheilostomatida > Cryptosulidae > Cryptosula > Cryptosula pallasiana. The sequence continues at coordinate 4,448,511 of OX183141.1, read as the reverse complement.
CGAGCAACAGATGGAACAGTTGAGGGGATTGCTTAGGAAGTACGAGGCCGTGTTTAGCAGGAATAGCGGAGACATCGGCCGTACTGACCTTGTAGAGCATGCCATTCCAGTTGCCGAAGGCACCAGACCGGTTCGGTTGCCTCCTCACAGGCTGGGGCCTGAGAAAGAGGCCGAAGCTGAACGGCAAGTAAAAGACCTGCTAGAGAAGGGGCTGATTGAGCCCGCAGACGGGGCATGGAGTTCCCCGGTGGTGCTTGTACGCAAGAAAGACAGCACGTGGCGGTTCTGCATCGACTACCGGAGGCTAAACGATGTCACTAGGCAGGACGCCTATCCTATACCTAGGATAGACGAGTCCCTTGACGCCCTAGCTGGCAGCAAGTATTTTAGCACGTTGGACCTGACCAGTGGATACTGGCAGGTGCCGCTCGATGCAGACGCCAGGGAGAAGTCGGCATTCATCACCAGGAGTGGACTGTGGCGTTGGAAGGTGCTGCCCTTCGGGTTGACTTCAGCCCCCGCCACGTTCCAGCGTTTGATGGAACGCGTGCTACAAGGGCTGCACTGGAAGACGCTGCTGCTCTACTTGGATGATGTGATTGTGATCGCACCCGACTTCGAGACGCACCTGCAGAGGCTGGGAGAAGTGTTGAGTAGGCTGCAACAGGCCAACCTTAAGGTCAAGCCGTCCAAGTGCGAGCTACTGCAGCAACGGGTCAAGTACCTAGGGCATGTAGTGAGTGCGGAGGGCGTCGCCACTGACCCGGAGAAGGTACAAGCCGTAGCCGAATGGGCACCTCCCCGAGACATCAAAGGACTGCAAGCTTTCCTCGGTACAGCAGGGTACTACAGGCAGTATCTGCCTGGGTACGCCACCACTGCTAAACCCTTGACTGTCTTGACCAGCAAGGACACCCCCTGGAAGTGGGGAGAGGAAGAGCAAGTGGCCTTTGAGCGCCTGAAGCAGGGACTCGTGCAAGCACCAGTACTAGGCTACCCGGACCCTGCCAAGACCTATATCCTGGACACGGACGCAAGCGCCGTTGGATTAGGGGCAGTGCTGTCGCAGGTACAGAACGGACAGGAGAGGGTCATTGCTTACTATAGCAAGACCCTAGCACCCGCCGAACGGAACTACTGCGTGACTCGGCGCGAGCTACTGGCTGTCGTAAAGGCAGTCAAACACTTTCGACCGTACCTCTACGGCCGAGAGTTCAAGCTCCGCACCGACCACGCCTCCCTAAGGTGGCTGTGCCGGCGGAAGGAGCCGTCCAACCAGATTGCGAGGTGGCTGGAGATTCTCGCCGAGTTTGTATACAAACTCGAGCACAGGGCTGGCAAACAGCATGGGAACGCTGATGGGTTGAGCAGACGCGAACCTTGTATGGACTGCCGTCAGTGCAGTGCCATAGAGCAGCGTGATGGTGGGCCAACCCATGCTGAACTTGCCAGGGCCCCTGGACCAGAACTCCAGTTAGCGAGGCCTCCTCTCTCAAAGGACGGACTACCCCGAAACCGGCCAGACGACCCTGTACCCTTGAAGAGCCTAGCAGCGAAGGCAGATACACCAGGACTGTGTGTGGTCACCAGTATGGAACTGGTTGAACAACAGCGTACCGGCCAGAACCCGGTAGCCAGAATGTACCAAGAGATCAGCGGTGGCAGGCCAGTGACCAAGAGAGAGTTGGAAGAAGGGAGTAGAGAGCTGCGGGCGCTCCACGGTCGCAGAGAAGCCATGGCAGTACAACCAGACGGCACTCTGACCATGAAAATAGCCCCCAAAGGTCGAACCAGACTATGTGTAGTCTGCCCGTCGTCCCGACGCCAACAGGTGATATGGGAGACGCATGGGCTGTCCCATGCCGGTGTGAACCGCACCCGAAACCGAGTCCAACTCAACTGGTACTGGCCAGGGATGTCTGCCGAGGTACGAAGACTGGTCAAGTCCTGTGAGGTCTGCCAAGTGGCCAAGAGAGGGGGAATACAGCCAGTCCAGGAGAGACAGAGGTTGTTCGCCGGCAGGCCGTTCCAGAAGGTAGCCGTGGACCTGGTGGGACCTCTCCCCGAGACCAGACGGAAAAATAAGTGGATCATGGTATTATCCGATCACTTTACACGATGGCACGATGCCATCGCTATTCCGGACGCCACCGCCCCCACGGTCGCCACGGCGCTGGATGAACGGGTATTCTGCTACTGGGGATTGCCAGAAGAGCTCCACTCAGACCAAGGAGCACAGTTCGAGTCGCGACTCATGGCGGAGCTCTGTGTCCTGTGGAACGTCGATAAGACACGTACCACACCCTACCACCCACAGGGTAACGGGGTAGTGGAGAGGCAGAACCGGACACTGGGGGACTCCTTACGGACGCTCCTGCTCAGACGCGGACAAGAAGAATGGGATCTGCTGCTGCCCCAGATAATGAGGGCGTTTCGCGGCACCCCACACTCCGCAACGGGGGAGACCCCAAACTATCTCATGCTAGGTCGGGAAGTCAGGCTGCCCGACCAGCTGGACGGTAGGCCCGCAGACACCGACAGACAGTTAGTGACTGAGTACGCCCTCCAAATGCAGGCAGACCTAAAGGCAGCCCACGATCTGCTCAGAGAGCAACAAGTGGAGATCCGACAAGACGATACCGAGGAGCCACCACTCTACATACCTGACGACCTGGTCGTGTTAGAGAACAAAAGGAGGGTAAAGGGCAGTAACCCTAAGCTACAACCCACCTTTGTTGGGCCATATCGGGTAGTAGAGGCCTATCCCAACCATACATATCGGATAGAGAAGGACGGACAGACGTCCATACAAAACGAGCGGCGCCTGAAGGAGTACCGACCCTGCCACGAGCCCGCAGGAAGGGCACCCACCAATAGAGAAGCCGCCCTGCGCCCCAACATGAAGGGTACGGTTAGGCGAAGAGGTCGCCCCCCTGCGGCCGGTATAAGGCAACCTCCAGATCCTGGTACCCAACCACCAGAAATCAGAAAGGTTCCAGAGGCCAGGGGGACCGCCCAAGCAAACCTACCAGCACGAGAGCACCAGCTAAGTCAGTTACCAACACTCATAGAGCAGGCGGCTAGGCAAGCCGGGTTCCAACCCCCCACAGACAGAGGGTGGGAGGCAATACCCCCCAACGACACAAGGCTAAGCCGACACGAACAGTGGGAGAGAGACAGGGAGTGGCCAGAGTTACCAGATAATGGTGCACTTAGTCCGCCTCCCCCTCCAAACCCCACTGCAGTAGAAGCTACAGCCGACAACCCAGGACCAGAGCCGATGGCAAACGATGCCACAGAAAATCACCCAGCCAGAGAAGAAGAACTGAACATCAGTAGAAACCCAACAGAGACAGGCAGGCCCAAGAGGAATACCAAGCCGCCGTCAAAATTGGCTGACTACCAATGTTATCAGATGGCCAACGAAGAGCCACACCGACGAGACAACTCATTACTATCACCCACAGTAATGGAACAATGCCTAGCACTTTCAGAACATAATAATATCCCAAAAAATACGTTATTGGAATTAAAACGATGTTCTGAAGGTAAGGCATTGCCAACATCACTAGAAAATGCGAAAGAATATTGGAAAAAATTAGCCACACAACAAACAAATAAATTAAATAATAAACTCACCTCTCACGACGATGCCAAAACCTACGACGACGAACAGACGCCAAGGGAAAACAACACCCAACATAACTCTAGTACTAGAGTGCCGAAGGATAGTTCTATGTACAATAGACCACTTGTAACACCAAGTCCCGCGGCTAAGTATTCAGGCGATGACGTAGAAAAGGCAACCACGTGGGCTGATGACGTCGGAGAGAAGAGTACAGAACCCTCCAATCAACAAGTGGCTGGCCTCACTCAGCGGCAAACTTGTTCTCCACAGAACAAGGAGCTGTCACTTGGCAGCAGAATCTCAAGCAGTACACACGAGCTAGCACTACTCCCTACAGAAGAACTAATTATTATAGCAACGACAGCTGTGGAAAAAATGAAGCAGCGAAAACAAAGCAAAGTAGACGTATCATTAGAGGAGGATGCTGCCATTGCAGAACAAATAGTCGGCGAAGAATACCTAATGCAAGTGGCAAGTGAGCTGGAAAAGAGGCAGCCCCCATGCACCAACCGTGTTGCTACCAAAGAAGAGATGCACACTACAAGGCAGAAACAACTGGTAGTGCAGGTAAGCCAAGTCGCTGTCGCCGACGAGCCAAGAGAGGTTAAACAACTGGGCGAAAGTACGGCACCCCGTACTACGTGGTTGTCGACCAAGACGCTTACAACTCTCAAAAACATTATGACGAAGATAGAAGGTGCTGAAGATGAGTGGAGGTGTGACATGTGTAATTATACCAACGCACGCAAGCGAGTAGTATATCACACACATCAACACTTTGTGTTTTATTTTTGCACTTGTGGCAAAAAGTCAGCGTCGAGAGATGCGCTGCGCAAGCATATAACTAAGCAGAATAAATCCACAGCTCACGGAGGACCTCTAGCACCCCTGTATGAGGTGGATGCCGATTCATATCTAGAATTCGCCCGTTTTATGACGTGGCCCCAGCCACCCCCCTTTGGGCGGCCACTACCAGTATCAGAACAGAAGGCAAACCCAACACCCACACACAAACGAGCCACCTCCATCCAGGACAGGCTAGGAGCACCTACACAGGCGAGTAGCCCCATCAAGAAACTGCCCAGAGAAGCATCGCCCTACTACCGACCAAAAAAGGTAGAGTCCACAGCAGAACAAATACGTCGTACCGTAAAGCTCAGTCAACAACTGGACAAACAAACAGATAGACGTAGAGAGGCGCATAGAAGGGCCGAATCTACTGCCTCTGCCCACCGACGGCACAGGGACGTGACACCAGTCACACTACGCTCAACGGTGGAGTATGCCGCCCCCAGACAGAGAGAGAATAAATACCGGCTAGAGCAAAGAGAGAGAGATAGACGGCTGGAGAGGAAGAGAGTGGAACTTGACCAGCTAACTGGAGATGCATATAAGTTGCTGCGCCAGGCCCAGGGAGTAAAAGACGAAATTAGAGACCTGGAAAGCCACGTGAACAAGTAAATAGCGGACTTTGTGACAACCAGTCACTGAACTCATATTTAGTACTTACCTTATTTATCTACTTACCCCTGTATATTATCCCGTGTGCTACCTAAACATATCTAAACGACATTGCTGTTCTATGTACGTTTGCCAACAAATGTATAGTATATTTTTATTTAGTATATACATTTTATCCATGCATATTTTTCTGTCTCCCTGTACTGTCACATTGGTCCCCTACGTCGACCAATGGAGGGGGCTGTGTACAGGAAGAATCCGCGACCCACCTGTAACATAAACCAAGGACAGTAACAACGCTACATATCACATCTATCCTAGCGATTCTATTTAGTACTTTTATTTTTATCACGTGCATCGATGTATATAATCTCGACGCCATATTTATTAGTTATCGCATGTTGTTATTTTTACGAGGCTGTATGTTAGCACCGCCTCTTGGGTACTTAAGTACAATTTTTGCTCCAGACTAATCAGTATCCACCTGGAGACTCACTGTTTTTATTCTATGCAAGAATACATGCAGCAATACTCTTTCAAGCTCTATACTTGATTCACTTTGGACAGACGACTATACTACTGCTCTATAAGATAACCGCTCCGACGGCGTTCAAGCCTGAGTAGCAATTGGTGTTATCCGACGACAGTAGCCGACGACAGCTCTGCTAGACAGACAGTAACTTCCAGTACTCTTCCCCCAGCTGAAATGCTGACGGGTAGAGGCCGGTAAGCCTATCTGAGCTACAGACTGTCGAGACAGACGAACAGCCTGCTTGCCTAGAGGTAGTGCAGGTAGCTACCGATATAACTAGTAAACAGTTATAGAAAAATCCTGCACATTATTATATAAATAATAATAATTATTTATTATATATTATTATTTATTTATTATTATGATTATTATTATTATTGAAAGCAACAACAATTATAGTAATAATAATATATATTAAATAATAATAATAATCATTATTATATATTCTTTCTATTATTATTATTATTAATTGTTAAACTTACTTATTGATTATTTTATTACTATTAATATTATATTAATAATAAAATAAATAATATAATTATTTATTGTTTATTATTATTATAACAATATTATTATTATTATAGCTAATGCAAATCAGGCTTTGGACATTAAAAATTATATCATGATGATGATGATGTAGAATGATATCTCGCAGCCACAACAATGGTGTCAAATTTGTTTGCCTCGCATTTGTTTAATTTTATAGTTGCTGAAAAAAACGTATTTTGAAGATTGCACAACAACAACAACGTTTGTTGTTCACCCAAATTATTCTGTTTTAGTTCGTTCTAAATGCAGACGATTTTAAACCTTATTACTGTTGTTACATTCATGTGGAATCAGTGATTCTTAATAATCGGGCGTGCATTGTTGTTGTAGTGCGGTGGTAACTTGCTTCATTATAAGATGTAAGAAATTTTACGTTTTTATCTGGAAAGGACTGCTATTAAATCTATTTTATACTGTCATATGTTAATGATCTATAATAAATAGCGTACAGAAAATGGCCCCAGCTAGCCCAAGTTTAACCGTTGTATGTTGCGCAGCTCTATTATCAGAGGACAACTCCCAGCCCGTCACCTACAGGAGGAACAACTGCTCTTTGTGAAGAGCTATCCAAAATCTGTGTACCTGACGTGTATTTTACTCTTTTTTACACTAGTCGATATCTTATATAACCAGATTATTGTTACACCTATTTATGTTGCCCTGTATTAGCCACCCTTTTTTCATATGTTGTACAAAGGCTACATGCAGACAAAGGACGTTATGTAATCTTTTATGTAAATACTGGCTGCTGCTGCCTCACAACACAGATTAGTCGAAGGAGCACAGACAGAAGTGACGAAGAATAAAAGCTAGACTACTCTCACACACTCTCTTTCTCTCTTATTGCTTACATAAAGACAGCAATACCTACTGCAATAACAGAAGTCTTGCAATAGATTACAAGCCTGCAAAAGCACTTAGTCCAGCGCATAGTCCCGCACATAGCCCAGCACGCAGTCCAGCTATGCTGGCTTGCACTACTAACAAGTAGTGCCTGCTCAGGCTACTGAACCGCAATTTGCAGTCTAGTCAGATACTGAGGAGGTGCAGGTACCTGCTACCTAGTGAAATGCACACCACTAAAAAATCCTACACATTGGTGGCAGCGGTGGAATCTGAAGAACCCCACACAGCATCCCTTAGAAGACTAGAAGCCTGCTGGAGACGAGATGGCGACACGGACACAGAGCATGAATCGAGACTCGTCCGCTAGAGTGCTGGGAACACTGACAAGCATATTGGAAAAAATGTCAGACAATTCCATCAGAGAACACTTCAAACCACCGGAATTTGACGGCACTGGAGATGTCCAGTATTTTCGGCGAAGCTTCCAAGAAGTCTCAGAAGCAAACCAATGGCAGCCAGCAGTGGCTGCCATACACCTTCGTCAGGCACTAAAAGGGAAGACCTAGCAATATGGCAGAGGGGAAACCCTCCGGTCCATCATGGACTCCCTGCGATCCAGCTTTGGACTAACCCGCAGAGAAGTGCGGTCAAAGCTATCAGGCTATAGGAAGGAAAACAAGCACTCACTTCATAAGCATGCAATGGCCACTGAAAGGCTCATTGGGGCAGCGTACGAAGATACTTCACAAACACAAAGGGAGGAGTATGCATTAGAGAGCTTCCAAAACTCCCTGGGCAACACTTATCTCCAGCGACACCTGCTGGCCATCCGGCCATGCTTCCTAGAAGACGCAGTTTGTGCTAGTAACGATTATGAACAGGTGTGCACCGGGTGCACCAGCCAGCAACAAATGGGAGAACTGAGGGAGTTGCTCAACCGGTATGAGGTTGTGTTCATTAGACACAGTGGAGAGATTGGTCGCACCAAGTTGGTAGAGCACTCCATTCCCGTTGCGGATGGCAATAAGCCTGTACAGCTGCTTCCCCACAGGTTGAGACTTGAGAAAGAGGCAGAAGCTGAGAAGCAGGTCAAGGACCTGCTGGACAAAGATCTGATTGAGCCTGCAGATGCGGCCTTGAGCTCCCCCGGGGTCTTCGTACGAAATAAGACAAGACTTGGCGTTTCTGTGTGGACTACAGACGATTGAATGTCGTGACCAGGCAGGATGCATATCCCATTTCCAGGACGGATGAGTCACTGCACGCCCTGGCCGGCAGCAAGTATTTTAGTATGCTCGACCTGACCAGTGGATACTGGTAGGTCCCCCTAGACACAGACGCCAGAGAAAAGTCAGCCTTCATCACCAGGAGCGGACTATGGTGGTGGAAAGTGCTCCCCTTAGGGCTAACATCAGCCCCAGCTATGTTTCAGCGGTTGATTGAGCGGGTGCTCCAGGGGCTACACTGGAAAGCTCTACTATTGTACCTCGACGATGTTATAGTCTTCGCCCCGGACTTCAAAACCTACCTGAAAAGGCTAGGAGAAGTGCTAAACCAATTGCAGAAAGCCATAAATATTCATAAATAATAACTTTTTCGAGCAATTTCCTTTAAAGGGTGTCATTCACACCTTTCTGAATTGAAAAAAATAACTACATAGCTGTGTTCAGCATACTCTCTTTGACTATGCTACCAATTTTTAAAGTTGTAAACCTACTGGAGCCTTCACAATAGGCTGGCAAGTAACATCATCTCTAGCTACCACTTGAAAACCAATCTTTTGCAAACCCTATGAAACGTGACGTCACGCCGCCGGTGTGCATTTGTTTTTATAGCGAGTCGTAATTAATTACTTTTGGTTAGCCAATAGACCAACAAACCATTTGGGGGTCCGATCAATAACCTTGGTGCCAAAGTCCATAGCTTATTGCCCAAGTATGTGATTACTAGCGTGGCATGCTTGGCTACCCATGCTTGCTCAGTGAATGCTTTACAACTAGTCTAGCGAGTGCGCTAATATCAACTGCCGCAACTGCAAATAAACTAATTTAGGATCAATTACTCGCCTGCCACTATAACACAAGCCTTGTAGTAAACTTTACAAACCTTCACTCTCTTTAATCATATCATCTCTGTTGATCAACATTCTAGACAAGTATCTCTTATTTGTAATGTGTAAGTCAATTACATACACACACTGACTCCATTCAAGAATGAGCAGCCAATGAATTGATTGAAATAATTAATTAATATTGTGCAGGATTTCACTGTGGGGGTGTGAGTGGTAGCTCGGCCTACCTGCACAACCTCCCGAACTGTGATGGCAACTGTGTCTAATGCTCTAGCAATACAATCCTCCCACAGGTCGACTTAGTAGCTTGAGAAATGGTGATTAACCATCCCAGTTACTAGCGAGCTGCCGATTGCGTTAGCTGTATCAGTGTGTAAAGCAAGGGTCGAACTTTGAAGGGCGAACTAGTCAAGCTAGGTTCGGCCAGCAGAGGTTCGGCTAATCTATTTCAGTGCAGTGCAGAGGTCGAACATTGAAGGCGAATTAGGCAAGGCTAAGTTCGGCCAGCAGAGGTTCAGACTGATCTGCTTGTATATTACTACTCGAGTAATGGTGCGCAGTGAAGTTATTTGTTAGAGAACAAAGAAGCTTCTGAGAGTGTGCAAGCTGACTCTGATTTATTGATACAAAACATCCATATTTATGTACACTGTTACATAATAAAAGTGATAGACAAGTGATAGACAAAAGGTGGCCACACCTAGCACAGCAATTGGCTAGAGTGCGCCTATAAGATATAAGAGGTGGTACATCAGTGAATGCATGGCTAAACTCACATGGCAAATATATAAGTTTGTATGTAAATAGAAAATAATAACTAATATGCATAGAACTACTTGCCCTAAAGCGCGGGCATAGAATTGCGACATGTAGACAGTACTGGAATAGATGTGTGTAAGCATAAGGTAAGTGTAAGCATAGAACTGTATACCATAGATAGAACGTTCGTAATGGCGCCGGTCCTTCACAATATTATTATTATAAATATTTAACATTATTGTATTTTATTAATAAATAAAAGTTCTTTCCAATGATGATGGTTATATGAACCATCATCATCATTGTTGTTCTTTGTTCATGATAACGAGATAAGAACCAACAACAATAATTGATAGATACTGTTGCTAGTGATCAAGTCAAGGACATAACAAAATGACCGTCCGTCACACCAAATCACCCGCCGCTCAGTGCCGTTAATACTGCCACTAATTAGCTAAATTGTGCCAATTCAGGCGGAGTACACAACAATTCAACATAATAGCGTCAAATTGTGGGTGTTGAAGAACAAGCCGCATGAGATTATTTGATCAATTAAGTGTTTAAAACTGGCTATGATCCCTTTTAAACTGGCGCCTATTAGTGAGTGTTTTACGCGTTGCATCGGTGGCCATTACATTAAACATATAGCGCGCTCACGTGACAATAACAAATGCACACCGGCGGCGTGACGTCACGTTTCATAGAGTTTGCAAAAGATTGTTTTTCAAGTGGCAGCTAGAGATGATGTTACTTGCCAGCCTATTGTGAAGGCTCCAGTAGGTTTACAACTTTAAAAATTGATAGCATAGTCAAAGAGAGTATGCTGAACACAGCTATGTAGTTATTTTTTCAATTCAGAAAGCTGTGAAGGACACCCTTTAAGCAATTATTCTGTTTAATAGATCACATAAACTGGTAGCTTTGAACACAATTCCAATTATCGTTCTTCTTAAAATGAAACTAAACATCAAAAAAATACTACAGAAAAGCTTGTGTAATTCAATAAATTGATCAGGTCCTTGTAACAGACATTAATTATTTTTAGTCCCAATTATCAGACGTCGAAAAGAGCTTTATACAATTCAGTATCGCCATTTTGTTTTTAATGTAAGGAGTTTTAGTTTTCATATTGAAATACGTTTTTACTGTTTGGTTATAAACTCCTTCGGAAAGGTAATGTTGGAAGGCACAGTTTTGAATTGAAGTCAGGTAGAAGCACACAAGTAGTGACACAAAGCTCAGAAAATCAAACTCATTTTATTTTTACAGCTACTAGCTAGAATAAATATTTTAGCGAGTACCTAAACTGAAGTTGATCATAACAAAAAGTCCTTCACAGTTGTGTGTCAGTCAGCCAAGGAGTTTTAATCATAACCAGCAAAAAGTAATAAGAAAAATGCACGAACTATAGATACAAACCAATACAATTACGATTCTCGCAGTTTTGGATGCTAAGATAGAGTTACAACATCATAAACAACAGACACGGAAAATCAGTGTGAACTATTTTATCAACTTGGTGCAAACAGAAGAATGGTTCCATTTACAACTTTTGATGAGTTAAAACTGAATTTTGAAAAAAATAGTTAATAAATACTCTGAGTTTGCTTTTAGATGACGTCTTGTTGGAGAAAGGAACTTTGATATAGCAGACCTTTTACTAATAATGAAAGTAGACAAGATTTCTAAATAATCATTAATAACAGTTCAACATACAGGTTTAATTAATTGATAAAGGTTCATCAAGTATAAAACCATTCGTTTGAATTCAACTATTAAACACCTGGTGGCGTCAATGTGTATCGATGTGTCCTGAACATAGGTTGCGTAATTCAATACCATCCGTAATTTAATTTAAATTTTCAAACTTCCAACAATGAGTTATGCAAGCTTTACTGCAATCTAATTATAACACTGCATTGCTTATTCAACTCTATAGAAACTAATCCATTCGTTGATTGTGGAGGTTTACTGATCTTTATGTACACCTTATCCAATCTCGCCCATTTTTAACAACTTATATTATACATTTTTGACTGAATACCATTGATTATTGACATTTATCGCCATCTTGTATGTTTATTTCTGATTCTCTTGTATTTTATAGAAATAATAATATCCTAGCAACTGACTAGTGGTAACTCTGACAGCCCTATAGTGGAAAGAGGAGGCAGATTTAGGCAAACTCTGTAACATCAGGTGGTGGCTTCAGCAATATCTTGGACACTCAGAATGGTATTTTAAATATTGAGCTAATATGCACAGCAGTGTTAAGCTAAATTTGCATTTTTTATGTTTTTATCGCTAATATATAATAGTGGTAACTGTAACGCCGTGGCTACACATGCCTTCGTTTTGTCGGTATGCTGTGAAACGTGGTTTGTTATCATTCAAGCGACGTTTTTTTTTTACAAAAAACTATGCTCAATTTCGTAGACCAAGTCTGCGAAAACACTTTTGCCTGGCGCTTCGGCGATTGGACAAGTACTGTCAGTTAACCACTTTTAATTGGATAAAATATAAGGACAGAATTTGACGACTCTAGTGAACTTTTTTATAATGCAACCTAGACTTGGTCATTAATGGTTGGCCACTGGACCATTCAATTACTTTTATCAAAGAGGGTCTTTTTTATTTATAAGAAATTTACTATTATTTATAAACGTTAATTATTTATTACGGCTAATAAGATTATTTATTTAATATTATAAATTAATATAATAATTAATTAATTATTATAGTTTATATTTAAAATAGTTATTATAATGACTTTATAATAATTATACACTCTTTGCCTCACTGGACAATCCGTTGCGTTGTGGTGATCAATCATTCGTGTGTGTAGCCACCAGAGCGATGATATGAAACGTACTTCTCGTCATATTCCTACGAAACGTAGGTGTGTGTAGCCACGGCTTAAGAAATATGTCTTCATAGCTGTAACAGAATTTTATTTTACCTTTAAAAAATTGGCACTGAAATAGGTTGTTAAAAATTTTATAGCCTTGTACATACAAATAGTAAATGGAACAAACCATTTTCAACAGTGAGTTTTTCTTCATATCCTAAAAATTAATAATTTTTTGTCAAAATTGAGCAAGAGAAGTCTGATGTAGACTACTACTCTTGGCCTAGTATTGTGGTAGCAAAAATATATACCAAGAATTGTCTACTGTCTGTCTGCCTGCCTTTTGCATTGAGCAAGCAACTCAAACTCTTCAATGATGCAAAATGGTCGTTTCTCCAAAAACTAAAACTTTACTGTAGAGTTATCTTCCATAGGAAAGAAAGGCAACTCCTAAGTATCCCGTAAAAGTAAATTTGATGTTGGTACTTCAATACAAATATATCAGTTTTTTATGCATTATATTATAAAGCTGTTCAAAGGTGAATTTTACTATTTATTATCAAATGACCAAACTAACATTTTATTTGTATTTAATAGCGCTATTGTAATCTGTGAGCCGCATCTGTTACCGAAAGTCTTTAGAGAAAGATATTGTTTGTTAGGTTATGGCTACTTGTATATGGGCACCTTTTCTGTGCAGAGCATCTCCCTCTAGACTTCTCAGTTTCCGCGGAGTGTATCCATGGAAAAGGATTTCACAGAAATTATTTTGTATTTCTCAAAGTTGTCTGCATATCAGACAGATTTTTGGGCAAAATTTGTGGGCGTGTTGCTTTTAGCACTAATTTTATTATAGAAAAGAACAGGAAAATGATATTTTATGTGAGAAATAATATTGTCAAAGTAGAAATAACATAATCTTTACACGTTACTATTTTTGGAGTTGTCTGTTCTTTGAACAGTTTTTCCATACTAGGCGATATCAAACCACTTCAAAAGATTTGATTTACTTTATGATTGTTTTTCAATACAGTTTAAAAAAATTTAATCGTTCGTTTTTTACGCTGTAGAAGCTTTTTTCTGACATAAAAATTTGTATTTGAATATATTTATTAATATTGTTGAGGCCAACAGCAGCGCCAGAAACGCGATTACGGCAGATTTTTTTCTTCAAAGCTTTATCCTCATCCACCTATTTTAAGCTTTTGTCTATTTTGAACAAGAAAATATTTATTTGGTTACAAAATTGCATCTGTTTTTTAGATACTGGCTGTGCAACGTTGTCGTTATTATAACGGCATATTTACCATCAGAATAGAAATGCTGGTTCAATCATAACACCTACAAAATCTAAAAATTTTTTAAATGTCTCAATATTATAGCAAAATTAAAAGCTTTTACTTGAACAGTTATTTTTTAGAAGTTATTTCCTATATAAATAAAAATTTGAATGCATGAAAAACCTGTGGTTTCCATTTTCTGCAGCTTAGGATACTGTGGCGTCTCTTCCCCTTTTCTCCCCTAGCTTAAAATTAAACACGCTAAAAATATTTTTTCATATCAATGTATAGATTGTAAAACTGAGTCATAAATGACACTGTGTTCTGTTTATTTCAACATTTTTTCCTTACTACTCAAACAAATCATCGTCTGCAACCCAAACAATCGAGCCAGTGCTACATAGATGCATACTGCAACAAGCTTTCTTCCAGTCCAACTCTTCCAACAAGCTTTCTTCCAGTCCAACTCTTCCAACAAGCTTTCTTCCAGTCCAACTCTTCCAACAAGCTTTCTTCCAGTCCAACTCTTCCAACAAGCTTTCTTCCAGTCCAACTCTTCCAACAAGCTTTCTTCCAGTCCAACTCTTCCAACAAGCTTTCTTCCAGTCCAACTCTTCCAACAAGTCTAGCGCAAGTTTCATGTTAAATGGCTATACTCCTGTCCTTGCAAACTGTCAACATTTCTCTTTGTGTTGTACTAAAACGCAGATTGCGGAAAACGATCTCGGAAAACGCAGAGTCACACGTAAAACTTGGGTTTCCCATGTAATCGAATTATTTTCAACTATAAAGCTTCCAAAAAATAGGTAACTGAGTAAAAACTACTAATTTTTTTTTTTTTTTTTGAAAAATGGTGGTATTAAATGTTTTTGCTAGTGTTTTCGTCAAGTCAACTTTTTTATTTATTTTATTGATAAATAGGCTCTTCGTTCCTACAGATGTCGTGCGATGATGTCATTGCACAGCCAGTATCTCAAACTGGAGTATCCTTTCACTTAAAATAGTGGTTTCCTCATTTGAAATTGACAAAAGAGTAAAATAAGTGACCCGGAAAATTAATCCTAGACAAAGGTTTTACTTCTGTAGTTGCATTTTCAGCATTATTGTTTTGCCCTACAAACAGTTATTCTGATTAAAAATGTTTTGACAATACAAAAGTAGTGAATAGCATAGAATTAATATAATTAACACTTCTTAAATATGACTGAAAAATAATTGAAGCTGATAAATGCCTTTTCGAAGTCATTTGACATTGACTACTTAATGCTTTTCATAGCAAAAAGTTTTAAAAGAATAGACAACTCCAAAAAGTAGTAAAAACAATCACACAAGTAGGGCTTAGTTCAAGAGGCCCACAAGTAGGGCTTCATGCAAGAGGCCCACAAGTAGGGCTTAGTTCAAGAGGCCCACAAGTAGGGCTTCATGCAAGAGGCCCACAAGTAGGGCTTAGTTCAAGAGGCCCACAAGTAGGGCTTCGTGCAAGAGGCCCACAAGTTTTGCACAAAAAAGTGGGTTGATATGCAAGTACACCAGACAACTCTGATAAAACCAAACAATTTCCTTAAAATCTGTTTTCTTTGGCTAATTTCCGCGGTAATGCTTTGTCGCTGGTGCTTGTCGACACGTCTGTAGTATGTGGCTCATTAGTGGGGACTGTGCTCGTAAAAGTATATACGCCAGGAGTAGCTAGAATTTGCAAGGACCAATGGACTAAATCATCGCAATTGTTTCCTTAAAAACAGACAACTCCAGTTTTATGTAAGAGAAGACAACCAGTCAAAACAGTTATTGTGCCCGTAAATATAACATATAGCTGTATACGGTAAACATTAAAAAGTTAGCAAAGAATTTCTGGGCTGTAAAAGTCTAATTTTTTTCCTAAAACAAAGGTTTTGATGTCGGCCATTTTGAGTTGAATGTTTTAACTTTAGTTTCAATAATTAATCAAGCTGGTTCATTGATGAATGCCACTAGTTTTTCTAATAGAAACAAATCAACAATCTATATATATTTAATGGCGCCACTGTTTATTTGTTCAACGTTTCCAGGATCAAATGACTGTTGAGACAGTAGTAACTAGAGCTTGACAGTGATTGCATTAGTTTACACAGGCTTAAAGTCCCATTGAGAATCCAAAAACTCCCCCTAGTGGGGGGAATCCCCCTACATAAACATGCTTAATATTTTATTTACTAGATAGTTCTAAACTTCTTCTAAAACAGTGAATGTGTCATTGATGGGGGTGGCGACTGTCTTTTTCAATTGGCTGCAATTACCAGAAACAGTTCATCGCTCAGAATAGAGTTATATACAATGTCTCAGGTTTGCTGTTTACTTTTTCCTTGTATTGTCGTGTATCTGCTTCAAAATTCAAGAAACATCATTTTCAAAATGCAAATTTGAAAAAGCTCCTGGAGGGTTCAAATAGGCGGCTTTGAATGATTCAAAAGTGGCAATATTATTTTTATATTTTTATAAAAAAGAAATGCATTATACCTAGGCACTGTGACCGCAAAGTTTAAAACTTGGTGATGATTTCATAACCATGACATCGTTGCCAAAGAGGGTAATTTATGTAAAAAATAAAAGGAATATTGCCACTCTTTAATCATTCAAAGCTGCTTATTTGAACTCTCAGCAGTTTTTTCAAACTTCTATTTTAAAAATGATGTTTCATGAATTTTAAAGCAAATGCTCAATAATATAAGGAAAAATATTATAAAAACTACCCTTTTTGCCATCTTTGAACCACTTTGAAATACCCACCACCAATGGGGTCAGCGCTTAGGCTCTTTAAACTTGAGACTTTTCGTTTGAAGCATTATGCTCTGAAACAAATAAAAGTTCTCAGTCTATTTAGACTTGCAGCCAGTGGGATCAGTTACCTAGTAATGAAGTGACTATTGACGTTTGTACGTTACTGTCGCTACCCCCATTATTGAATTGAGTTGAGCCCATGAGATTTATAATCATCAGTTTGAAGATCTCCTTTCAACGCAGCACTTTGGCTAATGCAAACAGTGAGCCTTTAGTTATAGTCTGTCTTGAATATATTTTTTATGAGGCGTATTTTCATGGTGCCACTGTAAAACAGCTGATCAGATATGTTTGGGTATGGCTTCTGAATGAGTCGAGTCTGCTGATTGTCTAGCTGCCTGTTTACCATTGTTATTGCACTTTTTGAGCTCATCTCTATTCATAATCAATCTAACCATTTGGTTTGACCGTATCTAAAGCGCTACGGCTTATTTAATTTTCAATAATAAACAGAACTTTAACTGAAGTACTGACTGAGGTTTTGGTTGAATTTTGTAAACACCGCAGCGATATGTCACTGCGGTAAACAGCAAATAGCTGGCCCTATTTTCTGCATTCTATATGTATGCCACTGGCCTCCCAGTTCTTTCCTTATACCATCAAAGCTCTCTATCCTTCGACCTCCTCTATTCCATACACCCTCAAGAGACCAGGCGCCTATTTGCACAGAAACATGGAAGTTGCCCCCCCCCTTACAGAAGACCAACAATGGAGAAAAACACGCAACCTGAGCAAATTATTTATTACTGGGGAAACCCAAAAAATAATTATTGCTGCTTATATAAAACAATGGACAAAATCTTAAAATCCCTGTAATTAATTGGGGTTTCCCCACTGTTTGAAAACTTTCTCGGGTGGCGCGTTTTTCTCTATTGGCATTAACCTCCCAAAACATATGTATTTTTTTCCGTTTTACTGCCCAAACTGAATGTCCTTCACTCCTGATGCATGCTTCTTCCCATTCATCAGCACACCCTCCACCATCTCAAACCTACGCTAAGCTACTGGCTGCTTATGACAAATTTCTTGCCAACAAAAGTGTATACCTGTAAGCTATCGCTCTTTTCTCATATATGCTCACTTTCCCCACTGAATAGCAACCATGTTCACCACAAAATCTCCTTGGCTCCTGTACTTTACCTGGCCAATTGATTGAGTAACCTCCATTGTCTACGGAACAGCTTCGAACACTAAATGTCATTAATTAGATCAATTAAGGTAGTTAGAGTTATCTCTCAGATGTAGAGACAACTTCTGCATGCAGCTTACACTAAATAATTCTTGTGAATTTGTGTACTATTAGGTAGCTAGAGAGTGTTTGGTTGTGTGTATGGTAGCTAGAGAGTGTTTGGTTGTGTGTATGGTAGCTAGAGAGTGTTTGGTTGTGTGTATGGTAGCTAGAGAGTGTTTGGTTGTGTGTATGGTAGCTAGAGAGTGTTTGGTTGTGTGTATGGTAGAGAAATGTTAAAGTAGACTTCTGCCATATTACAGACTAGAAATTATTTCAGCTGTTGTAGTTCTCATAGTTATGTAGATGGATCAGCAAATTGCATTGCTTGTTTTGCAGATGTGTATCCTTTTATCTATCTGATAAAATGGACCATCATTTGACAACACTGTCTCATGTGGAATAGGGCTGTTGATATAAATTGAAGAACTATGATGTAAAACTCGATTCTGCATTGATTTGTTTGCTCAATGGGCGGAGCAAAAATGAAAAAAGGCCAGCAAGATAAAAGCAAAGAGCAACTGCTTGGTCCTCTGGATTTTTACTTTGCAAAAATGGCTGCGCAGACAAATAAGAATGAGAACGATGATTGCGTGCAAGTTGTGAGAGAAATTCGATCCAAAGCTGATAAGGATCCTAACTGGACTGTTAGTAATGGGATATCAAGTAGCTCTAATGTTCTGAATGTATCTAGCAATTACAAACCAAAACGGCTCATCCATGTACTTCGTCGCAAAAATCTTCAAACTGAGCAGTCAAAGAGCCCTTGCTCTGTTAAGGTGACGGATGACGTTGTCAATGGAGCAAAGCAAGATAACATGGTAGGAACGGCTGGTGAACAAACAGGTAAATCTTTAAATATTGCACAAGGCAGCAATCGATCTGAGCTAGACTTCAATCGGAGCTATGAACGTGACATCAATCAAAATGTTCAAAATGTTCTTCACTTGCCTGATATTAATTCTACAAAATCAAGTGAAGCCGCGATGCAACGGGAGAGAGTGTTTACACACGCAAGTCGGAAAAGTAACAATTGGTCAGCTCTACGCTTACAAACAAAGCTCGCTGACACGAGTCTTTACAGCTCTGCTAGTGCGCAGCCCCCTCTGCTTGGCCAAGATGCACTTGATGAGACATCCGATGATATTACTGCCAGTTCTTCAGCTTCGTCAATCAAGCCGTCTAGCGGGCCATCTGATGATGCATGCAAGCGGCCATGTTTTTCATTGCGAGTGCTGGATAGCCAAGAGTATTTTTCAGAGAATGAAGAAAAGAACGAATCAGAGGTGAGTGCTCTAGTTGGTTTTACTACTTACAGTTTACATCCAGACCCAAATGATCTAAACAACCAATGTTGACAAATGCATCAATTTTTAAGGATGAGCATGTTTTGCAAATGACAATTAAAAAATGGTTTAGTTTTGAAAAACTATCATTTTTCAAAGTTGGTGTTTTCAAGTTTGATCCTCTTTAAAACTTTTTCAATTATTTATTAAAAATAATAATAAAGTATGAAAGATTCATTTATATACAAGGTAAAATTAATATTAATTATTATTTGAAGAGTGAACCCTAAAAGTATGTTTGTAATTACTCGAAGTAATATTTAAGGGCGCTGGCTTTTTGCCTGTTGATAAATGAAAGTATAATAATAAAATCTTTTATGCTTGTGAAATGGCATTTTTTTTTCTGTACAGGAGGTGCATGAGATAGATCCTTGTGAGAAATACGAGTTTTGAAGTGGCTACAATTTCCTCCTAAAACTAAAGCAAAACTTTACCATTAATAATGTGGTTAAACTTCAAGCAGCATGTATTTGTTGAGTCGCAGGTTCACATTTTTATATGGTGAATTATATGTTGTCTCTGCCTCTACCCACTTTTCTGCCAAATTGTTTTCATCTTTTAACAAGAAAATATATATTGTCGTAAGTCTTTATGATTTATGGGCTTCATGTTCTCCAGACTTGAATGTTTTCGGATGTAAACAATTGTTGGTAGAAGCCATACCCGTTAGTTGTAGGTAGAAGCCATACCTGTTAGCTGTAGGTAGAAGCCATACCTGTTAGCTGTAGGTAGAAGCCATACCTGTTAGTTGTAGGTAGAAGCCATACCTGTTAGTTGTAGGTAGAAGCCATACCTGTTAGTTGTAGGTAGAAGCTGTACCTGTTAGTTGTAGGTAGAAGCCATACCTGTTAGTTTTTGGTAGAAGCCATACCTGTTAGCTGTAGGTAGAAGCCATACCTGTTAGCTGTAGGTAGAAGCCATACCTGTTAGCTGTAGGTAGAAGCCATACCTGTTAGCTGTAGGTAGAAGCCATACCTGTTAGTTGTAGGTAGAAGCCATACCTGTTAGTTGTAGGTAGAAGCCATACCTGTTAGTTGTAGGTAGAAGCTGTACCTGTTAGTTGTAGGTAGAAGCCATACCTGTTAGTTTTTGGTAGAAGCCATACCTGTTAGCTGTAGGTAGAAGCCATACCTGTTAGTTGTAGGTAGGAGCCGTACCTGTTAGTTGTAGGTAGAAGCCGTACCTGTTAGTTGTAGGTAGAAGCCATACCTGTTAGTTGTAGGTAGAAGCCATACCTGTTAGTTGTAGGTAGAAGCCATACCTGTTAGTTGTAGGTAGAAGCCATACCTGTTAGTTGTAGGTAGAAGCCATACCTGTTAGTTGTAGGTAGAAGCCATACCTGTTAGTTGTAGGTAGAAGCCATACCTGTTAGTTGTAGGTAGAAGCCATACCTGTTAGTTGAGTTTGATGTTAAGATTGTATTGTGTATTTTGTGCTTGAAGTTGATGATATACAGCGTGGCTTAGCCGTTTCATCGTATAATTAACTCACTGTTATTTGGCATGTACATTAGCTGCGCAATCTCTGTTTTGTCTTCTATTCACAGGTCGATGGAGAAGAGGGTTCTCTGTCTCAGGTGATGGAAATAGATGTTAATGTATTAGAGGTAAGTAAGTTGTGGTGTATAGAAAGCACTTGCTACACATTGCCAAGTCTGTCACCTAACTGATATATTACTAATCTCTCTTCACTTCAGGCTCAGCTACCGCCACACGATGTTGTGTCCCATAATTCTATGACAGCCACGTGTGTTGCCTCGCTACCAAAAGCCACAAAGAACGCTCGCTCCAACAATGATGAAGTCATAGTTCTATCTGATAGCTCGAGTGCTGAATCTGAGCAGGACGTCTTTCATCCACGCCGAACAGGTAGCATTTATTTTTTGTATTTTTCTTGCCCGCTTTTACAGTCCCAGCTGAATCAGAATATTGCTAAAACTCTCAATTATTTTTGCCTACAACTTTAATACATTAGTTTATGAAACCAGCGAATGCGTATAACGGTCCATACTACATTCTAGCTTAGAAGTATCTCAACTCTTTAGAGATAACCTACTCTAAATACCTTGGATACACTGAAATTAGTTGAAAGGTCCAAATAACAAAACAATGTTCCACAATACAAATGTAATGGTTTTAATCAAAGAATATCGCTCTTGCTGGACATAAGGGTTTGAATTTTGTTGAAGGATTCCGCAATATGATAATCTCTGACATCCTATTGATTGTGTGTATAGAGATTTATGTAATGTTTAAATGTATAAAACTTTGTAGCAGAGAAACGGAGTGCTACAAAAGCTACTCAAACCCCACCTCGTTGTCGTCGTCAGAAAATATCTAAGCAGCTGTTTCCTGTAGATCAGAGATCTCTCGATAAACCAAGGAGGAAGTCACTGAAGAAACCTGTGCAAGTTTCACCTGCAAAGATTCCAAAACTGTCTCCCAGATATAAGGGGAAAGGGCGGGGACCAAAGAGCGCCCAAAAAAGAAGTGAAATGGATCAGAAAATATGTTTTAAGGGCAATAGCTCAAATACAAACTTGAATACAAACGAAAATATAAAAGAGGAAAAGCGTGGATCTCTCGAAGGCAAAGATATTTGTATTAAATCAGAACCACGCAGTTCATTGGCTGAAGACAGTTCTCCTCGGCCAATCACACCTGACAATGATCTAGAGGAGATCATGAAGTCATTGGACGATACCAATACTTACTCGCCTACTAAACTATCTCAAGCAAACAAAGCGAGTACTTCAGCGCACCAAGACAATCGGCCTATCACACCAGACGATGATCTGGAGTGTGTGATGCTAAAGTTAAATGATTCAAACACTTACTCTCCTAATAAACAGAGACAGCACAGAATACCATATTATCTAGCCAATGTGCGCACTGCCATTGATGCTGTTATGATGTGCCCAATTGATGTACAATACATGGATGTAGATGATGTTCTTGCTATGGAGCTATTTAGTAAATCTATCTCAGGTGAGTGATGTATATTAGCTGGGTTAGATATCATAGCAGATAACTATTTGGTGAGTTACTAATTGGTAGATATGGTGTCACACGCTTTTGTATGCCTACTTCAGTACACATTCTTTCTCTACAAGCATATCAGAAACAATATTTGTAAGGATTAAAGTAAATCATAGCGTTTCTTTTACAGACTTTACAAGCATTCTGTCGAGAAATAGTGGTATATATTTAGTCAACAGGATACAGCAAAAAACTAATGCGCTAGTGAATTGATTTGTGGGAATGGTGTTATATATTCCAATGAGGATGCAACTCCCAATTTTATGTTTCGATTTTGGACTCACTCCCTATTATCTTTTACCATGCAGAGCAAGCGCAGCTCCTCTATCTACGCATGCTATTCCGTAACTACGACTGGATACCAAAGAGCAAGTTGAAGTATGAAGAAATACCAGATCTGTCTGAAGCGTTGCAGGATCTGGTTGACAAGCAGTTGCTGCAAGACAGTGAGTTACTTGCTAGACTACATTATCCTGTGGTGATGACATCCGTATCAGTGTCACTTGGCTACACTGAGTGTCGCATGACTATGCTGAGCGTCACTTGGCTATACTGAGTGTCACATGACTATACTGTGTGTCACATGACTAAACTGAGTGTCACATGACCATACTGAGTGTCACTAGGCTATACTGAGTGTCACATGACTATAATGACAGTCACATGACTTTACTGAGTGTCACGGGACCACACTGTTCTGCAGATCAACAAGAGCTGCCCCTGAAGCAACTACTTGGTATGATGTCGGTGCCGCTGCTGAAGAAGGTCTGTAAAGACATGAAGCTCAATGATAAGCTCAAGGGACCGCGTCTGATACAGGCTATGCTGCAGCACGCTGCCCAGAGAAACGCTGCCAGCATGCTTAATAGAGCTGTCAGCACAGAGCAAGCCATGATCAAAAGGTGGGTTGCATTGGAGCTGACAATCTCCGGTCTGACATTGTCTGATGTGGAGAAGCTTGTCCCAAGTCGTCTGCAGCGATAGCAGTACTAGTGTATTGTATATGATGTCATAGCAGTACTAGTGTATTGTATATGATGTCATAGCAGTACTAGTGTATTGCATATGATGTCATAGCAGTACTAGTGTGTATTGTATATGATGTCATAGCAGTACTAGTGTATTGTATATGATGTCATAGCAGTACTATTGTATTGTATGTGATGTCATAGCAGTACTAGTGTATTGTATATGATGTCATAGCAGTACTAGTGTATTGTATATGATGTCATAGCAGTACTAGTGTATTGTATATGTGATGTCATAGCAGTACTAGTGTATTGTATATGTCATAGCAGTACTAGTGTATTGTATATGATGTCATAGCAGTACTAGTGTATTGTATATGATGTCATAGCAGTACTAGTGTATTGTATATGATGTCATAGCAGTACTAGTGTATTGTATATGATGTCATAGCAGTACTAGTGTATTGTATATGATGTCATAGCAGTACTAGTGTATTGCATATGATGTCATAGCAGTACTAGTGTGTATTGTATATGATGTCATAGCAGTACTAGTGTATTGTATATGATGTCATAGCAGTACTAGTGTATTGTATATAATGTCATAGCGGTACCAGTGTATTGTATATAATGTCATAGCAGTACTAGTGTATTGTATATGATGTCATAGCAGTACTAGTGTACTGTATATGATGTCATAGCAGTACTAGTGTATTGTATATGTGATGTCATAGCAGTACTAGTGTGTATTGTATATGTGATGTCATAGCAGTACTAGTGTACTGTATATGATGTCATAGCAGTACTATTGTATTGTATATGATGTCATAGCAGTACTAGTGTATTGTATATGATGTCATAGCAGTACTAGTGTACTGTATATGATGTCATAGCAGTACTAGTGTATTGTATATGTGATGTCATAGCAGTACTAGTGTGTATTGTATATGTGATGTCATAGCAGTACTAGTGTACTGTATATGATGTCATAGCAGTACTATTGTATTGTATATGATGTCATAGCAGTACTAGTGTATTGTATATGATGTCATAGCAGTACTAGTGTATTGTATATGATGTCATAGCAGTACTAGTGTATTGTATATGATGTCATAGCAGTACTAGTGTATTGATGTGATGTCATAGCAGTACTAGTGTATTGTATATGATGTCATAGCAGTACTAGTGTATTGTATATGATGTCATAGCAGTACTAGTGTATTGATGTGATGTCATAGCAGTACTAGTGTATTGTATATGTGATGTCATAGCAGTACTAGTGTATTGTATATGTGATGTCATAGCAGTACTAGTGTATTGTATATGATGTCATAGCAGTACTAGTGTATTGTATATGATGTCATAGCAGTACTAATGTATTGTATATGATGTCATAGCAGTACTAGTGTATTGTATATGATGTCATAGCAGTACTAGTGTATTGTATATGTGATGTCATAGCAGTACTAGTGTATTGTATATGATGTCATAGCAGTACTAGTGTATTGTATATGATGTCATAGCAGTACTATTGTATTGTATATGATGTCATAGCAGTACTAATGTATTGTATATGATGTCATAGCAGTACTAGTGTATTGTATATGATGTCATAGCGGTACTAGTGTATTGTGGTATTGTGTATTATTATTCCATTACCATTGTGTGCCATGATCACTGCAGGTTGATTTGTTACCTGTAGGATACGCGATGTGCTGCCGCCATGCTATAAGCTGACACAATCCCATCGCAGTGTGTTTATGCGAGTGTTCATGCTGTATGGACTTGTGTTTGATATGCACTCTGGTTCTAGGGAACAGACCCAGTCTCAACTGATGTATGTTGTCTCTATATCTCTATAGTTGTGTACAGTTGTATAGTATTGTGTACGGTTGTATAGTATTGTATACAGTTGTATAGTATTGTGTACAGTTGTATAGTATTGTGTACAGTTGTATAGTATTGTGTACAGTTGTATAGTATTGTGTACAGTTGTATAGTATCGTGTACAGTTGTATAGTATTGTATACAGTTGTATAGTGTTGTGTACAGTTGTATAGTGTTGTGTACAGTTTTGTTTTACGCTGTTTTACACTGTTTTACACTGTTTCGTATGACATTATGTACAGTTTCAATTTTACTCTCTGCTCGCACACATGGAGTTGTCTTCTTTTGCTCCTATCAGGCTACTTTTTTGTTTGACGTTGCAGTACTATAATTGGTTATGAGAGAGTTTAATGGCAGATATGACTGCGTCAATGCAGGCTTTAGTAATCAAGTGGCTAAAATAGAAG
This sequence comes from Cryptosula pallasiana, assembly GCA_945261195.1. NCBI lineage: Eukaryota > Metazoa > Bryozoa > Gymnolaemata > Cheilostomatida > Cryptosulidae > Cryptosula > Cryptosula pallasiana. The sequence goes on along the minus strand of OX183141.1, from coordinate 4,422,846 downwards.
TTTATTTACATGGTAGCTGCCATACACTTCATGTTGTACTGTGTAACTAAGCACTGTAACGGGAGGCCTGTTAATCAGAATTAGGCTATAGATTAGTTATTGGTACCAGCCTAAGTATTGCTCACATCAGTCACCTCATACATGTAGTAGAGCAAGCTGTGTGGTTAGCTAACCTGCGATACATGTAGTAGAGCCAGCTGTGTGGTTAGCTAGCCTGTGTTACATGTAGTAGAGCAAGCTGTGTGGTTAGCTAGCCTGTATTACATGTAGTAGAGCGAGCTGTGTGGTTAGCTAACCTGTGTTACATGTAGTAGAGCGAGCTGTGTGGTTAGCCAACCTGTGTTACATGTAGTAGAGCGAGCTGTGTGGTTAGCTAACCTGTGTTACATGTAGTAGAGCGAGCTGTGTGGTTAGCTAGCCTGTGTTACATGTAGTAGAGCGAGCTGTGTGGTTAGCTAGCCTGTGTTACATGTAGTAGAGCGAGCTGTGTGGTTAGCTAACCTGTGTTATTTGTTATACTAGACGTGAATGTGACATTCTACACTCAGGTATATGATGCTGCGAGAGGCCGTTGGACAGCTAGAGTTTCCTAAGGTGCCACTTAATAGGGTATCAAAGATATTTATGGACAGAGAGCATGTCCTGAGGTATATTAATCCTTACAGTATATTATCTCTCTACTAAATGTATGAAGGATGTATACTTTATTTCGCTATCAATTGTTGTAATTGTTTAAAAGTGTATATAATTCCTTGAAAATTCTACCCAGGTTTAGCTGTTCTGGACCAACCATTACTATTTGTGTGAATTGTGAGGCTTTTAGTGTTCAGAATTCCCGCGTTAAATCATGTTAAATAACTGATTTAAACTTATACTACTAACCTAATTATGCCATGAAAATAGCAGTTGTCTTCTCTGTGCTCACATGTAAAAGGAGAGCATAACTCTTAATTTAGTTTGGCTTTCTCAACATACTCGTTACACTTGTCTGTCTACTGTGATTGTAGGAGGCAGGAAGGTCATGACATTGAAGAGGTTTTAGATAATTTACAGCGAAAAAAAGATTTTGAGGCTGGACTCCCATGGGTGGAGAAATGCAAGCAGTATTTTCGGTGCTGGATAAAGGAGCAAGCTCTTGTACAGTAAGTTGTCTCTCTTGTACAGTAAGTTATCTCTCTTGTACAATAAGTTGTCTCTCTTGTACAGTAAGTTGTCTCTCTTGTACATTAAGTTACCTCTCTTGTACAGTAAGTTATCTCTCTTGTACAGTAAGTTGTCTCTCTTGTACAGTAAGTTATCTCTCTTGTACAGTAAGTTGTCTCACGCACCCTTTGGCTCCTCAGACACAAACATAAATCAACCACCAAGAGGCTGCTGATGTATAAATAGGCAGCTCTGTCTTTCTGTTGCGAACAGGTTTGACGAGCTGCTGCCCTCCCACCTGAGGCGCTATACCTGTACTAGTCAGATTATTAGGTGCTTAGGCATTGCTGCCGACCTTCTGCAGAAACTGAAGCTTTGGCAGCAGGCTGCCGACATATACCACATGGTGCTAGGTCAGCGGGTGTACGGTGTGAGCAAGAGAGGGTTCTGGTATGAGAGACTCTCACTCATATATCACAGCCACATCAAGGACCCAGCTAAGGTGTGTGTATTAGTAGAATTGTATGTTGTAATGTGTATGACCCAGTTAAGGTGTGCGCATTAGTAGAATTGTATGTTGTACTGTGTATGACCCAGCTAAGGTGTGTGTATTAGTAGAATTGTATGTTGTACTGTGTATGACCCAGCTAAGATGTGCGCATTAGTAGAATTGTATGTTGTACTGTGTATGACCCAGTTAAGGTGTGCGCATTAGTAGAATTGTATGTTGTACTGTGTATGACCCAGTTAAGGTGTGCGCATTAGTAGAATTGTATGTTGTACTGTGTATGACCCAGTTAAGGTGTGCGCATTAGTAGAATTGTATGTTGTACTGTGTATGACCCAGCTAAGGTGTGTGTATTAGTAGAATTGTATGTTGTACTGTGTATGACCCAGTTAAGGTGTGCGCATTAGTAGAATTGTATGTTGTACTGTGCATGACCCAGCTAAGGTGTGCGCATTAGTAGAATTGTATGTTGTACTGTGTATGACCCAGCTAAGGTGTGTGTATTAGTAGAATGGTATGTTGTACTGTGTATGACCCAGTTAAGGTGTGCGCATTAGTAGATTTGTATGTTGTACTGTGTATGCATGAATCTTTAAAACATGTTTGTTATCTATAACTTCCATCTCCAGACTTGCTCCAGTACATGTGGATTCATTCCTGGTTCATTCCGTACTCAACATTGTATGTAAAGTGTACTAAATACAATGAATGTTTTGTGTTCAATAATGTATTATAATAAAATAATTATGGTTAGTAAATACGGTTTAAAAAGATCTGTTGTCTGACCACAGGTTTAGCAGGGCTATGAGCTTTGCTATCAATATGAAAGTTTGTGATTACATTTTCTTTTCTCAACAAGATGCCATGATGGACCCAAGAGCAGTTAACTCTATGAAGAAGTGTTATGTGTCTGCTTGCTGTAACAGACCTTACATAGAACTACATACACAGCCATATACAGTTGTAACGGAGTTGTCTTTCATTGTCCACAGGCGGCTGAGGTTGTAGTTGAAGCTCTACAGGATTCACATGTGAGGGTGGGTCATAGACTGTCCATATACCAGAGAGGGAGAAGGTTACAACAGAGTAAAGCTCAGAAGACACTTATTGGAGATAGACTAGACGCTATAGAACACTCAGAGATACAGCCTTGTCCTGAGGTGAGTCTCTAATGGCTTATCATCTCGCTATCAGTTAAGTGAACGCAAAAAACCCGGATAATATTTTTCACCGTTATCAAAGCTGCACGCACAGGAATCTGGCAGGACCAGTAGCCGTGAGGAAAAACAAATTTACTGAGTGTCTTCTCTTACAATATTTATGCGTCGTAGAAGCTAAGGAATGAAAATTTGATAGTAAATAATAAAACAATATTTTTTATTACTAATATAATAAATGATTATTTCTACTAAAACACTGCAAACAAATAAACAATATCTTTTGGCATCACTAATGTATTGATACTGTGACTCAAAGATATTTGATATAATAAATTATTATGGCTTTGCATCGACGATCGTTGCTAGCTTGATGACCACCCGTCTTTTTTATTGCTGTATCCAAAACGGAAATAGTGATTGCCATAAAACGGCTGTTTTTAATAGTAATGCATAAATAAAAAAAGCCAAATCCTAATTTTGCAAATGAGTATTGTTCTCGCAAACACCTTGATGAAATACCATTTTTTATTTGGCGAAACATGTTCATTTAGCTTAAAGTGCTTATCATAGCAGAAATAGGAGTTATGTTTTCTCACATACTGTGATTGCTAGAGAGGACAACTCATCAAAATTGCAAATATCCACTAAAAAATTAGTCACAAATATATAAACTTTTGTGGTAATGGGTCTTTAGACTTGTGATTCAACAGGATTTCTTCTGGCAATGAGCCGTCATAGTTCTCCACGAGTCTATGGTTGTCGTGGCTCTATTTATGGTCTGTGAATACGTTTCAGAATTGCATACGTTTGCTAATTTACGTTGGGTACTTTTATTTGATAGACTGTGATCTGTGGAGTGGGTCGGAGTGGGGGTATACCAGACACAGACAGAGTGAATGTGTTTCTGCACACGGACACTCGAGGGAGGATAACTACACGCAGTGTAGAAAATGTAGCCATGGACCATTACATGAGCAAATATGAGCTTGACAAGGGTGAGCAGTTGTGATGTGTGTACCTGTTTATGTAATATGTCTATGTATTGTGTCTATGTATTGTGTGTGTCTGTGTATTGTGTATGTCTATGTATTGTAGGGGTTTATGTATTGTATTGTTTATGTACACTGTGTCTAGCGCTGTATGTATAGTGCACTGTATGTAGTGTGTACTGTATGTAGTGTGTACTGTATGTAGTGTGTACTGTATGTAGTGTGTACTGTATGTAGTGTGTACTGTATGTAGTGTGTACTGTATGTAGTGTGTACTGTATGTAGTGCGTACTGTATGTAGTGCTTACTGTATGTAGTGTGTACTGTATGTAGTGTGTACTGTATGTAGTGTGTACTGTATGTAGTGTGTACTGTATGTAGTGTGTACTGTATGTAGTGCGTACTGTATGTAGTGCTTACTGTATGTAGTGTGTACTGTATGTTGTGTGTACTGTATGTAGTATGTACTGTATGTAGTGGGTATTGTATGTTGTGTGTACTGTATGTAGTATGTACTGTATGTAGTGGGTATTGTATGTTGTGTGTACTGTATGTAGTATGTACTGTATGTAGTGTGTACTGTATGTAGTATGTACTGTATGTAGTGGGTATTGTATGTGGTTTTGACTGTCTATGGAAATTGTTAGCGTACACAGCGTGTGTGTGGGATAGTACATATTCTATGCTACTTGTATGCAGGGAATGGCTGAACCAGTGGAAAATATCCTTTCTCTGTGCCGTTTACTGCACACGTGTACCGTCAGGTGTTTTCTGTTCATTCTATCGTTTTACCCAAAAGCGAACGCTCCAAAGATATGTTAACTGAAGCTGTTAGTTGGCGTTAGTAAACAATGGGTGGACATATTCTGTTGAAGGATGATTTCATATTTGTCATTTTTTGGCATTGGACATCTAAACAACTTTCTGCACAGTTTGTCACTCACACCGCCTTTCTGCTGCAACTGTTGTACTGTGTAGAAAGTCAGTGTTGTACTGTGTAGACAGTCAGTGTTGTACTGTGTAGACAGTCAGTGTTGTACTGTGTAGACATGCAATGTTGAACTGTGTAGACATGCAATGTTACACTGTGTAGACAGATCTATACAACTGCAGACCATCTTGCATTGCAAGAACCAAAGTTTGGCAGGTTTTTTTTGTGAGCAGCAACACCATCCTGGAGGGTCAGCTGTCCTTTTAACAATCTAAATACAAAAATAATAGATGTTTTTATCATCGCATTTAGTCTATAAAATGAAACATCAACTTGGAATTTCAACCTAGTTAGAGTGTAACAGATGAGACGGTGCTAATGAAGCTGTCGGTGACGTAACCAGCCATTCATTATATTTCATAATTGTTACACTCATAATATATGTATTTATTCATGATACAATTATACTTACATGTGATAGAAGTCGAGTCATTTATTATAATTGTCTATTATAATTGTCTATTACCATTTTAATTTGCAACCAACAAACATCATAAATTAAATGCTGGCCGACCAATTTTTTCCTCTTTTGTCAGCTCTTTTTTGTAAACTATCGAGTTCTGAACAAAACTTTATTTTATAAATTGGTTTAATATCTGACAAAAAACTCTTGCTGGGTTTTGTTACGTCTTGATTCTGTTATATTTAGTCTAAGATAATGATCTTACACATGGTTAAAGTGTCGTTTCAGACTAGCATATTCTAAAACCGTCATATTTCATTCGAATTTAACCCATGAAATATTTGACTCTAGAATTACAATATTTAATAAGAATCAATTTTCCCCTACATATAATTGTTTCCCAGAACCCAATGGTTGCACACACACATTTTGTTTAGTATTCTGTCAGCTCCAGAGAAGTGTTATGTAGATTGTGAGGTCAGCAAGCCTGTATGTGAGGCATGTGGTATACTCGTAAGTACGTACGCATGGTGTCACCTGCTTTAGTATGCCATACATGATATAGGGGTGTCTGCTGGTTACGCCTAATTTATGCATCGCACAATGAGCAATACTGGCGGTTGTTTGATGCTAAACAGACCGAGTTGTAATGAGATTTATCTGTGTTAGTGTGGAGCATTTCCATTGGCCGCTATTAATAGATTCTGTCAAGTTACCAAAACAAGAATTGCAAGCAAATATATTTACATAATTTGATGCATATTTTGTGTTGAAGCTGTTTATTAGATTGCGTTGTTGGAGACTTTTTGTATTGTGTGGTTATTTATTTATGTTATGCATTAGTCACCTACCTACCTGCAGGCTTATCTGCAGATGAAAAAGAAAAAAGAGTATGAAACTGATACCATATTCACTGCCCCATTTATCACATTTTAATAAATGTGTAATTGCATTTGTATGCTTTGAAACATTCAAAATAATATTTGTTGTAACGCCAGTATACACAAGATTCATAACTAACCTAATTCTGTATGATTTTTGTTTTCTATAAAAACTCTTTTGTACATATTAGGACGAAAACTTTTTTTTACTGATAAATGACAAATGAAAGTTTGATTCCCTTCCACTACACGTCCACCTGAGTGAATGATCAGTTTATTGACAAGATTGATGATTAATTTTAATGAAGGAAGGAAATGACAGCGGAAGCATTGCCACCTGTCACCATTAATTGATCTGTTAGTCTATGGTGACACAGGACGTAATCACCTGCCCTCTCTATTAAAGTCCCATGTATATCTACCGATTACTTACTGTTTGTGCCTACTGATCGGGGATTTTTCTATTTCCGTTTCCTGTGAAATGGCCTAAAGCATTCGGTCGCGTTTTATTTGAGGCAATCGGCAGGTTCTGATCTGATCGGGATGAAAAAAATTGGAAAGCAATTTGTGATTTGACCAATCATATCACTCCTCGCAGTTTCAATGTTTCCACTAAAATTGTTTCTTGAGTTCATGTATTCCTGTGAAAAGGGGTCATTCATGAGTGTCCCTTGTTTGTTGTTGCAAAGCATTTTATGGTTATGTCCGGTATTACATGAGAATGGCAAGGAAAAAAAATAGGGAAACACTCTGTTGTAATTTACGATGGGTAGGGGCAAATCGGTAGCTAAATGGTAGCTGTACGTGTAGCTTTACAACCTCTGATATATTGCAGGTCTACATAAGGAGAGCTCAGTGTACGCCACTATGTATGGCTTGCTCTCTCCATTAACGACTTCTGATATCTTACAGGTCTACATAGAGAGAGCTCAGTGTACACCACTATGTATGGCCTGCTCTTCTGGGACATCATCTACAAGCCAGGAATCCCTGATACTTTTTTTAATTGCTACCAGTACCAGCCCTTGGACTTCCAGACTGATGAGTTTTATCTTAAGCGTAAGGAAGACATAGACCAAAGGCTGAGTGAACTGAGGAGTGCAACTCCTGAGGTACACAGTCTATTTGTTTATAACTACAGTGACTTCTTGTTCTCTGGCGCTGAGTTCGTTGTGGATCTGTGACACCTTCCCGCTCACCACAGGAAGTGTGTGCTGCACTCACTCTGAGTACCTACTGCCTAGCAACCTGCACCTGCTTCTGCTAACTTTCTCTCATACGTTCCTATTGGCTAAGATTTTGTTTTACTTGATTGTAGCTAATTTTCTCCATCTCAACGGGCTTTTCTTGCAATCTGAATTTAAACTAAAATATTGATTTTTGGGGAAATTTAACGATTCGGGAAACTGTTCACAAAACCGTAGTTTTTATATGAAACGTTTTATGATTCGTCTCTTTTCGTCTCCAACTGCCAGCTTGGTGAGCTTATTGACTTGATTTCGCTTAACTTGATTTTGGTTATAGTTGAATTCTTTTTATAAGTGGGCTAAAAGGTTGTGTTATTATTAATGTTTGTTTGATGACTGAAACATTGAAGCTTTACAGTTTTACTTCAATGAGGAGCAACACCAGTTTACCTCGTACATCTCAACGATTAATTGAAACATTCTTATTGCTGCTACACATCATGTAGATCGTCTCACAAGTACAATAGTAATAATAAGTATTGAATAGTGTATTGAGTGAGCTGTTAATGGTTAGATATTATAAGATTTGTGGTTCGAGATTATATAATAATTATAATAATGAAAAACCCTAAATACAGAAAATTACAATAGTTACTATAATACTTGATGAAATTACTTGTGCTCAACTTGATGAAATCAACAATATAATAGATAAATCTTTGTTTGATAGGTGAGTGTCCGCTGTTTGGTTTTGTAAAACAAAAGTGTGTGTGATCGCTGAAATACATCGGTCCAAATAGTTAAGTCTAAAATGGTGCAGCTTAGTAATGGTGCAGCTCAGTAATGGTGCAATTGGTATCCACATCTCTTACTATAACAACCCTATGATAGCAGTTTTGTGCAGCTGAACTGTATTGAGATCAACTTTTTATTTCTTGTCAGCAGTTTTTGAGATTATATATATATGTATATATAGATAATGATTGCGTTCATGTGGTTAAAACTTTGCTGAAATATTAAAAAAAGAGAAACAATAAACAAGCTAATATAATACATTGATTAAACCCGTTCATTTCTAGAGAAATAAAACATTGCTCTAGCAACAGCAAAGAACTGACAAAAGATAGCAGCTTTTTTAATTGCCTGTTGTCATGGAAACAAACAATAGTTAATAGTTGACCACTGCTATACATGTAACTGTCTGATACGTGGTACCACTGATGCTTTGCTGCACCAGCATTCCCACACTGGGTGGTCACTACCTCCTGCAGATGTAGTATACATTACATGACATGTGGCCTGTGTGGACATCACATTCCAATGGGCGCGGTCTTTTGTTCCTACGCTAAATAATGGAAACAGTTGGCCACCGCTGTGAATATTTTATCTCTATGAATGTAATTGTTGTGTAACCCACGATACCCAAGCACTATTCACCTGGTGCTTCTGCTAGCTTTTTACTTAGCAGCGCTGCTGCTACAGTAGTATTTATATGTCAGCATTTTTTGACCTACCTAGTTTGCAATGGCGGCTTTCTCCAGCCACAAACGTCTGCTTTCTCTGCAGAACATTTGCCTGTTAAATGCAGGAATGTGCAAGTTTATTACTGGTTTCTATTCAGCATCAGTTTGTCTTTAGAAGATTTCTTTAATCAATCAAATGAATTGAATTTAAATTTGTTTAATGTGAAAATCAAATATAAACTATGTATGTATGTTAATTTTTCTCGTAACAATAAAATACATACTCTTTATTTATGCATTGTTTGGTGACACGTCTTATGTATGTTGACAGCAGTGATTTGTTTGTAGGCTTTACGGTCTCTGGTAGAACCAGTATGGCATGGGCACAAGGACCAATGCTCTATTTGTGTCATTTGGGATGTGTTCGACTCTGTAGATGATTGTTTGGTAAGATGTGTCTCTCGGTATCCACTTTCCCCTTTTTTATTCATTGCTTGATTCCCTTTACAGACATTGAGTAGTGTACCATTCCCTTTACAGACATTGAGTAGTGTACCATTCCCTTTACAGACATTGAGTAGTGTACCATTCCCTTTACAGACATTGAGTAGTGTACCATTCCCTTTACAGACATTGAGTAGTGTACCATTCCCTTTACAGACATTGAGTAGTGTACCATTCTTCATCGGATACAGAATATGTTACATCAGCTCAATCAAATATCACGAAAAAATAGTCCGGAACCTTATGTTTTTATCAGCTCTTTGCTAGAATTATGTCATAATATTTGTGTACTGTAGGATCTGATGCTATGTATTGGTACGCCCCTTCTAGCTGACATCTGTGAGAGACTGGCTAAGAACTACAGATTTTGTCGAAGTGGAATGCCTGATTTGACCATGTGGAATGGGAAGTCCGGCAAATACAAGGTTAGGGAGTCAGTCAGTGCTAAAGTTGTGTTAGAGTATATCACTGCTTGTATTGTGAGTTGTGTTAAAGTATATCACTGCTTGTATTGTGAGTTGTGTTAGAGTATATCACTGCTTGTATTGTTAGTTGTTTTAGAGTATATCACTGCTTGTATTATGAGTTGTGTTAGAGTATATCACTACTTGTATTATGAGTTGTTTTAGAGTATATCACTGCTTGTATTATGAGCTGTGTTAGAGTATATCACTACTTGTATTGTGAGTTGTTTTAGAGTATATCACTGCTTGTATTGTGAGTTGTGTTAGAGTATATCACTACTTGTACTGTGAGTTGTGTGAGACTATATCACTGCTTGTATTGTGAGTTGTGTTAGAGTATATCACTGCTTGTATTGTGAGTTGTGTGAGAGTATATCACTGCTTGTATTGTGAGCTGAATATGTCACTTTGTGTCACAGCTTCTGGCCTTTTGCGCAATGTCTGCTGTCACTGTTCATTGGCAGCAAAACTTTCCGTTCTGCGGATCACTTGATGGAGCTTCAGGTGTACTTTGTTTTCAACATTTCTAGGCGTGGTTGTTTTTGTCAGTGTAAAAATGGATGTCCTCTGGTTGTGCTTGGAGAGATTTCGATATAAATGAAAACGCCAAAAATTTGCTTTGAAAATATTTGATGTGAAGTAGAGCAACATACCAGCAGAGGGTTGTGTTGATGGTGTTTTAGAATGCCCAAACCATCTTATGGGCTATGCCAGCAGCTTGCTTGGCATTCCGTTGAGAGTTCACACCCGTCAATGACATTATTAGGTCTTTTCTAGATCATTACATCCTTCGATCATTTGGGATATTTGTTTTAAGACTCTGCGGTACTTGACGGCTGATATTATTAATTAGAAATAATTACATGGAAAAGGAATGCTCTGGAAGTTTGTGTTGACTTAGCGGTGAGGTGTAGAAGTCATGCAGTACAATGCTATCTACATATTCAACTTCCCTGTATCCCTATTCTCCCACAACACCTGTTCACCTCTCTACATTCTACCTGCAGGAAGCCTAATATCTCTCATTGTACCACAATACAAACATTCATTATCTCATCACACATTTATATTCATGAGATTGTTTGGTGAGAAGGAAGTTGAATGGGTGCGACTCCGCTAGGTATGGCAGGATGTGCCTAATAGACTGAACGGTTTGCTCTGCACTGGAGCTGTTAATGGCTGCTATGTGTGTGAGGTTGTGATGGGGAGACTGAATAAGCGTCAATGTTTTCGAGTTCAAAAATTCGATATATGTAATTATTTTGCTCGGTATTCACCTAAAACCATAGTATTTATTAGTTTGATAAAATGTCACATTATGTTGGTTTGTTTGCTTCTGATATCGCAACAACTACAGACATCATTTCTATATTTTTTCTCACTCCAAGACTAAAACGACCAAACATAGTCGTGTTTTTTTTGGTCATTTTCTGCGTTCACTTGTAGATTGTTGAAGTGAAGGGACCCAACGATAAGCTGTCAACCAAGCAAATCCTTTGGAATGATTACCTCGTGAAACATGGAGCAGACGCTGAAGTTTGCTACGTGAAAAGTGAGTGATCGGGGTATAGCTAGTTTTCAGTATGAAGTCAAGTAACGTACTTGAGATATCAAGTGCTAGAATTGTAATAGTTAGACGGTTCAGTCAAAGGTAATATACTTTATATCACATCCATCATTTTGGACATAGACATCCATGTAACTTAAACAGGTTATCTGTGTTTGTGGAAATGTCTTTCATTATAAAATTTGGTTAATTGTTTTATAAAACCTTCACCCCTCCTGTAACAAGCATAGCAACAGGCACTGCTTATTGTAACTATACTTAATATCGAATTACCCAATACAGTTAATCTTCTGTTGAATGTAAATACAGCTGGAGCTATTCATGCCCATGGAACTAATTTTAATACTATATGAACTGAAATCACTGTCATGTATGCAGGGTGTGTCTGGTTTCTATTTATTATTATTAACCGCATCGAGTTACTACAAAATACCAGCCATCTCACAACTCTAGCGGTATATGATTCATGAGGTAATACGTAATCTGTGTACTAGAAAAGTATTTTATATTTGTTATTTTGGTTACAGTCGACAGCAGTAAAAGACCTAGTAAAGAATGAGGATTTGTGCCCCGAAGGTGCTTTGGAAACCTCTAGAAGTTGATGTGTACTAGTAACCTGCAACAATCTTCCAAGCAGGTAAAATAGTCCTATTTTACCTGCTGTCTCAGCTAATTATTAGTTTTAAATCTTGTAATAGTTAATTTTTCTACTTCCAACTGCTATGCATTTTTTTTAGTAACTTTTGTCAATTTGTGTTTATCGAATAAACCCAACTATTTCTCTGCTTTTTACTATCAATACTGCGATATACCGGTTTAAATGTATTTAAATATATATAAATAAATATGTTTTTTACAAATAATACTATTTATTTAGCTGTAATAAGGTTGACCAGCAACCTGGAAAAGTTGGTATACCATTGTCAACATAATAATAATAATTTGTTTAATCTTGAAACTGTTGGCATTGTACAATAAGATAGTAATTGATAAGCTTAGAATGTACACAAGAAAGAGGTAAACAGTAATAGAGCACCTTCAACTGACGACAGAAAATCAAATTAATTTCTTAGCACCTTCTAAGGAAGCATAAATATTATCAAAATTTTTTCCACCTTTTTCTTACAAAACAAGAAAATGTGCTGTTACATTTGCAGCACGGAAAAAAATTTGTCATGCATCTATCTTCATCACTTAAACTGAAAGAGCCAGTTCATGAGCATCAGTGAGTGGGTCGCATCATGTAGGTATAAAAATAGCGCGATAAATATAAAACCTCTGATACAAAATTGATTAGAAAACGAGAACAGCCGCAATTGCTGCAAGAAGTAGAGAGAAAGCTCCAGTTGCTAGGTTAGCCGAACTGCTATATAGTCCTCCAACTCCTGCTTCCCTCAGGATCTGGTCTACCTCGTCATCATTTATGGATACTCCATACTCTTGGAGCAAATTGCCGAGCTCTTCAGCTGCAACATCAAAATCAACTTAATACAAAACGGCGTAAACAGCATTTTGTCTACCAACATTTTTTGGCACTGGCGCATCATAAAAAAGCATTTCATGTAAATATTATTTATGCCGATAAGAATTGTATATAAATGCATATATATAGGAATATACATGGATATGTGTATTCTTATGTATATATATTTTTATGCATGTGTAGACAAACTTTGGTACTGCATGCACCAGCGAACAATTCCACATTGGGTAAAGATCATTTAAATATATATATACATATAGTTTGCCTACCAAAATCGTCATCAGTGCTGCCATCACTGCTGTCGTCACCGCTGTCATCCGTGCTGTCATCGTTGCTGTCAGCATCACTGTCATCACTGCTGTCATCATCACTGTCATCACTGCTGTCATCATCACTGTCATCATCACTGTCATCATCACTGTCACCATCACTGTCACCATCACTGTCATCACTGCTGTCATCATCGCTGTCATCATCATCGCTGTCATTACCGTCACTGTCATCATCGCTGTCATCATCGTCGCTGTCATCATCGTCGCTGTCATCATCGTCGCTGTCATCATCGTCGCTGTCATCATCGTCGCTGTCATCATCGTCGCTGTCATCATCGTCGCTGTCATCATCGTCGCTGTCATCATCGTCGCTGTCATCATCGTCGCTGTCATCATCGTCGCTGTCGTCATTGTCGCTCTCGTCATCGTCGCTGTCGTCATCGTCGCTGTCATCATCATCGCTGTCATCATCGTCGCTATCATCATCGTCGTTGTCATCATCGTTGCTGTCGTCACCATCGCTATCATCACCACTGTCATCTTCACTGTCATCATCACTATTTTCATCGCTGTCATCGTCACTGTCACCATCATCACTTTCATTGTCATCGCTGTAGTCATCGCCATCATCCTCGCTGCCATCATTATCACTGTCATCATCACTGCCATCGTCACCATCACTGGCATCATCTACACCGTCGTCACTGGCATCATCTACACCATTGTCACTGGCATCATCTACACCATCGTCACTGGCATCATCTACACCATCACTGGCATCATCTGCTCCAACATCACCAGCATCTCCTGCTGACTCATCGCCTGCAGAGTCATCAACAGTATCATCTACAGCACCTGCTGAGTCATCGACAGTATCGTCTCCTGCTGCCGAATCATCTGCTCCATCGACTGCATCAGTTCCAGAGTCATCAACTGCATCAGTTCCAGAATCATCAGCTACATCAGTTCCAGAATCATCAGCGGCATCAGTTCCAGAATCATCAGCGGCATCAGTTCCAGAATCATCAGCAGTGTCTGTGAAAAATTAACTAAACAGTTAGCCCTGCACTTTTATGAAATAGCAGGCGAAAGCATTGAGTTGATTGTTACTTGGAAACCAAGCTGTATCCTATAATTTTCTGCTCACCTCCTGTATCTGCCATATCATCTCCATTGTCTACCGATCCAGCGGTATCTGCTGCATTTGTGCCATAATCGTCTGCTGCTGGCGCAGCAGATGCTAGAGCCAAGAAGCAAAATAGAGCGATGATTGCTATCCTCATGTTGATGCTGTGATGTTCAAAGCTAAACTGTTGGTTTTTAGCTGTGAACGTTCTTTATATCGGTGGGTTTTGCTCTGGGTGTATACTTGGTTAATTCCTTTCTGGTGTATCACCATACCAGCTGCACTGGTTGATTGGCTTGTTACCTCCATTGTTACTCATCTCCCGGGGCACACCTTGTTTTGATTCGCTGATCAAGTACCAGGCTGATGTGGAACGTTACTGGAATGTAATGTATTACATTTTAATTGGAAAACTCCTTGTTATATCATTCCAAATCTCCTCATTTGCTGCAACTTCGTTTTCATTTAATCTCTGTGGATTACAGTTTGCTAAAGGGTTCCATACAAAAATAGTGTAGGGCTGCTGCTGATGTTTGCTGACAGGTCAGCATGAAAACATGTTAAGTGATTTATTTTCTCCAAGAAACCAAGATTCATCTTAGAGTTATTTTGTTGTCTATTGGTTTATATAATCTGTGTAATTGACACTACGTGCATGAAAGAATTATTATTATTATTATTATTATTATAGTAATTCAAATCCTGATATAAAAATGTATTTGATAAACGTCCCGAGGAAAATATGCATGGAAAACAGTAATGACCACTTTTGCTCAGGAAGTAGAGTTCTGTGTTTAAAGCTTTGAGATCTGTAGAATATAAGTTGATTTCTATTTGCTGTACCAGTATGCTATTTTTTGTTTATGCTTGAACATCTTCATAATTGCCTGCGCCAGTCTGCTTCCCCATTATTATTCGTTTACACTCTCTCATTTTTCAGCAATGATCATAGTAATCTCATCCTATTGTCATTCTCCATTAATAAAGTTCATGTTGCCATGCCATAGTTTTTTTTTCATTTTCAAAAGACCCTAGTTCATTTTATTGTGCGTCAAATTGTGTGCTTTTAAATGCATCATAGGCAAACGGTAATGACACGATTATTACTATGTTTTTTTTATTAAAGTTCCCATGCGTTAATTTCAGCTCAAATACATGGATATATGCACACACACACACATATATATAAATATATATATATATATATATATATATATATATATATATATATATATATATATATATATATATATATATATATATATATATATATATATATATATATACACACACAAAAGTTCAGAATTCACCAAAACTTATACCCTTGGTGCAATGATCAATCTCGTATTAGAGGTACACTGTGATGCTCTAATACGCTAACAAGAAGTTGAAGTCGCTTGTATAAGACAACCTTTGCTACGCAGCAGATCAAAATTCCCTCCCTCCGCTGCACAATGAGTGCTCAAAATTTGAATGGAGAGAGCATTGCATGATGCAGAGAAGTGTTACACAACTTTCAAGTCCATGAATAATTGCTCACGGCCCATTTCTGTAGCTGATAAGAAGATGTAAAGGAAGTAGAAAAAAGTAAAATTTCGTCAGCAAAGAAATAAATCATTAATGTTGGAAAAACTTAATTCTCTCCGGTACTTATGACCTGGAATTGAAATGAATTTCAATTCTGCGTATAGAGCTTATCGTAAAAAAATTGTTACCATTTAAATCGTTTAATCAGTTGTTGTTTCTGTGAATAGTGTTAGATAATCATGTTTTTTCAATGGTGATTGACTTTAATGTGATAAGTGTCTTTTTTTGTTAATGTTAGCTATATTATTATGAGAGTATTTATTATCTAATTGCTATTAATAGGAACTGTGGAATTTCTATGGGTATTTTGAAAATTATCAATAAAATGTTTATCAAGTCCAAACCGAACTACTCTGACCCTGACAAAGCTTCCTTTGATGAAAAAGTTGTCATGAACAAACACGGGCATGTAGTTTTCTTTGTTTGTTCAAACTGTTAATCTTAACATTTCCAACAAATCAACAAAATATTGGATCAAGGCTGACTCTTGCACACTTTGCTGATGGCTTCATTGTTATCTTGTTACTACAGTAGGAATCAGCTGCTACTGCTTACATAATATGGATACTGGACCAACTCTATATCAATTATTGAATCAATGTTGTATAGTGGTTGTATTGTATATGTATTTGAATATATATATAAATAAATAAAATATATTTACATATGATACACTTGATCAGATTCTACGTGGTTGACCTGAGAAAATTTTAACACTTGTATAATTCATTTGAAGACACGCCCTACCCTATTCATCGATTGCATTAGCACTGTAACACAAACAAACTTCCTGCCTGATGACATTTTGAAAGAAAATCTTGAAAAAGGAATATATACACAAAAAATAATGGATATCATACAAGCACCTATAAAGCGACAGCACGTTGTTAAAAACACTCAACAAATGTGCCAGTAAAGCAAATGGAGCATGAAATATTTTCAAAATCTTTTACATTTAGTATCTGTTGTTTGACAACACTGATAAACTACATCTAAAGTGCCTATGCATAAAAATTTGTCATTAATTTAGCTACCTAACGTATACTGAATTATTAAAATACCATGTGTGAGCAAGTCATGCTCTTCGAGTGTAAGATATAACGCTGAATATAATGTTTACAAAAAGAGAACGGCCGCAAGTGCTGCAAGGAGTAAAGAGAAAGCTCCAGTTGCTAGGTTAGCGGAACTGCCATATAGTCCTCCTATTCCTGCATCCTTCAGGATCTGATCTACCTCGTCATCATCTATGTCTACTCCATACCCATGGAGGAATTTTCCTATCTTTTCAGCTGCAACCAAATAATGTTTGATGTAGAATGTTTGTGTTTAAATACACTGATTGACCATGCATAATAACTTATGCTGATAAAAAATGCTTACCTGAATCATCGTTGTCATTGCTACTATCTCCACTATCATCATCACTGCTGTCATCATCATCACTGCTGTCATCATCATCACTGCTGTCATCATCATCACTGCTGTCATCATCATCACTGTCATCGCTGCTGTCATCATCATCACTGTCATCGCTGCTGTCGTCATCGCTGCTGTTATCATTGCTGTCATCATCACTGTCGTCATCACTATCATCATCGCTGTCGTCACTGTCATTATCATCACTGTCTTCGCTGTCATCACTGCTGTCTGCATCATTGCTATCATCATCACTGTCATCATCTTCACTGTCATCGTCACTATCATCCTTGTCATCGCTGTCATCTTCACTGTCATCATCGTCATTGCCGTCGTCATCACTATTTTCATCGTCACTATCATCCTCGTCATCACTGTCATCGTCACTGTCATCATCGTCATTGCTGTCTTCATCACTGTCGTCATCACTGTCATCATCACTGTCATCGTCACTGTCCTCATCATCATTGCTGTCACTGTCATCATCTCCATAGTCATTGCTGTCGACATCACTCTCATCATCGTCACTGCTATCTTCATCATCACTTGCATCATCTTCACTATCATCATAGTCATCATCGGATCCATTGTCATCTGAGCCATCATCACTGGCATCATCTGCGCCATCATCACTGCCATCATCTGCGCCATCATCACTGGCATCATCAGCGTCATCATCACTGGCATCATCAGCGCCATCATCACTGGCATCATCAGCGCCATCATCACTGGCATCATCTGCACCATCATCACTGGCATCATCTATACCATCATCACTAGCATCATCTGCACCATCGTCACCGGTATCATCTGCTCCATCACTGTAGTCTCCATTGTCATCGCCATTGCTGGTTTCATCTACGCCGTCGTTTTCAGCATCTGTTGAGTCATCCACATCGTCAACATCATCTGTTCCGGATTCCTCACCCATTTTTGCGCCATCATCTGCTGTTAAAAGTATTTATTTTGTCATGCGTTGCCTTATTAGCCGGAGGTCATGATGAATTACAATACAGTTGTTTGATTTTAAAGAAACTTCACTTTTACCGAACATTTTTAATCTAAAACGTAATTGCAGTTTACACTTTTTGTTCTTAATGGGTCGCTGTAATATACACAGACCATGAAAAATTCTATTTTTTTCAACATTTTAAAAGCAATGTAAGATCAATTACAGAAAACCTGAAAAATTGACTGCACATTTTTTTGAAGCGGTTGAAATAAAAAAGCGCAGTTATACATTTTAAATAATTTCTCACCTGATGTATCTGCAACATCATGTCCATCAGATACTGATCCAGCTGCAGCTTCATCTGTGCCATAATCGTCTGCTACTGGTGCAGCAGAAGCTAGTGACAAGAAGCAAAAGAGAACGATGATTGCAATCTTCATGTTGTTGCTGTGAGGTTCAGAGCTAATCTGCCTGCTTCGAGTTTTGCTCAACCTTTATATCAGAAGTCTCATGATGGGTGTCTGCGTGATACATTCCTTTCTGACGTTGACTGAATTAGCATATCATTATACCGCACAAGCTGCACTGGTTGATTGGGTCGGTCGCTCTACCATTCTTAGTCATCTCTGGTGGCACACCTTATTCTAAGCTTACCAAGTACCCATAGCATTGACTGTTATTCTATTGTTATCCAATCACGTCAACAAACTAATGATTTAATTAAAAGAAGTTAATGTATGTTTTATTTTCGGTTACTCCCATGTGGAGTTACCTTGGATTATGCACATCTACAAAATCGCTGTTCCTATGAGGCCTGCTAGATATGTTTTTCATAGTGCTACAGAAAAACCGACAAACACACGTGTGTAGTTTTTGTAAAAATCCTTACATCAGTTCTGGTTCACACGCAATTGCAAAACACTAACCAAGTTACCTCAGCTGAATTATTTAAAACTCATTTAAAACGATAGATAAATAAAAATGAATGATTGTTTTTTATTGACGCACCTAGTTTTCGACAACACAAAGTCTATAACACTGAATGCGTTAGAATAAAAGTTACAAATTTTTGTTCCTGAGTTTATGTGTACATTTTATTATCCGATAAAGCCATAATTCCTTCGGCTGTTGATTTTTTATGTTGATGATTAATTTTTTGCTATTGTGTGTTTTTTTTGCTGGCTTGTCGTAAGTTTGATGAATATTATTATTTCATTTTTAATTTTGCTGTGAGTCGATGAACTATATACGAGTACAATGAAGTTCTATGTGCACAGCTGATTTGTTTTTGACAGAAAAGAGCATCCTTCAACGAACAAATTTAAACCAAGAATATCTGAAATAATTTTGATACTCCCCATTGGACTAAGGCTACTGCTTGTTTTCAACGCCGAGATTGCTTCACTTTGGGCAGATCTGCTGGTGCACGTTTAAAGCAAAAAGCATGGCCGCCTCAAAACTGTCACCAACTTCCATCTGCTGAATTAACTTTGCTAAAAGACCAAGAACCTCTATTAAAATCCACCAAGAAATAACTTGAGGGCTTTAATACTATAAAATGCTTAGCCTCGGTGCTTTAGAGTCGACTCACACTTGTTATTCTTATTTGCATTTTTTTGTTTTAATATCATAAAATAAATTACACAAGTTATTAAAATTTTGTTATCTATTGTTCCGATTTTTATTTTTAGGTGTGATATTTTCGCCACCAATAACTGTCAAAGATTGTTTCGCCTTTTTGCCACCATTAAACGTGAGAGCAACTCCATGTGTTTTTACTAAACTCTGCTGCTTAGATGTTGACGAGCTATGTTATTTCACCCTTTTCAAAAGAAGACAACTCCCTAAGAAAGTTGATGAATGATACTTTCAATAATTTTTAGATGAAAAAGGAACTAGAATGTTGTTTCTTCTCAACAAGGTTGTTTAAATGTTACAGGGTTCTGCAGATCGGCCAATCCGCAGACCCCGATCACAGTTCAATATTAAAATATACAAGTTACTTCCCATTCCGTTTTCAGCTAGTTGTGATGTTTTCTTTATATATGCTTTTTATTTGGATCCCATAAAAAGCATATATAAAGAAAGGCAGACGACATGAATTCTATCGCTATTTATTCTCGATGAAGGTGAGGTCATTGACCACACAATGCATATTCCACCAAGTATACCTAAAAAACCAATCAAAATAGGATTTGTCTTATCTGAAACTTGCAGTGGAGTTCTCTTCATTGTTCATAGCAATAGCAAACAACTACCATTATACAATAAAACAAACCCATTTACAAAGAAGACAACTCAAAATAAGTTAGCAACTCATTATTAAGAGTAATTATACTATATACTGATACACATAGGTGGCATATCCATGGCTTATAATAAACACATGCATTAGTTTTGACATCAAAATATAAATGTGTAATGCAATAATACGGGAGTATAACATATTTGCTGATTAAGATTGCACAACCACTATTGCAAAACTCCTCTCTATACAAAGGAGTTGTCTCTCACCCAATCCACATCATTCACTTTTGTCAAGTCTTGAAGAAAGTCTGGAAAAACATGTTGATGCACTTTAAATCACAAAAGCCATGGCCAAGTATTTTCTACGCTAGTATTTTATCTCGTTTTAGTATCAATGATAACAAGCTTTCACATAATATTAGAGCCTATTGCATAGTGTGCCTGTATAAGTATGAGAAAGGTTGCACTTGATGCCGCATTAGCAGATAATATGCATTACTTCAACTTTCTGTATTTTTAGTTGTTGATGTAATGAAATAGTTAGTTACTAAATATTCTGTGGATTGAATGTTTATCAATCTATCTATTGTTAGAATTCATCTCCAAGTAACATTGTAACTACTCCAAGCGTTTTTTAGGCTTAAACATGATTGATATGCCAGCTGTCAAGTTTTTTCATATAATTTGCATTACGGTTGCCGCTTCAAAACTTATTATGGAAGCTCCTGCAACTGAAGATGTTTAATAATTTGTGTTTGGAGCACCGCTGGTTGATATTTGTTTGGTGACAGCAAAGTTATTTGTTGTTTTATTCCAACATTTTCAAGGCGCAAAGTTTCCTTAGCAACTACAATACTTGAACTAAAACTGTGGTGAAGTGGCAGCCTTCCATTATGTTTAGAGATTGGTCAACATTACCAAAGCTTTTTAGAGCGTACTGTACAGCTATCGATATTTTTACATTGTATGCTGCAATTTTAATCTTTTGCACCCAATGTGCATGAGATGTTAGGCATATGTTATAAAGACTGGCTGGAGTATAAAATAGCCCCAAAAATTGAGGATTAGCATTTCTTTTGCTTTTGTTCTAGTACAAATCTCTGGAACCTGTTCATGTCATGACAGCCTCCTGAAATAATGTATATATGGTTCATGCTCTGAATTATTGCGAGAATTTACTATCATTCCGTTCCTCCATGTTTGTTTTCTCAAAAGTTTGGCTTTTACTGGTGTTCGTTCATTAATTATTTGAAAATATTTTGTCATTGATTGCCTATGCCAGTGAAGGCCGAAAATAAATTAAATAATGTCAAAGACATTGTTTCTGTACCAAAAATGCATGACTTGTTATAAGATCTCTATTGATAGTTGAAACTTGTGACTATGTGGACATTGCATGTGCTAGTGGAGCATTATAAGAATAACTCATGTGTTAATTACTATACGTGTTCATGGATCTTTGACAAAAAATATTTCAAATGAAATCTTTAAAAAATGTTTTGCTGTATAGTTGGTTGACTTATTGTTTCATCAATATTTGTCATTACGAGTAAATGTGATATTCAACTGGATGTTTTTACTTTATTGTGTGCCATTGCTCGTGTGAATGACCATTATATGTAATAACAATTAATTAGACATTTAAAGGTTAGAGTAGTTGTATTTGCTTGAAAAAAATGAGAAACGGTAGCACCTTGGAAAATAATATTACATATAGATAATGAAGTATGCCTTCAAACTTGACAAAATGTCATTGGCTCAATAAGACTAGATCTATTGTTTCTAATTGTACATGTACACTTGCTCTCCTTAAAACTGTCTCAAAGCATTGAAATTAACTTGTAGACAAATAAATAATTGTGAGCATCGAAAAGTGCGACTTCTGAGGTTGGACTCTTCATAAACATAATCTTTACTAGTGAGCAATTAAAAAATGGTAAATGCCTTCATTACCAATTACAAGACAAATATTACTGCAACTGCGCTGAAGAGCAATGAAACCACTCCGGTTGATGTGGTGGCAGAAGATCCATACATGCTGAGAATGTCACTGAGGCCAGCCTCCTTGATCAGCTTCTCAAGCTCACCGTCCATTGCAGGGTGGCCAGACTTGGACTTGGAACCACCGCTTTTGTCTATAACAATTATAATGGCATTCTTCAATGCTAATGCGTACGATTATGAATTATTAATCACTAATATCTCTTTAATAGTTACTTTGTTGGACCTTTGCTGCTAGAGTCATCATCACTGTTATCACTGAAGTCATCACTGTCATCATCATTGCTGTCACTATCATCGCTGTCATCACTATCATCGCTGTCATCACTATAGTCATCGCTGTAGTCGCTGTAGTCATCACTGCTGTCGTCATCACTGTCGCTGTCGTCATCACTGTCGCTGTCGTCATCACTGTCGCTGTCATCATCACTGTCGCTGTCATCATCACTGTCGCTGTCATCATCACTGTCGCTGTCATCACTGTAGTCGTCGCTGTCATCACTGTAGTCATCGCTGCCATCGTCACTTCCGTCATCGCTTCCATCATCGCTGCCATCATCTTTGCTGTCGTCGCTGCCATCATCTTTGCTGTCACTGCCATCACCTTTGCTGTCGTCACTGCCGTCATTTTTGCTGTCGCCGCTAGCATCATCTTTGCTGTCATCACCTTTGCTGTCTTCACCATCATCTCCTGCACTACCATAGCCATCATCACCCTTTGTTGGCCTAAGTTAAAGGGACAGCTTCGGCGACCAAATGGTCGCCGTACCAAAGATTGTAGTAAAAATTAACTACCATCGTTGGCCCATAGCGTGATCGGCTATGTTTTGCTTTGAACTTTTTATTAGACCTCGGTTTATTTTCGGCTTTTCTTATTAATGATATTTATTATTATTATCAGTTATTAATTATTTTGAAGCCAGCACCAACAAAGACAGGTTTGAAGATTTAAAAATAATAATATTATTATTATTATTATTATTATTATTATTATTATTATTATTATTATTATTATTATTATTATTATTATTATTATTATTATTATTATTATTATTATTATTATTATTATTATTATTATTATCATCATCATCATCATCATCATCATCATCATCATCATCATCATCATCATCATCATCATCATCATCATCATCATCATCATCATCATCATCATCATCATCATCATCATCATCATCATCATCATCATCATCATCATCATCATCATCATCATCATCATCATCATCATCATCATCATCATCATCATCATCATCATCATCATCATCATCATCATCATCATCATCATCATCATCATCATCATCATCATCATCATCATCATCATCATCATCATCATCATCATCATCATCATCATCATCATCATCATCATCATCATCATCATCATCATCATCATCATCATCATCATCATCATCATCATCATCATCATCATCATCATCATCATCATCATCATCATCATCATCATCATCATCATCATCATCATCATCATCATCATCATCATCATCATCATCATCATCATCATCATCATCATCATCATCATCATCATCATCATCATCATCATCATCATCATCATCATCATCATCATCATCATCATCATCATCATCATCATCATCATCATCATCATCATCATCATCATCATCATCATCATCATCATCATCATCATCATCATCATCATCATCATCATCATCATCATTATTATTATTATTATTATTATTTGTATAATATTGTTTATTCCATGTATTATTTATTATTGTTCTTATTATTTTGGGATTATTTTCACCATAATTATTCTTCTCAGGAGTTATTGTTGATCAGATTATCCTCATCCCACAAATAACAATAATGGTATATTAAATAATATACAAATATTAATAACAATTTTTTAAGTCTTCAAACCTGTCTTTGTTGGTGCTGGCTACAAAACTAATTAATAACTGATAATAATAATAAATATTGTGCAGGATTTCACTGTGGGGGTGTGAGGTGGTAGCCCTTTGCAGAGTCAGATGCAGATGGTAGCCCATCATCACCCTTTGCAGAGTCATCAGCACCATCACCGGCGCTTGCATCATCTCCATCATCAGCACCATCACCGGTGCTTGTATCATCCCCGTCATCAGCACCATCATCAGTGCCATCACCGGCGCTTGCATCATCAGTACTATCACCAGTGCTTGCATCATCTCCATCGTCAGCACCGTCATCATCTCCATCATCGGCACCATCATCAGTGCCATCACCGGCGCTTGCATCATCAGCACCATCACCGGTGCTTGCATCATCTCCATCGTCAGCACCATCATCGGCACCATCATCGGCGCTTGCATCATCTCCATCATCAGCACCATCATCATCTCCATCATCAGCACCATCATCATCTCCATCATCGGCACCATCACCAGCACTCGCATCATCTCCATCATCAGCACCGTCATCGTTATTTGCATCATCTCCAGCAACTAAAATTTTAGCATTTACATATCTATCAACCCATAGTTGAAACTGAGGCTCATGCACCAAACACAATGTACACCGAGTTGAACTGGGTTATATGTTTATAGATAATAATGGGAAAATCATTGTAAATTGAAATTACTAGTTTTGTAAAATCATTGGTAATAAGGTCAAAAACATGACTATTTTTTATCTTATTTTTAATCTTTCACTCACCTGATAAATCATCTCCTGCTCCATCACCGCCTGCTTTTCCAGCTCCTGCTACTGCAGATGATTTGGTCCCATAATCATCTGCTGCTGGTGCAGCAGATGCTAGGGCCAAGAAGCAAAAGAGAACAATGATTGTGATCTTCATGTTGTTGCTGTGAGGTTCAGAGCTGATCTGCCTGTCTGCTGTTCTGTCCTCTCCTTTTATTGCACCTTGGTCATGGGTGTGTGCATTTGACGCAATCATAAGTGTCAGGCTCATACATAGTTTATGAGCGTTGTTGGGTTGGTGTAGTCTTTAGTGCTAGCTTATAGGGACACACCTTTGTCTTTTAGCAACCGCTTCTAATTAATATACATCAATAATCTTTTGTTGGCCGGTGTTTGATCGCATGAGCCATCACTCTGAGGCGTGTCTTTTAGGTATTTATTATCTAATTGCAATTTATATGAGCTATGGAATTTCTATGGGTATTTTGAAAATGATGAATAAAATGTTTATCAAGTCCAAACTGAACTACTCTGATCTTGACAAAGCTTCCCTTGATGAAAAAGTTGTCACGAACCGTATGTAGTTTTGTTTTTTTCAAACTGTCAATCTTAACCAAAGGCCTACTGCAGAAAGTCTGGTGGATTCCGGACCATTTTTCGGAGTTTTATGTTGTGTTTTGTTGTTGGTGTTTAGAAGGTAAGTCATGATTTGACAGACTTGTCTTCACGTGCTGCCCGGCTGACTCAAAAATAATTTGGGCACCACCCCACCAAGAAAATACCAAAAAGTAAACCCCCTGGGCTGTCGATACTGACCTTTTTTTATTCCAATCAGATGACTACATGAGAAGCAGCAACCGCGTGTTTCCAAATTTTGTGCTTGCAAAAGAGCGTCACTCAAAATTTCTTCACATCACCGGAGTCTTCTAAACTAACAAATCCTAGCCCATGGGTGTGAAAAAAAGTCCTCATATCAGCTTTGAAACTGCGGATCGTATAAATCCGTATTAGTCTTGTAAAGTTCCGCAACACATTACTGCTGAAAAAAATAAAGACAATGCGCCCGGTAATAATTGATCAGTTTACCGCTTTTCAACCGTTCGGCAAGAGCGCTCGGTCAGTACAATCTGTTGGTAAAGGCTGCATCGTTTTTAATTTTTTCGGCAAACTCTCGAAGCCCCTCTTGTGTATTCTCAGAAAATTTTTCGCTGGCTGTTACGAGTTACCAATAATGTTAAAGCTGAGATGAGTGCCCTTTGTCGCACACGTAAACTAGGACTTGCTAGTTTAGGAAACTAAGGTAATGTGAAGAAATTTTGAGTGAAGCTCCTTTTGCAAGCACACACTTTGGAAACACGAGGTTGCTGCTTCTCATGTAGTCATCTGATTGGAATAAAAAAGGTCAGTATCGACAGCCCAGAGGATTTACATTTTGCTATTTTCTTGGTGGTGTGCTGCCCAAATTACTTTTGAGACAGCAGGCCAGCATGTGAAGACAAGTCTGTCAAATCATGACTTACCTTCCAAACATTAACAACAAAACACAACATAAAATTCCAAAACATGGTCCAAGATCCACAAAATGTTCTGCAGTAGGCCTGTGATCTTAACATTTCCAACAAATCAACAAAATATTGGATTAAGGCTGACTCCTGCACACTTTGCTGATAGTTTCATTGTTATCTTGTTACTACATTAGGAATCAGCTGCTACGGCTTACATAATATGGATACTGGACCAACTGTATATCAATTATTGAATCAATATTTTATAGTGGTTGTATTGTATATGTATTTGAATATATATATAAATAAATAAAATATATTTACATATGATACACTTGATAAGATTCTATCTGATTGACCTGAAAAAATTTTCACACTTGTATAATTCATATGAAGACACGGCCTCGCATATTCATCGATTGCATTAGCACTGTAACACAAACAAACCTCCTGTTTGATGAAAATTTGAAATAAAATCTTGAAAAAGGAATATTTACACAAAAATGATGGATATCATACAAGCACCTATAAAATGAAAACACTTCGTTAAAAATCGCTCAACAAATGTGCCCTAAAGCAAATGGAGCATGAAATATTATCGAAATCTCTTACATTTAGTATCTGTTGTTTGACAACACTGATAAACTATATCTAAAGTGCCTATGCATAAAAATTTGTCATTAATTTAGCTCCCTAACGTAAACTGAATTATTAAAATACCATGTGTGAGCAAGTCATGCTCTTCCAGTGTAAGATATAACGCTGAATATAATGTTTACAAAAAGAAAACAGCCGCAAGTGCTGCAAGAAGTAGAGAGAAAACTCCAGTTGCTAGGTTAGCTGAACTGCCATATAGTCCTCCTATTCCTGCATCCTTCAGGATCTGGTCTACCTCGTCATCATCTATGTCTACTCCATACCCATGGAGGAATTTTCCTATCTTTTCAGCTGCAACCAAATAATGTTTGATGTAGAATGTTTGTGTTTAAATACACTGATTGACCACTGCATAATAACTTATGCTGATAAAAAATGCTTACCTGAATCATCGTTGTCATTGCTACTATCTTCACTATCATCATCACTGCTGTCATCATCATCACTGTCATCGCTGCTGTCATCATCATCACTGTCATCACTGCTGTCATCATCATCACTGTCATCACTGCTGTCATCATCATCACTGTCATCGCTGCTGTCGTCATCGCTGCTGTTATCATTGCTGTCATCATCACTGTCGTCATCACTATCATCATCGCTGTCGTCACTGTCATCATCATCACTGTCTTCGCTGTCATCACTGCTGTCTGCATCATTGCTATCGTCATCACTGTCATCATCTTCACTGTCATCGTCACTATCATCCTTGTCATCGCTGTCATCTTCACTGTCATCATCGTCATTGCTGTTGTCATCACTATCTTCATCGTCACTATCATCCTCGTCATCACTGTCATCGTCACTGTCATCATCGTCATTGTTGTCGTCATTGTTGTCGTCATCACTGTCGTCATCACTGTCATCATCACTGTCATCGTCACTGTCCTCATCATCATTGCTGTCACTGCCATCATCTCCATAGTCATTGCTGTCGACATCACTCTCATCATCGTCACTGCTATCTTCATCATCACTTGCATCATCTTCACTGTCATCATAGTCATCATTGGATCCATTGTCATCTGAGCCATCATCACTGGCATCATCTGCGCCATCATCACTGGCATCATCTGTGCCATCATCACTGGCATCATCTGCGCCATCACTGGCATCATCTGCACCATCATTGCTAGCATCATCTGCGCCATCGTCACTGGTATCATCTGCACCATCATCACTAGCATCGTCTGCGCCATCGTCACTGGTATCATCTGCTCCATCACTGTAGTCTCCATTGTCATCGCCATTGTTGGTTTCATCTAAGCCATCGTTTTCAGCATCTGTTGAGTCATCCACATCGTCAACATCATCTGTTCCGGATTCCTCACCCATTTTTCCGCCATCATCTGCTGTAGAATGTATTTATTTTGTCATGCGTTGCCTTATTAGCTGCAGGTCATTATGAATTACAATACAGTTGTTTGATTTTGAAGAAACTTCACTTTTACCGAGCATTTTTAATCTAAAACGTAATTGCAGTTTACACTTTTTGTTCTTAATGGGTCGCAGTAATATACACAGACCATGAAAAATTCTATTTTTGTTCAGCATTTTAAAAGCAATGTAAGATCAATTACAGAAAACTTCACAAATCATGTATTAAAAAACTTGACTGCACATTTTTTCTGAAGCGGTTGAAATAAAAAAGCGTAGTTGTACATTTTAAATAATTTCTCACCTGATGTATCTGCAACATCATGTCCATCAGATACTGATCCAGCTGCAGCTTCATCTGTGCCGTAACCGTCTGCTACTGGTGCAGCAGAAGCTAGGGCCAAGAAGCAAAAGAGAACGATGATTGCAATCTTCATGTTGTTGCTGTTAGGTTCAGAGCTAATCTGCCTGCTTCGAGCTTTGCTCAACCTTTATATCAGAAGTCTCATGATGGGTGTTTGCGTGATACATTCCTTTCTGACGTTGACTGAATTAGCATATCATTATACCGCACAAGCTGCACTGGTTGATTGGGTTGGTCGCTTTACCATCCTTAGTCATCTCTGGTGGCACACCTTGTTCTAAGCTTACCAAGTACCCATAGCATTGCCTGTTATTCTATTGTTATCCAATCACGTCAACAAAATAATGATTCAATTAAAACATGAATAAATGTTTTATTTTCGGTTACTCCTATGTGGAGTTACCTTGGATTATGCACATCTAACAAAATTAAAAAAAAGAGCTGCTGCACATCCAGTTAAGAAATTTGAATCGCTGTTCCTATGAGGCCTGCTAGTTATGTTTTTCATAGCGCTACAGAAAAAACCGACGAACACACGTGTGTAGTTTTTGTAAAGATCCTTACTACAGTTCTGGTTCACACGCAATTGCAAAACGCTAACCAATTTACCTCAGCTGAATTATTTAAAATACTTTCAAAACTATAGATAAATAAAAACGAATTTTTTTTTATTGACTCACCTAGTTTTCGACAACACAAAGTCTATAACACTAAATGCATTAGAATAAAAGTTACAATTTTTTGTTCCTGAGTTTATGTGTACATTTTATTATCCGATAAAGCCGTAATTCCTTCGGCTGTTGATTTTTTACGTTGATCATTAATTTTTTGTATTGTGTGTTTTTTTTGCTGGCTTGTCGTAAGTTTGATGAATATTATTTCATTTTTAATTTTGCTGTGAGTCGATGAACTATATACGAGTACAATAAAGTTCTCTGTGCACAGCTGATTTTTTTATCAGAAAAGAGCATCCTTCAATGAACAAATGTACACCAAGAATATCTGAAATAATTTTGATTCTCCCAATTGGACTAAGGCTACTGCTTGTTTTCAACGCCGAGCTTGCTTCACTTTTGGCAGATCCGCCGATGCACACTTTAAAACAAAAGCATGGCCGCCTCAAAGCAGTCACCAACTTCCATCTGCTGAATTAACTTTGCCAAGAGACCAAGAACCTCTATTAAAATCCACCAAAAAGTTACTTGAGTGCTTTAATACTATAAAATGCTTAGCCTCAGTGCTTTAGAGTCATCTCACACTTGTTATTCTTATTTGCATTTTTTGTTTTAATATGATAAAATAAATTACACAAGTTATTAAAATTTTGTTATCTATTGTTCCGATTTTTATTTTTAGGTGTGATATTTTCGCCACCAATAATTGTCAAAGATTGTTTTGCCTTTTTGCCACCATTCAACGTGAGAACAACTCCATTTGTTTTGTACTAAACTCTGTTGCTTAGATGTTGATGAGCTATGTCATTTCACCCTTTTCAAAAGAAGACAACTCCCTAAGAAAGTTGATGAATGATACTTTCGGTAATTTTTAGATGAAAACGGAACTAGAATGTTGTTTCTTCTCAAAAGGCTGTTTAAATGTTACACCGTTCAGCAGATTGGCCAATCCACAGACCCCGATCACAGTTCAATATTAAAATATACAAGTTACTTCCCGTTTTGTTTTCAGCTAGTTGTGATGTTTTCTTTATATATGCTTTTTATTTGGATCCCATAAAAAGCATATATAAAGAAAGGCAGACGACATGAATTCTATCGCTATTTATTCTCGATGAAGGTGAGGTCATTGACCACACAATGCATATTCCACCAAGTATACCTAAAAAACCAATCAAATTAGGATTTGTCTTATCTGAAAGTTGCAGTGGAGTTGTCTTCAATGTTCATATCCTTCAATAGCAATAGCAAACAACTACCATTATACAATAAAACAAACCCATTTACAAAGAAGACAACTCAAAATAAGTTAGCAACTCATTATTAAGAGTAATTATACTATATACAGATACACATAAGTCTCAGGTGGCATATCCATGGCTTATAGTAATATAAGATGTTTGATGATTTGTTTTTGGAGCACCTCTGGTTGATATTTGTTTGGTGAAAGCAAAGTTATTTGTTGTTTTTTTCCCAAAATTTTCAAGGCGCAAAGTTAGCAACTACAATACTTGAACTAAAACTATGGTGAAGCGGGCGCCTTTATTTATGTTTAGAGATGGGTCAACATTACCAAAGCTTTTCAGAGCATACTGTACAGTGTACAGCTATTGATATTTTTACAGTGTATGGTGACAGAAAACTTTGTGCAAAATTTGCTGCAATTTTCATCTTTTGCACCCAATGCGCATGAGCTGTTAGACATCTGTTATAGAGACTGGCTGGAGTCAAAAGTAACCCCAAAAATTGAGGATTAGCATTTCTTTTGCTCTTGCTCTAGTACAAATCTCTGAAACCTATTCATGTCATGACAGCCATAGTCAATAATTGAAGAGTGATGATTAGTAACAAAATTAATTATCTCGATGAAACGCTAGTAATGTGGTTAGCTCCATCAGAAGTAATACTACAAGTGGTCTTTTTCTCACATTTGTTTTGTCCACCAATAAACTTTTTTGTTGCATCATATTATTTTTGTTTAGCCAACTCGCTGATGAAACGACATAACAGATGTTTTTATCTAGTCTTTGCTATTTCTCAAGAGCACGTTAATGAGGACTTACAGCTGTATACTTGGAAAACTGCCATTTTATGTGTAAAGATATTTTAATTGAAATTATCCAAATAAAAATTGTATTAGCGCTCATCGAATGTAAATTAAAAAATCAGCTGCAAGCCATAATAGGCCTTCTTGATACGTCGAAACTTTCGAATAGAAGTCTCAAACAATGTGAGGTCGTAATTAAAACTATGCAAGTTTTTAATTAAAGTATTTACTATTGTGTGTTCAACTAAATTAAAAAGTTTTGGTAGTATGCAAGCCTCCTGAAATAATATATATATGGTTCATGCTCCGTGAATTATTGCGCGAATTTACTATCATTCCGTTTCTCCATGTTTGTTTTCTCAAAAATTTGGTTTTTACTGTTGTTCGTTCATTAATTATTTGAAAATATTTTGTCATTGATTGCCTATGCCAGTGAAGGCCGAAAATAAATTAAATAATGTCAAAGACTTCGTTTCTGTACCAAAAATGCATGACTTGTCATAAGATTTCTATTGATAGTTGAAACTTGTGACTATGTGGACATTGCATGTGCGCGTGGAGCATTATAAGAATAACTCAGGTGTTAATTACTATACGTGTTCATGGATCTTTGACAAAAATATTTCAAATGAAATCTTTAAAAAAAGTTTTGCTGTTATGCTTAGTTGATTTATTGTTTCATCAATATTTGTCATTACGAATAAATACGAAATTCAACTGGATGTTTTTACTTTATTGTGTGCCATTGCTCATGTGAATGACCATTATATGTAATAACAATTAATTAGACATTTAAAGGTTAGAGTAGTTGTATTTGCTTGAAAAAAATGAGAAACGGTAGCACCTTGGAAAATAATATGACACATAGATAATTAAGTATGCCTTCAAACTTGACAAAATGTCATTGGCTCAATAAGACTAGATCTATTGTTTCTAATTGTACATGCACACATGCTCTCCTTAAAACTGTCTCTAAGCATTGAAATTAACTCGTAGACAAATAAATAATTGTGAGCATCGAAGAGTGCGACTTCTGAGGTTGTTTACTAGTGAGCAATTAAAAAATGGTAGAGTCCTTCATTACCAATTACAAGACAAATATTGCTGCAACTGCGCTGAAGAGCAATGAAACCACTCCGGTTGATGTGGTGGCAGAAGATCCATACATGCTGAGAATGTCACTGAGGCCAGCCTCCTTGATCAGCTTCTCAAGCTCACCGTCCATTGCAGGGTGGCCAGACTTGGACTTGGAACCACCACTTTTGTCTGTAACAATTATAATGGCATTCTTCAATGCTAATGCGTACGATTAGGAATTATTAATCACTAATATCTCTTTAGTAGTTACTTTGTTGGCTTGAGATTAAAAAGCTTACCTTTGCTGCTAGAGTCATCATCACTGTTATCACTGAAGTCATCACTGTCATCATCATTGCTGTCACTATCATCGCTGTCATCACTATCATCGCTGTCATCACTGTCATCACTATAGTCATCGCTGTAGTCGCTGTAGTCATCACTGCTGTCACTGTCATCGCTGCTGTCGCTGTCGTCATCACTGTCGCTGTCGTCATCACTGTCGCTGTCGTCATCACTGTCGCTATCATCATCACTGTCGCTGTCATCACTGTAGTCGTCGCTGTCATCACTGTAGTCATCGCTGCCATCGTCACTTCCGTCATCGCTTCCATCATCGCTGCCATCATCTTTGCTGTCGTCGCTGCCATCATCTTTGCTGTCACTGCCATCACTTTTGCTGTCTTCACTGCCGTCATCTTTGCTGTCGCCGCTAGCATCATCTTTGCTGTCATCACCTTTGCTGTCTTCACCATCATCTCCTGCACTACCATAGCCATCATCACCCTTTGCAGAGTCATCAGCACCATCACCGGCGCTTGCATCATCTCCATCGTCAGCACCATCATTGGCACCATCATCAGCACTCGCATCATCTCCATCATCAGCACCATCATCGGCACCATCATCGGCACCATCATCAGCACCATCAACAGCACTCGCATCATCTCCATCATCAGCACCATCATCGGCACCATCATCAGCACCATCATCGGCACCATCAACAGCACTCGCATCATCTCCATCATCAGCACCGTCATCGTTATTTGCATCATCTCCAGCAACTGAAATTTTAGCAATTACATATCAACCCATAGTTAAAGCTGAGGCTCATGCTCAAACACAATGTACACCGAGTTGAACTGGGTTATATGTTTATAGATGATAATGGGAATATCATTGTAAATTGAAATTACTAGTTTTGTAAAATTATTGGTAATAAGGTCAAAAACATGACTATTTTTTATCTTATTTTTAATCTTTCACTCACCTGATAAATCATCTCCTGCTCCATCACCGCCTGCTTTTCCAGCTCCTGCAACTGCGGATGATTTGGTCCCATAATCATCTGCTGCTGGTGCAGCAGATGCTAGGGCAAAGAAGCAAAAGAGAACAATGATTGTGATCTTCATGTTGTTGCTGTGAGGTTCAGAGCTGATCTGCCTGTCTGCTGTTCTGTCCTCTCCTTTTATTGCACCTCGGTCATGGGTGTGTGTATTTGACGCAATCATAAGTGTCAGGCTCATACATAGTTTATGAGCGTTGTTGGGTTGGTGTAGTCTTTAGTGCTAGCTCATAGGGACACACCTTTGTCTTTTAGCAACCGCTTCTAATTAATATACATCAATAATCTTTTGTTGGCCAGTGTTTGATCACATGAGCCATCACTCTGAGGGGTGTCTTTTAGGTATTTATTATCTAATTGCAATTTATATGAACTATGGAATTTCTATAAATATTTTGAAAATCATGAATAAAATGTTTATCAAGTCCAAACTGAACTACTCTGACCTTGACAAAGCTTCCTTGATGAAAAAGTTGTCATGAACAGTATGTAGTTTTGTTTGTTTTTTCCAAACTGTCAATCTTAACCACAGGCCTACTGCAGAAAGTTTGGCGGATTTTGGACCATTTTTCGGAATTTTATGTTGTGTTTTGTTGTTGGTGTTTGGAAGGTAAGTCATGATTTGACACACTTGTCTTCTTGTGCTGGCCAGCTGACTCAAAAATAATTTGGGCACCACCCCACCAAGAAAATACCAAAAAGTAAACCCCCTGGGCTGTCGATATTGACCTTTTTTTATTCCAATCAGATGACTACATGAGAAGCAGCAACCGCGTGTTTCCAAATTTTGTGCTTGCAAAAGAGCGTCACTCAAAATTTCTTCACATCACCGGAGTCTCCTAAACTAACAAATCCTAGCCCATGGGTGTGAAAAAAAGTCCTCATATCAGCTTTGAAACTGCGGATCGTATTAATCCGTATTAGTCTTGTGAGGATCCGCAACACATTATTGCTGAAAAAAATTAAGACAATGCGCCCGGTAATAATTGATCAGTTTACCGCTTTTCAACCGTTCGGCAAGAGCGCTCGGTCAGTACAATCTGTTGGTAAAGGCTGCATCGTTTTTTTATTTTTTCGGCAAACTCTCGAAGCCCCTCTTGTGTGTTCTCAGAAAATTTTTCGCTGGCTGTTACGAGTTA
Source organism: Cryptosula pallasiana (assembly GCA_945261195.1). Classification (NCBI taxonomy): domain Eukaryota; kingdom Metazoa; phylum Bryozoa; class Gymnolaemata; order Cheilostomatida; family Cryptosulidae; genus Cryptosula; species Cryptosula pallasiana. The sequence goes on along the minus strand of OX183141.1, from coordinate 4,387,653 downwards.
CCAATAATGTTAAAGCTGAGATGAGTGCCCTTTGTCGCACACGTAAACTAGGACTTGCTAGTTTAGGTAACTAAGGTAATGTGAAGAAATTTTGAGTGAAGCTCTTTTTGCAAGCACACACTTTGGAAACACGAGGTTGCTGCTTCTCATGTAGTCATCTGATTGGAATAAAAAAGGTCAGTATCGACAGTTCAGAGGGTTTACTTTTTGGTATTTTCTTGGAGGGGTGCTGCCTAAATTACTTTTGAGACAGCAGGCCAGCACGTGAAGACAAGTCTGTCAAATCATGACTTACCTTCCACACATTAACAGGAAAACGTAACATAAAATTCCGAAACATGGTCCAAGATCCACAAAATTTTTTGCAGTAGGCTTGTGATCTTAACATTTCCAACAAATCAACAAAATATTGGATTAAGGCTGACTCCTGCACACTTTGCTGATGGCTTCATTGTCAGCTTGTTACTACATTAGGAATCAGCTGCTCTGCTTACATAATATGTTTACTGGACCAACTATATCAATTATTGAATCAATGTTGTATAGTGGTTGTATTGTATGTGTATTTTAATATATATATAAATAAATAAAATATATTTACATATGATACACTTGATCAGATTCTATGTGATTGACCTGAGAAAATTTTAACACTTGTATAATTCATATGAAGACACGGCCTCGCATATTCATCGATTGCATTAGCACTGTAACACAAACAAACCTCCTGTTTGATGAAAATTTGAAATAAAATCTTGAAAAAGGAATATTTACACAAAAATGATGGATATCATACAAGCAGCTATAAAATGAAAACACTTCGTTAAAAATCGCTCAACAAATGTGCCCTAAAGCAAATGGAGCATGAAATGTTATCGAGATCTCTTACATTTAGTATCTGTTGTTTGACAACACTGATAAACTATATCTAAAGTGCCTATGCATAAAAATTTGTCATTAATTTAGCTCCCTAACGTATACTGAATTATTAAAATACCATGTGTAAGCAAGTCATGCTCTTCGAGTGTAAGATATAACGCTGAATATAATGTTTACAAAAAGAAAACAGCCGCAAGTGCTGCAAGAAGTAGAGAGAAAGCTCCAGTTGCTAGGTTAGCTGAACTGCCATATAGTCCTCCTATTCCTGCATCCTTTAGGATCTGGTCTACCTCGTCATCATTTATGTCTACTCCATACCCATGGAGGAATTTTCCTATCTTTTCAGCTGCAACCAATTAATGTTTGATGTAGGATTTTTGTGTTTAAATACACTGATTGACCATTGCATAATTACTTATGCTGTTAAAAAATGCTTACCCGAATCATTGTTGCTATTGCTACTATTTTCACTATCATCATCACTGCTGTCATCACTGCTGTCATCATCATCACTGTCATCATCATCACTGTCATCAGTGCTGTCATCATCATCACTGTCATCACTGCTGTCGTCATCATCACTGTCATAGCTGCTGTCGCCACCGTCGCTGTCATCAGCACTGTCGTCATCGCTGCTATCATTGCTGTCTTCATCACCATCATCAGGGCTGTCGTCACTGTCATCATCATCACTGTCTTCGCTGTCATCATGGCTGTCTGCATCAGTGCTATCATCATCACTGTCATCATCATCATCTTCACTGTCATCGTCACTATCATCCTTGTCATCGCTGTCATTGTCATTGTCATCGCTGTTGTCATCACTATCGTCATCGCTGTCATCGTCACTGTCACTGTTGTCATCGCTGTCATTGTCGCTTTCACCGTTGTCATTGCTGTCGTCATCACTGTCATCATCATCATTGCTGTCGTCATCACTCTCATCATCGTCACTGCCATCTTCATCATCACTTGCATCATCTTCACTATCATCATAATCATCATCGGATCCATTGTGTTCTGAGCCATCATCACTGGCATCATCTGCGCCATCATCACTGGCATCATATGCGCCATCATCACTGGCATCATCTATACCATCATCACTGGCATCCTCTATACCATCATTACTGGCATCATCTGCACCATCATCACTGGTATCATCTGCACCGTCATCACTGGTATCATCTGCACCATCGTCACTGGCATCATCTGCACCATCATCACTAGCATCATCTGCGCCATTGTCACCGGTATCATCTGCTCCATCACTGTAGTCTCCATTGTCATCGCCATTGCTGGTTTCATCTACGCCATCATTTTCAGCATCTGTTGAGTCATCCACATCGTCAACATCATCTGTTCCGGATTCCTCACCCATTTTTGCTCCATCATCTGCTGTAGAAAGTATTTATTTTGTCATGCGTTGCCTTATTAGCCGGAGGTCATGATGAATTACAATACAGTTGTTTGATTTTAAAGAAACTTCACTTTTACCGAACATTTTTAATCTAAAACGTAATTGAGGTTTACACTTTTTGTTCCTAATTGGTCGCAGTAATATACACAGACCATAAAAAATTCAATTTTTTTCAGCATTTCAAAAGCAATGTAAGATCAATTACAGAAAACTTGACAAATCATGTATTAAAAAAAAAAATTGACTGCACATTTTTTCTAAAGGGGTTGAAATAAAAAAGCATGGTTGTGCATTTTAAATAATTTCTCACCTGATGTATCTGCAACATCATGTCCATCAGATGCTGATCCAGCTGCAGCTTCATCTGTGCCGTAATCGTCTGCTACTGGTGCAGCAGAAGCTAGGGCCAAGAAGCAAAAGAGAACGATGATTGCAATCTTCATGTTGTTGTTGTTGTTGTTGTGGGGTTCAGACTTCAGAGCTAATCTGCCTGCTTTGATTTTTGCTCAACCTTTATATTAGAAGTCTCATGATGAGTATTTGCGTGATGCATTCCTTCCTGACGTTGACTGAATTAGCATATCATTATACCGCACAAGCTGCACTGGTTGGTTGGGTCGGTCACTCGCTCTACCATTCTTAGTCATCTCTCGTGGCAACCTTGTTCTAAGCTTACCAAGTACCCACAGCATTGCCTGTTATTCTATTGTTATCCAATCACGTCAACAAAATAATGATTTAATTACAACACATTAATATATGTTTCATTTTCGGTTATACACATCTACAAAAATTATAAAAAAGAACTGCTGCACATCCAGTTAAGAAATTTGAATCGCTATTCCTATGAGGCCTGCTAGATATGTTTTTCATAGCGCTACAGAAAAAACCGATGAACACTCGTGTGTAGTTTTTGTAAAGATCCTTACAACAGTTCTGGTTCACACGCAATTGCAAAACACTAACCAAGTTACCTCAGCTGAATTATTTAAAATACTTTCAATACTATAGATAAATGAAATGGTATTTTTTTTCTTTTTGACGCACCTAGTTTTTGACAACACAAAGTCTATAACACTAAATGCATTAGAATAAAAGTTACAATTTTTTGTTCCTGAGTTTATGTGTACATTTTATTATCCGATAAAGCCGTAATTCCTTCGGCTGTTGATTTTTTACGTTGATCATTAATTTTTTGTATTGTGTGTTTTTTTTGCTGGCTTGTCGTAAGTTTGATGAATATTATTATTTCATTTTTAATTTTGCTGTGAGTCGATGAACTATATACGAGTACAACGAAGTTCTCTGTGCACAGCTGGTTTTTTATCAGGGACGTGCAGCCATCAACGATTAAATGTAAACCAAGAATATCTGAAATAATTTTGATACTCCCAGTTTGACTAGGGCTACTGCTCGTTTTCAACGCCGAGCTTGCTTCACTTTGGGCAGATCTGCCGATGCACATTTGAAAACAAAAAGCATGGCGGCCTTAAAACAGTCACCAACTTCCATCTGCTGAATTAACTTTGCCAAAAGACTAAGAACCTCTATTAAAATCCACCAGAAAATAACTTTACTACTTTAATGCTATAAAATGCTTAGCCTCAGTGCTTTAGAGTCATCTCAAACTTGTTATTCTTATTTGCATTTTTTTGTTTTAATCTCATAAATAAAATTACACAAGTTATTAAAATTTTGTTATCTATTGTTCCGATTTTTATTTTTAGGTGTGATATTTTCGCCACCAATAATTGTCAAAGATTGTTTTGCCTTTTTCCCACCATTCAATGTGAGAACAACTCCATTTGTCTTGTATCAAACTCTGTTACTTAGATGTTGACTAGCTATGTCATTCCACCCATATAAAAAGAAAAAAACTCCCTAAAAAAACTGATGAATGATATTTTCAATAATTTTCTGATGAAAATGGAACTAGAATGTTGTTTCTTCTCAACAAGGTTGTTTAAACGTTACAGCGTTCTGCAGATCGGCCAATCCGCAGACCCCAATCACAGTTCAATATTAAAAAATACAATAAGTTACTTCCCATTCCGTTTTCAGCTAGTTGTGATGTTTTCTTTATATATGCTTTTTATTTGTATCCCATAAAAACATATATAAAGAAAGGCAGACAACATGCATTCTATCGCTATTTATTCTCGATGAAGGTGAGGTCATTGACCACACAATGCATATTCCACCAAGTACACCTAAAAAACCAATCAAATTAGGATTTGTCTTATCTGAAAGTTGCAGTGGAGTTCTCTTCATTGTTCATAGCAATAGCAAACAACTACCATTATACAATAAAGAACCCATTTACGAAGAAGACAACTCAAAACAGTTAGCAACTCATTATTAAGAGTAATTATACTATATACAGATACACATAAGTCTCAGGTGGCATATCCATGACTTATAGTAATATAAGATGTTTAATGATTTGTTTTTGGAGCACCTCTGGTTGATATTTGTTTGGTGAAAGCAAAGTTATTTGTTGTTTTTTTCCCAACATTTTCAAGGCGCAAAGTTAGCAACTACAATACTTGAACTAAAACTATGGTGAAGCGGGCGCCTTTATTTATGTTTAGAGATGGGTCAACATTACCAAAGCTTTTTAGAGCATACTGTACAGCTATCGATATTTGTACATTGTATGGTGACAGAAAACTTTGTTTGTGTAAAATTTGCTGCAATTTTTATTTTTTGCACCCAATGTGCATGAGCTGTTAGACATATTTTATAGAGGCTGGCTGGATTATAAAATAGCCCCAAAAATAGAGAATTACTATATCTTTTGCTTTTGTTCTAGTACAAATCTCTGGAACCTATTTATATCATGACAGCCATAGTCAATAATTGAAGAGTGATGATTAGTACCAGAATTAATTATCTCGATGAAACGCTAGTGATGTGGTTAGCTCCATTAGAAGTGGTCATTTTCTCAAATTTGTCCACCAATACGCTTTTTTGTTGCATCATGTTATTTTTGTTTAGCCAATTCGCTAATGAAACGACATAACAGATGTTTTTATCTAGTCTTTGCTATTTCTCAAGAGCACGTTAATGAGGACTTACAGCTGTATACTTGGAAAACTGCCGTTTTATGCGTAAAGATATTTTAATTGAAACTATCCAAATAAAAATTGTATTTGCGCTCATCGAATGTAAATTAAAAAATCAGCTGCAAGCCATATTAGGCCTTCTTGATATGTCAAAACTTTCAAATAGAAGTCACAAACAATGCGAGGTTGTAATTAAAGCCATGCAAATTTTTAATTAGAGTATTTAATATTGTCTGTTCAACAAAATTACAAATTTTGGTAGTATGAAAGCCTCCTGGAATAATATATTTGGTTCACGCTCAGTGAATTTTTGCAAAAAATTACTATCATTCTGTTCCTCCATGTTTGTTTTCTCAACAATTTGGCTTTTACTGGTGTTCGTTCATTAATTATTTGAAAATGTTGTCTCATTGATTGCCTATGCCAGTGAAGGCCGAAAATAAATTAAACAATGTCAAAGACTTCGTTTCTGTACCAAAAATGCATGACTTGTTATAAGATTTCTATTGGTAGTTGAAACTTGTGACTATGTGGACATTGCATGTGCTAGTGGAGCATTATATGAATAACTCATGTGTTAATTACTATACGTGTTCATGGATCTTTGACAAAAAATATTTCAAATAAAATCTTTAAAAAAAGTTTTGCTGTTATGCTTGGTTGATTTATTGTTTCATCAATATTTGTCATTACGAATAAATACGAAATTCAACTGGATGTTTTTACTTGATTGTGTGCCATTGCTCATGTGAATGACCATTATATGTAATAACAATTAATTAGACATTTAAAGGTTAGAGTAGTTGTATTTGCTTGAAAAAAATGAGAAACGGTAGCACCTTGGAAAATAATATTACATATAGATAATGAAGTATGCGTTCAAACTTGACAAAATGTCATTGGCTCAATAAGACTAGATCTATTGTTTCTAATTGTACATGCACACATGCTCTCCTTAAAACTGTCTCAAAGCATTGAACTTAACTTTTAGACAAATACATAATTGTGAGCATCGAAGAGTGCGACTTCTGAGGTTGTTTACTAGTGAGCAATTAAAAAATGGTAGAGTCCTTCATTACCAATTACAAGACAAATATTGCTGCAACTGCGCTGAAGAGCAATGAAACCACTCCGGTTGATGTGGTGGCAGAAGATCCATACATGCTGAGAATGTCACTGAGGCCAGCCTCCTTGATCAGCTTCTCAAGCTCACCGTCCATTGCAGGGTGGCCAGACTTGGACTTGGAACCACCACTTTTGTCTGTAACAATTATAATGGCATTCTTCAATGCTAATGTGTACGATTATGAATTATTATTCACTAATATCTCTTTAATAGTTACTTTGTTGGCTTGAGATTAAAATGCTCACCTTTGCTGCTAGAGTCATCATCACTGTTATCACTGAAGTCATCACTGTCATCATCATTGCTGTCGCTGTCATCACTATCATCGCTGTCATCACTGTCATCACTATAGTCATCGCTGTAGTCGCTGTAGTCATCACTGCTGTCACTGTCATCGCTGCTGTCGCTGTCGTCATCACTGTCACTGTCGTCATCACTGTCGCTGTCGTCATCACTGTCGCTATCATCATCACTGTCGCTGTCATCACTGTAGTCATCGCTGTCATCACTGTAGTCATCACTGCCATCGTCACTTCCGTCATCGCTTCCATCATCGCTGCCATCATCTTTGCTGTCGTCGCTGCCATCACCTTTGCTGTCACTGCCATCACCTTTGCTGTCGTCACTGCCGTCATCTTTGCTGTCGCCGCTAGCATCATCTTTGCTGTCATCACCTTTGCTGTCTTCACCATCATCTCCTGCACTACCATAGCCATCATCACCCTTTGCAGAGTCATCATCACCATCACCGGCGCTTGCATCGTCTCCATCATCAGCACCATCACCGGCGCTTGCATCATCTCCATCATCAGCACCATCATCGGCACCATCACCGGCGCTTGCATCAGCACCATCATCAGCACCATCATCATCTCCATCGTCAGCACCATCATCGGCACCATCATCGGCACCATCACCAGCACTCGCATCATCTCCATCATCAGCACCGTCATCGTTATTTGCATCATCTCCAGCAACTGAAATTTTAGCAATTACATATCAACCCATAGTTGAAACTGAGGCTCATGCTCAAACACAATGTACACCGAGTTGAACTGGGTTATATGTTTATAGATGATAATGGGAAAATCATTGTAAATTGAAATTACTAGTTGTGTAAAATTATTGGTAATAAGGTCAAAACATGACTATTTTTTATCTTATTTTTAATCTTTCACTCACCTGATAAATCATCTCCTGCTCCATCACCGCCTGCTTTTCCAGCTCCTGCAACTGCAGATGATTTGGTCCCATAATCATCTGCTGCTGGTGCAGCAGATGCTAGGGCCAAGAAGCAAAAGAGAACAATGATTGTGATCTTCATGTTGTTGCTGTGAGGTTCAGAGCTGATCTGCCTGTCTGCTGTTCTGTCCTCTCCTTTTATTGCTCCTCGGTCATGGGTGTGTGCATTTGACGCAATCATAAGTGTCAGGCTCATACATAGTTTATGAGCGTTGTTGGGTTGGTGTAGTCTTTAGTGCTAGCTCATAGGGACACACCTTTGTCTTTTAGCAACCGCTTCTAATTAATATACATCAATAATCCTTTGTTGGCCGGTGTTTGATCGCATGAGCCATCACTCTGAGATCTGTCTCCAAGTGGCTGTAACACATATCTTAGCGCTCGGAAATTGATGCTGGTTACACTTGATATCCATTAACCAAAATCTAAGGATTGCCTACATAAATCATCATCTGTAAATTTTGGGACTTGAAATAGAGGATTGTTTTTAATCTAGCACATTCTAGTGCTTTCTAACTCTGATCACAGAAACTAAATGGTCTATTTGAGTCATTCAAATAACAAAATTAGGCAGTTCCATATCTACTAAGCTGTTTGGTAATCATGATTTGGTACAGTACTACAATACTCATACAATAATTATGTACATAGGAGACAAACGAGTATATGTACATCCTGAATGATACGTCAGCAGCATTTATTATCCCAAACACCATCCTATAGGCTGCCACTGACAGCTGCTCTTTGCTGCCGTATAATTTACAAAATATTCAAGGTTAAGTTTCTCTAATGAGTACAATCACATGCTTGGTTACAGACCACCTATCTTCAGCTAATGATATTATCTACCTCTACTCGTAGAGCTCCCGGTATGACAGCACTTAATAACTCGTCTGCATGTAATTCATAATTATATCGTATTATCAAAAACTTCGCCAGTATTTAGCGTTAGTCTAACAATTACATCGCTAGACTACTGAACTTCTGTTTGCATAATTGGGAGTTTAAAAGTTTGAAAAGTAATTAAAACGGAAAAAATAACATGATCATTACAATAGTGTCAATTTTCGTAGCTTTTCAATCAATTTGCATTGCCTTTCAGTGTCAGTGTTACCACATGTGACCGTAGAATACATTAGCAGACAGTTGGCCCCGTAGATGTGTTTTGTGTTGCTATGTATTACCATAGAAGTGTTTGTTCAGCTCCCTTACTCAATTACTAGCTAAAGTACTTACAATGTATGTCGGTTATTTTCTGTGCACAAAAATGCTGCCAAATCTCAAGTTGATAACTCAGCACAGCATGGAATTTGCACACATTTACCTTATGTTTAGTTATATTATGCACAATTACTTATTATACTTATTATTTATTGAATGAAATTGTGACTCTGATATTATCTTTGCAATGCTTTCAATTAATTATGATAAATAATTTCTCACCTGTAATGCCTTTGCAAAATCATTTGCAATATGTAAAATATGCATCCTTGTGAATTATTTACGTATCTTTTTGTTTATGTTTAAAACGAAACATTTATACAGTAATCACTGAGTAGTTGAGGTTTTGTATTATGTAAAAGCAAAAAATAATCATCTGTTAAATGGTTCTATCCAGTTGCAAACTATTTTTGTTACAACAACAACTATAAAAATGCAGTTTTTGTACTTCGCAAGGTCCAAAGTCGACAAGCTATTGCAGTTAAAGATATGGAGTAAATTTGAACTTGTCTGTCATTTAATCACTATTCCCAAGCAGCATTTATTCGAGTGCTGCTTTGATTGTTTACCATGAAGCGCTAAAAATATTCCGTTCCAGAAAATTATCGTGTGAAATTGTTTGGAATAACTGAGCATCAATCCTCAAAATTGTGAAAAATAACTTTCTAAGCAAACTTGCTAATTTTCTGCTTGCGTAACAATAGTGTTCTTTTTTTTTTAAAATGATACCAACTATTATTGATGTGGATGATGAGTATGTTTTCAAGTGCTTATCTGTTATTCCACCATGTGTTAGTCACCAGCTGCATTATCAGCCTTTTTCTTCAATAACATGAGTGGTTTTGGATACAATTTGTTGGTGATTTAGCTTTTTGATGCAGAGTTGTCCTCTCTGGAGAGTTTACCGCCTTACAGTGAATGTGTAGCAATAGTGTAGTATCAGCATATTAGTAAGTAAATAATTTAGCAGTTTACAGATTAAACACTGTACTATATATTGAAAGTTCTAAGTCTCATGCAAAACCAGAACATTGCCTCTAACACCTAACGTTATATCTAAAACCATCAAATGCTCACACATTGTTTATCAGCTGTCCAGCATCAACTAATTTGACCATCAAATTCATGAAATTTAAAACAATCGTTCAAATACAGTTTTGTATGTTTGACCAAGCTGTGCCTGCATGTTGTTTGCTATCGAAGAATACTTACAATTAGCGTGAAGTTTAAAACCTGTCAAAATTTTGACTTTTATACCAAAAATGAAAACATTCACGTTCAATTTCACTTGCAGAAATTTTAAGATTTGAATAGACATGGTTTAACATTAAATTAATGCTCATTCATCCAGTTCTTCTGGATTTATTAGCTCTGTCTAGTTCCAAAGTTCACTCTGTTGAAGTGAAACTTCAAATACATTGATTATCCGAATATTCTTACATATAATTGTAAATCCCAAAATTGCTTGCTTTCAAATGGTGTACGATTTTCTACATCAAGCTCAGTTTTGCAAAATAGGAAAATATACAAATAAGAAAATGTAACAAATAAGAAAATATAACAGAAGAGAAAATATTACTGATTTGAATAGTCCTAAAGTACAGCTGAAACACTTTCAAAAATTAATTAATTCTGATTCCCTCAGCCTAAAACGCTAAAAGCTTAAATTAGATATTCAATGGGAACGAATGATTTTTTTGTTTTGTGTTGCTTGAAGCATGTTTATCGTCTATTTATTTGAATAATTTGCTCAAGAGTGCTCATTACAAGTCTGCTGGTGCATGAAGGATTAGCACAATTTATATATAATAGTCAGTCATTATAAGGACTTTCCTTCAAGGTTGCCTTTTATTTCACCTGTGAATGACTTGTTAATGACCAGATAAAACGCTGCTTTCTGTCCAAAAACTTGGAATGCTCGTTACTTTTTTTTTTACTTGAGCTCCTTAGTTGCAGCATTCTGTTGGGGAATTAATTTTAAATAGCAATTTTAATGTTCGAATGTGAAGAAAACCTATTCCTATTTTATGCAACAGTTCTCTTTGGCAAACATCAAATTCATCTGTCCGTGTTTTCTCATTTTCATATTTCAATGCGCGACTTGATTTGAAGTGTCAGTCAACCTACATAATTTCTACTAATACGTCAATTTTACTATTTTTACTCTGACAGAGATGACGAATACAATACAAATAGATGAGTTTGTTTTAAATGAATAACTTTTTCTAAATATATAAAAATATGGTCAGTTGCGCAATATTTTGACATTTTGGGTTTTTGAATTATTGAAACAACCAGATTTTTTGCTGCATTCAGCTAATTATCTGTGAAACTTCTCAAACATGTAAATGATGCTTTCCCGCCCTTCTGTTTGCTTATGCATGGCAACCTCTTCAGCCCCTCCTCACATTCCTTCAACAACCACATCCTCATTGGACTTTTGCGCTTTTGCAGAGTTTTATAGTCTAGACAACCTTGTGCGTTATATGTTTGCCTCGAAAATACTAGTGACATGTTGGTGGGTGTATTGTGCAGCGGATGGGTGGATGAACTGTAGACCGATCGATTGACAAGGCTATTGTGATAAAACAGCACAAGCTGTGTTGATCCTACACCAAGTTGACAGCTAGGGTACACCCTTATTGAAAAAGATTAAGGGAGGTTCATACAGAAATGTTCTTCAAATATTCTTATATTCATTATGTTAATATGAGTTTTAAAATGTGTAAGCCCCGCGTAACAGTCAATATTTATACAGTAGCTTATGGAATAACTTATAAAAAAGAAACAAACCACAATTTCAAATCTGGGCATGTGTTGTTTGTTTGTGTGAAGATCACTTACATTGTAGTGCAAAGAGACTTGGTATTGCTTCTACTAATCCTTCTACATTGTTAGCTTTTTAGTGAAACCTTCCGGTACACAATATCTCTGCTCTATATAACTTTCATTGGATTTAAGTTAACAAAAGTCTGAACTGTTCATGCACTAAATGGGTTTTATACGTATTGCTAATTGTATAAAACTCTTGGATAAAAAAGGAAAAATTGCCAAAATAGGTATGAGCACAAGCAAATCAATGCCACAGTTTTTGCAAGCATTTTTGTAGTATCTGATATAGCTCATTAGGACAGGAAAATAACTCAGTAAGTACATGTATATACTACTTGTGTAAGTACATGTATATACTACTTAGTAAGTACATGTATATACTACTTAGTAAGTACATGTATATACTACTTAGTAAGTACATGTATATACTACTTTAGTAAGTACAAGTATATACTACTTTAGTAAGTACATGTATATACTACTTTAGTAAGTACATGTATATACTACTTAGTAAGTACATGTATATACTACTTAGTAAGTACATGTATATACTACTTAGTAAGTACATGTATATACTACTTAGTAAGTACATGTATATACTACTTAGTAAGTACAAGTATATACTACTTAGTAAGTACATGTATATACTACTTAGTAAGTACATGTATATACTACTTTAGTAAGTACATGTATATACTACTTAGTAAGTACATGTATATACTACTTAGTAAGTACATGTATATACTACTTTAGTAAGTACATGTATATACTACTTTAGTAAGTACATGTATATACTACTTTAGTAAGTACAAGTATATACTACTTAGTAAGTACATGTATATACTACTTAGTAAGTACATGTATATACTACTTAGTAAGTACATGTATATACTATTTTAGTAAGTACAAGTATATACTACTTAGTAAGTACATGTATATACTACTTAGTAAGTACATGTATATACTACTTAGTAAGTACAAGTATATACTACTTAGTAAGTACATGCGTATACTACTTGGTACGTACATGTATATACTACTTAGTAAGTACATGTATATACTACTTTAGTAAGTACAAGTATATACTACTTAGTAAGTACATGTATATACTACTTAGTAAGTACATGTATATACTACTTTAGTAAGTACAAGTATATACTACTTAGTAAGTACATGTATATACTACTTAGTAAGTACATGTATATACTACTTAGTAAGTACATGTATATACTACTTAGTAAGTACATGCGTATACTACTTTAGTAAGTACAAGTATATACTACTTAGTAAGTACATGCGTATACTACTTGGTACGTACATGTATATACTACTTAGTAAGTACAAGTATATACTACTTAGTAAGTACATGCGTATACTACTTGGTACGTACATGTATATACTACTTAGTAAGTACATGTATATACTACTTAGTAAGTACAAGTATATACTACTTAGTAAGTACATGCGTATACTACTTTAGTAAGTACATGTATATACTACTTAGTAAGTACAAGTATATACTACTTAGTAAGTACAAGTATATACTACTTAGTAAGTACATGTATATACTACTTAGTAAGTACAAGTATATACTACTTTAGTAAGTACATGTATATACTACTTTAGTAAGTACAAGTATATACTACTTAGTAAGTACAAGTATATACTACTTGGTAAGTACACAAATATACTACTTTCAAAATAGGAGATCAGTAAATACGAGTTGCAAAAGCACATAAAGATGAAAATGTACCAAATAACCTGCAGTTTTTTACAAAATATATTTCATTAATCATTTTTCTTTCCTTTTTTTGCTTGTAAAAAAGTGAATCTCTTCTTTTCAGAATTTTGCCCAGTAGTTAACTACACACCGATAGAAACCTTTTGTGAGTTTATAAGTTTTCATTGAAAGAAATGTTAAGTGAAGTACAAATTTTCCTCTTCGTATTTAAGTTTCAAGTTTACTGTGAAGTTTGTCGTTTGGCATTTTTTATGTAGCAGCAGTATTAGGTAAACTGTTTGTTGGGTGGGGGGGGGAGAGATCATAAAATCGCCATTTAAAATATTATTCGGGCTGAGTGATATTTGCTTGCAATGCCCCTGCTTGTCTCACAAGAGTAATGGCAAATACTTCATAAAACTTTAGTATGTTAAAAGTTTGCCTATTGCTCAAATTACGAACTGTTTTGGTAATTTTTGTGGCTTAGTGCTTTTATCTTCGAATCTACAAGTGGTATTGAATCAAGGTTGATTCCAAAGTCATAATACATATTACACATTTGACAGCTGTGCGTGCTTATGTAAGAAAATTTCATTCTTGGTTTTTGACATAATATTTTTTGATACAATAAAATACTAGGCAGATGCCAGAAGGATGGGTGTTTTAAGCAAATGAATGGGTGGAAAGATGGTTGAATAAATTGACAGGCCTATTGTGACCCGGCAATAGCAGCTTTGTCTCACCATTGACACCCAATATTATGCAGGACTGGTGGGTGTATACAATATCACTTGTTAAGAAATTTGTGCTGGTATGACAAATGAATGTATAATTATTGCTAGTTCAATAATTCTGTCTTCAATTTGCCAGGATGCTCTAGCTTCTTGCTCAAAAATTTGTGGTATTGTGTTTCTAATGCAAGGTTGCTCAAACTGCAGCCCACAACCCACAGCCCACTGCCCTCAGCCCACTTGTGCAATCTGTAACTAATGCGTCTCAACTGTTTTGGTCCAATTTTAATTTATGGCTCAAATGCATGACTGAAACAACACACTGTTTGTAGTATACACGACAATACACAGCACTACAAGTTGCATCTAGCAAACTTTTGCACGTCGGTCATTTTCTTGTTTGGTATATAAAGTATGCCTGCTTCAACTTGTTATATCTCAAACGTGGCCCAAAGCTTGAGCAAAGCTTGAGCCCCCCAGTTCTAGTATTGCAAAATAATTGGTTTAAACTTACATTTTCTCGATAATTATTAGTAGAACACATTTTAGTGAAGTGAAAATGGCAGGAGCTAATTATATTCCATTCAGTTTTTAGTGAAAACAGTGGCAAAGAATTGGGGTGATGGTGTTTGTTATGCTCAGGCCACAATGGAGCTACCCATTTTTTCCCCGGCCAAATTAATTTGCATACATTAGGTTTATTGTGTCTTATTTGACAGTTGACTGCGTGTCAAAATATGCAAAAATTGGTCAAACCTAGTTTTATTGGGTCCCTCGCATAGGCTCAAGTCAATATCATTCAGTTTTGCATCAAATGAAGCTTGCATTATATTTATATACATATATAGTAGATTTTTACCTAAAAATAAAATAATTGGTTTGTTTAATACCGTAATCTGTACAGATTAGGCGCATCCGTGACTTCAATGGTCTATCTTCGCATTGATGTGCATAAGGATTAATTATGAAAAGCTGAATGTGGTTATTATTGATATCTATGTCTATGTTGTAAAGTTAATTATGTAAATTATTAATAGAACCACTAGAAATGGCTTTTTCTATGTAACATAAAAATTGTACAAGCATTACCAAGTATGCGAAAGACCGCAGGCTGTAAATGAGTATGTGAAGGAGGTCACATGGTACCGCATGACCGGATTATCAGGGATTACCTGTGTTGCCCCAAGTAAAACTTTTCGTAAACATAAGATTTTGTGCTCCAACTTTCAGTAATGACGGAGGGCTATCTCTTATACCTGAAACCGCCTCTTTTATGTTGGAGGCAATTTTATTGCCACAAGTGTAGAAATTTTGCTGTAGTTGGACTCGATTTAAATCATATTTTTGCTGCAAATGCAACTAAGTAATACCGGGGTTTCATCAGCATTTTATTATTGCTGTTATTATTATTGTTATTATTGAAAACAAAACTACAATAATGACTGTTGCTGTTATTATTATTTTATGATTGTTTAATTTTATTTAATACAATAATAAATAAAGTACTTATTGTTATAACCATTGTTATTTGCACATATAACATTAGTTATAAGTGTAAAATGCAATCTCTGTGAAAATGTAAATGGTTTTCCGTCAAGGAATTGGTTCTCTCGGCGAGATTTTTACAACATACTCGATGCACTTTTACCTCAACGTAGTCGATTGCTCACTTGGCGCATATCCTACTTTCACGCACTTGCAATTCATAGTTTTTCGCAAACTGTGTATCGACGTTTCACTCAAATTTTAAGTGATATCAATTAAAAGTCTGTATGGCAATTTAAGGTGAAGCACAATGTACTTTAATGCATTCTTTTCTATAACATGTAAATTTTCTATTATCTATTTCCAAGGTTCTGATATGAAGCCTTTTTACTGTCAAGAAACCGGTCTTTTAGTGATACTGTGTGGACCTTGTAAAAATGCTTTATAAGAAATAAAGAAAGATGTCGCACACCTTGGCTTTTTTTCTCAACTCAACTGAAGCTTGTTATGGCCGTTCTTGTTATGGCCGTTAAAGAGGTTCATTTTTTCTGCTCAACCAAAGTTTTTAATGTAAAATTTTTCTAGAAACGGAGAAAACTGAGAAATTTAGTACACGCTTCTGCAAATCTTGGATCGGATGTTAAGTCCAAGCTTCCTCATTAATTAAACTTGTTATTCAAAAGTGAGCAGAAAATAATTATACCCATGCACACCTGCTGTGCATGGTCAGCACTGGGATAACTACAATAATTAATTCTACAGCTCCATTGAGAGTTTACTCAGCAGGTGGAACTTTGTAAATAGACACACCCTTTTCCTGTCACATAATGTCATTTAAACTGAAAGCAAGTGCAAAGATTTTATTTGACAATAGATGACTTGACAACCTTTATTTTAATCAGATCTTAACCCACTCCTAGTTTTTCTTGAAATTCATTTGAAACGACTCCCTAGTATCGTGATATAGCAGTAAAAATTATGCATGTGCTTCACAATCAATTACAACAGTGCTTCCTGTTGAAAAGCAACACTCTGTTTTGATTTGTTTTTCTAATATAAATAAACGTAGGTGCATTTTCAAATACGACCACTTAAAACAATGAAACAGTAGCATGTGTTCCTTTGCCAACTAGCACATTGTCAATGCTTCATGCATTGATCTCTGCAATATAAAAAATGTTACCAAGTGATGTCTACATCCCACAACAGGGAATTTGTATAGGACAGATGTGTAATTTTTAGATTTTTGTAAAAATAAAAGCCTACACTTGCATTTAGAAGTATTATCAAATAAAAAATCAAGTTCACTCTCCATACCAAGTGCTGTATTGTGCATCACTGAAATACATCACGTGACAGTAAAAGTTGAAAAAGTCTTGTTGTATTTTCATTTTGTTATTTTCTTTTTTTTCAAGCTCTTACTAAAAATATGGTAGTTGAAACAAGTGTTTATCTTTTGTCTTGACAAACTTAAATGGGATCTAGTATCATAACAATTATATCATTTTTATTGCGATTTAAGTGTAATTTTACATGACAATGAAAAAACTTCTTTAACGCGCAAACTTGGTTTGTTTATTGAGGTTACCATTAGCCATTTTTGCGCATTTGGCACAATGTTTGCAAATAATTCACTTTCTGAGCCAAACTATCACAAGATTTACTATTTGCTTGATCTGGCAACCTGTTACTTGAAGTTACTTGGTAATTAGGCTCAATCACAACCTGACACAAGGAAAAATTTATTTGAACGATTGCAGAAGTGAGCATGTTTCAATACTTCAACGTTTCATGTGCGGTCATTATCCAGCAAGACGATTAAAATTGACATCATTGCTATAGAAATGAAATAAATATATGTATTATATATAATATATACAATGTATTGGACTGTAATAGGATTGACCATCAACCTGAGCAAATCAGTCTTATCATTGGCTTGAAGGTACATGAATCGATTGCAAAAGCAATATTATTACATAATGGCTATGCAATGACTCCCAATTGAATTTTACATGTTCACAATAATGTAGGTATAAAGTTTATATAAGCAAAACAAAATGGTCATATTCTAAAAGCACCTTGGAATTATTGAAAAAGAATTATACATTACAGAGTTAGTATTCCAGCGTAATTCGATGTCGCCGGAAATTTATCAAAATTATCCCAACACATATTTAAAAATAGTGTTAGCACAAAAATCTGTTGAGGCGATTGTAATGCCCCCTGACTATATGCATCCAGTTTGGTTCTATGAACATTCAAGTACATTATGTTAGGATATTTGTCATGCATCCAGCAACACGGCTTAAGCCAGCTTACCAATTCTGTGAGCGTCAGCGATCGAGTCACTTTATATATATATGTGCTAAAATGTACGAAATGAAAAAAATACAAAAATTACTGGCCATTGTTTATTTACAAGAGGAGAACAGCTGCAACAGCGGCAAACAGTAGAGAGACAACTCCAGTTGCAATGTTAGCAGAGCTTCCATATAGGCCGGCTAGTCCAGAAATACCAGCGTCCTTGAGAAGTTTGTCCAATTCTGAATCCATGGATACTCCATATACTTGCTTGTCATCACCACCTTTGCCTAAAACGTTGTGAGAAGTTTATTATATTCAAAAATTATATAGCAATGCATGAACTACCCCAAAATAGAAAACTGATTTCATAAAAGATAATACTTCACAAGTTTGCTCGAGTACAAAGAGAAATCTTACCTCCTTTTCCTGAGCCTCCCTCATCGCTGTCATCTCCTTCACTACCATTACCATCGCTGTTGTCATCACTGCCTTCATCTCCATCACTATTGCTGTAATCATCATCATCGCTATCGTCACTGTCATCACCATCGCTATCACTGCCATCATCACCATCGCTGTCACTGCCATCATCACCATCGCTGTCACTGCCATCATCACCATCGCTGTCACTGCCATCATCACCATAGCTGTCACTGCCATCATCACTATCGCTGTCACTACCATCATCACCATCGCTGTCACTGCCATCATCGCCGTCACTGCCATCATCGCTGTCACTGCCATCATCGCTATCACTGTCGCTGTCACTGTCACCACTATCACTGTCACTGCTATCATCATCACTGTCACTGCCATCGCTGTCACTGCTATCGCTGTCGCTGTCATCACTATCACTGCCATCATCACCGCCATCATCACCGCCATCATCACCATATCCATCACCACCGTCATGGCCACCATCATCGCCACTATCACTGTCACTGCTATCGCTGTCACTGCTGTCACTGCTATCGCTGTCACTGTCGTCGCTGTCACTGCCGTCGCTGTCGCTGCCATCATCACCGCCATCATCACCATATCCATCGCCACCATCATCGCTATCATCACTGTCATCGCTATCATCACTGTCATCACTATCATCATCGCTGTCATCACTATCATCATCGCTGTCATCACTGCTGTCATCATCATCATCGCTGTCATCACTGCTGTCATCACCGCTGTCATCGCTGCCATCATCACCATATCCATCATCGCTGTCATCACTGTCATCGCTATCATCGTCACTGTCATCGCTATCGCTGCCATCATCACTATCGCTGTCATCACTATCATCGCTGTCATCGCTATCACTGTCGTCATCGCTGCCATCATCACCGTATCCATCATCGCTGTCATCGCTACCGTCGTCACTGTCATCGCTACCGTCGTCACTGTCATCGCTGTCATCACTATCGCTGCCATCATCCCCATATCCATCACTGCCATCACCACTGTCATCATCGCTGCCATCTCCGCTGTCATCTCCGCTGTCATCTCCGCTGTCATCTCCGCTGTCATCTCCGCTGTCATCGCCATATCCATCACCACTGTCATCGCCGCTGTCATCGCCGCTGTCATCTCCGCTGTCATCTCCGCTGTCATCTCCGCTGTCATCTCCGCTGTCATCTCCGCTGTCATCGCCATATCCATCACCACTGTCATCGCCGCTGTCATCTCCGCTGTCATCTCCGCTGTCATCTCCGCTGTCATCTCCGCTGTCATCTCCGCTGTCATCTCCGCTGTCATCGCCATATCCATCACCACTGTCATCGCCGCTGTCATCTCCGCTGTCATCATCGCTGCCATCGTTGCTGCCATCATCGCTGCCGTCACCGCTGTCGTCGCCACCATCCTTTCCATCACCATAGCCATCATCTCCTCCATCATCTCCACCATCATCTCCACTATCATCTCCACTATCGTCGCCATCTCCACTATCATCGCCACTATCGTCGCCATCTCCGCTATCATCTCCACTATCATCTCCACCATCGTCGCCATCTCCACTATCATCTCCACCATCGTCGCCATCTCCACTATCGTCACCATCTCCACTATCGTCGCCATCTCCACTATCATCGCCACCATCTCCGCTATCATCTCCACTATCATCTCCACTATCGTCGCCATCTCCACTATCATCGCCATCTCCGCTATCATCTCCACTATCATCGCCACCATCTCCACTATCATCGCCACCATCTCCACCATCAACTCCGCTGTCATCACCACCGTCATCTAAATCATCTGCTCCGGAATCGTCAGCGCCATCCATTCCATCATCAGCTCCACCATCATCAGCTGAAAGAGAATTAGTATCAATAGTAACAATGGCCTCCAACATTGTTGAAGTTATTTAATGACGACAAACCGTTGAGCTTCATGTGAGATTTTCAACATTATAATAAAAACATTTTAGCACAGTGCAGCAAACACCATCGATATTATTTGTTGCTATCAGTTTTCTTCTGTTTAACCAATTTAGCCCTAAATTTTTTCTACCTCGCACACTTGAAGCCATCAGGCGGATTCACAATAAAGTTATTATATAAAAATACATCGCTTTATAATTGTTCTATCTAATAACTTATGTTCTATGTCAACTATTAAATATTAGGAATTTAATCTTTTTACTGATATTTTTAATTATATATATATATTAAACTTTTTGATAATAATAGAGCATATATAAAAGCAATCTTTACCTTTACCCGCTGCTCCTCCTGCTCCTGCTGCTCCTCCTGATGCTCCTGCTCCAACATCTTTGGCACCATATTCATCCGCTACTGGAGCAGCAGATGCTAGCGCTAAGAAACAAAACAGAACTATTACTGCAATCCTCATGTTGAAGCTGCTGAGTTTGGAGGCTGTATGCCAGACTGTCGCTGTGCGCTGCTTTATATTCAGCCATTTCGGCCAAGGGTATACGTCTGTTACGCATTGATTGGTGTCACATGTTTCTCTAGCCTATAGGGGTTGGGTTGGTAGGGGTTGATGGGTGTTGTTGATGCAAATCTTCTTGGACACGCCTGGTTTTGCTAGCAACCGTTTCTAATTAATATACATGCATTGATTGTCTTGGCTTTTCAATATCTTATTCACCATTCAAATAATTGATAAGTATGATATAGAATATCACCCCAATTAAAAGAGTTAGTCATCAAATAAATCACCTCCGTGTAACAACAATTAAATCAATTGATAGCTGGTTTTAGAATTATATGTTTTCAATTCATTGTTGAATCTTGTTTAGATCCATTTCTATATATACATGCAGTTATTATATATGCTTGTATACATTGATACTGTATATACATGTATGAATACATACCGCATATACATGTATATACATTGATACTGTATATACATGTATGAATACATACCGCCTATACATGTATATACAGTTGCCTAAAAATGGTCTCCCAGTAATGACTTGAGGCTCAGCCCTTGAAACTCTGTATTTGGGGTTTTTATGCAATTTTTTCCATATATATAATTTTACTAAACAGTTCTTTGCATGATGTTATTAATCAAATATTTAATTTGTGAGGTCGATTACATTATCAGCAATTCTTGTAAAACGCGATTGAAAACGGAATGTGGAAGATCTATTAATGTAAAATTTCCAACGGAAAGGTTTCATTTGGTGTTCCAGTCAAATCCACACTAACCACAACTAAATCAGCGTTTGTAGTATTTGAGGGTTTAGATGGGGTGATTGTGCAAAGGCCAAGTCAGATAATGATTCATTGCTTAGCTCAGAAAGCCAATTTCTGAGGTAAATCCAACTTAAATATGAGACGCGGTAATACAAATTATCATGTCACACAAACTAAAGCTTTGTAAATTAGGATAGTGTGAAAAAATGTACACCCCGAGCCATCCCAAAGTCTCGTTATATTTTTTTCTTTGAGCAAAGTCAAAAGTTTTCTTCAGGGAGGACAATCAATTTTTAGGGGTTTTCAGGAAGCTCAGCAGTTTTTGGGAGTCAAGAAAATTTCTACTTAATACTGAGGAGGGTTGCTGACAAATCAGCAGACATGACAGGTATGCTTGTTAGAGAGCTTTTTTCGATTTACAGAGTTGATTCAGAAGCATATTCACGGGAGTTGGTGAATATAGATGAAAGAAATAAAGCTTATCAACCCTCGCCTCATGGTTGCACTAGTTTTAACTTATTTAGTCTTTCACAGCTTTCGGAAAAAAATAGACGAAGCAAAACAAATAATAATCCAACATTTAAAAAATATCATTGCTAAAAATCACTCAAATAAATGGAGGCTTAAAAGATGCTAAACTTATGATAGATGATAGTTTGTTGATATATACCAGATGCTCATATGACTTTTAGGTTCCTGTGCGTAAAATAGCAAGTTTGGTATTTGTGATAGATATTTTGTTACTTAAAAACAATATTGGTGTCTTGAAAATGCATTATGGTGTGTCGAACATTATGGTGCTAGAGCTTGATATAAAGACGTGGTATATTTTTTTTCTGAAAAATGTTACACTTTGTCAGATTTTCGACTGAATGTTCTTTCCTTATAAAATTTAAAACCCGAAACATAGGCTTTTGATCAATATTATGTACGTAATATATTCATTGCATAACATATAGTTTACGTATTAGATTGTGCCTAATTGTGTTATTGTTAAAGGAATCAGTTTATAACTTCTTTCCTTCTTTTTTAGGAATCTTTTCTGACAAAATAATTAAAACTCTTTCAATTTATATGTTAGATGAATAGGCCAAAGCAAGCCCTTACGTTACTCGTAGCAGAGATGTTCACTGATGCAATCAACTTGGAGGTGCCAGAAAATATGTTGATTCTCATTAACATCTTATTAGACACAGTGGGCCTATTTACATTTAATTGTCTCACCCTCAGAGCACCCTCAGAGCATTCCTTGTCCCTCTCTTCTAACATTGATATGCAGAATTTTGCTCCAACATCTATTCACAACGTTTTCTGATTTTTGTACAAATTTTGTCAGCTCCAAAGCTTCTTATAATTATGTATAACAAATTTTTTTACTATAGACTGAAGCCGGCAATAGATCCTGTTTTTGATAAGAATCACTCCTAGCAAAATTTGATCTACAAAACTTTATAGTTACTAAGTTGGCCTTCAATGTTTGCTTACAGGTAAGGTTGTTATAGACAAGTTTCTCTAACACTTTGACCAGTTTTCCAACAAACAACTAATGATGCAATTGTGTATTACGTGTAAATATCTAATAATAATCAATAAACATAAAGGCATTGCTTTAGCTTTAGTTTTTAAGAACTCTGTGTTTGACACGAAACTTTTACGTTCACAGAGACATAATGTTAGCTGCTCATTTTGAATCATTTACCTGTGCAAATAGGTTCCTGTAACAAGTACAGACTTCTCAGTCCGTCAGTCTGTTAAACATGTAAAACTTTCTGATATTGGCTTAACAGTGAGCTAGCTAATACCTGACACCTGTGCGATGGAGGGCATTACAAGCGTTGCTTTTTTCCACTCAATATTTTTAAATGAAAATTTACACCATTGTTTTGATTTCAATCCATTTATTATAAGATTTTGTTTCAAGCTTTTTGTGATCCTTCGATATCTTGTTTCCTAAAGCCATTACATCTCATTTTGTTAGACAACGCATTACTCACTCTTCAAGACATTACGTCAACTCCTAAAAGAAGACAAAATGATAAATGTTCTCTCAAACTTCTAGTAGTCGGACCTACTAAAACTTTAAGGTATGCAAATGAGGGAGGGCTCGACAGAGACTACTAATAATACAGTCTGCCATATACAAGGGCATAATATATTCAAAGACAATTTTTAACTAGGTTTGGTCTGATCTAAAGATATCGAGAATGGTTACCAAAAAGTTATAGTCCATTGAATGCACTTCCATATCTTCATACGCAAAAGAAACCTTCAAAGCGAGTTTGTCCAAATTGAAATGCTCTAGTTTCCACTCAAAGTAAATGATTATCTTAACAGTTTTAATTGTTCTTTCTGTCAGCAAGTGCAGCTGATTAGGGTTTGTATGATTTGAGATAATTAACTTTTTTGGCCCAGACTAGAGTTGAAAGTTCATTCCATTTTTTGATCACATCTCTGTGACTTTCTCACATGATCATAGAGTTGACCAAACAACTAGAATGGTACTAAATTTGTTGACCTTTATACCTGATGTTAAATCTTGGAGTGTACTAATTATGTAAATCAATCCAAAAATGATTAGCAATGTTGCTAGAAATATCAATGGACAAAGTTGCAAGCAGTCAGTAAATCTCATATGATGCAGAAATTGAAAGAATTCTCATTTTACGCCCAAAAAAAATTGTACTTTCAGCTAAAACCACATAATATCACTGCGATATCATGTTCATTTTTCAATATTTTTATGGTGTATTGATAATTTTTTTGCTACTTTGGTTTGTTTCTTAAGAAAAATTAAATTTTTTAGTCACCTCAAACTATTTCCATATCATTAAAGATTGGGTTTGAGCGCTGGGTGTGTCAAATAGGTACATGGAATATATGGCAGATTAGAATGCCACCAGCAATGGGTGTATGTATTACTGTATATATTATACACATACGAATATTTGAACCAAGATACTGAGGAATAAATTATGTACAGACTTGAAAGTTACACCAATCTTTAAAATTCATAACTCTACCGGCAACTGGTTATCCACAGTCTAAGCTTCTCATTGGACAGTTAAAAATAACCTCAGTAGAATACTGTGCTATAGCGGCAATGACCACTTCTGGTGGTAACCTCATGAACCTGATGATGGCATGCTAGGAATTTATAATACAGTGTATTTTACGTCATACGCTCTACTCAAGTGTTCAAAGTATCTTGAGATATACAGATGATCGTAGCATTGGCACTGATGCTCATGTTATATGTTATCCAACAAACGATGCATTGTTATCCGCAATTGATTCTAAGACATAATTTATTCAAATAGAAAGTCTCATTCACAATACACCAGTCTGGTTGCCTAGTTACAGTGGACAGCAGTCTGGCTTGGGTAACATCTCATGTATTTTGATACACACAAAGCATCCGCTGGTAGTTGTTACGATCCGACTGTGATGGGCGCAGCCTGTCCACCCAGCATCGCTATTATGTTCAAAGTCTCCTTTAATGAAGTTTTGGATTTCATCAAAGGCCAAAATAAGTTCTGTTCGTAATTTATTTTTAATTTTATGTGATTCAACTAATGTTAAGATGAGATAAAATGGTGGTAACAAATTACTTATATAATGAGATATTTCTGTTTTAACAATAAGATAAAATTAAAGCTTTTTGATCAAGTAACTGAGGGAAATGGGTGTATTTATTTGTCAATCTGATATTTGCATGAGAAACTCAACACTCTACATAACAATTTTTCTGGAAATTTTGGTTATACTGCTGCCATATTGCTTTTCAGGCATAATCTGCAACAAAAATTTTGCCTTGTTGTCTAGAGCTCTCACGAGTATTTAGATGAGGAATGGTAAATTGTAAACATTTGAGTTTAATGGTATTTTCACTCAACTGAGTTTCTGGTACGGTACTTGAGGTAGAGATAACATAGTACATTTGTATTGTAAACCTTGACTGCTAGTACTGTATATATTTCATCAAAATGTGGCAAAATATATTATATTTAATCGGTGTTCAATCACACCTGATTTACTTAATTATAAACTGAAGGTGCGTCTCCTGAAGGGCAATCGTTCTATTTTAATCAAATAGACAATACAAGTGATATTCCAGCACATCGTAACCAATCTGGCCAACAACTCACACACAATAGGAAGGGAATGGTAATTTTTGAGGGTGTAGCTGTTACGCTGTCACTACTACAATGCAGTGTGCAAACAATTGGTTGCTGTGACCATCCAGTGGTGGCTGAGACAAGCGACTACTGGGATTGAGTTAGCAGCTGTCATTTTATCATGATAAGGTGTTGGTTTTATCGCCTTTACCTGATTACATCCTATTATTTGTCAACCCTTGTAAAACTGCACTGCATGGATTGCAAGTTTTGATTCCATGCCAAATTCCAATGCTGAATAGTTCCTAGCAAGTGGTGTTTTCATCGAGGCAATTGATCCAGAGTCAATAACCGATAAATTGAATGATGGGAACATACATTCTTGGTTGTTTTTTATCAACTTTGTAAATCGAGTGTCTTCTCTAAATTCATTCCTTCATATGACTTTTAAAATATTCCCAGTCTTTGCTGGGTGAGAAATAATTCTTAAATTATTCAAACTTGTTTAAAGAGTGCGTTATTCAAATCACACCCCAATTGGTTAAAATTGTTTTTCCTATTTTTTTGGTTCAATGCATTTTACGTGAGTGGACACAGCTGTGTAAACTGGATGACCGAAGTATGTACTTGGCTTTGCCGCTCTTTAGGTGCAATTACTATTCAAACATTTTCTTGACGCAACATACCAACAACCACAGCAACTAAAGTAATCCTTTATCAGACAAAAGGTGCGACTAAAACTGCCCTCGATGCTAACAAAACATACTTTAAATGCCAACCTATGAATACTTGTGGGACTCCCACACCCAAACTGACTTCAGAACATATGATAAGTACCAACAAACCTGGAATGTAATAATTTGACAGATTTCAATTTTTTTCATCTCACCTTTCGACCTCTTATAAAGATAATAAGAATGGGCAGGAACAAAATGAGAATTGAATTAGTAAAACTACAGAAGAATACAGTTGCAATACGACCACTTTAATTATTTCTAGCGGATATACCGAATTCGGGTGGATCCTCATTTCTCACATTGGTGACTGCGAACCTGTCTTTAGTTGTCAAACCTGTCAAGCAATAAGGAATGCTTGCATATGTAATTTATGTCACTTCTTTTTTATTGTCTTTAAACACCTCCGAACAATTCTAGTAATAGCAGTCCCATCTGTGTTTTAACCAGTACGCCCTGTTGCTATGTCAGAACCTGAAACTTTGAATAAATT
Source organism: Cryptosula pallasiana (assembly GCA_945261195.1). Classification (NCBI taxonomy): domain Eukaryota; kingdom Metazoa; phylum Bryozoa; class Gymnolaemata; order Cheilostomatida; family Cryptosulidae; genus Cryptosula; species Cryptosula pallasiana. Next base: position 4,360,621 of record OX183141.1, on the reverse strand, counting down.
TATGAAAGATTGGGTCTTTAGATACATATTGGCATTCGGTCGCCATGGTTGTAAATTAGCGTTTAGAATATAATGATTTTCTAATTGCACATGTTGATTTGATGGAGGTTTCAAATATTTCTGTTGGGGAGTTATTAATTTGTTGTTTTCTTTGCCATAATTCCATTAATGGGCGGCAAATAAGCACTCAGTAGAAAGAAAACATACAAGATAAATGAGTTCATTTCCATTGTTCTTACTGTTACATGCTACCAAGTTATTATGCTCTGTATTTCCTTAATAGTCTAGTGCATCAATAACAGTAACAACTTATTGATAATGGCTCCAGTCATCTTCCACAACCCAAAACAAGCAGTTTTTGAATATCTTAACTTATATCTTGTTTTATAGATTAAAAAACCTGAGCCTGTGAATAACTCTATCCTCTTTAATGAAGTGAGGAAATACAGCATAAAAGGTTTTATTCCTTTTGGTATGAGACTGTTTTTAAATTTTTGGTGAAGTTTTGTTTTTCTTAACCTTAAGGAATCCTTGGTAAGCAAACATTTTCACAAAACTATCATAAATCTGCTTACAAAGTGTATAAATATACAACATCCTAGATCTTGCTTGGAACAAAAAACATTGGCTTGGGATAGCTGGTGGCAAACCTGCTATAAAACTAAAAATATCGTCAAATGAGCGATCAGGTCAAAAGATTCAAGTTATCAGGATTAGCCAGGCATATGGTGCGATGCCAAATCACTAATTTTGCTGTTTGATGTGAGTGTAATCGGCATGGTTGAAAATTGTTTCAAGTTTAACTCTTGCTTGCAGATCAAAGTATGTTATAAATTAGTCTATGAATATTCTAAAAACAGCTGCTGTACATCTTGGATAGAGAACTGCGGAATGTATGAAACCGTCTCAGTTTTATAGACTGGTAATTGACGAAAAATAAAATTTCTATTGACAATAAATATGCAAGTGTTGTGTTGTTTCAATTGTTCTAACTGTTTTAATGTTTCAATTGTTTTTGTATTTTGTGTTCTGTTTTCCTAGAGTCTTTTGTGAAACTTCATGGTCTCTTTGGCAATGGTGTCCCGGCAGATTTTTGTGTGGGGTTAGTATTAAAGAGACCGGAAGCACGCTTTCCACCAACAATACCATTAAAACGAAAGTCACTTCATTTTAACAATTACTAAAAAAACATTTCTTTATTCACGGCAGCTGATAAGTTTGAGGTGTATAATACTGACGATGCGCCATCAACATAAATTGTAACAGTATATCGGCACTGTGGTAGCAAACCACAGATATCGTTAAAGGGTGCACTCTCGTTAGTTTATGTTGGCTAGCTTAATTAAACCCGGAATACGAAACTATGGTTCTACCCGTGAACATGATAGTTAATTTTTTTGTTTAACTGAATAAACCAAAAGATTTTCAAAAAAGAACTTTTAAAGGCTTTATTGATTCTTTGAGCTTTCTCAACAACATCATTTTTGTCATATTATTTGCTCAAATTTCCTCAAATCAGAATAATAGTCAAGCAAGTCGTGATTTCTAATGATACATTCAACAATCTACTATGCTACTTCCGGTTGCATCACTAAAGTGAAACTACTCTGCCGGGACCCTTGTGGTTAAAGTGCCATTTGTAGCACCAACAATGGTTTATGCAAAGGGCAGGGAGGGGGGGGGGGGGTGGCTTGACCTCAGCACTGTGCTACCAGATGTTGTTACAGTTGCAAAGATCAAAGAAACAAACCACATACTTCCATGTTATATCACTAGAAGTAGTTCTCAAATAATCGCCATGCCAATGGCAGTTTACATTAAAATGTTGGGATGGTTTTCCTGTTGTTTTAGCAGGAAGCGTGGCTCCGGTAGTTATCCAATAAATTACGTTGTACGTTGCAATGACCGCCAAGTTTAACTCTTAAGTTTCAAGTTGACGATGTTACCGTTTCAATTATATTTTCGGTTTATAACAACAGAGAAGCCGTTGTAAGATTGACATGCTTATGGAGACTGGTTCGAGTATTTGTTGACGTACTAAAACGTACTACTTTTACTTATTTTAATTGAATCTAAGTTATATTTTATGAGTTCAGCTGAACAAATGCTTGATAATCTTGTACAAATAAAATACGCCGCTGCTACAAAGTCCAAGTTTTGTGTATTGAACTTGGGAGGCCTCTACCAGAGAAGTCACAAAATTGAATAATAATAATACTCAATGTTTAGTGAAACAGAATAAGATCATGAGCTCCAATTGCGCATTCAATAACTCTTAGAAGGAAGTTAAGGATCACTTCCAAATGTAAGTCACACTCAGCTCTAAAGTATGGGATGGTGTTTGCAGATTAAATTCAAAGTAACTCTCTGATGCATTAAAATACTTGAGCGTGCTAACTTAGAATTGTGATTATCAAAGAAAAAAGTGGTTTAATTTTTGCAATAATATTACAAATACTATCGCAACTAAAACTTGTATTACCTTGGTAGGGCTTTAATTTACACTTTCAGAATCACCAAAGGATATTGAATCACCGTCTGTTCTTTTCTAAAACCTTCTGTTGATCCCTCAAAACCCTTCGTAAGCTATGGCAACCAATATTTGTATAAACCAAACTTATTAGAATCCTGTGATTTAATTTTTTTATCAATGATATTGTATCAAGTTTTTATCTCAGTTGATGATAGACTCGTTCACATCATGCTCTGCACATGACAAAACAATATTTTATCGTGTGCTTTGTACGTGTATGCTGACTTTTAGTCAGAATGTTTAAAAAATAACATTTGAACCAGATTGCTTCATTAAGTCAAAGAAAAGTTGTTTGTTATTGCTCATCTCACAAAAATTTCTATTGCTCAACCTTGGTGATTATTATTCTTGCGGCAGTCAGAAACTGTGGATACCATTTTCCTTCAAAGTAGTAAATAATTAAACCTCTTTGGAGGGAGACCTTTCTAATGAGATATTTAAAGCAAACAAATATCTAGTGGAACTCATCCATAAATAGCTATTGCTATATCACGCCATAATACGCGGAGGAAAAGTTGTTTGAAACATCAAAGTGAGTAATCAACAGAAATAATTACATCATGTTGTGTGAACTAATAGTTTTACTTGATGGGTAGCTGCTGTTAGTTGTAAAAATTTACTCTTTTAGTCTACACCTGCAACATTCATGTTTGTGTGCCTTAGATATATAGTTGGATATATAGTGTTATGATGACCTTTACAGTTTATAGAGTTCCATTCATTTTTAGAGTGTGCAATTTTTACCAAGGTATTGACGATTAAAGTTTTTGATATTTGTACTAGGTTACTTTGGTATTGTTAGGGCTAATGAGTGTAGGTTTGCAGATTTGACTGCTCTAGTGATCTGGTATTGTTGGTGTCACGCAGTCTTTTCCTGTATGAAAGAATTGACATGTCACAGCACTTTATGTGCTCTTCACTGCACAGTGCGTTAACTGAGTGTAATACATTCTACTGTGGTGAAGTGACAACCTCGTCGTAACTCAAGTGGTACCCAGTTAAGGCGTCTTTTTACCTACTGATGAGTCACCAATACAACCCATACTTATGCAACTTTAGGCGTGTTCACTTGGAATCAATAAAATTAGCATTAAGGACATGATTAAACAGTGTCAAGTCTCAGCTGCGTCTCCGTCATTCAACCGATTTAGCTGATATAAACAATGAAATATTGCGACGTGATGTCATAGCATATTGTCGATGTATCCAGCGAACAGATAACTTCCTACATCAGTGGTTCGTCCAGCCCGGCCCCTTGACCACAAATGGTAAATTATGCTTCCAATTAGATATAAATAGTGATATATAACAATAGTGCAGCACCACACCTAGGATACATTCTGGTTACACAAAACACAAACAACATTTTTCTATTTGTAAGTTTTATTGTCATGGAGAAGCTGAGGCTAGACCATGGCCCTACTAGGCACTGAGAGTAAAACGCTATTACTCCAGACAATTTGGGCTATTCAAGCGAACTGTTACCACATGTTACATTTCATAATGTGAATTTTTGCTAAACCAACTTTTTGCGTTCACTTTATTAATCTAACCTTGCACCTATACTCTTAATTCAAACTTTAATTGATTTCTTTATATCTACCCACCCTGCAAATACTGTCTTTTATTAAAAGTAATGCTTATGCATAAAAAGTCCTTTGATTAAGACAAGGAATTTTCAGAAATAGCCATGTATTTTTCATCAGCTGCAGGATGTGAATGCCACCAGGTAATGTAATTCATTAAGTGCAATCACATAAATAAATACAATTAATTATTTTGTTTAAGAGTGCATTTATCGTGTAATTACAGATGTTGCTCGTTTTGGTGGCATCTAACGTATTGCGCCGATGATAACCTCAAACCTTTCCTCTCCATTCACTCATCACTTTGTTGTAAAAAATAAGCAACAGCGCTTTATTTTACACTTCAAAAAATTCCACGATGTAGGTTTTGATTTTAAAAAACAAAAATGTTTTGCGGTTAGAATACTAGATTAATCAGATTAACTTCTTAATTAGCCGTGTAAACTGTTTACAGGCACCAGAAGACCTTTTACCGCAAAACGGCTGTTTAAACAGTTTTTTAATTAATATTATTTCTCTGTGTGCAAACTTTGTGCCTCTGATTGTTATTACGATATACCTGAACAACTTCAGACAGTTACTGCAGCATCTGTAGCATACAGTAAGCATAATAACCTACCAATTATACACTTACATACTTGATATAAAGCGTTTTTGACAAGAGGAGATAACTTCAACGTTATATACATTTGACTGAAGTTCATGCAAACAGTTTCATAGCATGGTCAATTATTTTGAGGGTCAAGCTATTGTGTACATAAGTACTCACCACAAGGAATCCATTACAATTTATAGTATAAATTTGATTTACAAACAGACAAGTGCACAAACATCAAATATAGCCCCAGTATGCTGCCCCCTTTCCCCCATTCCCAGTAACTCACAAATGGTGTTGTCTATTGTATTTACTTCACAAGGCATATGTTGTGCTTGTCTTACAGTAAGGACTAACACAATTTTAATAATTAAATTATGCAACAGTAGTACCAGATTGAATTGACACCTTTGTGTGATTTTTGCATAACACAAGTTCCGTTTTGTGAGTGTAACTGCAATGCATCTGCACATGTGAGATGTATGGAAGAATGACTGCTTGCAAGGTTATTGTCAAATTTTGTAAATTTAATGTCTGTGTAAAGTTGGGTTTTTCTGAAAACTATTGACAAGTGCACAAACGTATGACTTTAGTATAATCGAAACTGTTGGTATGCACCAGGTTTTGGTCTCATTCATTCCTAGTGACTAAATAAGTCCGGAAATGTTATCTTATGATTGCTTTTATGAAATGACTGATAGTATTGCAGCACTTTGCAACAATACCATGGTAATAAAAAACTTTCTTACAAGTTCGACATCATAATCGCCTTTTCACAAAGCTGGTTCGTTTCCAATAATAATATAAATAACCACATATTATGTAACAGAATGTTTCAACAACGTTTATTGACAAAACAATAAATAAATTTGATAGCGTTCGCTAATAAAAAAAATATATATACAAAATTTTGTGCGTTATGAGACCAGTCTTTAGATGGTAGTAAGAAAAGCAGATATCGTGGCCTGCCAGATAAAATCGTGCTTTCAAAATAATCTACCAACTTTGTACAATAATTCTAAACCACAAAAGAAACAAAACAATACATTTGGCATTAAAAATATAGCTGTAGTACTAAATTGTGATTTATCATCAACAATGCGTAGTATAGGGCGTAGTACAGGGTGTGCCCACAATTTAAATAATGTGGCAAGGTTTCACGCTACAATCTTAATAAAATGTCCGCCCTTGGTCACTCATAAGAATCTACATATCCCATCCACAATATCCTACATTACAGCCTGCAAATCTTCATTACCATTTAATAAAATGTAAATGAAAGAGCAGTCGCGACCAATGTCAGAGAAAACAAGCCACTTAATGAAGGAGCGGAGCTGATTTTGCCATACATCTCTCCCTTGCCAACGGAATCAAATAAATCTTTGATTCCAGAGTCAAAGTTTTTTATGCCTTTGTCAAGATACTCTTTCCTCTTCTTATCCTTCTCTTCACTTGTCAAGCTGGAGCCAGATCTGTTGTCTGAAGTGTCTGCAAATTGTTACATTCGATTAATTTACATAACAATCATTCATGCAGGAAAAGGTAATCGGACGGTTTATAACCAGTAGGAGTTGTCCACTCAATGCCAGTGCTATTGAACTTTCATCCATAACTGAAAAACATACGAGCATTTTTTTTTTCTTCAGATGTACGATGAATATTCTTACCTTTAGAGTTTTCATTGCTGTATTCACCGCTTTCATCACTTTCGCTGACTTCTTCCTTGCTCTCTCCACCACTATCACTGCTGTCGCTGCTTCCATTGCTGTCGCTGCTATCTTCATCAGTGCTTCTAGAGTCTTTGCTGTCTTCATCCGTGCTATCTGAATCTTTACTGTCTTCACTGGTGCTACTTGAATCCTTGCTTTGGTCGCTGTCATCTAAAATAGCAAAACATATTTTGTTATTAGTCGAAGAGATCTCGTGCTTACTTCAGCTTAAGTGAGTTTTTGTAAAATGATCTCTAAAACGCTCTGATCACACTTACCGCTATCATCTGCAGAAGAATCTAGACTGTCGCTGTGAGTGTGGTTATCATGGCCGTGTCCATGGGTGTCCTGGTGCACTTCTCCACCACTGCTTGCATTTAATTTTGAATAGTCATCCTCCAGGTCGTAAATTGTAACATTCTTATCATCAGAAAACTCTTCAACAGTGAAGTTGAAGTTATCTGTTTGATCATCGATCGTTGCGTTTCCATTCACATACATCACTGTTGAGTTATCGTCGTCAAAGAATTCCTCGTAAAACAGCTCATACTCGTGATCCACATCCGTTGCGTTCTTGTCATCAAGATCGTGCAGCTCCACTTCTGTGCCATTATCGCTAGCATACATGCCATCGTCTTCTCTTCCAATGTGCAGATTGGCAGGGTTTCCGAGGGTAAAGGCTAGCAGGCCAACTAGAGCTAGTGACAAATACTGCATGTTGTTCGTTTGGTTCTCGATCAGACAAGTGTAGTATACTGCTTGTCTACCCAACCTAATATAGCCTCAATCGTCAGTGATTAGTAGCGAGTAATCTGGGTGTATTGATTAAATTATGCTAATGGTGATGCAAACAACAGGCAGTTTGCACACAATCTCATCAGGATTTCCATTATTTTTACGCCGTATTGACTCACAGACAACGCCCATTCATATTTTTGTATTTAATTTTATTTAGCTTTAGTTTCTCTTCCTCTTTTCATGTCTATTGTGGTTAGGTAATGATTTTTTGAAATCCAGCCTTGCATATGGCCCATATTTTGAAAAGGAAGCCGCTAATTAAAGGTGTATGTGGCAGTTTAATTAATATTTGGTCATTTTTTTAACATTAAATTATTTAAACAGCTTCAAAACAGACTCAGTTATCAAACATAAAACGTTCATCGTGTCACGTTTTTACTCCTCTTTACTGTGTTACATAACTTTACTGAAGGGTTATGTAACAAAGCAGTGTTGGTTTTTGTTGTATTTACCAAAAAAAGGTGGAGTCATCACTTCAGAGAACTAAAAGGCAAAAACCAGCTCCCTATTTGGTTTGTGGTAAAACTCAATGGTTCTTGTAAGGTATAATTTGGAAATAAACGAAGTTTACATGAAATATTTGAGCAATAGTTTTTTGCTGTTTTAAACTTAGCAAGATAATTAAAATGATGAAGGTTCAGGATAATACTAATAGCACTGGATATAACTTGTTGTGCTAAAAACCACATCCTACAAGACTAGAGTTTGTTTAAAATCAAAGGATTCCCAGAGAAAAATAATTACAGGTTTTGTTGCATAGTTCTGTTTAGATCAGTTCCAATATTTTGGTAGAAACATTAAATATATTTTTATACTCAATTCTAATGCCTCTAGAATAGTTAGTTGTGCAACAGGAAAGTTCAAGTAAAGTTCAAATCTCCTTTCCATGTAAATTTGGCAATCTGACAAAAGAATTTTCTCAGAACTGTGAGAAGTTTCAAAAAAGCTTAAACTTCATAATTGCATCTAAAGATTAATTGTATTTTGTTTGAGTGAAGACTTTACTCAGAAATTTGTATGTCATTATAAAATGGCATCGGGCTCTGGTCTAGCCGGGGCAATAATTACTAATTGTTACAATAACAAAACTTGGAATTGTGATCAAACAAAAGAATACGTTTTTATCTAAATGAAAAAATTATTCATAATGCTTTTTTCGTGATTCTATTTGCTATTAAATATCATAACTCGGGGAAAAACAACTTATACGAACAATGTCTTAGAGTCATGACTGACCCACTCATCTGAACTTATTCTATGGGAGTTGCTTCATCATATCTGTATGAGTTTATTTTATGTACTTCTATGGATCTCATTGACTTTTGTTATCAAGTTTGTAGCCTGTAAAACTTTCCAGGCTTTTCAATAAAAATGTGTCATTGAACTTTTGATGAATGTTGGCTAGCTTCTAAATGGAGCACAAATAGATGTCTGTAAATGCTCTCATCGAAAGTAAGGGTTGTACAGACCATTTTTGCGTGTGTGCAATTTTGACTGAAACCTGGTGTTTTTCATATTTGAGTAATTATTCTTTAAAGCTGTTTGTGAAAAAAATTTATGCCCAAAGAAAATTTATTAGCTGTAACTTAAACAGAGTGTCTACTAAAACTAAGATGCAAAAATCAGACTGTTAGTTGCAATTAATAATTGCTGACACGGCTGTAAGAAAAAGTAACGGCTATTGATTACTTTCATGTATCCTACAAAGCTTCTTATGAAAATTTAACACTCACTCAATTCTGCACTAGCGCATTCCAGGCGCTACATTCAATAATACATCTACATACATTTGCATGGTATGGTTGGTGAGTGTGGTGAAAGCTAGCCTAAGGTGGTTGGAATAGCTGCACTGTACGCAATAAGTGCATGTCAGATGGATGTTTCTAACCAGCAGTAGAATAAATTGTTATTCATCATTGAGAGACTTGGTTAACTACTGCCAAATGTATTCTGTTGGTGAATTGTCGTTCTCTTATTGTGCTGTCCGAAACGGAGAAACATTTATTATGCAAGAAAGTAACTAGCAGTATCGTGTTAGCAAATTCTTTAGCTATAAACAGACAACCTGCTAGAGTTTTTATCATTTTGGATTTGCAAATAAGCAAGTTTTTGCATATGGTAGATATAGAGCTAGCAGCTAGCTAGTAGCTACAAAGTGTTACTAAAGTTCACAGACCTTAGTTTCAACAATAAGTGTATTATAGATCAAACAACAACAATGAAGAACATAACAGTAGCATTATATGCTATAACAGCATATGTATATGTGGATGTGGATATGTATTGTGTAACAAACCAACCATATGTGGGGCCATGTCAGGTGTTGTAAGTGCTGCACTGCTAAATGAGTGTACTTTGATGGCAAATAAAAATCCACAAGCTTATTTCACCAATGTGGTCAAAATGTAGACAATCAATGGCAAATAAAAATCCACAAACTTATTTCACCAATGTGGTCAAAATGTAGACAATCGATGGAAAAGAAAAATCCACAGCAGAGACCAAATAGTTGAATAAAAATGAGTCATTTGATGTTCGAAAATAAAAACTTTAGTACGAAATTTAGGTTGAAAACGGAATGGTCTTTCTGTTTCATCAAGTCGAAATAAATGTATCAATTTCACAAAATATGTGAAACAAAAACTCCAAAAATCTAAGAAAGAATCAGCGCTGCCACGGCTGCAATGATCAAAGCAGCGATACCGCTGACGGCAGCTGACCCACTGGTCAAGGCTCCACTCTTGAACTGTTCATACAGGTTCACCTTGTCAACGGCCACTAGCAGTTTCTTGATGTCGCTGTCAAAGTTTTGAATTCCTTCATCAAAATATTGTTTCCTTTTCTCTTCTTGTTCTTTGCTGGTCAAGCTGGAGCCTGATCTGTTGTCAGAATAATCTGTGAATAGAAATAATTGCAATAGAATAATCTGCGAATAGAAATAATGGCAATAGAGTTTGTCGTCACAAGCTCGTCTAAGATGATTGTGTGTCAGTTTTTTGCCTGACAACTTCATAGGAAAAGAATATGATAAGACGTCGCAATTATTTTTTGATTATATTGAGGAAATGATCATTGTGTTTGCAAAAACATTATAAGCATTGATTGATTGAAATATCATGTAATTGTAAGAAAATAATTCATCCTAGAATATTTGGCAGCTCCGTGGGCTTGCCATGCGACCTAAAGTGCCATCTCTTTCAAGTGATCTGTTTTTAGGATGGGCAATCAGGCACTGGATCAAGCAAGACTACCTGATTTATTTTCATTTTATCTGTTACGATCAGATCGGTTAAATAAATCACAATGAACCAATTTAGGTCAAAAACATGATGATGAAATATATTGTTGATGACACTGCTGGCAATTTTTTTATATGCTTCTCATGAAGAACGGTTTGGCTCACATAATAATCCGTATCATTTCTGTTTGTTCATTCAGCGATACCAAAGCATCACACACCGCTGGTAATACAAGTTCTGACTCCTGTAGCTCAAGGATGGAAATATAAATACTAATGTAAAACACTTTTGAGAGCTTACCCACTGAACCCTCGTCACTAAATCCACTTTCGTCTTGTCCAACGCTGTTGGGGTTCTCTTCGCTCTCAATCATTGAGCTGCTTGACATCTCACTGCTGCTCGACATCGCACTGCTACTGCTCATCTCTTTAAAAGAAACAAAACATTTTATAACAGTTTACCATCCATACTACCAACACACTCATTGGCTCGAACATTTTGGATCTACTGTTGGGTTATCACTAGAGCAGTCGAGCAACTGTTCAGCTAAGCAAGATGGAGGCTTAGACATGTGACATTTCCTTATTTGTGACGCACGTTTGTGGTTTTGCCAATCAATACTTAGGGCAATAGATTACCAATCAATCATGAAATTGCCTGTTTTCACATCTCCGAATTCTTTTTTTATACTTCATCCATTTCCAGCAATCGACTGAGTTAGGTGTACGATATGAAACAAGACACAACTGATCACTTCAGACATTCTTGGTAAAAATTAACAGCCAATCAAGATACTGATATTCTTTGTTACAACGCAGTGGTAATTAACTTCCTTTTGAACTTCATACCTTGATAATAAAAAAATTAATATTTCGTTCACATTTACCAGAAAAACAATTTCCTGATTTTTACAAGGCAGATACTACATTAGAACAACCACTACTTGGCATACCATTAATTTGGTCTCTGTTGACTTCTTTGGACTTTGGTTGGATGAAAATGCTGGTGCTGTTGTTATCATCTTCGTCAGTATCAACATCTTCTGTGGGGAATGGAAATGGAAGTTCAGTGGTTGTTGTGGGCACGTCTTCAGCATCAAATGCTGGCAGCTTTATTGAGCTGCATTCCATCCAGTATCTGGAGAAAGACTTCACCACGGTCAACCTATTGTAGACGTAAGTTTTTGTCAATAACAGGTTAAATGTGAGACAAAAGTGGGATGAGATGCAAGCTATAGATAACAGAAGCTACAGGTTTCGATGAAAAGTCAACTTTTCGGCAGCACATGTGCAATGTTCATATAGAGGGCGATACAAGTTTCTCTTTTAAAGAAACACAAATAACTGCTAACAGATCATCAGTTTTGGCTACTTCCACATACTTGTTTGGCACATATACTCTATCATTTAGAATCTCGTTAGACAATGTTGGTTGTTGCCCAGAGTTATCATCATGGATAGCTAAACAGCCATTTAAAATTCCAGAGCCCTGAGAATTTATAGTTATTTGGGCTGAGACTGGAAGTGAGATGGGATGATCGCTCATCAATTATTATAGATTTTGGATCGGCAGAGGAAGGTAAATGGTCAATCAGAATAAATTTTAAAGCGAAGCAAAAGAACAATGATTCATCAGACAGGAGAATAACTCTTACACATGCATTATTTTTCTGAAATATTTCAAAGAAGGTATCGATAAGGTGAGCTTTTCAAAATTATTTACATTACTTGCTTATATGCACTCTTTACGGTATCATGAATGTGGCATAAACCATGAAACCCCCGATACTTACCAGACTGTGAATGTCTTCTTAGACCCATTGGCCGGTGCTTTCCATTCTACCTCTTCCAGAGTCTTTCTGGTACCATTCGCCTGGGTTACCACAGCCCCTCCACAGATCGGTTTGGCTGACACAAACTCCCCTTGAGCTTGAGGATTGTCATCAACATCTTCCACGATGGTCAGCATGTATCCTCTGAAGTAGTCGTTGCTCTGTCGTGGGCGAATCTTCACTAAAACAAAAAGTCATATTTAAAAGACATCCAGTCATGATACTTTTAGTGAGTATAACAACACCAATGATACTTACGAGTGAGGCTTTCTCCTGGCACAAACTTGTTGCTGTACGAGACTTCATAAGGACACTCGGATTCGTCTACCTCAAACTGGTCGTTTTCGTTTTTAGCAGAATACGGGAATCCAGTTGAGCGATCGACATGGTTTGGTCGGAAGGTGCTACATGCTGACTCTGGTGCTCCACCTGGATAGGCTGCTGCCATACACAAGAAAGCAGCTAGAAGCGTGGCTGAGTAGATTGCCATTTTGACTTGCTACCTGTTCGCTTGTTGAGAAGCTTGTGAAACCAAATATTTAATCAGATATCCTCAAGTAGATTCTGTGACTTCCTAAATTTAGAATGATGAGATTGTGCCAGTACCCTTGCATTGACGTTTCCTTTATTAGGTGACAAACTGAAGATTTATAGCTGTAATTATTCACGAACGCGTGACTTAATTACCTCTCTAGGCATGACCATTGGCTGAACAGCTGTGGTGTAACATACCCGCTATTTGTATAGCTACTCACAGACCTTCATCATCTTTGTCAATAAGGGGAGACATATGTGGTCCAGTTCCATTCCACTCGATAGAAAGTCTGAGGGTTTGAGTGATGAGTGGGAAGTGTGGCAACAGGCAGTTCTCAATTACACAACATCTAGATTAACTGTCTGACCCAAAGAATATAATGTTTTCTAAATTAAAATAATTCAAGTGGGTAAAAAACCCATTGTAATATATATTTGTTGCATTTTCTTTGTTGTGATGGGATTAATTATATTCATTTTAGGCAAGTACTCGAGTAACAATAGACAATTACAATTTAGCTTTGTGGATTATTAACTTACAGTTGTTATCTCGGCAGTAAGATTTCTTGCTTTTCGTATTGTGGTAGACATACGGCAAATACCTGTCAAACAGTTGTTTTTCTCTGAAAAAAACTAATTGCTCCTTGAATCATTTATAAGGTATGCGGAAAAAAACTAATTTAGACTGTCATATACAATGCCCTGTTGATAGATGGTAATATTGATTGTTACAAGTATTATAGTTAGCAGTCTATGTGGAATATTACTCTTATAACTAGTATATCAAACCACTGGTCCAATAACTATAATGCTGACAGCAATGTGATGCCAAACTATAGAACTAATAATTATTATTAATTTGATTACAATTTTGTTGTTCACGCTTCATTGCTCTTCATTGTATAGTGCCAGATGGTAACAATACACTCTGTACTTGACTAGTAACTAAACTTATATGGAGTATAGCCTGTGAACCTTCCATCCATCAATTTATCCTCTCTAAAAAACGGGAAACTTGTTTCGTTTTTTATTTTGCGTGTGTGTCGTAAGCAAAATTATTCATTCTTCCATGATGTTTTTACAAAATCGCTCAAATGATAACAAACTGACTAGATTGCAAGCAAAGGCAACATCAATGACAAATACAAATTATGGTATGACAAAAGGGATGCCGAAGGTCAGACATCGGTGCACTCTGATGGATGTACCTATCAATTGAATTATTGGAAGTCTTAGCAATAAATTGTTATTTTAGGTGCTCAACAAATAGACGGGTGGTGAGTGACCCTGATGTTTGTTAGATTTTACGTCTGTGGTCAGTGGTCTGTGAAATATGACATCTGTGAATAAATTAGCTGTTGTGGAAATCACATAAGCCATTTGTCTTTGAAAACTTGATGTTGCCAATTTTATAGCCTAAATCAATTCGCTTTCAATTTTTAAGGCTATAAAACTTGTCTAGCACAGGTGCCAAATGTTATTTTTAGACCAAAATGCGTTTATAGCACTGCAAAACAAAACCCTATGTTGTATTTAATAGTATTTTCTGCAAATTTTAGTGATAACCTGGTGTCAAAATTACCGATGAAGTCTTTAGCGCAAATTTGAAGTAAAAATTCTGTTATCAATTGTGTTACCTGCTTTGCTATCTGGATATAGTCCAACTGTTACCAGATAACTCTATTAGATGTGACCTTGATTGACGCTGTGTACCAGGTGACCATAGAAAGCTGTACCATGTGACCATAGGAAGCTGTACTCATGTGGCAATATGGAAACTTTGATCAATGCCTAATAATTAAACTATTTCTTTGGTTGATCTATTTAATTAATGTACATACAGAGATACCCCACGAATTTATCATCCAAGGGAGACGATTTTCCTTCCTAGGCATAAGCAGTCTTGATACAAAAGTACATAGAGTTCATCAATCCCCTCAAACAACTTGAAAATATTCTGGAATTTTTATTGTCTCAACGGACACAACTAAGCTTTTGTCCCTAAACAAGGCAACTAACTGTAAACTCACTATCTCTAAGTCATTTCAGAACTGCCACCAAGATAGACTAACACTGTCACTACACCAAGTCTCTCATTAGACCAACTCTGTCACCAGACCAACTCGGTCACCAGACCAACTCTATCACCAGACCAACTCGGTCACCAGACCAACTCGGTCACCAGACCAACTCGGTCACCAGACCAACTCTATCACCAGACCAGCTCTGTCACTAGACCAACTCGGTCACCAGACCAACTCGGTCACCAGACCAACTCGGTCACTAGACCAACTCGGTCACTAGACCAACTCGGTTACCAGACCAACTCGGTCACCAGATCAACTCGGTCACCAGACCGACTCGGTCACCAGACCAACTCGGTCACCAGACCAACTCGGTCACCAGACCAACTCGGTCACCAGACCAACTCGGTCACCAGACCAACTCGGTCACCAGACCAGCTCGGTCACCAGACCAACTCTATCACCAGACCAAATCGGTCACCAGACCAACTCGGTCACTAGACCAACTCGGTCACTAGACCAACTCAGCCGGTAAACCAACGCTGTCGCTAAAATGACTTGGTTACTAGACAAACTCAGTCACCTCTTCTGCAATCATCACCAATATAATAAACTCCAACAGCAAGACAAGATACATTTAATAGACCTCAACGAACCAGACAGTTAATGTTAGCTAGATATGAATTATAGATGAATTTCTTAAATTTAGTTCATAAAAGCTAAGTGTATTTTTAACCAGACAGCACAACGGTTTTACTTTTACAGAAAAGCATTGCAGGCTCTAATAAGGTAAAAACTGATTGATGGTAAGTTATAAATGTTTAATCAATGACATTATAAGTCATGTTTATAAATATCTGCTCACATAAAATTCTCGGATGTAGGATTGTGGGTTCTGCTCCAATCTTTGCCCTAGTATAGGTTCCAATCGCGTCATATTTATAGCCTTGGCTCATCCTTACATTTAATTTATTCTTACTCTCTTTGATGGCAAGGCTTCCCAATATATAAGTTCCCCGTCATTTATCCATTGTTTCTGGTAAAAGTTCAACAATGCAGCACCGCAGGCATGTAGTTATGAGCTGCCACAGCTCAATGGCAGCTCGATAACATTGGTGGCAGCATGTGTGTCTCTTATGAGTTGGCAGGAGACTTCTAGATGGCGTTTCAGCTTTCGAACCAGCTATAGATGATGGAGGGCCGGTAGTAACAAGTTTAGTAGGTCCATGGCCGTAAGTGTAATGGTCCTGTTAGCAGTATTTTCTCTGGCAGTGCCTGGCGTGCTTCACCTTGGTGGATGGCTGTTTACAGTCACCTATCTAGTTTGACAGTTGTGGAAAGAAACAGACACTAGTTCAGTGCAGAGATTAAGCAGCATTGTCATTTGGGTTACGATTCTCAATATTGCAGCTAAAGCATTGTGTCTAGGAAACTGGGGTGGGGGGGTTTCTCCACAAAACTACGTGAAGCAATCAATGAAACTTTGCTCCAGTTGCATGTCATGAAAGACAAATTACGTTTAAGGAAAACGATTTCAAACCAAGAAAGGCTTTTGTAAAATTTTCAAAACGTGAGATCAAGCGATTGATGAGATAACTAACACATTATGTATTGCCTCCAGTGTCAAGTACCCAAGTACAGAGACTGCAAAGTCCCTTGTATGCATTCAATAGGACACCGTCGTTGCCAGCTCTCATTGAATGCCCATTCGTTTCCCCCTTTTTTCGCCTTGGACATATCTGTTGTTTTGGTGAGATATTCGAAGCACATTGTGTAGTTTTTTAGTTCATACAACACAATACCTGCGTCACTGTAGCTTCCAGCTATTTGTGGGCAATCAGTGGTACCATACAGAGCTTTGTTCATTTCTGGTGGTTTAGTAATATTTTAAGGCCAATGGGTTATTGATAAGAGCTTGATGAGCGTAACCGATGCTATTGTCAATTTCAACTAACTTGATGGACGTCATCTGCTGTATACATAATGATATTCAGAGCTTTAAGACAATATTCAAGTGCCAAATCATGCTTGCCCAGTTTGTTATACGAAACTGCAACATCGCAGTAGTTTCCCGCCATAACTGGGTGGTTTGAGTCAGCGCTACGAGTGGCCAAGTTTACATCAAGTGATTTAGTGTGACGCTCAAGATCCAGTGATTTGTATAAAGCAGCGTAAGTAAGTACAATACCAATACTGCAGTCACAACTAATGGTATCTGGGTGGTTACTCATGGGACCATGTATGGACAGATACATGTGCATAGACTTGGTGAGGAAATGCAACGATTAGGCCAATTATATTTGCTGTTAAAAGCAATGTCAAGGTTGAAGCAATTGTCGGCGATCACTTGGTTTATGGCATTTTCACCACGGATGGCTTCAAGCATATCTCGTTCCATTATGAAATATTTCATGGACCAGCCAGGACTGCGTAACCTATCATATATAGCCCTAAGACTAGCGTAGCATTCAGTGATGGCGGGATGATTGGTACTAGAACCATGAATAGCTTTGTTCAACTTCAGAGCCGTCTATAATTTTTTAGCGCCAAGTCGTACTCGCTCAATTTCTTATGAGTTAGACCCATGGAATTATCTCCCAGAGACAATTCTATGGTTTGACCTATATTGTAGTAGCTGTCAGCTATGTCTGCTTTCACCAAATAACTTATTGTTCAGCTCAAGTGACTTGAGGTAATACTGTAGAGCCAATTTACGGTCCCCAAAGCTGTTGCATACCTGAGTCATTGTAGCAACAAGCTATAGCTGTGTGGGTGGCACCGCCGTAGCCTCGTTCATAGCTAACGATTTTCTGTAATATTTTAGAGACATTTCAAAGTCTTCCAATTTATTGAAAATCAATCCAAGATTGTAGTTAATGTCAGCAATATGTGGATGGTTGTAGTCAGCACTAGATACGTCTGTGAGTTCACCATCTCTGTTTACAGCCAAGCACATGTTTAGAGCTTCGGTGTAGTATTGGTGAGCTTGTTTGTCTCCATAGCTTAGTGTAAACCTCAAAAATATGTGCGTAGAGAGCATACACATCCTGCTGGTTACTGTCAGATCTGTAAGAGCATTCACATTGTCGGTTGAACTATTCGTTTTCCCGCAATGCACACCATGAAGTTTAGGTTCTTATTCTGAAGATTTGGTGAAGAGATGGTAAACAGGTATACTACAATGTGCTGTGTGTAGTTCATAATACTGCACCTCAAGTAACTGAATAGTACAAGTTATGATTCAGTTTTACCTTGACATAGTCGGTCCGATGTCCAGATTGCTGCCCCCTCTTTGTAGTCTATGGCCAAAGATTCAGCATAGAGAACTTCTTCCATTTCTATAGACTACGTTGTACCATCTCTTGTGTACAATGGTCTTGCTCTAGGCACTGTAACGATATATTGGAGTAAGGCAAACATGAATAACAGCTGCGGGTTGCAAGCATATTGCGCGTTGTATTAAAGATTTGGTGCTGCATATGGAAGTCTAGGAGAGAAAAGCTGAAACAAAACGAGAAGCTTCTTGGTGAACATTCCATAGCATCATTTGCTGACTATCAAGCAGGTCTGCATATGAAATAGACAGTTTAGTCTAACAGCTGCATATTGCTGCCACATGATAAGACAGGAAACACCCAGCAACTTATTATTTAGCTGTTGTTATATAGATAAACTATGATGGTATCTCACTGTTTGATATCTCTAGTATCAACCGGAAGTTGAACACAGTTGTACCCTGTACTCTCCATTATTGGTTCAGGCATACTAAACAAAACGTCGACTGTTTTGTCAGCTGAAAAACCATGCGATGCTTTTGTTCTCATCAAATATCAAACTTGTTAATTTTTGACTGAAACTCGAGTTAAATAAATCCTAATATTTGCTGGTCTTCAGGCTAAACATTTGCAAGCATTTGTTTGAACTTCAGGCTAAACTGGGCAACTTTAGTTCTCTATGAGGAACAATATCAACACATCACTTATCATATTAATAGATAGAGTGTATTTATTAACTAGAAGTGTGCTGATCACTTAAGTATGTGTGGCTACCTAGATGTCAACAAATAGAATATTGTGGGAGATTTTGGTGAAAACCATTCCTATCATTGAAACACCAACCATGCATGAGCTAGAGTGCTACCCCCAACCCTAGACAAGGTGCTGTGCTGTGAGTACAACCTGCAGGGCTGGTATTGACCCTTGCTGGGCTGGGCTGGTATTGACCCCTGCTGGGCTGGTATTGACCCCTGCTGGGCCTGCATTGACCCCTGCTGGGCTAGTATTGACCCTTGCAGGGCTGGTATTGACCCCTGCTGGGCTGGTATTGACCCCTGCTGGGCCTGCATTGACCCGTTGCTGAACCGCTATGCTGATACTGGGCCAGCACAAGGTGGCTGTTTTGGCGAAAGAGCTCTAAATTAGTCTAGGATCTTTCACCAGGCCTGGAGTGGAAAGTACCCATCCTCAGATAGACAGAATCGTCGACCCAAAGCTAGGTATGGCCTCAGGACCACCAGAGAACCTTTAATTGGGCAATGGAGAGATGATTCCTCCTCTTAGCCTTTTGTCACCATTTACCTTTAACCATATCGCATTGTATGATTTGCTAACTATTTATATATCGTATCTTATTGGTTCATTTACTTCCTGTCAATGTGTTTCTATATATTGTATGCTAATTACTTCCTGTCAGCCTGCCTATATAAAGGCGTATTCTGTCCATACTCAGTGCCTTCATTCATGTGGGTGGTTGGCATGTTTTGCCAACCACCCTAGAGGACTGTCACCATAGGACTTGGTATTGGTGAATAAAGCCAATTACATGTTTCAAACTGACACTCTGTGTAGTTTGTCTGAGCCGTGGGCTCTGTGTTTGCCAACTGATCCAGCAGTAACTGAGCATAGTTGTCACTGTCATACCGTCACGGTGTCCCTTTTGGAGAGAAGTGGAATAGTCAAGACTAGTGGTATTTTGTGGAAACCAGACTGAAATCCATTACAATATATGTAAGAAACTACTGATAGTGATGCATGCACTGTGTCCGGGTAGAGATTAACTCAGAAACAATGCTACCATTTCTCTGTCAATTACTGATGAAGAACTATTGTATATGATACAACCCTATTGCTGTACTGATGGTTATTCCTCCATTAGTTCTCTCTCACTCACCTGAGTGCAGGCAAGTGTCAGATAGCATCAGCAGGTATAATAGAATCACTCTACTACACAGTAATGTATTGAAGGTTGCAGCAATCTAAAAGTATGCAAAACGATCACAAGCCAAGCTTTCTAATAAGTTTGGTGTGAGAAAGTGTAGCACGCCTGAAATAGAGCATGGCGAAAACTTTAAAAAATTTTGTTCACAATTTTGACACACTCAAAGAAATATTATATCAAGTATGGATATAAATACTTTAATGTTGGCATTCGAGGTTTTAATGTCTTCACTTTTGGCTGATTCTCACAACTAAAGTATTTTTAGCATTAGTTGATGTAGCCCCAGATATGCCCATTGGTTGAGATTTAGTACATATCAGTTGCCAACTTCTCACCATTCCACATACACTAACTGAACTATAAGCATAGACATCTAAATGATTAGACATAGACATCTAACTCGAAATATGACATAGACATCTAACTCGAGGTATGACATCGAGATCTAACTAAAACTTATATGCTCCAAACTTAATCAACAAATACATAACAGTTAGTAGGAACTGATGAAGAAATGGAAGTCATTAATTACACACCGGCCATTAACAATGTGCTGGGTTTGGTGAGTTCAACGCTAACCAAAATACTCTCCTTGTGGTTTCAGAGATCAGAATTTTTGACTCGATGTAACAGTTGAAATTCAGAACTTTTGGAAACTTAATAAAGACCTGCTGACACATTGTCTATTCTGCCACTTGCGATGTAATACATTAAATCACTTGAGCTCACAGGGTAAACTTGAGTATTACACCGAATGTGTACAAAATGCCACTTTGGGCATACAGCCAAGTTTGTTTACTAGATAATATAACAGAGCAACCCCTCCCTCCAACCCCCCCCCCCCCCCCCACCCCGCGTCTCACCCCCTCCCCCCCCATGCCAAATTATTATAAAACAGCTTTCCAACCATTCCGAGTTTGACAACTTTCACATCTGTGGTCGTCTCCACATTCACTTGTTAGACAAGTGGTGTAGGTTGGAAGTTGTCTTCCCTTGAATCACATATAAGTTGATAAAGAATGAAGAAAGAACGGGTGAGTGGAAGAAAGGAGGTGGGAATAGTGGTGGAGATGAATATTTTCATCAGGTAATGCTGCAGTGTTTTTACTTTTTGCGAAGATTTCACAGATATTTGTTGTACGGAGTAGAAGCCTGCTGCTGCAATAGACATATAGTCACTAGACTGCTGCTACAATAGACATATAGCCGGTAGGCTGCTGCTACAATAGACATATAGTCACTAGACTGCTGCTGCAATAGACATATAGTCACTAGACTGCTGCTGCAATAGACATATAGTCACTAGACTGCTGCTACAATAGACATATAGTCACTAGCCTGCTGCTACAATAGACATATAGTCGCTAGCCTGCTGCTACAATAGACATATAGTCGCTAGCCTGCTGCTGCAATAGACATATAGTCACTAGACTGCTGCTACAATAGACATATAGTCGCTAGCCTGCTGCTACAATAGACATATAGTCGCTAGCCTGCTGCTACAATAGACATATAGTCACTAGACTGCTGCTACAATAGACATATAGCCGGTAGGCTGCTGCTACAATAGACATATAGTCACTAGACTGCTGCTGCAATAGACATATAGTCACTAGACTGCTGCTACAATAGACATATAGCCGGTAGCCTGTTGCTGCAATAGACATATAGTCACTAGCCTGCTGCTACAATAGACATATAGTTGGTAGCCTGCTGCTACAATAGACATATAGTCGCTAGCCTGCTGCTACAATAGACATATAGTTGGTAGCCTGCTGCTACAATAGACATATAGTCGCTAGCTTGCTGCTACAATAGACATATAGTTGGTAGCCTGCTGCTACAATAGACATATAGTCGCTAGCCTGCTGCTACAATAGACATATAGTCGCTAGCCTGCTGCTACAATATACATATAGTTGGTAGCCTGCTGCTACAATAGACATATAGTCGCTAGCCTGCTGCTACAATAGACATATAGTCGCTAGCCTGCTGCTACAATAGACATATAGTCGCTAGCCTGCTGCTACAATAGACATATAGTTGGTAGCCTGCTGCTACAATAGACATATAGTCGCTAGCCTGCTGCTACAATAGACATATAGTCGCTAGCCTGCTGCTACAATAGACATATAGTTGGTAGCCTGCTGCTACAATAGACATATAGTCGCTAGCCTGCTGCTACAATAGACATATAGTTGGTAGCCTGCTGCTACAATAGACATATAGTTGGTAGCCTGCTGCTGCAATAGACATCTAGTCACTAGACTGCTGCTGCAATAGACATCTAGTCACTAGCCTGCTGCTGCAATAGACATATAGTCGCTAGCCTACTACTACAATAGACATATAGTCGCTAGCCTACTACTACAATAGACATATAGTCGCTAGCCTGCTGCTGCAATAGACATATAGTCGCTAGCCTGCTGCTGCAATAGACATATAGTCGCTAGCCTACTACTGCAATAGACGTATAGTCACTAGCCTGCTGCTGCAATAGACATATAGTTGGTAGCCTGCTGCTGCAATAGACATATAGTCACTAGCCTGCTGCTACAATAGACATATAGTTGGTAGCCTGCTGCTGCAATAGACATATAGTCGGTAGCCTGCTGCTACAATAGACATATAGTCACTAGACTGCTACTACAATAGACATATAGTCGGTAGCCTGCTGCTACAATAGACATATAGTCACTAGACTGCTACTACAATAGACATATAGTCGGTAGCCTGCTGCTGCAATAGACATATAGTCGGTAGCCTGCTGCTACAATAGACATATAGTCACTAGACTGCTACTACAATAGACATATAGTCACTAGATTGCTGCTACAATAGACATATAGTCAGTTGCCCTCCGAAAAATTCGTTTAGCTTGAGATTGTCTATTACAAGCTAAGTACGTAATTGTGAGTCGTTGCTGACACAGCTGCCACCATTTACTGTACAGATACACTTTTTCTTGCCAGTGACAAGTGTAGTACACAAAAGGAGACAACTCTGAATCAAGAGCAAAATATAATACTATTGCCTCAAAGTTTACTTGAGTACTATGTTTTATGAAAACATAACCATAGACGTGCCACTTTTATATATTATTGTCTATGCCATTCTCCATCTATTACAGACAATAACAGCTGATAGTTTAAATCAGTCGTAATAGAAGCCCTCAGTTGAAATACCAATTTAGTGTTTATGGCCATAATTAATTATTTATAACTGTAATGTCTAAATCATTTTAAAACTGCAAACATTCTGTTACAATGAAATATTCTTAAAACCATTGTATCCATAGAGTAAGCTCTGTTGAATAATGCCAAGGTAAAAAGTTAATGGATTACGCAACAATGTTTTGCAAACAATCCAAGCGACTTAGTAAATAAATTGTAGTTGTGCACCCATTAATGAATTACTTGTATGATGTACTATTTAAAGCAAAATTTGCTTTAGGGAAATTTCCTGGCACCATCAAACAATGCCCTTGATTAATTACTTTCAGAAGTTAGAAATAATTTGATGGTGTTAGAATGGATGTTAGAAATGTCTATATATAGATTTATAACCAGTTTACGGCGCCCTTTCTCTGATATATGGCATGAGTCACGTAGGTTGAAGTAATTTCATAGTTGGTAGAAGACGACTCCAATCTATTTACTAGCTGTCACCAGATAAAATATCTTTAGTAAACATTTGGTGATATTTAATTAATCCTTTATTGATTCTTATTACTTGAAGCTGATTATTCTAGAAAATTGAATGTCAGAAGATAAATCAGAGTTTTTTTTATTAAATTAATTAATAATATTCAGTTTGTCTGACATGATTGATAGCAGAGAGTTCTGGTCAAGTCATTCCAGGGAAGTCAGTAGAAAATAATCAACCAATCAAACAAAAACTTATTTATACTCCTGCCTGTGATTGGTTTATAAAAATAGATGATGGAGTCTGACACAGCTTGAGGTTGTTTGGCAGGTGTATGGTAATTAGCTCTGAAGTCTTTGCTCATGTGTTAGCAGAGGTCGGTGAATATAATTACTTAAACCGTTGTTCTAGTGACGACTGACTGACTCACTCAGGAAATTCCTCCACCACAATCCTCAGTCAGAGTGTAAAAAACTGCAACGTATCCGGAAGATTTTCTCAGAAATTGCACATTTTCCTTTCGGGATTAATTGGTTGTATTGTAATAAGAAATGTTCGTTCAAAAAAAGTTTATCAGTTTTACATGAAAAAAAATTAATTGTAAAAAATTATTTTAATAAATTGGTGAATGTTTTCGAGTTTTTTCAGAATGTAAGGTATTTTTAAGTTTCACAAAAGTTATAAATTAAGTGAGATCTCAAGCTGTTCGAAGTCAAAACATAATTGAGCCTGAAATGGACTGGCTGAGAAATTGGAAAATTCCAAATAAATCAACAGGTTTTATAAAAGTCAATTAATTACAAATGTTCAGATGCCTGAAAGCTGACAAAAAGCTTATCAGCAGATATCATGACACAAGAATATGGAATTTTATTGGTCTATTTACTGTTGAAAGCATCAGTAAAATTATATCCCGAAGATCTTATTTCAAATGAGGATTAAGCGAGATTAATACCCGCGATTAAAATCTAAAAAGCAAAATTTTATAGCTATCACTAGTCAACAAAAAGAGAGGAGGGTTTTTATTTGTGTTTTGGGTTGATAATATTTATGAAAGATACTTTTTTCAAGGGAAGACAACCAGGATGCACTGGTACCACTGAGGTGTGTGGTTATGGTAGAGCAGAGGGTTGAGTCTAATGCACCACCTGATTGTACGTCACTAGTTGGGTATGCTTTCACAACGGTTTTTGATTGTCTTGCAAGAGTTTAGTAGAATTTTTTTCATCAGAATTTCTTTCGAAGATCAACGTATAAACTCAGCAAAAGTGCCTGGATGTAAATGGACCAAGTGCTGTTTAGGAGTTTCATGCCAGAAGAAACAAACTGAGTGGCAAAAAATACTTCATAAGAATCTACTGTTTTAGTTGTGAATGCACCTTTGACGTATTTGTGATTAATGGATCGGTAATCAAAATATTTTGGAGTTGTTTGTACCTTTCTAATGGCGAAGCAACTCCAACTTGGCAACTTTTTTAAATCTATTCTTATCTGACAGTCCTAAAATCGACTTCCTGTTGGAGTATAATTTTTATGAAAAGAATGGATAACAAAAATTATCGCATACATTGTTAACAGCTTAAAAACTATTGTAACTTTGTGTAGGTGATTAATGTACAGTTTCTCAGTTATGAATTTATTTCCACATTTTGAGTGATAGCTAAAGTACCTGACAAAAATCTAGACACAAAATGACAGAATTTTTTTCACAATATGGGAAAAAACAACATCTGCTGGTTTGAGGATCTCACCTGGGGCTCTAGGGAAACAGTGCAGGGCCAAGTAGTTCGACATGTTAGCTCCTACTTCGTCGATTGTGAGTATCTAAACAGAACAGAAGAGTTATGGCTAAAAAAGGCTGCAAACCATTTTTAGCCAATCAGCAGCAAGGAAAACGCTTTAAAATGAACATTGTTTTATTTGATAAAGATATCGCCACAAAATATTTATTCTAGATTATTCAATTGGATGATATAAACAAGTACTTGATGGAGATGAACAGGGTCGAACAGTATCACATGACGATTAAAAGCACATCCCATCTCTAGCAGATTCTTTCATAACTTGATGTGTAATACCATTGGTGGTTATGAAATGTGATCTGGACTGTGAAAAAGGAATTTCCAAGTGAGCTCATGAGCAGACAACTGCTAATTTAGAGGACCACATACACGCCTGAAGCTTCTGTATCATCTCAAAATTGAAACGGGGCCCAAGGTGTTTTCATACGGATACGGAACAAATGCGCTAGACAGAAAATTGTCTAAACAGGCACGGATCAGTACCGAACCACAGCTGTTAAGATTTTTTACCGTGGTTTCGTAGCTTACTAGTGTAAACCGAGCCTAATGCTGATGCTGATGTGAAGTTTCCTGTTCTGATACCTCCATACTATGTATTATAAGCAAATCGGTTTAGAAAATTCAACAAGTCAAATTGTTTCGTTGCTGTTCCGTGGAGAGCATTTTATTAAAAAGTTATGTTTTCTCTCTTAGTGGCAGCAGCTGCTGAAAGTGCTGTGGACATTTTAGAATTATAGAGAAATAAATACAAGATGTGGTGGTGACTGACTGCCTGACATAGTTATCCTTGGCTTTGAATGCTGACCATTCAAGTGACTGGAATTTCTCTGCTGGAAAGTTCATTTCAGATGCAGAAACTCATTTTAAACGCTTTTGGTTTTACTCTGACAGATTAAAGAAAACAATTTACATTTTTACCACTAATCAAGCTATTTTCTGTTAATGCAATCAATAACATTGCTAAAATGAAAGAGTTCTAAAAATCGCCATGTTTGTTTTACATACAGCAGTCCTTACTACAAATGCTAAAGATGAGACTGAAGCATTAGAAGATAAAACGAATGGACTCGCTAAAGAAATAGAGAGTTTGCTAGCTGATGTGGAGGTAGAGATAGGAGACATAGAAGTCAAAGCTCAGCTGATCAATGACGTGTACATTCACGAAAAGGCTAATTATATAGATATCAATATCCGTATAAAGGAGAGATCAATGGTATGCAGCATCAACCACTTGTGCAGTTGGTTTTATTCAAACGTACACATATGTGTGATACTGTCGGTGTGTTTATAGTGCAAGTGCTAACAGAGCTCTGGCAATGCAAAAGATGTGGCAGTTTGGATGCAAAAAAAGTGATTAGAGGAAAAAGCGATGATGACTGGTATTCTTGAAGCAAAAACCTTCAATACTCCCATGTTTTGTTTGGTGTTACTTATACAACACTTCTTGTTAACACTTTATGTAATATATACATGGTTTTGTTTTTGTCATATTAGTTTAATGTAACAAAAATTTGCCTTCAGTGAGTGTTCATTTTCAACCTGTTGTGTATTATGTTAGAGTTGTCTACCCATTTTAAAAGTAAACTTATGAGTGGGCAACTCCTAGTAAATAAAAGCTGCAATAATAACTCACACTTTATAGTTGAGCATAACAACTACCAGGTTGTCAACGAAGTTGTTTTTCTTGTGGTTGTGGATGATAAAACATAGCTCACAAGGTTAAAACTCATTTGGTACTACTCAAAACAACCTCGGTCAACCTGAGATTTGAAGCAGCTGAATTTAAAATCCGAAGTTTTAATTTGGTTAGCTGCCCTCCACTCAATATCTATCCTTATGTTTGACATTCGTAGACATTTCTAAGATGTGTTGTCAAGGAGTTGTTACCCCCTTTACTATGAAAATTCTTAGGTTATTGAAGACACAAGGGGTGATAACTCTTGAACAGAGTCAATTGTAACATGCTGATGAAAGCCCAAGAGTATCAAGTATCAAGAGCCCACCAGAAATACACCCACGAGCTCGACTTCATTTCGTGTAGAAAGCCTGCACATATGCATGGCTGGAAAACAGGAGAAAGTAGATACAACTATAACCTGTGGAGGTGGCTGTAGAGGTGTATGTGGTGTGCCTGTAGAAGTGTCTGTGGTATACCTGTAGAGGTGTATGTGGTGTACCTGTAGAGGTGTCTGTGGTGTACCTGTAGAGGTATCTGTGGTGTGCCTGTAGAGGTACCTGTGGTGTACCTGTAGAGGTGTATGTGGTGTACCTGTAGAGGTGTATGTGGTGTACCTGTAGAGGTGTCTGTGGTGTGCCTGCAGAGGTGTCTGTGTACCTGTAGAGGTACCTGTGGTGTGTCTGTAGAGGTGTCTGTGATGTACCTGTAGAGGTGTCTGTGGTGTGCCTGTAGAGGTATCTGTGGTGTGCCTGTAGAGGTATCTGTGGTGTACCTGTAGAGGTGTCTGTGGTGTGCCTGTAGAGGTGTCTGTGGTGTGCCTGTAGAGGTACCTGTGGTGTACCTGCAGAGGTGTCTGTGGTGTACCTGTAGAGGTACCTGTGGTGTACTTGTAGAGGTGTCTGTGGTGTACCTGTAGAGGTACCTGTGGTGTGCCTGTAGAGGTGTCTGTAGTGTACCTGTAGAGGTGTCTGTGGTGTGCCTGTAGAGGTATCTGTGGTGTACCTGTAGAGGTGTCTGTGGTGTACCTGTAGAGGTATCTGTGGTGTAACTGTAGAGGTGTATGTGGTGTACTTGTAGAGGTGTCTGTGGTTTACCTGTAGAGGTACCTGTGGTGTGCCTGTAGAGGTATCTGTGGTGTACCTGTAGAGGTGTCTGTGGTGTGCCTGTAGAGGTGTCTGTGGTGTACCTGTAGAGGTGTCTGTGGTGTGCCTGTAGAGGTGTCTGTGGTGTACCTGTAGAGGTGTCTGTGGTGTGCCTGTAGAGGTATCTATGGTGTGCCTGTAGAGGTGTCTGTAGTGTACCTGTAGAGGTATCTGTGGTGTGCCTGTAGAGGTATCTGTGGTGTGCCTGTAGAGGTGTCTGTAGTGTACCTGTAGAGGTGTCTGTGGTGTGCCTGTAGAGGTATCTATGGTGTGCCTGTAGAGGTGTCTGTGGTGTACCTGTAGAGGTGTCTGTGGTGTGCCTGTAGAGGTGTCTGTGGTGTGCATGTAGAGGTGTCTGTGGTGTGCCTGTAGAGGTACCTGTGGTGTGCCTGTAGAGGTACCTGTGGTGTACCTGTAGAGGTACCTGTGGTGTAGGTGTAGAGGTGTCTGTGGTGTACCTGTAAAGGTGTCTGTGGTGTACCTGTAGAGGTATCTGTGGTGTACCTGTAGAGGTGTACGTGGTGTGCCTGTAGAGGTATCTGTGGTGTGCCTGTAGAGGTATCTGTGGTGTGCCTGTAGAGGTATCTGTGGTGTGCCTGTAGAGGTATCTGTGGTGTGCCTGTAGAGGTATCTGTGGTGTACCTGTAGAGGTGTACGTGGTGTGCCTGTAGAGGTATCTGTGGTGTGCCTGTAGAGGTGTCTGTGGTGTGCCTGTAGAGGTACCTGTGGTGTACCTGTAGAGGTACCTGTGGTGTACCTGTAGAGGTACCTGTGGTGTACCTGTAGAGGTGTCTGTGGTGTACCTGTAGAGGTACCTGTGGTGTGCCTGTAGAGGTATCTGTGGTGTACCTGTAGAGGTATCCGTGGTGTGCCTGTAGAGGTATCTGTGGTGTACCTGTAGAGGTGCACGTGGTGTGCCTGTAGAGGAACCTGTGGTGTGCCTGTAGAGGTATCTGTGGTGTGCCTGTAGAGGTATCTGTGGTGTACCTGTAGAGGTACCTGTGGTGTACCTGTAGAGGTGTCTGTGGTGTACCTGTAGAGGTGTACGTGGTGTGCCTGTAGAGGAACCTGTGGTGTGCCTGTAGAGGTATCTGTGGTGTGCCTGTAGAGGTATCTGTGGTGTACCTGTAGAGGTACCTGTGGTGTACCTGTAGAGGTGTCTGTGGTGTACCTGTAGAGGTACCTGTGGTGTGCCTGTAGAGGTATCTGTGGTGTGCCTGTAGAGGTATCTGTGGTGTACCTGTAGAGGTGTACGTGGTGTGCCTGTAGAGGTACCTGTGGTGTGCCTGTAGAGGTATCTGTGGTGTGCCTGTAGAGGTACCTGTGGTGTGCCTGCATCGTTGCATTCACACCAATGCAAGCAATGGAAGCAGCGCAAAACGAACCAACAAAACTGATGAGTCTGAAAAGTTGAACTACTTTGTCGCGGATGACTTCTCAAGAGCAGGGTGTTACTGCTTTCAGCAGGAAATGTCGCTTCTATCGATTTGGAAGAACTTAAACTACAAAACAAGAATTGTGATCAAGGAGTTCAAGACGAACAATACAACTCGGTGAGTTATTTATCTTTTCTATATAATATAATCCATCAATTGTAAATAATACTTCATCTCAATTTACTCGCAATAATTTATTTATCAAGTAAGTTTTTGTTTTAGAAATGACAAAGATAAATCTGCTATGGGGATCTAAAAGAACACACTATTATCATCCAAGTCTCAGTAAAAGTCCACTACAAATAGCCACGTGTTGATTAGCAGAACGCTAGTTACTTGAACTCTTTACTAGCAAACTAGGGTTTTATTTAGTCAACGCTTATTCATTATATGTACTATTATTTATTTTCTATTACAAATACCATCCATTTTACCTAGATTTGTTACACTATTATTATATCTTTTATTAAGCTTGCTACCATTTTAATCAAATAAACATAATACCTAGCCCACTACCAAAACAAAAGTAAACAAACAAAGGGCCCGTGTCAACCGCAAACTATATCGGGAGGGAAACCTCCACCATAAGCAAATAACAAACCAATAAATATCTTACAGCTCTGTGCAAATTTCAACTATCATTCATATTACCAAACATACATACATACCGATATAAATATTATACTGTAACAGGTCTGTAAAAATATTCATACCAAAAAACAGCAATGTAAGCAGACCTGTTTTCCTACGTATATCCATATTATACTAACAAAAATCATCTAAAAACTAACAAATACATTTTTGACAATTCTGTAAAACAATCCAAAAAATCTAACTCTCAAAAACATTTCTGGGGTGCATGGCAGGTCTTTTTTGACAGAGATCTGCTCCTATATTACTACTCATAAAATATATGTGAGCAAATCTCATAAGAGATTATAAATATTATCGAATAACATAGCATATACAAGTACAGTTATAGGTGGTGCCCAGAAGTAAGGGGTGGAGCTACTATTCAGGTCAAAGTTCTGCTACAGGTACCTATATCCCTGGATAGGCTCTCGGTCTTTGTACTGCATTCGCTCCTGAAATATTTGCACCTGGAGCTACTTAAAATGTGGATAGGGGCTCCTGGGATCCTAAGGCTACTTTTGGATCCTTGGCTATGGCAGCCATCTTGTTGACGGCCCAGGGTACCTTCCCAAGGCCGGTACTGTGCTGGAATTGTGCTGGTACTTTGCCGCGGTACTGTTATATTTGTACCATACCGGGTGGCAAGTCTACCGGCTCAAACAGTGGCTGGTGCCAGGGCTAACTATGAGCGTGTCTAACGCCAGATGGACATCAGAGACACCCTCTTGACACACTCGTCACCACAGAACTCCACCAAAATCCACCACACATACAACCTCCAATCAAGGAAGTATAGAGTATTCAAAGCAAAATACAAGTAATGCTTCGCATGTTGGCCCATCAGTCAGGATAAGTGAGAGCGTATATAAAACGCCCAACAGTTGCTGACAGCAGCTTAGACCAAGTACCAATGTGGCAGATAATCTCCACCCGTCTCATTCCGAAGGATTGTTTATATGCTCAATTAGCTTTCATTTATAACCATGTCAGTTATCAGATGTGTCAATAATTCCGTTTATGGTGTAATAAAATTCAAATGATAAATAGAAGCTGATGAGCAGTATATCTATAAATTATGAATGAATTATTAAATTGTAAATGGGAAAAATACTCAAAAAAATAATTGATAAAATGATGTTAACAGTTTTGGAACCTAACTTTCATATTTTTGTTCAATGAAAAATTTATTTGATACAATTTTTAGCGAAAAATTTAAAAATATTGGTTAAAAATAATTTTTGGAACTAGCTAAACGCTAAGCTGGAACATTCAAGGATTAAAAATTAAATCATTGTGGCACAAAAGTCATTTCAAAACTACGCCTTTGCTTTTATTTACCTCTATACTCCTGTCTGTTTGCCTTCACTTTTATTTGTTTGAATTCTACAGCAAAGACACTAAAGGAGCTATGGCAAAGTAAAAAATGTGGCAGTTTGGATACAGAAAAGTTGATCAGAGATAAGAGTGAAGATGACAGCTAGTTTTGCTAAACAATGAAGCTTTGGAAGTTTCTTCTTTCTTTCTAATATTTTATTAGATTTTATAAAAAGTCCATTATTTGTATTTCTTAAAATATGATATAGTAATGACTCTATAGTAATACTATATAAATAGTAATGGTAACTTGACAGTTTTGTCGTCACTGATTTATATGCAACCAATTTTTTGTTTTGTTAGCTTATCAATAGAATGTCCTCTTTATTATTAGTAACAGGTTTGTGTGAAGAATAAATAGAGTAATACCAGCAATAAATAATATTATCTCGACTTAGTATCTCAGTTTTTGACTTTTGACATTTCATATTACAAAACATTACGTTTTGCTCATCTGCTCATATACTCAATAGATCACTTATTATAAAATTATCTGGATAAATGTGCTCAGTGTAACTTATGCGCATCAACAGATGTTGTCAATCTAATAGATAAAGCCAACCAGAAGAGGATATGTTGCTCTGTTTTACTTTTTTACTGCTAGGTTTCAGCACAGCACAGACAGTTGTTAGTTGTTGTATAGCAGTTCCATTTGCATGTTGTTGAATAACGTATTTCTTTACGTTATTGAACAACATGCAAATGAAACTGCTACTATACAACATCTAACAACTGTCTGCGGGTTTGAGCAAGGGAGGAGTTTGATCAAACTTCTCGGTTTGACCTATGAATTAGGAGTTTTCTTTATTAATAGGATAACTCTGAATATGGGTACCCTTGTATAACGGTTAGTTATAGTTCTTTAAACGTAACCTAAGATTTTTCAACTACACGTACGTCTCGACCCTATGACACCCGCAGAGACTGTGTTTCGACAAAAGTTATAGTTGGAAGAAACGTTTCAATAAACAAAAAATACAGTTAGAGATCAGTGCAAGATACTTGCGGGACCCACAATGCCCAACCATCATTATGGTAAACTTGAGAACACTGCTTAAATTTCAGTCACATGGAAGAAGTTATAAAATCACAGTTCAGAGAGAATAAGAAAGTTGAAGTAGTAAGCCTAACAGCAAATGACTAAAACTGACTGTAAATTTATACCTGGAGAGCAGCTTGTGCATTGCAATAGATACAGTAATAATCGTTGTTCTCATATTTTTGTTTTGTTGCATTATTATAATTATTATTATAATTATCTATTATTATTTTACAGTGTCAACTACTATCTGATTCTATAACTAAATACTATTACTTATTTATTATTATTATTATTACTTACTTACTACATAATAATAATAAATAATAATAATAAATAATAAATCTATAAATGATTATTATAACAATTAATGATAATAGTTTTTATATTATCTTATTATTTTAATTTATTATAATAAAAATAGTAATATTTATCATTATTATTTAAATTGCTGCAATAAATAATAATAGTAAATTATTATAAGATAAATAAATTATTATTATTATACTACTGTAACTACTCTATCTATCTACTATCTACTAACAGTAATTATTATTTATAATAATTGTTATTGTTAATCAATGATGAATCAATGGTGATTATTATTAAATAATAATTGATGATAATAATTAATAACAAATAATAATAATAATTGATAATAAATAATATATTATTAAATAATAATATAGTAGTTGCTGTTGTTAGTTTTAATAATAAGATAATAACTTTATTTATGAATAATGATAATAATAATATTGATTGTTTGTGTAATGGATGATGAGGATGGTGGTGCATGATTGATAGCAGTAGTTGTTACGTAGTAGTAGTACTAGTAGTAATAAATTTAATAATAAATAATTATAATAATGTTTACTAAATAAGATCGATAATAATCAATGAGTTATTACTATTCAAAAAACTTGCATGGCTCATCAATAATTTTGATGGCAGTGATGATGGAGATGATGATGACAATGGTGATGATCAGCAGCACTGGTAGTAGCAGTGTATGTGTGTATGGGTTATTATTGTTATTAATGCCACTGCCAATTGTTACTGTATTTTGTATGTAAATGGTTATGTGATACAAATAATACTGTTTTTAATGGGCTTTCGGGCCTGTCATGAGTGATTTGTTTTGAAGACTCTTTAAAGCTGTCTTCAAAAAGAGCTATCCATCCAAAAATTTTGGGAATGCTGCCATGTTGCAAAATTGAATCCATTGATGTATACAGCATTGCAATTATTTGAAGCTTCTGTGTATTGGTGTGATATAAAATGTTTTATGTCATTTTCTGAGAAGTGTTAGAAAAATGACTCAGCGTCTAGACAAAGTCTTAGATTTTTTGCTAAGTGTTACTATTAATTATTCCTTTATTACTATAACAATTAATTATCAGCTGCAACGCTTCATTCGTTTCAATTCAGTTGTATCGTACCATAAATAATTGCATAACAAACCAGAAATGATCATTATTCGTGTTATTGCTACACACCTTGATGCCATGCTTGTTACTAACAAATAATTTGCCGAATAATTTGCGACTGATCGTTAGATCACATGCCTAGTTTTATTGATTTTCGCCGACATTAGCATTTCCAGGAGCAATCAAAATTTTACGCTTGACCTCACTCTAAAGATGTCGCCAAATTTTAGTGACATATCTTAGCGCTAAAAGTTGGCGACTAGTGTAGCGACAAAGGTGTTACTATGACAAATATTCTTTAGTGCTACACTTACCGCTAAATTTATCGTGGCATGGAATCTACATATTTGTTGCTGTATCCGAAATGGAAATATTGATTGCCATAAAATGGCCCCGTTTTTATTCGCAATGCACAAATCCAAAAAAGACAACTCCTAATTTTCAAACAAATGTTTCTCGCCAACACCTTGAAGCTAGATTTCCTGTGAAGCCACAATATAAAGAAATTCTATTTTTACTTGCCGACAAAGGAAAAATTCGCCCATTTGTATCGATCATGACTTCGCATTATCTTAGCCGATAACGCCTGTTGACGACTAAAATTTAAGGATAACCTGACAGCCTACCCTACAAGTCAAATTTTATTAAAGTAGCATCAATGTGAAAACACACAACACAGCTATACATATTAAATGAGCTGATAGTAAAAATACAGCAGTGTTTTTAAGCAACTTTGATTTGTAAATTTCCTGCTGAAAAATCTATATTATTTCTACCATATAGACCAATTCTCACTATTTCTCCGAATCTGTAACATTTGGTACAGCCTCGAGTGGCATTATTCAAAAAATGCAGCATATTGTTGTATAAATGTTTACTTTTTATTTCTTTAGGAACTGCACATCGTGGGACTCCCTCAGTTCTTCAACAGTAACACAACAAAATGGCAATGTTAAATTTTTTGCGCAGTCTCACTCCGTACAAGCTGTATGTGCTTGTGTTATGTTTGCTGGCCTATCTACTCAACCAACTGGACAGGTTTGTGTTACTAGCTGTGGGTGGTTACATAACTAATTATGTCATTGACCTAGTCATCGGTGCATGCTGTCTTTCAGCAATAGACAACGTTCAGCCTTTGAAAATATGCAAAAATGAAGAGTTGTTCTCTCGTGCCAGGGTACACTTTTTATGTAAGGTGCGATTGAGTTGAGCAGAAAATGCTAAAACCAACACAGTTAATGAGCTGGTACAATGTAGTGCCACAATTATGTTATGTAACATGTTACTACCAATGCCCTCAGTCCAGACTGAAATTTTTTGAAGCATGCATTCTCAAAATAAAGCATGCTACTAATTTATGTTACCCCAGGTTGGACTCAGGCAGTAAATAAAACTGGTTTACTGCGGTAAGCCTGCCATGTGATTAGTTGTTTGTGCTCCAAATAAACGGGCAGTCAGCGCTCAGTGATTGCATCATTCCACACTTGTGGAACTCATTGATTCTGTGGTTTGTAGACTATTATCGTGAATATGGATGGCTTTATCAAATTCAGCAGTTGCTGGCAGGTGAGGACCTGCACCACCCGTACAGGAAGTAACAGTCTCCCACTTTTTTATTCACTTCTGCCACTGCGATCAATCATTTACTTGTGTCAGCGTCAGCGCTAATTACTTGTCACTTATCTGTTATACTGGGGTGTCACAGCCATCCATATTCACAATAATAGTCTACAAACCACAGAATCAATGAGTTCCACAAGTGTGGAATGATGCAATCACTGAACGCTGACTGCCCGTTTATTTGGAGCATAAACAACTAATCACATGGCACGCTTACCGCAGTAAACCAGTTTTATTTACTGCCTGGACCCAACCTGGTACATCATATATTAGTAGCATGCTTTATTTTGAGAATGCATGCTTCAAAAAGTTTCAGTCTAGACTGAGGGCATTGGTAGTAACATGTTACATAACATACTTGCAGAACTACATTGTACCACCTCATTAACTGTGTTGGTTTTAGCATTTTCTGCTCAGCTCAATGGTACTTTTTTATGAAAAGTATACCCTTACGAAAAGACAACTCCAACTGTAAAATAAGGTTCATAAAAGGCTTGGAAGTCGTCTATTGCTTGTGCATACACCAATGTATTACTAACAGCGAAACTATTACGTAAATCTTGAGCATTCACATTATTAAATTCTAAATTTTTTGAAGACAAATTTAGCATTTGTGTTATAAAAATTGTTTAGTTAGACCACATACCAGATAGGTAGATGCATAGTAAATGACTTGACATTTGCTGCAGGTACCTGCTGCCAATTATGACTCAACACATGGCCCAAGATCTACACTACGGAGACAAGGGCTGTATCAATGATATGAAGTACTTTAATGAGTCTATTACATCTACTAAACTTTGTACCTCCTACAGCAAAGAGCAGTCGTGAGTCTCTGGGCTTATTGTAGAACTTTATCATTTCCTCTTTCATAAAAGTTTTTCATTTGTTAAATTCGGAGTTATCTATGCTTGCTATTATATAATTTGTGGTAGAACAACTCCATATGTTGTGTTACTGTTGTAGGTGTAACGAGGAGTATTACTTTGGCGGAAACCAGAGCGTATGTAGGTGGGACTATACAGGTCAAGGACTGCAGTATCAGATTATAGCTGGACCTGTCTTCATTGTAATATATACTATATGTGGAGTGTTCATGGGTGGGTTGGTATAATTGTTGCCTGTTAGCAGTAGCAATGTACTGTATCTATATATGTGTGGTTTGGTTGTGTATAGATAGTACCCACTAGGTTAGGTTTTTTATACGTATGAAGCACGGCATGTAGTTGGGTATAGCAAGAGATATTATTGTTGTTATAGTCTACAATTGTTATAGTATTGTGTTATATTACTGTGGTGGCTCATAGAATTTATATAAGTATCACTTGGATCGTTTTCCAATTGCATTATTTTTTATGTTGAGTCTATCTTAGGTTATCTGACTACATGTTGTGTGTATCTCAGGTTATCTGTCTACATGTTGTGTGTATCTCAGGTTATCTGTCTGCATGTTGTGTGTATCTCAGGTTGTCTGTCTACATGTTGTGTATATCTCAGGTTATCTGACTGCATGTTGTGTGTATCTCAGGTTATCTGTCTGCATGTTGTGTATATCTCAGGTTATCTGACTACATGTTGTGTATATCTCAGGTTATCTGTCTACATGTTGTGTATATCTCAGGTTATCTGACTACATGTTGTGTATATCTCAGGTTATCTGACTACATGTTGTGTGTATCTCAGGTTATCTGTCTGCATGTTGTGTATATCTCAGGTTATCTGTCTGCATGTTGTGTATATCTCAGGTTGTCTGTCTACATGTTGTGTATATCTCAGGTTATCTGTCTGCATGTTGTGTGTATCTCAGGTTATCTGTCTTCATGTTGTGTATATCTCAGGTTATCTGACTACATGTTGTGTATATCTCAGGTTATCTGTCTACATGTTGTGTATATCTTAGGTTATCTGTCTACATGTTGTGTGTATCTCAGGTTATCTGTCTGCATGTTGTGTGTATCTCAGGTTGTCTGTCTACATGTTGTGTATATCTCAGGTTATCTGACTGCATGTTGTGTGTATCTCAGGTTATCTGTCTGCATGTTGTGTATATCTCAGGTTATCTGACTACATGTTGTGTATATCTCAGGTTATCTGTCTACATGTTGTGTATATCTCAGGTTATCTGACTACATGTTGTGTATATCTCAGGTTATCTGACTACATGTTGTGTGTATCTCAGGTTATCTGTCTGCATGTTGTGTATATCTCAGGTTATCTGTCTGCATGTTGTGTATATCTCAGGTTGTCTGTCTACATGTTGTGTATATCTCAGGTTGTCTGTCTGCATGTTGTGTGTATCTCAGGTTATCTGTCTTCATGTTGTGTATATCTCAGGTTATCTGACTACATGTTGTGTATATCTCAGGTTATCTGTCTACATGTTGTGTATATCTCAGGTTATCTGACTACATGTTGTGTATATCTCAGGTTATCTGTCTACATGCTGTGTGTATCTCAGGTTATCTGTCTGCATGCTGTGCATATCTCAGGTTATCTGACTGCAATATTCAAGAAGAAGAATTTGTTGGGTTTCTTCCTTGTGGTCTGGTCTGTATTTACTGCACTCAGTGGAACTACACAAGAGTACTGGCAGTTAGTCCTAACTCGTTTTGGTCTTGGTATCGGGTACGTTCATCTCCCCACCCATCCTCAATGCTGTGTTGTTATTTCCCATACCAGTTATTCTTGTTTGCAAAGAGAAGACAACTACTAGAATTAATCGCACCTGTAACAAACCTTGATTCAATGAACTGTGTATGCAGGGAAGCTGGATGTACGCCGTTTGCTGCGGTGATCATTGCCGAGATGTTCCCTCAAGAGCTCAGAGCCACAGCCATGGGCATATACAACTTTGGTATTTACTTCGGATACAGCATGTCCTATGCATTTGGTAACTTCCTGTACAATGCAAATATCATGGGCCAGGTGAGAGTCGTCTTCTCTCCTATCAGTTGTACTGTCGTAATAGACATGTGAGTGTAGGCTAAGTGTTTGATTTATTATAGGGTTGGAGGTGGGTGTTTTATATATCTGCGCTGCTTGGTGCCCCTGTGGCAGCGCTAATCTTCATTACTATCAAAGAGAACAGCTCCTCTCTAACTGCTGCCCCAAATGCTGCTGAAGAGACCGAGGAAGAAGAAGCGCATGTTCAGGATGAGAGAACAGCTCTTTTATCGCCAAAGGCTGACGGACAAGAAATGTATTAGTATACTATTTGTTACATTGTTATAAGATATGCAAGTGTCGATGGAGACTTGCTCTAATCGGTAACTTTCTCCTTCAGGAAGTGGAATGAGAAGTTGATGGAGCTTGCTATTACCTTCCTGTCACCGCCTCTCCTTATGCTCTGCTTTGCTGGATCTATCAGAAACGCAGGTGAAGTTTTTATTCTCTAGATCCGTTTAGCTGTGGGTGAATACCTCCTCAAATTCCTCTTCAGGAGGTTTTTGTTTCAGCAACAGCATGTTTCGTGGCAATAGTGGGTAAATTGGTTGACTTATTGTGGGCAAGCAACTCCCAAGCTCAATAAATACCCTCAGCTTAACACGTGTTGTTGTCTACACTTGTTGATACAAAGATTGTGAGAGTGCCTTGGGAATTCCCTTTTATTAAAATCTTCCACACGCTTTTACACAAACTATTACATGATTGCACAATTACAATTGCATAATAATCAGAAGGCGATTCCAACTAGTAATTTGTAAGTGAAGAACAGAAATCCCCGACATTTTTTTAATTTTGATACCCACAGATGATATCATAGCCTCCGAGGTAGGATGGTTAATGTTAGGTAACTTACTTGTAACGGTTATTATGGATTTATCAGGAGGATACGTTTGGGGAGTGAATACACAGACATATTACGAGAGTCAAGGACACAGCGATGTAGAGATAGGGACATACATGAGTTGGATACCTCTAGTTGGTGGCTCCCTGGGTGCTTTCTTTGGCGGCTTCATATCAGACAGAGTAGTGAAGAGGCGAGGTATCGTAGCGCGGATATTAGTGCTTGTCATCTCTCAGGTATGTTATTGTGTTTAATGTTGTAGCTCCTATTTGTGGCAACTCCTTGCCATCAAGGCAGAACAATCTAACGAGTTGCCTCGATATGTTTGACCCACATATTAGTCCTGTCTACTGTGTGATGTGACCTCAATGTAAGATCGCTGAGTTAAACATGACCTAGTATATCTGTGCTGTGTCACTGTTATAATGTATGTTCTAGATTTGTGCCGCACCATTTGCTCTATTGGCTCTGTTACTCCCTTCCCCTGCTTGTTACATCATGCTCATACCCGCTAATATAATAGGTGAGTGAGACAGTAGTTGTTTCCTCTTTGTTATGATGAGGACATGAATCCTCAACTTTTTTCAATTGTAGGCTTTTCAAGTCACATCATTTTATGCTTCTACTCTATTTTTAATCCAAGTCTGTTAAAGACATTAGTGCTGTGTTGATAACATTGCAGAGAGTGCGTTACTGTTTGCCCCTGATAGTAATACCAACTATCTTCCTGGGATTATATTTGAAACCCGCGGCATTCAATTCTTGGAAACTAGGTCAAAATAAATAATCCGTTGGACATAAATTTATTTGATAATTTATTGTACTAGTTGATCATGAGATAGTTGCATCTCTCTATAACAAACACAGCCCTGCGATATTTCTGCTTATTATGCAACCATTTATTATTTAAAGGCAGGTTCTGGTAGTGATTTTTTTGCCAAGTGATAGTAAGAGTATTAGGAGCGATGTTCATCGAACAAAATGCAATAAATCATTATTTTGTTCGGTACCCAGGAGTCAACAAAGAGTAGCTCAGTCGATTAAAGAACACAATCAACAAGTGTTTGTTATGAATTATAATTGATGAGTCTTATTTTTTCTTTTGTATAAATAAATTGGGTTTTTTATCCCAAAAAATTTCATGTATTATAGCGGAAATCCTAAACTTACAATACAAAAATAAAAGACTACTAGCAGTATTTGCATTTAGCAACGTTGTTTTGAAATTGGGAGTTATCTTCTTTAGGATTTGTTTGGCAATCTGTAAGAGTTTATATTATTATAATGAGGTTAGAATCTGTAGTTCCGATGCACACGCGACCTATTGACCTACAGACAACTAACATTTTATTGTCCACTTGTTGATCGACACATCGCAAATACTCTTAACAGCTCATCTTTTACGAATAGGTTATTTGGCACTGCATAACAACTTCCTTATATTATGGTTTTTCAATGCTGAGAGTTCATGTGAGTCATCATAGATATGCTCATCTGGTCATCATAGATATGCTCATCTGATACACAGACGTACTTACTCTGAATCAACTTAGAATCAACTCAAACTTGGTTAATACGTTTATCACTGGTGTTTTCTTATGTTGTTGCAGGAGAGATGTGGATAGGTGTGTGTCTTACCTGCGTGTTAGAGTTAGTTCCTGAGAGAATACGCGGTGCTGCCGTGGGTTATTACCTATTTATCATAACTAACATTGGCGGTAACATACCCCTGCTGGTGCCGCCACTCAAGGCAGCATTTGCTCAGTCCAATCCAGAGACAGCATTTCGCAGTGAGTATTAATGCGTTTTATAGACATTTGTTTAGTAGTGGTCTTCTCTTTTGAGAGGGACAGACAACTCCCTCCTAGGTCTGTGTTACCACTGAATGCAATAACGTGTGGCTGTGGAAATATTGCGACTTTGTCTTTTCTATCTGTACTTGAATGGATTAGACATGAGCACAAATGTATGTGATGTAGTATACCTGTACGTACTGACTTATGATATAGTATATACCTGTACGTACTGACTTATGATATAGTATATACCTGTACGTACTGTCTTATGATATAGTATATACCTGTACGTACTGACTTGTGATATAGTATATACCTGTACATGCTGTCTTAAGATATAGTATATACCTGTACGTGCTGTCTTAAGATATAGTATATACCTGTATGTACTGACTTATGATATAGTATATACCTGTACATGCTGTCTTAAGATATAGTATATACCTGTACATGCTGTCTTAAGATATAGTATATACCTGTACGTACTGACTTATGATATAGTATATACCTGTACGTACTGACTTATGATATAGTATATACCTGTACATGCTGTCTTAAGATATAGTATATACCTGTACGTACTGACTTATGATATAGTATATACCTGTACGTACTGACTTATGATATAGTATATACCTGTACATGCTGTCTTAAGATATAGTATATATCTGTACATGCTGACTTATGATATAGTATATACCTGTACATGCTGACTTGTGATATAGTATATACCTGTACACGCTGTCTTATGATATAGTATATACCTGTACGTGCTGTCTTATGATATAGTATATACCTGTACATGCTGTCTTATGATATAGTATATACCTGTACATGCTGTCTTACGATATAGTATATACCTGTACACGCTGACTTGTTCTGTCTGTAGATGCTCTCATTGTCCTCTACCCAGGAATGTTTGCTGCCTCATCTGTACTCTTCTTCCTCACAATAATAGTATACAAGGTGTGGAACAGGTATACAGCTAGCAGGTCCTCGGTCTAAATATTCTACCTGCACTTGGTCAGTGGAGATCAGCTGTATTATGGTTTTTGTATTCTACGTTTTGTAACGCATTGTTTGTAGCGCTAGTTTGCACCAATCACTTACTGCCAGCGAGTACAAATACACGTTAATGGTGACAGACTGCCCTGTCTCTTGTTGTCTAGTATAATTTATTCTTTACCTTGTGTCACCTTACCTATCAGTCACCTGCTCAAGCATTGCATCATATCGTTAGTTTTTTCTATTGCTGCACTTAATTTTTACGTAATTTTTGATTTAAAACTTTTTGCATTACAGCATTATTGTTATACCGAAAGTGAATGAAATAAATTGTGGAAATTATTGAATTTTGCGTCTTTTTTATGTATTAGTAAGACTCATCACAAAATAGTTTGCTTTTATGAAGCTTTACAAAGTTTGGATTGATATTACGGGGAAGTGTTTAACATATTAAAGATAGAGAAGAGCTATCTAATAGCATTGCTGTATCCATTATAATTCCATTTAATACCCAACTAACGGCGCACAATCCAATAGCAATTTGTTTTGATTGCTCCCTAAAGGTGAGATTTTTGTAATTTGACTTTTTCTTCCTGTCAGCTATAAATAGCGTGAGAACAGGAGTTTGCGTTGAATGACATTTTGTATGTCGACTTCAAACCTTGTCTGGACGACTTGTAATACTGTCTTGATACCAGGTTGGTGAATAGCCGGTAATGAGAGGACGGTATAAGGCCAGAGTTTAAAGTTTAGCACAACCAAAAACAGTTTTATTTGTGGACAGATTTGTTCTATCATTAATTTGTCTACTGAAATGACTAGTTTTGTGAGGCCAAAACGTAAGCCATCAGTTATGAGAAAACTTGCCAAGAATGATGCTAAAAAATTTTAGTCGCTCAAAAGCTCTGGAATTTCTACCTGTCAGCCATGGCTTAACATACTTTATACCAGCTGAAAATAGAAACCGCGTCAATGTTCTTAAATGTAGGAATTTGACAAGTAATGGGTGTAGAGTCTACGCCCGTGTAATGACACAAGTTGGAGAAATAAACTGTTACTAACCGTTTACTTCACATCAAATGTGAAGGTCAACGACGGTGCACAATTTGGTA
Organism: Cryptosula pallasiana; assembly: GCA_945261195.1. Lineage (NCBI taxonomy): Eukaryota > Metazoa > Bryozoa > Gymnolaemata > Cheilostomatida > Cryptosulidae > Cryptosula > Cryptosula pallasiana. Next base: position 4,317,059 of record OX183141.1, on the reverse strand, counting down.
CAAGTGAACAGAAAGTGAAATACAAAAGTCTCAGAGGATTGAATGAAGAGTTACATTACCTCAAGAGATCTCAACTGAATTTCATCGTTTATCATGTAGTACATCAATTTACTTTTGTCTGTAGCTTGAGACTAACATTTTATCAAAAATTGCCTATCTGTCAATATTAAACGGTCTTTTCATCCAATTCTGTTGGGTTTCAATATTTACTGGTGATTTAATATCTTTAAGAATAATTAAAAAAATAATTATTTTTCAAATTTGTTGTATCGCTGAAGCAAAAATTGTGCTGGATAATAATAAACTAAATAGAAATTCTTATTAATTGTTTTGCTTGTGTTGTTACAATAATTCTTTACCACAAACATTCCTTGAGCATAACAGGCAGGTGTTACTTTCAGATTTCCTCTTGTTTTCTAGAAATGTAATTCTGTTGTGAGTATCAACAGTTCATCCAGCGCTTGAATGTTCAGTGGACAAATTGTCAGCAAATTTCACCTGAAGTACATGAGTTCTGCTTTAATAAATCTATTTTTAATCGTTTTATTCCTTCAAAATACCATTTGGTGCAGATTGAAGTTGAAGCGCATTGGCTCTAATTTAGAGGTTGCTAGTACCTTGCATTTCACTCAGCTTATTATGATTAATTTTAGAAAATTTTTGTTAGAATCATTTTTTCAAGTTTATCAAAATTCTGCCAGTTTTGGTACAAAATTTTATCAGAATAAATTAATCCAGATTAATCTTATCAACAGAAGTTGTATTAAAACTTTTTGTTTAAATCCAGAATTGTCCAATAAGAGATCAGCTCACAACAGGAAGTATTTTGTCGACAATTTTTAATGACAACAAAGGATATGGACATAAAAACTGAAAAACATAAATCCGCTTTTAATTTTTATTACCCGGGATGATGACTATATCAGCGTCTCATACTATTGTGTTACTAACCCTGATTACATTGAGCAATACCAGATAGAAAGCCAGTATTAGTCAGTAGTCGTCGCTGCACACTGACGCAGTGTCTTTTACAGACAAGTAAAAACAACTTTATCACGGTATACAAAGGTGAATACCGTTGCATTGATTCAGCAGACAGATGGACCCCATCCTTTGTTGCATCTGATACAAATATGAGTTTAAAAGCTCTTTGTGTCATAATTCTGTGTGGATATATCAAGTGACAGCAATGTCACCAAAATAACTAGGGGTGACATGACATAAATTTGCATAATTTCGACCAAACCCTATGAAACCTTATTTAAAATTCATTTAAATTTAAAATGTTGTTCGTGTCACCAAAACTTGTTCAACATCTGTGAGCTGATACATGCCAACAAATCACCAAACCTGAAGGCTTTACATAACCCACTCCTGTCGGGCTATGTAGAGTGAGATATAGCAAACAGAGTTCATTCAACCGGCTGTTTATGCACTTTTGTAAAAAATTCAAAGCCATAAATATTTTTCCGATGAGAACTTTATTTGTTTTGAAATACGGTGAGTTGACCTAGTCGGCGCGAACAAACCAATTTTTCATTTGAAAATTTACATCCTACGGGGTCATGGCCTCGTCTAAAGTCACATATATTATCAACAGTCACAAAAATTAAAATTGGAGAAGACAACTTCTAAAAATAATTGAACTACTGTATGTGACTACATTCTTTGTACAAGTTTAGGAAGTTCAGGAAAAACTTACCTCAACTGCTATCATATTTTTTGGGTAAAATGTTGTGAAAGATTTTGTGTAACCATGGTGAATTTTAATTATTTGTTTTTTGAAATATTTTGAGGTGTTTTCCAAAAGTTTTACTAGTCATCATCGTTACAGCCAGACAACATAAGTAGTAATATATGAGCAGATCTCCCTACCAAGTGTTTTTTTGTGGATTTGATCTTGGAGTTGAGACAATGGGTTACGGCGTTGGATGAATTCGCCGAGTTTATATTGTATTTTACTTGAGGGGTACTTGAGTGGCATTTGAATGGCATTTAAGTGGCATTTGAGTTTTGATTATTTTTTTACTTGATTTGAACTCATATGGCAACTAGATTTTGAATGTATGGCATTTAAGTTTTGATAATTTTTTTACATAACTCGAACTCATATGGCATCTTGAGAGAAAGGAGAGAGGAAAAGAGGAGAGAGAGGAGAGAGGAGATACATCTACATTGAATAAATACATTGATTAAAAATGAAACAATATGTGAATATATACACTTATTGTATAATAAGTAGGGATACATAAAGAGAACATATTAAATATTGTAAGCTTGAAATAGTTCCAATATCATTTCGAATGAAAAAATGGATGATGAGAGATTTTCATCCGTTTGTATGTATCTACATATATCTGATTGAAAATGATATAATAATTCAGTAGTCCATTGTATTGAAATCAATTTTTGAGTGAGCTCTTTATTCCACACTTTTCTTTGAATTTTCTTTAAGTAATCATTAATACTGACAGTTTTTGACATTTTTACAACTGTTTGAAAATTGTTTTTAGTCATAAGCTTAAATATTTCTACTGAATTGTCAACGTATTTATGTGTTGTGTATGGTCGATATTGTATCGGTGAAAGTTCTCCATGTAAAGAAGCTACAGTTAGCAAATGCTGTGTCATACATAATAATATAGCTTGTAATGTCAAGCGATATCCAATCTTTTCCTGTACTTCAACATTTTCTTTAATATAGCTATGATATATCTTTGGAAGGTAGTCTTTGATTGTGTATCTTTTTGAACTCATAATGAACTAAAATAAAATGTTAAGTATTAGTATATGATGATTAAACAGTGTTGTAAAATAATTACATTTTAACTTTTATTAAGTAATTTTTCTATTAATTCTTACCTTATCACCAAGAAATCAGCTGTAGTAGTTGATGAAATCAGTTGTAACAGTTGATGAATCAGTTGTAGTAGTTGATGAAATCAGCTGTAGTAGTCGATGTTTTATTGCTGGAGAGAATGATTTCTATGCAGAGAGAGCTGTTCTTATATAGTATAAGCCACTCCTACTCATTTAGCTTATAGCCATTAAAAACACTCACGCGAAAACTCTATCAGAATAGTGTTATTCGCGTGAAATATCCCTGTTTTATTCGCGTGAAAATAAAAAATTTCATTCCCGCGAAAGCAACGGTTTCCATTCGCGTGAAAATAAAGTATATATTCCCGCGAAAGCATTGGTTTGTATTCGCGTGAAAATAAAATTTTTATTCCCGCGAAAGCAATGGTTTCCATTCGCGTGAAAATAAATTATTTATTCCCGCGAAAACATTGGTTTGTATTCGCGTGAAAATAAAATATTTATTCCCGCGAAAGCATTGCTTTGTATTCGCGTGAAAATAAAATTTTTATTCCCGCGAAAGCAACGGTTTGTATTCGTGTGAAAATAAATTATTTATTCCCGCGAAAACATTGGTTTGTATTCGCGTGAAAATAAAATATTTATTCCCGCGAAAGCATTGGTTTGTATTCGCGTGAAAATAAATTATTTATTCCCGCGAAAACATTGGTTTGTATTCGCGTGAAAATAAATTATTTATTCCCGCGAAAACATTGGTTTATACTCGCGTGAAAATAAAATGTTTATTCCCGCGAAAGCAACGGTTTCCATTCGCGTGAAAATAAATTATTTATTCCCGCGAAAGCATTGGTTTCTATTCGTGTGAAAATAAAATGTTTATTCCCGCGAAAGCAACGGTTTCCATTCGCGTGAAAATAAATTATTTATTCCCGCGAAAACATTGGTTTCTATTCGCGTGAAAATAAAATGTTTATTCCCGCGAAAGCAACGGTTTCCATTCGCATGAAAATAAATTATTTATTCCCGCGAAAACATTGGTTTCTATTCGCGTGAAAATAAAATGTTTATTCCCGCGAAAGCAACGGTTTCCATTCGCGTGAAAATAAATTATTTATTCCCGCGAAAACATTGGTTTGTATTCGCGTGAAAATAAAATATTTATTCCCGCGAAAGCAACGGTTTGTATTCGCGTGAAAATAAAGTATTCATTCCCGCGAAAGCAACAGTTTCCATTCGTGTGAAAATTAAATGTTTATTCCCGCGAAAGCATTGGTTTGTATTCGCGTGAAAATAAAATATTTATTCCCGCGAAAGCAACGGTTTGTATTCGCGTGAAAATAAAGTATTCATTCCCGCGAAAGCAACAGTTTCCATTCGCGTGAAAATTAAATGTTTATTCCCGCGAAAGCATTGGTTTGTATTCGCGTGAAAATAAAATATTTATTCCCGCGAAAGCATTGGGTTGTATTCGCGTGAAAAAATGTTGATTCATAGGATTTAATCAGTGCAACTTTACCTATTTAAGAGCCACTGTTTTCACACAGAAAGCATCCAGTTCTACAACGACTAGCGGAGGAGCAACATCTACTAAATCTTTCATTGCAACAACTAGGAGCTCATCTTCTTTATAAAGGTAAGAGTAAAAATATTTATTTTTTGTTAGCTAACGCTACTAGCTGAAGGTTTATGACCTTTATGATCTTTTAAAATTAATTACGAAAAATTAAACAAAATGTTTTGTTTTTTTAGAATGAATACTCAAGACGAAGGAAGTCAACCGATGAATGAAGAAGCAGGATCTCAGCAAACCCTTTCCCCATCACCTTCTCCTATTTTTGATATGGTAGAAAGTCAATTGGTGGTTGATGAACCAGAATCTCAACAAGATTTTACTTTATTCACATCTCCTACTAACAAGCCGTCTTCAAAAAGAACATCGATGAGGAAACGATCTTTTATTGATTTGACAAAAGATGATAATGAAACTGGCTCGAAGTGCAAAAAACTAGTTTTGACAGATGTTGGAGATGAAAGGCTTTTTCGTCACACCAGAATACCCTTTCAAGATGCTGGAAGTAATGAACTAACCACTCTCACCTACAAGAGCGCTGGGTTAATAAACTCTCTCTCTCCAGATAGTCTAGAAAAACTTGAAGAATCCATGGAAATCCGCGAACTACCTGTACCAACAGTTATGGAGGTGTTGTCTGTTGAATTTCGTGATGAATCAAAGTGCACCGTGATTTACAACTACCGAAAGGATAAGAAGATAACTCGGGTGAAGAGTGATATTTCAACCGAAATAGGACTGCTTGTTAATAAAGCTAAGCAAACACGTCCAATTGTTTTAATTTATATGGGAGAAGGAAAGACAGGAGATGCGATTTTTCGTACTGCTGAATCTCATGGATGTAATCGAAAGATCAACGATCCATTCAACTCATTGTATGGCAAGAGTGTGAGACAAATACAGGCTTATTTCAGTGTTGCTCACCTACACGATTTTCCGACAGGAAGTGTTATAGCTTATGAGAATCCTGGAATGCTAAGAAAATGTGATACTCGTTGGAACAAGACTGCTGATGTTATAGTGGCTAATTACAGATGTATGGTGAAAGGAGAGCTATTGATTGGAGATCTTAGCATCCCTGCTCAAATAGCTTCATCTGTGGTGGCGGAAAAAAGTGGTGTAATCGTATTCAGAGGACTGAAACAAAATACGAACAACATGATTTCCTACGACATCATTCTACTCTCAGCTCTTCAAGCTTTCATTCAAGTCTCAGAACTGTTTGATACTTCGCTGCAGCACACCTGTCTCTCCTACTTTGATGAAAATGAAAAAGAGAATTGTCCAGAACAGCATATCAGAGTCTTAATCGATAACACAAAGGATGTGACTCGTCTTCTATGATGGTAAGTTTCATATCTATTTAAAGAAAGATCTGAAGTATTTTTGTAAAATTAATTCATATAACTATGTATGATAGAGTCATTAGTTACTATGTCTTTTAGATATAACTAAAGAGCGCTCCTGAGGAAGAAAATGAGAAGATCTTATTTACTTCTTGCTTGAAACATTACAAAATAATAGTTTTTATAGGTTCTGTAGTGTTTAGCACAAATAATGAGATAAGTTGTATTTTATTCATTATATTTGTTATATCAAATAAAAATCAATTATAATAATTTATTTTAACAATTTACTTAGTAAATTAGTTCCTTGTATATGTACACCATCTATTCCTTCTACTGTATTATCTTCTATGAACTCGAAGTTAGGATAGGTCTGTATGATAAATCTCCGTATTGAGTGATCTCTCATCTCACTATCTCCTATGTCTCGTAAACTTCTAACAATTTCATCCATACTCCATCCTCTACTTCTCAGTAAACAAAAGTATACACAATAGTCGCCACATACAGTTGAAAAAAAATTTTGTAGTTGTGTTTCATTACTTCGTATTGTTTCATATCCTCCATGAATACTTAGTATTTCATTTACATCCGGATAAAAGGAAACAGAACGTCCAAACGAGTCAAAAAAATCCACCTCTGAATCATTAGCGTACACAGCCAACCAATGCTCTCCGGGTTGATGAGAATAATGGGTGTTGAATACGAAACATCCTGTTGGAAAATTGCAAATTTGCTTCCAAAACTGTTCTCTAGCTCCAACGTGAATCCCTACGCTTTGACATAAAACGTCTGAAGATAAGATCGAACGAATTTGTATGGTATTCATCTGTAACTTTCTGTTTAAAGCACTGCGTCACCTCCGATAGTTAATTGAAGAATGCTATCCATCTCCAACACACCGTCTTTTACAAAGTATGCTACCAGGGATAATCCATCCGTCGTGTTAGCGCTAAAACGAATTTCCACACTTGTTGTGACATTTTTCATAGAGTGAAAACCTTCTTTAAGAAAATCACCAGTCAAATCAAATCCATAAAGTGTAGTACCATCAAGGTATTGTTCTTTCGTAATACCGAGACTATCGCCTTCAAGCAAAGTTCCGGTAGCGTGTAGAAACTGATGATATTCTCTTCCAAAAATTCCTCTAGCATAATTTGGTTCAAATCTCCTTCCAATTGGACAATCACCAACTCTCAATACAATACTATCAACACTAGCATGCTGCATTCTATATGGATTCAAGGCGAAACGTCCGTTCATTGCGTTGTGATTAACTAAACCTAAATAAATTTGTTTAGGTTTTTGTTTGTTTTCTTCCAAAGTGATGTCGATCTGCGCAACACCAGAACGAATTCCATATAGTTTTATCCGTTTTCGATCAACAGGATAAATGTAGTTGTGACCTTCCAATGCCAAGCTGAGTTGGGAGTTTTGTATTGTAGGATTCACCTTAACTTTACAAAGATGAAGTTCAAATTTATCAATTCTAATCTTCGCCCCTCCTGCAGGCGTCTCATTCGCAGCAAACAAAGCTAGTTTGGCAGAGGCACGCTCAAACTCCAGCTGCATAGTAGGACCTGGTATTATTAGTTTTTTCTGCTGAAATAATGCGAGATGAGGTTTTCCAGTTAATTCTATTGTCTTTCCAGCTATGATTAGAGCTCTCCTCTTTTTCTTATCAGCGGTTTTGTGATCAGTAGCGTCTTTGCTAGTTGAATCATCATACAACCATCCTTCCATCTTACCTTGATATTTCTTTCTTTCTGCACTGTTTTCGAGTAGTTGTGAAAAGTAGGAGCGTAAACCGTAGTTGTTAGCGTATTCAACGGTGGTTCCTTCTATCGACATTTTCAACTCGCTGAATAATGCATGCATTGAATCCCCCATCCACACAACTGCATCATCATCATTACCTGTAATATTGGTTCCATCATCTTGAACAACCGTGGCTTCAACTTGCAGAAATGAGTTGTAAAGATCTGTGTAATGTTCAGTGCTCCCTGACAAGGTTAACTCAATACTACCATAAGGATCTAACCTATCAGGTCTGATGACAACATATTCCGATCTTTCTACCGATATGTTTGTTGGTTCCGTAGCAAATACATCCAACGTTGGATTTATGTTGTAGGAAGAACCTTCCAACTTATTACCTGTTGTTCCATTTAGGCTAGCCATCTTTTGCGAGTGATGAATGCTTGAAGCGTTACCGCTTAATGAATATAGATATCAAGCTCAGCTGTCTTTATACCGGATTCTACCGTTATTAAAATATACCACGATTACCAACACCTCTCCTCTTCTTTCCACCTCTTGTTTTTCTCCTTTTCATTCTATCTGGACGGACTGCATTGAGCACATCTCCCCCCAGATCATTCAACTCTGCCAACCCCCTCTTCTTTGCTGACGCTGCAAAACTTTGACCATCGATGACATCACGCGCTACATTTCCACCTACAGTCAATGCTCTTTTCCCCAAATTAATTGCTCCTCTTTTCAGCATTGGTGCTGCAGATTTAAGTAAACTTGAAAAAATACTACCAAGTCCATTTCCTCTCATATTAGGCATCACTCGTCGTCCACTATACACTCCAATTCCATTTCCAGCTTGCATCTTGTAGTACTCATCAAAAAAATCTTTTGAATCCTCAGGGGTGTATCGTACCAAACTCATTTTAATTTTTTCTCTCTATAGTGAACCGTCAACACAACCTTTCCACCATCAAATGGTATTCGTTGACCGTCGTCACTCGTTATAAGTACTTTAATCATATCACTATTTAGTGATGAAGCGTCAACATAGTGGGGATTTTTAAATTCTTGATACACAACACTATTCTTCTTTCCTTGAACTGGAACTACTCTCAATAAAGGTACATTCGTATCTCCTACCATTCTATTATCAACAATGTTGGAATAAACATACAGGGATGTTAAACCGGAATTTATATCAGGAGGTGTGATATTATTGTATCTACCACGAGGGTATGTAGTTTTTGATTCAAATCCAAAAATATATGCTATATCTTTGGAAAAGCTTATGGTAGTATCAGGATCACTGTTAGTTAGTAAAGCGCTGTTGGTGATCTTGTTGTAGGAGATGGTGAATTTCTTGTCTAAATCCATTTCATTCATTCTCTTTCGTATAATCTCCTCCAACTCCTCTATACTATCATATCTTCCATTACCGATTAGGATGAAGGACTTTTCGCTTTTACCAGAGACATTAGTCTTTTCTAGATATATTTTCCCTTCGGTAACATTTTTCCAATTATTAGAATAAGTCATATCTAGCAGAGCTAACTCCCATTTACCGCCATCGATAACCAAATATTTATACAGTCTCACTGTAAATTCGGAATTGTTATTATCAGGAAACTCTTCACCACTAGAGTTTGAGGGTAAAGTTATCAGCATCGACATTTTCCCAACGTATGATGATTATATCAAGCGTTGTTTCCTTATAAACTATTCATCTACCCAGTCATTGAACTTTTCTCCATAACCTAACCACTTAACCAGAATCTGTCTTTTACCTCTTCTCATTCTTCTTCCCAGTATCTTTTCAATTCTGAAAATCGTGGGTTTTTTTACTTTTTGCAACTCTTTTTCGTAAAAGGTACCATCGATCATCTCCTCAGCTAAATCTTTCACCCTATATACAACAGGTTTTTCATCAATAAGTACATCGGTGATTATAAAAATCTCAATCGTCCAATTCGGGGTGTATCCTCTTTCAAACGCTCCTCTTGCCTTACTTATTCTCACATAATCCCCAACCTTTAGTTTTGCTTCTTGAGTTAAACTATGTTCACCTCCTTCATACACACGATTCCATACAAGTTCTTGATTTTGAAAATTCACATCATTTGGTCTCATACCTATAGCACCATGAATTGTGTTGTTGTATGCATTAACCATTTCTGGTAAAACATCAATGTATCTATCATCATCTTTATATGTCAAATATCTATATATCTTCTCTTTTAAAGTTCTGTTAAAACGCTCCACCATCGATGCCTTTATCGTTTCATTTTCGGTTGTAAAGCGCTTGATCTTTTTTTCCGCCAGCAGAGTCTTGACATTGACGTTGTCAAACTCTTTACCTTTATCAGATTGTAAAGCTTTATAGTTTTCCCCTTCTAGTATTCTTCTCAATCCTCTTGCTACTACCGGTCCTGATTTGTTGATGAGCGGCACAGCCCAACCTTTTCTAGATAAAGAATCAATAGCAGTCAGTAAAAATGCTGTATTATTATTTTCATCTCTTCGAGATCGAACATCCATCAAATCTACCTGTAGCTGCTCCCCTATTCCAGCTACAATTGTAGGACGACGCTTAAACTTGGTTACAACTTTTTTATGTAACGTGTAGGCATCCTCACCACTCAACCATTCACGGATTCTTTTTTCTCCCTCTCGTTTTCTACGAGCTTTCAGTAAAGCTCTAGCTCCTCGTAGAGATGTATGTAATGCAGGATTGTAATACAACTCTTTTAGCGTGTCGATGTCCATGAATTAGTACCGGGAACGACCAACTTTTTCTTCTGAGTCTTACGTGTTCGATGCGGGGATTTTCTGACACTTGTGATTCCTTCATCAGTTAGCAGGCTTTTAAATCTACTGTAATTGGTATTTCCCGATTGTATTTTACCTCCTTCGGTTAGAACGTCTCGTAGTAAAGTTTTGGAAGTCCTAGGATTCAACCAATGTTCTCCAATTTTCAGTCTGTTCTTCTCCGAGTCGTATCTACCAATTTTACTCAGATTATTCAACATTCTGACAGCGATCGTTTGATCACTCTTTTTTGTTGTTAAATCAGCTGCTTTTTTTTCAAAATCTTTTAAATTTCCGCTTTCACTATCGTGCTCATCATCTCCATCAGTAAGAAATGTACTTCCTAGTAAGGTTGTGTCTTCAGTATCAAACAACCTTCCTTTTATTAATTCCATCCCAATATCATCATCATCATCAACCACTTTCACTGATTCTAACTCATTGTCTCTATCAACATTTGGTGAAAAGACATTAGGTTTATTATCGATAACTGTGCTATTGGCCAAAGGAAAAGTAGACTCTGTCTTTTTTTTCTTAATGAGATTCCAACTATCCTTTTGTGTCTGGTTTTGGTTATTTTTAATCTTTTTGACATCAGACAAATACCTACGTAGGTTTTCAACATTTTCATCTAACTTTTCGTATGAGGATAAGTCAGAATCATAAGCCGTTTCCAGTAGATCATTTCGCTTTCGCTTCATATTTCTCACTGTTATAGCTTCCATAGGATTATAATACAATGGAGGTCTGGTTTTCTCTTCCTTTACCACTGTTTTATCATCCTTTCTTTCCGTTAATCTATAGTATTCATCTTCAGTGAGTATAAAATTACGTCTGGAGAATGTTAAAGGCTGACGATTCATCTTTTTATTGATGATAAAACAGATACAATAGGTGTTATAATAGCATCCAAAAGATTCCCTCTACCACTCTGAATCAAAATTTTACGCTTATCATCAACTCTCCCTCTACCACTAAGTTTATGTAGCTCCTTCTTGTAACGCTGCAACTCAATAAACTGCTCAGAATCAAGAGGAACATTACCTAATATAATATTTTTAACACTTTCTATCAATGATTGAAACAAATCTGAGTTAGCCTTTTCGACTATAGCGATTTTTCCTTTCTTACTCAGATCATCCAGAGCTAAAATCGCCATTCTATTTCGCATCATTCGTGTTGAGAGTTTCATCTTTATCTTCTCCCTCCGCCTAGCACACTTTTAAGTAACCCAGGAACTATATTGCTGATGATAGGTCCTAGTAGAGCACCTAAAAATCCTCCTTTTTGCAATACAGCTTTCTTATCATCTAACGTTGATTTTCTTACTAAAGCGCTAATATCCTTCACGTTTCGCTGCAACTCATTATACTGAGATGATGTCAATGGTATCGTTCCATTTATAATAGCTTTAGCACATTCCATTAGAGTCATAATAAACTCCTTTTTGGCTTTGGCTATAACAGACTTTTGAATAGCAAAGGTTGTATTGTTGAGCGATAACAACACAGCTGCATTTTTTGTTAATTTTTTCTCCAAAGCTTTAGTCATTATAATGCTTTCGTGTTGCGTCGTTGAATAACAAAATACGATTGAGGTGAAGTGAATAGTAATTGTATTTATATCCTTTTACTTGGGTACATATAATATCATAGGGAGAACTGATGTAAAATTTCCCAATAGTCTATATTGATCATTCGTTTGTTGAGTCGTATCTATTCGTAAATAAGAGTATGGTTTCTTTGTCGCATCTTCAAAAGCCTCTTGTACATATTTTATTTTTGATGGAAAACATTGTCGAGCCAAATAGGAAATAGAAGAAGCATCTCTAGGGCTTTTAAAAAGAAAAAAATAATGACTATTCAAGGAAATTGTACGATTTCCTTTTAAAAACAGATTCTGAACAATAAAAAACACACTTATGTTCAAATGATGACTATGTTTTGTATACAAAGCATTAGCATCAGCTTTACCAGAAACTTCATCCATGAGATCATCAATTATCAGCCATCGATTTTTACCATCTCTGGGAAAACTCACTGTTATATCTATCATGCCTTCATGAAAAATCACTCCTGATACATCATCAAAGGCTTTTTGGTAGGCTCCATAACAGTAGTGAATCTCTGTTGGTGGAGGGTGTGCTATAGTCTGACTAGCTTCAATCATTCGAAAAATCGCTTGCGTCTTTCCCGATCCAGTTGGTCCTGCAATCATTGCTGTAAAAGGAGATCGCATCGTCGGGTCATAATCTTCAGGTTTCCCATTCATCATAAAAAGATGTTCATCAATCAACAGTAGTTTCATTTATGATTCCAACAGGAGAGTTTCTCGCTTTTTGTATTTTTTCCATAGCTTCTTCATACATACTAAACTCAGTAACACCTCCAAAAGTGGAAAGCCCTACGACAAATACCAAAATTATCATAATTATCAACGCTTTACGCTTCATACTCGGTAAAACATCTATCATATCACGTTCAGCACCATCAATAGTATCAACTTCATTCATCGGTCTCATCTCAACATCATCCTCCGTCGACATCTTAACTTCCAATAACCATACAATCTTATCACGTTTTCATTTATATACAATGTTAAAACTATCAAAAAAATCAAATGCCATACATGCAAAATCTATATGCCATATAAGTTCAAAATAAGTAAAAAAATAATCAAAAACTCAAATGCCACTTAAATGCCACTCAAATGCCACTCAAGTACCCCTCAAGTAAAATACAATATAAACTCGGCGAATTCATCCAACGTCGTAACCCATTGCATAACCTCCAAGGTCTAATCCACAAAAAAACACTTGGTAGGGAGATCTGCTCATATATTACTACTAACATACACGGCAGAGACAAAGTGAAGACAAGCAGATGCTGTTCTGTCTTGGCATGCTGTCTCAATCTAAACAAAACAAACAAAGAGAATTTATTGACAGCTTTAAAAACATTTTGGTAGCGTGTTGCTGAGGGTTGTTTGCAAGCATAGACACATTCATGTCAATTAGTTGTACACTTTATATGAAGTCTGTTTTACCTTTCAATTACTCGTTGTAATTAACTCTTTGTATCACCGCGTATAGTTTAACAGATACACACTTCTGCCTATTATTGTAACATTTAGAGATTAATAAGTGTGTATAGCTGCGTATGCTTCAAGTTCCGCTCAATAATACACAGATACAATATCTAAATATATACAATATAGGAATTAAACTCACCATTTCGATTTTATTTATAAACTGATCTTTACATTTAATTATTACATTAATTTACAGTGTTCACTTAGAGAGAGGTGTGAGAGAGGATGCTTTCATCTCGCTAGTAAATGGCACGATGCATATACAGATAGAGCCCATATCAAACATGTGTTGTGAGCATCGATCAGTTATTACCTGAACTTTGTAACATTCACACAATCTGTGTTGCAGATCTGTTGCTGTATTTTACATACGCCTTCAGCAAATTGGTATTAGTCTGCACTTTCAAGCCAAAACGTACAAAAAATTAGTAAACAATCCTTACGCAATAATTTTCTTTTAGCAATTTTAACTTGTTATGCAAAAACTGCTTATTATATGCGTCAGAAAACACTATGGTCGTTTGACACTGGTAAACCGAGCCATTGTCAATGCGGGTCCAATCTGATGTTATCGTACAGATAAAGGGTTGGTTTCATCGCTTTGATCCGCCAAGGGTAGAAATTAAGAACGTTAAAATCTCAACAGATGGTGACTAATGCGGACATTAGAGTGAAGATGAAATTCCACGTGAAGTTGTGTGGTTGGAAATAGTTATTTTACCTGAGCTTTAAAACTGCTTACTATAATTGTTTACACCTGCACGTATGTTGGCAAACTTTAAGAAACTTGAAACATTTTGTGTGATTTCTCCAAAACGCGCTTATTTTGATATCAGTTCAAATGTCAAACTGGTTTTTGGAATTAGAGTCATTGGGTTGTCGCAGACCATAGATGATAATTAGATTGTTATTATGTATACAAAGGTGTTACTTGGTGGTCAAACCTTCAACAACTTTATAACAATTAGCTGCTTAGCTGAAGGACATTTCAGAGGCTTGTCGTAGCCTAATTACCACAAAAATTTCAATTGTTAAGTTTCCTCAATCATTGCTATTGTGACGGTTTGCTGGAGGTTAGGCTAAGCTGTGCTGACGTTGATAAGGTCAGGTGTTTCTGTTAAGCCACATGCCCACAACTCAGCAGATAATAGGTTAATGAAATAATTTAGTGGCTTAGAACTGGATGTCTCAGCAATATATTTTAGCATTTTCAAGAAAAAAATTTCAAGACCAGTTAGTAGCACCTGTGAAATGTTGGAAAAACTGTACCGAGATGTTATATGCAACACGGATAGCGCCACCATCATTTCGGCTGATTGTGTTTAAAAGCAAAAACAATTCTGCTCGATTTGAAATGCTAAGTCGACCTCATCTCAGTTTTGTATCGCTGTACTGATCTAATTGGTCAGTTCTGTGTTCTCAAAATTTTGTGGAAGACAAAGAAAACGCGGAGTGTCGCGAGCGAAGAACAAACAAAAACTAAGGGCCATGAGCGCAACCAAATTTTCATCCTCTTCAAAGCCTCTTTGTCGATTCAACTTTGAACAGCGATACGAATACTTGGTGATACAATGTAGATATCAAACGTAACTTGTCTACCGAAAATGGCTTCCGGCAAGTATCTCTCTTGTCACATAGTGTTTTTATCAAATGATTAGTTGTGTCTATTAACTAAGGCTATAAAATATATGATTCAAAATAATGGCGATGCTTTTCAACCATAATTCTTTGAAGTAGAGCCATGCAAACCTACCGAGTTGGCCGTCATTTCATGCGTTTCTATAGTTGGCAGATGACAAGAGAACTTCTGTGCTTCTACCAATTATTGCTTCTTATCCGCATGTCATCTCATTGATATCTTATTTGCTCTGTAGTTTGTGAATGATGTATGTCTGTATGTCTATGTGTGTCTATACCCCTTCATCAATCATCTCTTTCAATAATCTTAAACGCAGTCAAATGAAAAATATTTAAAAATTTTTCAGTTTCATTGAACTTTCTTGCAATCTTTTCATTGCCGTGGCAACCAATACGCGATTGTGAAAAGCTGTAAGCCAATGTAACGGAAGAGTATAATGCTTCTGCTGATTGGTGAGCATCAAAAATCAAACAAAACGAGACGTGTTGGCCCATTTTTGAATGAATCGTTGCAAAGATAATTATTTTGACAATATTAAAAATGTCATACGTATTACATCAGCGACAGTGTAGTCACAAAAACATCTGGAATCTTTTTGCATGCTACGAAGACGTTTACGCAAAAATACAATAAAAAATTAAGTTTTATGGCGTGTTATTGGAAGATAATCCCGATATGACAGGTTATGATTAGCAAGGACAAACTCGTAAGCCCCAGTGTGTTGTATGCACCTGCGTCTAGCCCCAAATATCTCGCAGCTTACGTACTCTCAGCCACGATCCAGTCATCTCACTCAGACATGACATCCACTTACACATTAGTCTGCCTTAAATAAGAAGTTATTATTATGTAAAAAAAATGGATTGCAAAATAGTTTAAAAAAAATTGTAATACGAAAAGTGTAATGTAATAAAACATTGTACTGTTTAGGGTAAAAAAATCAGTTTTTTGCAGATACTACGTATGTCAATAGTGACTGTAATTCCATTTAATTTTATTGCACTACCATGCAATTTGTGTAAGTGATTTTTAATTTTTAAGTAGTGACTTGGACAGATTTCGTTACCCGGATGTGGAAACCGGTAATAATTAAGTTATTCAGCAAAAGTGCATCTTTCTAATCTCAAATAAACTCATAACTGGCATCCAAATTATTATTATTATATGGACTTTTATCTAAATATGGTATTAGCTAACCCTGAAAAGTGTAATAATTATTTTTTTTGGGTCAACCTATAAATATTCTAAAGTAAATCTTAGCAGAAGCCTGAGAGTTCCTGGCAAAAATACTTTTGCACTTTACACCAGGCAGGCAATAGTACCATCATCTATCTAGATGCATAGCTGGCTGGATTATATACATGTGATGTGAAGCAAAAACTTAATAAAGTATGAAACTAAATGACAAGTCGATGTAAGTAATAATAAAATCATCTCCATTAAATAATGATTTGTAATATTTGAGTGTATGTGCTAAGAGACTGAGCTGCTATTGGAAGTCAATTTGTGCGACCGCTCCACACAAAATGGATAAAGGAAGTTGTGAAAGAGTAAATGTTGAGTCAGGACATCTCAACACGTGCTCAACAGACATTGTGATGAGAGATTTGATACAGAAGCATATTTCGTCTACATGACCGAAATATATTTTTACATAAAAAAAATTCTCATAATTTCAAAAATTACTCTGAAAACTTGACATGAAATGACACGCAACTTTTAGCAAATCATGTAAGATAACTCCAAAAACTAACACCTCATCTGTTGGACATTCACAGCTCGAAATCTTCACTGCCCACCACTAACCTATTATATGTAGTTTTGTTCTAATTCTTTTCAGGTGTTACCGAATGACACATTTTTTGTGACCACCATGAACACACTGCCTTTGTTGGGTCAGCCGTAAATGCTGATGATGAAGAGAAGGTGTTGAACTAACTTATGAGAAATAAGGCCAGAAATTGGTGTAGTGTAGCACTGCAGTGACACCTGCATAGCCACAACATCTGTTACAGCGAGCGAGCGAAGTATTTGTAAATAATACAAGATGAAACGGCTAACGAGCATCTATATCAATTATAACCAGATAATTAATCACCAATTTTAGGTTAAGGCGTTCAGCGCTTAACTATAAACATGTTGATGAAAAATAATTAAGACAGCAGCATGTGATGTATGCACAGGTATAAGCCGGGTGCCATTACAATGCTGTGGTTTAAATATGCTTTTACATGAGTCGTCAGTGGTAAATTTTGCTTAAATTAATTAAAGTTAAACTTGAAAACAAAAATTTATTTTGATTTATATTTCGATTGGAAAAAAATTCTGTTTAAACATAAATAACATAATAATTATTTAAGTTTCAACAGTTGGGATGGCAATTAACGGAGATAATATTTTAGAAATGTGACAGTTGAACAAGCATTAATTTGGTGCATTACATAGTTGGGTAACTAGTGAACCATTGGCACCCCACCACTAA
The DNA here is from genome assembly GCA_945261195.1 of Cryptosula pallasiana. Taxonomy (NCBI): domain Eukaryota; kingdom Metazoa; phylum Bryozoa; class Gymnolaemata; order Cheilostomatida; family Cryptosulidae; genus Cryptosula; species Cryptosula pallasiana. The sequence continues at coordinate 4,299,552 of OX183141.1, read as the reverse complement.
CGTGTTGATGTAGCTTTCGACTTGGTAATGTTACATTTTTCCTGTTGTTGAAACCGCTAACTATGTTGATATAAAATGGTTAGACACCTGGCCAGCCACATGAAGCATTATTGAGGCTATAAATCTTTTATATGCTTGTAATCAAAGATTTTCAGTGTAATGTTGTATTATATATCATTATAATTATAAAAAATTGATACGTCATTTGGTTTATATTTGACATCTCTAGCTTCTTCCAGATGTTAAATGGCCCCCCTCCCCCTCCCCCCCCCCTCCCCCCCCCCAAGAAAATAAATAGACCAAACGCAATCTGTTTGACATGGCCGTTGGTTTGAGCGCAGAAAGACTGGTGCTTATTGACTTGACAAAACTGTCAATGCCACGCCGTTGTTAATGATTGATTGATTTTAATCAATATAGATGATCAATACCCCTATAGTATATGTTGAATACTATTATCGATTTACCAGCTACGCTGAAAAAATGATACCAGGAACCATGTTGCGTTATGTAAGCTGCTTTCAGCTGAAAGTCACCATAAGTAGAATATTTGTGTTGACTAGTAATTACAAGGCAATCTGCAGTCCAGCTGCCAACTCGTCCAAAACAGGCGCTTAGAAAGATTTTATAAATTTTTTATCTCTTATTGCGGAATACGAATGAAGCGGTATTTAGCGGCTGGATTAATAAATGGATTATTACATGTTATCTTGTCTGCAAATGGTTGTCAGGTGTTTACCACGCTCCGACCTCCTTTACTGAATTATTCATATCGTGTAATCTTGTTGTTGGTTAATTGTCATTATTCAATCAACGGCCATCTCTGGTGCACATGTCATCACAACAATACATTACAAAGTGTATATCGTGTTGCTACAAGTGTGGAGTTATTAATTCATTTGTTTTATAGAACAATATGCTATTTTAGTACTGGCATATTCAGTTCGCACTAATATTACAGACACATCTGCACCAGTACGTCCTTTTAGACTTCTAGTTTTGATTAATGTTTGATAAAGCTTGTCAAAAGTTCTATTTTAGTTCTTTTTCTTTTTGCTAGTATCAACACCATATTGCTCAATGTTAATGTATCAATTCCATTAACAACACATTATATCATTTCGCAGTATCTTACGTTGTTAAAATTGTGACTACGTTTTGTTCAATAAGCGTTATGAGTTGTCTAAACAACAGTAGAGTAATGCATCAGATTTTAAAATAATATACTGAAACAAACAATACTATATTTTTTGATTTACTAGTAACAAAAAAAAAACAAAAAAAAGACTCAATCCAAAAGCTGTCAAAACATTTGTGTGTTACAATTGTAGATTAAAATTGTCACTGATCATTTTTCCTGGCTGGGCGATAATTCTTCATTATCTTCTACACGTCTGCTCAGTAAGTAACAGGCTTCTACACGTCTGCTCAGTAAGTAACAGGTTCACTTGAGAGTGCCGTTTAACCCACCGCAGAATGGGAGAATTGTCAACAAATGGTTTAATAGGAAAAGCAGTTTACCTTTCACCTTATTATTTAACTATAAGATGTTGATAGAAGGTGTCCCAATTTCCGGAAATCCTTGGGATGTGTGACACGAAGATAATTAGGTTTGCTCAAAAAACTGTAAATCTCATGGCATGAAAAATTTAATTAAAAAGTATAAATATGTATAATACTAACACAAGTGATGATTAACAGTGTTATGAAAGCCAATAAAAATCTCATCATATCTCATTAACATTTGAGTCGTTTGGTCATGTCGTAGTGCTAGCTATATCAACAGATAGGAGTCCATTCAGACATTTCATTTTATACACAAATTAACATGGCTGTACCACTCTACAATCTATCAATAACCTATCAATCATATCAGTATTGAACCTTTATTATACCAGCTTGTTTATGTCTATGGCATTTATACATATCTCATCTTTCCATGAGCAGATGTCAGTTTTACATGACTAATTGTGGCAATGCCAGCAACAGTTAAATATCCATCTGTCTTTGCCTTCTATAATCATGTGGGAAAGTTTCTACTCATTGATGAAGTTGCAGAATATTTTGTGTTACGTCTTTTGCTATATCTTAATTAAATTCTAATCGGATTCAGTTTCATTATTACACTAATCTGAGAGCTATAAACTCTTCACATCTGGGACGGAGAGGTGCAGCTGAGCGGTGATGGAATCGCAACCACAAATGATAAAATCACAGTGTCAATGTTATTTACTAAACCTCAAGCAATGTGAGTCAGTTGTGCCTGTCTGGTATGCACACTTCCTGTCACATGACCCACCAACTAGCAGGTGCCAATCTCAGACTTGAGCAGATTTTCTCCATGTTGCTTTAGGAGTGTCGGATGTGATGAAGTCGATTGTAGCAGCTGAATTTTTATTTTCTTCCATACCATTTGTGAAGAAATTTGGCCGATCTTTTTGAGAGAACATGTTACAAGCTGGCAATGGAAACAAATAAAAAAGGCAATACTGAGTGCATCTGAATACCGAATGAAGGCAACCCCTGGCTGTCATTCACATAACCACTCCACAACCGCAAACAATTTTTCATTCCAACATGTTTTATAAACTCGATCGACGTCAAATCAGCACCTCTGCTCTACTTTTTTGTTATCAACAGGCAATTCATCAAGTGCCTGCCTGAGACTACATTGAAGTAATGAAGGCCGGTTTGTAGGGCAGAGGTGGATGTCCAAAGAAACCAAACTGTTTAGTTGGCCTTTAAATACATGCAATGCACTTGCTAAGTAATACAACGATGTTGACTGTACATTTCTTAGATTCTGCTGACATAATATAGTGTTCAATGAAAACATCGACCAGATGAGGTATTGAATGTACAATTACTTAAATCTCTACAAGTCTCCGCTTACACTGATTTCTAGTATTTTTGTCTAATATTGGATTTCACTTGTTGCATTGAGACTATTTTTTTCTAATTTTACATTTTTACACCCCTTTTTCCACCCCTTTCTCCACCCCTTCTTCTACCCCTTTTCCCACTCCTTCCTCCACCCCTTCTTCACCCCTTTTTCTATCCCTCTCTCCACTTCTTTTTCACCCCTTTCTCTATCCCTTTCTCCACTCCTTCTTTTACTCCTTTCTCCACCCCCTTTACCCACCCCTTTCTCCACCCCTTTCTCAACTCCTGTTTAATACTCATCCTTTCTTCTCCATGTTGCAATGCTCTCATGGTAAATGTCTCAGATTGTTCTGCTCACCACCATAGCTAATTTTGTGCATATGATTTTTCACACATAATCACATTTTGAAATATTTAGGGTTGCCGAAAGCAATGACCGATTATGTCATCGTGTCACATTAATACACATGTCAGTATGCTAAACTCCACAGATAAATGTTACTATTATTTGTCAGTCGGTGCGTTCGTGTCAGAGAAGTAATAAATGAACAAGACCACCTTCACAGCCAGGATTTGTGCCGCAGGCTTCTCTCTTGTCCGTATTCTCAAAGAGAAAGACAACGTTATTTGAAGACATAAAAATATGTAAGCACAAAGTTGTACAGGGCACATCAAAGGGATTACACACGTATATTGTAACAAGGAAGTGATAAACCTCGTGTATACCAGATTAGAGGATTGTACATCAAACCGTATGAATCCTACAAAGTTGAATGGCTATAAGACTTTACTTGGTACACGAAACTTGCTATAAATCAATGTTAGAGTCAGCAGTAGAAAGATGCTGACATACTGATACCCCGTTTGTAATGGTTTTAACACTATTCAGGGTTTTTATGAAATTAGATTAATAGATGCAAAGTTAGAGTTGTTCTCACTTGCTCTTGGAATCCCAATTATTGAAACACCTAATTAACTTATCTCTGCTGCTATTGGTCAACACAACTTAAGTCAATAATATGCATTGAATATCAGTTCAAGGTTTTTATGAAGAATACAGAAACATGTCATTTTTCTCTTTGTGATATATTACAAGAAATTTTAGTGAAAAACAATACATGCACATGTGTTGTGTTAGCGTGTATGCTACTATGCTACGATATTTCCACTAGTATGTTGTTGTCCAGCTAGGTGTAAACTGTAGTGAAACTCTATAAAATACTGATTATTTCCTTCATATCAATAATTATTTTAAACTAGAAAAAAAGGAATAAGATTTGTGATCTGCTCAATGAACTGACAATCTTTTCATTCAATTTGGAACACTGCCATTTATCGTTTGAAACTTTATTTCCAAAACATTTATAAATTTTTTTTTAACTTTACAAAAAAGCAATCAACAGGAGGCTTTTCTAATGGTTGTTTTATATCTGTAATTTTTTAGCAAAAGCCATATGATCCATTCAGCGGTGCTAGGGAAAATTTTATACTTTTTACTATTTACTAATAATCTCTTCTTCAAAAACAAAAAGTTCACAACTTTTTAATTGGCATTTAAATTCAATAGCTTTGACAAATTGGACAAGATGTTCTAGTCCACAATCTAGTCGTAGACATCAATGCCCACATTCCATTCTCAACTGCTGCTGTTTCCAAGGACTGGGTGGAGATCAAAAGAAAAGGAATGAAATAAAGGCTGGCTAAGAGGTGTGAACAGCTCAATGACTTGGAACAGAGATATAACATCAATGGAAACTAACAATTAAAAAAACTGGTTGGATACATTAGTTAGAAGGTAGATGAGCTTGGATATAGCATTAGCCAACATAGCTACAGACATAACACAATTGATTACCAACTTGTGATACATTCACATCAAACCATTAAATCATGAAAGTTTGCCAAAATATCAGCTTTTACGATAACTTGGACAGCATTGACAAAGCAACGTGAGAGAAAAGAAATTTTTTGGAAAAAATTTCTAAGAATTTGCTGGTAGCCTATCAACTTTTCGCAACTGCAGCCACGCAGTATGGTGATACCAGACAGTGTAGGCACCAGCTTGAGGAAAGGACATCCTTTTTCTTGTAATAACATGTGATTAACATCCCTCCCTGTCATTGTTTGTTATAATACAAAAAATTCCATACAAAATGAGCGACAGTTGCGAAACATGGTGACATGCTGTTGTTCTGCACGCACATTTGGCGTTACTCCAAAAAAAACATTTCGCAAATTATTATACATTTCAGGGTGTCTACGGATTTATAAAAATTCAAAAGACCTTTTGCAAGGTTGATTTTCTGATTATAAAATTCAATTTATATAATCTTCGCCAATTTCTTCGTGTCAACTCTATAAACGTACAGCTTAGAAATATGCAAAACTTTGCACTTTTTATCTTGGCTAGGAAATTGATCCACATATCTTTTCCTTGTGAAACTGGTACCGTGGGGTGGTGAGCATGTGTTATTGTTACAATTAACACCTGTGTCATTGTAACAAGTCTGGTTTCAGCTAAGTGACACTAGCTTAATGCGGTGGTTTATGTCACTTGCCCAAATCCTCCCCTCATCTGCACCATTAATTAAGTGATTCTGAAACTTCCAGCAGAAGCAACTTGTACAGGACATGAGCTGAAGAAATACGCCAATTAATTTTTTTGCAACTGTATTAATAATTTTACTGCCAACATCCAAATAAAAAAATAAGTTACTAATTTTAAAATAATAAGCAATAATAATTCGGAGATACTTATGAAATAAATGCCGAGTAACTGAGTTTTTTTCAGTTTTAAACTTTGAAAGTTTATTTTAGCTTTTTGATGGTTAATTTCATTTTTAAAGACATCAGACAACTTAACTATTCATTTTCTTTGTAACAGACACCACAATGCTGCGGTTTTCTAACGCTGGTTGTCTGGAAGCAAACAGAAGAAACATATGGGAGTCACCACCAGTTCTCTGATAGGAAGCAATATAATTATTAAAACAAATCGTTTTCACAAACAATAGAAAGCAAGTTTTGGGTGTTACACCGTGTCACAGTATATAATATTATGCTATGAGAGAGGGGCGACAACATGAAAACTTGTCAAAACGGAATATTTTGGACCATGTCAACTAAATAGATGGGTTAATAATGATGAAACGATACATGAATAGGTACCCATAGTGTGTCATGTCGTTGGAATAATAAGTTGTTTTTTACTTGATCACATTGGTTCCGACATGCATATTTTAAGCTTATTAATAAATAATACATCTGTAGTTCATGCCAAGTAAAAATAAATTACTCCCTTGCATATAGCAAACAACCATCTAATAGTATAGATAATTGTTTTACAGCAAACTTAATATTTTGTTCTTCGAGTTTGTTTGCAAAAGTTCTTCAATAATAATTATTATTGAAAATAATCGTCTAAAAACGAATTAAGGATTAAATAAAAAAAAATTGCGAGTGTCACTGTCATGAGATGGAGTGAAGTTTGCACAACATGTTAGCACACAGCATTCCTTCCTCTTACAGGACAAGAGCTAGGCTATTAGTCTTCCGAAAATATTTGTGTAATTAATGAGACAATATTGGTGTAACTCTTGTATAGAAGTTAAGAAGTAATAAGGCCTGAAGGCTACAGAATATGGAGCTAATGTATTATACTAATACATATATGATTGCTAAGTATTATTTATCCATACTCATCTTATAACATGAGTGTATACAATATCGTTCTTGTCACTTATGGTATTACCACGCCACTGCAGGCTATTACAAATGTATGCACAAGTGTTACGTGTTTTCCTCCCAAGTGTAGGATTAAACGTTATCTCAATTGAACGCTCCTCATTGACTCGGTGGTTGTTTAAAGCCGTATTGTGTGCAGAAACAACCAAACTGATGCATGATTTGTCAATTTCATAAAATGACAAAGTTGGTCTGTCAACTGCCCTATGTAGGGAATGTGGAGGGGTAGATATTGGTTTGGTTGACACTGTAGTTTGCGGTGACACAGCGGCTATCGGCGTGACAAAGTGTGATTGGTGAGTCTTTCTCATAACAATGAAACAGGGAGACAGGCTGACACCGGTGGTACAAACGTTGTTTCTTTTGTACAACAAGAATTTATTAAATACTTCGAGGATAATCCAGTCTTTGATAAACTGTAATACTTTATAAAAATTGGCAGTTGATCAAGTGTTTAACTTATCTTAAATTTCAGTTGCTGTTGGAAGAACAACAATTAATTTATTAATGATTAATTATTATTAATAATTTGCAATAATAAAAGATAGTTTTTTGATAGTATTGCAATTAGCCAGTTGGAACTTTGCCAAATAGGTTAATTGTGAAAGTTTTGTAACTATTAGAGAGCTGATTAAGATTGCAACATGAAGATTAATCTTGTACCTAGAGGAGATTATAAAAACAAATTTTTCCTCAGCCTGCAGTATTTACATAAAACCAGACATCTACAGCCCTATGAGTGCTCATACATATAAAATATCCAGAAATCTATGTATGATAAGCGATTGCAATCCATAGACACAAGAATAATCGCATAAGAAATGTACAGTGTGGAGTATATCTATTACATTGTGTGACAGCGTCGCCAACTACTATCTCATTGGAAGATTATCTTAAGTGCTTTACTGTACACACACGCTGAGCACAGGATGGTGTCTGGCACAGTGAATAATCGCCTTAGTTGTCACCAGTGTCTTTGAAACAAAACCTGTTCAAATATCAATTAAAACCAAAAATAAAAAAATTTCATTTTTGTGGAAGGATAACTCCCCAGAATTCATAGCAGCGCACGATAGCGGCAAACTCTTCAGATTGGCACCTTTATGCTACAATAAGCATGTCACTATATCTACTAGGTACATGCAATTAATGTTGGTAATGCTTTAGCTATTCCAATTACTCCTTTCTAATTGACTATTACACTATTGCACAACAATCTACACATGTGTGTTGCTACCATTTGCAGACCTGAAAGAAATTACCATTCAAGGTACCCAACTCTGTTCTTTTGTTGTAACTACACCAGTTTGTATCTATATATCCAGGAGCGACAATGCTAATTAGTAAAGAAACACATAAAATCGGCAAATTTGCTACAATTAACATTTTGTGGAAAAAGTAAATACTAAACGATACAGAGGTTTTAGCACTGTATTTGCTTGTAAATAGTCTTTTCCTTTACTAAACTCTGACTATCTCAACACCAGTAGGCGACTAATAAAAAATTTTGTTATGTAATTCTTGAACAATGGTCATTAGGCTTCCTGTTTCCTGTATTTGTTGTTTCTGTTGTGATGATTATAATTGGCAGCATTCGTCATTTGCGCTGCTAATTGATTTAGGCAAAACTGACATTTTCTCACCGTTTTATTCCTGGTTTTATTGTTTGCTGTTACTTAACAATTAACAGGTAGTTGTTACTCTCTGGGCAGGCTTTTATTTCATTTTCTGTATTGACACTTTCTCGTCAGCATATTTCTGGTATTCTGTAATTTGGCTGTGACATCACACTCTCATAAGCTGACCCGTTGTACATTTTGACTCCGGTTTCATCAGTGTCACTTTTTGGCTGAAAGATTTACAAAGCATTTTTATCTTGATGCAATATTTTTAATAAAATAATGAAACATGTTTTAGATATTTGTCTTCATCCTTTGCAGATTTTCCTTGACACATTCTAGCTGGTTGAGTCATTTTCCGCTGGCAATCTTTGCCAATAATAATTACATACATCCTGTGCCAGATATACCAACCCGACAGCCAACCAAACTTTTAAACGAATAGCTAAAACATGGAAAAAATAATTTTGTCTTAGTCTAAGTGTTTCATTTGATTATGCAAGTATATTTATGTACGAAGATAATAATGACGGAACTGAATCAAAGTTAAGTTATTTATTTACTTTTTCGTGTGATCTTTGTGATGTAAAACATAAAAATTCTATTTTGCCCGCAAGTATAAGTTTTTGCGGAGGAAAATAAATATAACATAACCTGCGGAACATATCAAGCCAACAAAAATAATAATTGTTACAATTGAGGTGCCTGTACACCATAGGAAAGCTTTAATCAGCTACGTAAATGCCATTATGGCAAGATAACAAGGCTCTAGCCCTCTGTAGTTGCAGTACAAAGTGTACCTTTCCCCATTACACCTCTTCAAAGCACTTTTTTACGATTATGTCATAAACATGGTTGACTGCAAACATCACCAATTGGCAATACAATCAGACAAATTTTTGGTACAAGCCGCTTCCCAAATTATCTGTACAATGTTTGAACTGAGTGCCAGCATATACTCCCATATCGTAACAGCTATCTGTAGATATTTATCAACCAAGAAACATTGTCATGACACCTTTAAAATATCAAAGAAAGAAAAAATGTGTGTGAATGTTTTATTTGGTTTTATTAGGGTTGGCCGAATGCTTTATTCACAGAACATGACTATATATATTATGTGATTCAGGTAATGCCGGAAAAAATGTCACGATATGAGAGATGTTTGGCAGAACGCAGTTATTTGTTAACATCTGCAAGTTTTCTGGATCTATCACTTAATCTTTATGAATTGGTAAGACGAAGCCAAAAATTATTTAGATAAAACCACAAAACAAAACAGTAGCTCATAAAAATGTGTTTTTGTTCAGTATTACACAGTTTCTACTGCAATAAAACAAAAAACGTATAACGACAACTAAACCAGAAGTTTGTCCAAAGCACATCTGAAGAAATGGGAACCTTATTTTCAAAGTATTTGCAAAAAGGATTTATCAAATTACAAGTTATACTGTATAAGTTTTAGAACCATAATTTAACAAATTTTTAATGAGACATTTTTTTTAAACAGAGTGCCGAGGTATTGTAGGTTAAATTTGAAATAAGTGGTAATGGAAAGTGCTGCATGGTGAACCGTAGTAAGTGCTATCTGCAATCCCACAGAGTGGAAGAGAACATTCAATGCGTATAAAGTATGTAAACAATGCAAAGATTTGTGTATATACATAAGTTGTAATGTTTTAATGGGTGGGCTGCAATGACGGAAAGATTAGAGCGTTGCTACGTCGCTTGTTTAGAAGAACTTTAATAGAAATATTCAGTTTGGCTAATGTAACATTCCCAGATTAAGCCAACAGGATTGTCAATGATATATTTGAAAGGTTACTCTAACAATAAAATGGTATTTATTGCATACACAAACTGTTTAATCACTAAATACATTTAGAAGTTTCCAAATATTTTGACAAGAATTTATGAAGAACAGCTGACTGATTTATTGATGATTGTCATCATTGACTTATATACATAATCAATCATCATAGACATCTATATAGAGATAATGAATTGTACAAAAGCTTAGCCAGCGCAAAGAATCCAACTCAATATTTGTATAACTAGGCCAAAGGGTTCTGTTGCTGAGATGCATCAAAGAACAAACTTCTACATGTGTTAATGCCTGCTGAACTGACTTACAACTACAAAAAGTTGTGAATAACAACAATTAACGAGGTGTGAGCTTTTGTCTTCACCGCTGTTCCTATCAATAATAATTAGCCAAAGTGTTCATCTTTGCTCCTTTAGCTTTCACTGAGGCTGTTTGAATATACAGTGACTTTTTGTCTGTAATCATACATTCTATTATTAGTAATTGCAATAACAACATATCATTTATTTTAAACTTTGTTCCAAGTAAATTGCTATCTTGCTATTGATTAAAAAGTAAAACCACTGACTAACAAAAATACTTTATTTGCGTATAACAACTTACGTGTTACATAGAATTACAAAAAAAAAGATTACCAAATGTAAGCGCCCCCACACTCGATTGGCGTTCATATTTATTTATTAATAATAATAAAAATAATAATTAATAACGGGATTATAAAAATACTTAAAAAGTTAAAGCAAAAAATATAGTATTTTAATACAAAAATAAAAAAACGAAACAAGAAAATTCTAAGCACTTTTCTGCAATGTCAATATCTTATTACCACAATACTGCCATTAAATAAAAGATTTTGTATCTGAATCGAGCACTAGGATGGCGGTAGAAGCAGGTGCCCCTTGTTATTCCTGTTTTCTCTCTAATCATCAGTTGCCACAGTTTCTTTTAACCTGACCAAAGCATCTGTTAATTTGGTTGAAATATTGGCTTAACACTCTGAGGACCCCCTTGTTACACCTTTCTTCTATAGGCAAGGTTCAAAGGGTGCGGTTGCTTGCTTACATTAATCACATATCAGCCAATGGCCAAAAATCACACACAAGTGAAAGCGATTATATTGAGAGAGATGTAAGAAGATATTCCTATGTGTGGTTACAAGCGGAGTGAGGTGTGATATGACTTGTTAGAGCTCACCTGCTAAAGTTTGTCTAATGATTCAGTATATGTTGGTTGTAAAAGACAATAACATTAACCTATTTACGATCATTAACAATATTTTTGAAGTCATTTATAAGTTTCATCCTATCGGAGCTGATCTTATTAAAACACTTCGAAGCAGAAGCAATTATTTCTTTAGAAATTCTACTAAGGTTTGTCAAACTGGAAAATAAAACAAAATTGCATGATAACTGTAGCTATTAAGTAGCCATCTTCGTGCAGTAAATAACGCATCAAAGTGGCAGAGTCATTCATTAGAGAATTGATAGGCATTGCAAATCTTGTATCCAAATGACCATCATTTGAAAATTGGTCTAATACGCATTCTTCACAGGTGCAATAGAAAACTGTGAACATCAATAGACATCTTAGATGTTTTCATTTATAATCATGACACTAGGCATACCAATCTCCTCGTCTCAATGGTGCTTACAATAGCTAAGTGATAAATTTGTGTACGCATTGACAAAAGCTCCCGTAAATGGTAAAAGTGGGCAGACGCAATCATTGATAATTGTGTGACTATGAACAGACTTCTACAAATATTGTGAAGACCTCAATTGCTCTAGAGTCAATCAGTCTTTTAACATTAAAATAATTGTGTCATAATGATTTCCTTTGATTGTGCCTCAAACCAAACACTCCAATATACTTTATAATTTTAATTATATAGCTGAGAGCTTATTCACTCCTCTAAGCCTACAGGTGTGTGTTATACGATGTTGTACAATATAGCTAATGAAATAAATAATCATTTTTTTATTACGCTAATTTCAACAACAATCTTTACAACTACATTACCATTAATGTATCAAATGATGACATATTTTATAAATTAGTAATATTATTGTTTTTGATCCGCGTATATTTTTTCGCTAAGGCAATGATTGAAACAGGCAAATGCAACGCGCATCATCGGTGATAAGCTGTTATTTATTCTCATTTTCCATGCCATTTTATAGCCTTCCAATTCGTGTTTTATAGTTACAACTATTAAATACGATTATGCGTATACGCATTAAAAGCTCATGTGGGTGTGGCTAAATAATGATGCAGAGATTTGATTGGATAATATTTATTAGTAACTGTTCACTTATTGATAGGAAGTGCATTAGGCAATGTAGTGGTGTGAATACTAAGCATGCGACAGTATAACACAAGGTGGACACAGCTAAGTATTAATTATCCTGTTTAGAAATAAGGTGGAGAGGTGTTGGACTACATCATTGCTCAACTGACAACCCACGAAGACACAAGGATAATTCCGTACCGTCTCATCGATATCACTTTGTATATGAGTATCTAACTTGTACCTAATAGAACAGCTTCAACTTAACTACACGCAAATGAAGATGTCAACTTTTCCGTTGCCTGTAGCTGGATTTCCAAATCTTACAACTACCCAGGTGAGATATTTTTGAAAAAATACCAGCTCTTCTTTGAGAGATGAAAGTATTTTTTTTATAAATTAGTTATCGACCTTGCTTGTTGATAATATTGACCTTGTGTTACTTACAACATGATATAGTAAGTACATATTTTAAGTGGCTATTTACATTCCTAATACAAACTGTTTCAAATTCTGCAAGCCATGTTTTCTTCACATCGTTCTGTTGCTAATCAAAAGAAACATAACTCAATGCAAGTGCATAACTTTGTTAACAACAAAATTGGGTTGATAATGGGCAGTGGAGACCACCAAAGAAGAAAACAAATAGCCTGCAGGCAGCTCTAATCATCACCGATGCTGTAACATTAACAACGTTAAGGTGCTGACTATTGTTCACCCTCTCTTATGCCGTAGCACACCTTGGTGTTATTATGAAAACACGATGGAACACAAATAGCTTGCAGGATATTTTGTGTAGCAGATGGGTTGAGTTCTTTAGTAACAAAAACTAATTTGCGTTGACTTGAAGTCGTAATAATTTTTGGTTACATTTTAGTTACTGATGTCAGCTGCCGGAGGACTTAACCTACCAGCTGCTGCCAATGTTAGCTCTCCTAAAGAATTACCTAACGTGAGCCCCACCTCTGTGGCAGCGTTGGCTGGCGTAGCGAGAGTTCCTGGCATGCCAAGTGATTTAATGATGTCTGGTGGCCACCACCCATCAGCAGCTTACCTACCTCCACATATAGCCGCTAACATGCCTCCAGGAATGATTGACCCTAGAATTCTTTACTCTGCATTGGTGAGTAAATCTCGCCACACCCTAAACCCATTAAACGGGAAAAATTTAGTTAATTCTCATTTTAGTTGAATCAGAAATTCAATATTTTGTAAATAATGGCAAAAAAGGTTTTGTATTTCTATCACCAAACTTGTATAAAATATTTCTATTGTTTTATTCTGTGATAGTATGATTTTTTTTTAAATATAAAAACTAATTGTATTAATTCTAATTATATTAATAATATTTAATTACAGTTAATAAAAGCAGCAGGCGATAAAACAGAAGTGTCACTGATGCAATCCTGTCACTGCTAGTAGATAATAAAACTACTAGCTGGTAACAACTGGGTCACATCGTTTGTGGCAATCAGCAAAGAGTGCATATTCATTTATGGCTAACGCTGCCTATCAAATGCAACACATATATAATTTTAATTGAAAAAACAGTTTTTTGCAGTTTAATTAGCAGCAAGTTTATAAAAATGTTTGTATTAAATTTTTTTATCATTCTCATAGTAAACTAGAAAATAACTTCAACGCTAAATATATATTAAGCTATTGTCTAATATTTTTGACAATATATATGACAATTATTACTGTTTTTACGGTGTAATATATTATGGTCTATTATTTAGAGCAAAAATCGGCATTATTGACTAGATTTTTTTTTACAGAATGGTGGTTATGATATGAAAGAAAATGCTGACGCACTATTAGCCTGGAGACAGATAGCTGCTCAAGCCCAACAAGCTGCCAGTGCAGGCGTTTTATCGTATGACGCTCATGCTGCTGCAATGGCTGCTGCCTCATTCTCATATCCGTCGTAAGTTTAAATAAAAATAAATTTAATCATCCGATAAAAAATAGCGCGTGCCATAATTGTGACAATAATGTAGCTAATCACAATTTCTTGAAAATATGGCCAAATCAGATCTTTGTAGTTTGTGCCAAAGGATAAAATCATTTCACACTTTTGTTGTTAAAAAACAAATTTTTTTGTCGCAATTTGTTGAAACTTAATTGTTTGTGAGTGGACACTGCCAAGTTTTTATCCATTAGCTGTTAGATATAATTTGCCGTTTCACACGATGCTAATAGTTTCAAAAGATAAATTGATTGTTATATTGAATAGTTTGGCTATTTGCTCAGGTATCCATGGTGCCCCAATAGCTTGCTCATCGCTGTAACACTGACATATGACAAGTTGTTACGTGATTAGAACTCTTAAGCAATTACCATAAACCATGACACCTCCAGCCTAACTTCAAAAATTAATAATAATCAGAAAAAACTTGCATCGACTTATTGTATTCAGCTGTGGTGTGGTACCTCACACTCGTTACTATGGTATCTCATAGCATTCTATTAATGCCTTCTTTATAACCCTGACAATGTTATTTAGAATAATTATTTTCTAGTTTAAATCTAGTCTCTATCATTGAGGTGTGAAGCATTAGCCCAGAAAAAATGTTTGTTGTTTAGTTCCGGCAGAGAAAAGCTTTGAGTTAGTGTCATGTGACCACAACATTTGTAGCGCTGGCATAAGTCTTGCCGCAGATCTTCTGATCCGCACACAAAAAATAATTTATACATTCGATATGTCCATGTATAACATTACCATCAGGTTTAGACAGAAATAAAATCTTGTTTGATGTTTGCTGGCTCGGAGGTGCATTAAACAGACTTGACCCGCTCAAGTTTAGCAATTAGTAAGTTCTTTGAAGATTGATTCGACTCCCTTTTCTTTTGACACGTATGAGTGTTAAAAAGCTAAGCAGTGTGATAGAATTACGAGAAGCACCTCCAACGCTCTGACTCTCACAGCCATATTGCTTTCTTTCATGTTATTGATATAAAGATTGTTTGTGTGTAGCAATAGCCAGGTGTGGCCACTTGAAATTGAACGCAGGCAGTAAATCAAAAGTCACTTGGGCTACTGAAATGTATTTACTGTTCTACATGAGGCAACAAAAGAATTCTCAACTCGCCTGTTGAAATCTTTAACCACTTATGTTTTAAGGTTTCACTTGCTCCAAGTGTTTGGAGTGCCACAGAATTAGCAATGTGTAAGGCTAATTTCTAGCCTTTTCTATCAAGAGGTCGCTAGCAAAATCGCTAGCGTACATCGACTAGAGCAAAGCATAACAAATTATTAAACATTTTTAAAATCAAATTATATATTATTATTAGCTGAAGGTTAACGATTCTGATATCAATTTTTCTTTAGCTATCCATCTATCGACTTGAATGGTGCGCGACGAAAGAATGCCACACGAGAGACGACCAGCACACTAAAAGCTTGGCTATACGAACATAGAAAAAACCCATACCCCACGAAAGGAGAAAAGATCATGCTAGCTATTATTACAAAAATGACTCTCACTCAAGGTAAAATATATTAATCACTGAACTGCGATGATGAAAGTTCACATGCAGGAAAGAATGCTGTAAAACAAAACATTTTGACATCTGCGCTATGCCTCGGCTTTTTATAGAGTATTTCAAAATCATTGCAGACCTAGGTTATATTTATATACAGTTAGCTGGTGCGACCCCACGGCTCATTCAATTTTTTTTTTTTATTTATAATTAGCATTGTAAAAAAACAATTTTTTGTTCAATAAAAAGTTTTGAAACATTAATTATTATTTAATGCTTTTTAGTATCTACGTGGTTTGCCAATGCTAGAAGAAGGCTAAAAAAAGAAAACAAAATGACATGGTCACCCAGAAACCGTGCAGATGATGGCAGCAGCGTCGACGATGAAGACAAACCAGACAATGAAGACGGTGCTGTCGGAGATGATGACGACGATGTCAGCATTGGTAAGTGACATAAATTGATTTCTTGACAGAATTAATTCATTGGGCTAAACTTTGATAAATATTTCTTTATGCATTTTATTTATAAAAAAAATTCAATAGAAATGGCGTACACCTGGGTAGATACTTATAACTGTATTACGCTGATATCGCCAAAATTTCATCTTAAAAGCGCTTGAGAACATGTAATTCTCTTTCTTAGAAAATCTTAGAAGTTCTTTGACACTAATTATATATTTTTCAAACTTGATGTAACATAAAAGATAGCGAGTGAGTCTGGTGACAAGGGAAACAGCTGATATTGCGGTGGTTAGCAACCACTAGTTTTTGTGAGGTATATCTCTTGACCAGAAATAGCTACCTTCCCTGCCTACTGGTATTTGAATGGTCCCTGGTAGTGCCTTCATTTTATACAAACTTTAAAAGATAATGGCTAATAGTAAAACCAAAACTTGTATGATCAAACGGCAGATGTTATAAGAAGGTTAACTTTCTCATAAACTTCAGAGATGGCTCAGAATTCCAACATGACACATAAACACGCATCTAACACCACAGGTTTGCTTGTTAGAACACATAACCAGACCACAGCGCAGTGCCAAAACATGTAATCGTTTATACTGATGGTTAATCAAACGCCACCAGCAACTGTTGAACAAGATAAAAAATGCCTAATGATTGCCTAACCAGCTAAGATGCAGGTAGGGTTTAGGGGTACTGTTATAAGTGAATAGAACAAAAATTTCTACCTGCGGCAAATGTAAACATTACATCAATTAATGTCTCTATTTTTGCCATATGACACTTGTGTGAACACATTATTCCCTCTTCCAAACTGATGAGAAAGCGACAGAACATCTTACATGTTGTTTATACTAAATAAAACCCTTACACCGTCCAAAATAAATAGTAGAGCATTGCATAGTTTGGTAAGCAAACACCACTTGCCCTGCATCACGGGTATAAATAGTCATTCACATCCTCAAAAACACTAAATTACATAATGATTGACAAAAAATTGATTTCTAACAGCGATTACTTGTTGTAAAGGAATTTGCACCGGTGAGACAAGCGCAATACCGACCAAATCTCCTCCATGTTTTGATTACATTTTGTTATCAAACAGAAATATTATATATTGTTTCTCCGCTGGCTATCTGATTGCTAATGGTAGCAGGTTGGAGGGTGCTTTGGTGTTATCTTCAAAGTACCTCTATTTACTATCACTCATCAATCAGTACATCTTGTCAACAACATCTTAATGTGTGAATTTTTAGAATGGCATGTAATTTTCATGACAATAAAGTGAGGTAGCCGAAGATCAAAGTGAACGGATTAACAAGTCATGGTAGCTGTGAGGAACCCAGCGCTGATGTTTTTTTTAGATATCATTGTTTAAAAACTCGATTGTTTTTTCAAAGTAGTTTAGATTGACCTAATTAACGTTCATTTAATTAATTTACTAAGAAAAATAAATGACGTTTTTTTAAACGAAAAGCGTAAAAGAAAGTTTGATAGCATTTAAGCCGCAGTAACAAGCTGGATTATAATATATTGCGCGCTGTATCTCTCTCACAGGATCTTCTATTTGTTTTCTCAGCTCCTACTTCAGAGTCCCAACCCATATCAGTAAGCCTGAAATCGAGCTAATTATGCCTAAACATGATAGTTTATGCAATTGACTAAAGGATGATACAGTTTATGTCGCACTGTCTCTTATAATTTCTCTGTCAATATTTGCTGATCAGTTTTACCAAAATTTTATCTCAACCAGATGTTAGAAATGTGAAGAGGATTTCTTCTATAATCCGGCGACTGAAATATGTTAAATTGTTGATAGCAATAAGTGGGATGTTGCAGTATCATCATTTTCTGCCAAAATGTGTCGCCATAAGTCTATCTGATCGGTGTAAAGAGTGAGATTATATTTTATCTGTCTGTGACATTTTACACCGATGAACTCTGATAGTTTGCACCGGTGGTCGAGTCTTATATATGCAGGAAATATTCAAGCCAATTAAAACACACGATCTAAAAGTTGATACAAAACAATATATTGAGAATTGGAAGTGGCCAATTCAGTGTAAAAGTCTAGCTATTGTTATGGATTGATAAGGGAAATAATGCATTTGACTAAGTAACAGTATAATGTCTGTATTAGTATACGGAGTAAATGAGCAAATATCCGCTATGTAAATAGCGAATGCTGCCTAACTGTTGAGTATAACAATTATACGCTGCCTACTGTCTGCTGCCTGTATTTATTATAGATAGAAAGAATTTCCACTCTCTCCATCAAGTATTTATATATGTATGACTTTTTCTTTTAGATTTGAGCGACTTTGAAACCGAGAGCAGTTCTCCCAACAAACAATCCACTTCCACTCAGCCATCTACAGATGCCGCTGCACCACAATCATCCGCGTCAACGCCAGACTGTGACAGTAACAATGGTAGTAAACCTAGAATATGGTCCATAGCAGATGTGGCAGCCAACAAACCGGCTCCCCCTACCACACATACCCCCATCCATCATAAATCTGCATCTGTGAGACACAGGCCATATCCAGTACCTAATAGCACAGCTTTTAGACCGTGGTTTGACAGTTCATATAGACACCTTGCGGGGCATCCAGCTGCAGCCATTCTCAGTAATCCGTTGATGTCAGGAACTAGGCCTACCACAACACCCTCACTACGAGTACCACATCTCTCTCCAGCGGCTGTATCACAGTCTATCAATTCACCCTCCAGCTCACCATCTGACCTCACAGGTAAGCTGCCGAGAACATAACTCCAAATTAAATTATCTCTAACCGGAGTTAAATTTTAACAGATCTGGCAAAAAATTTAATTCGATACTGTCGCCAAGTCTCCAAAAAATTGTTTAAAAGGTTGTAAGTCAAGGTGGCGATTAGATAGGTAATATCTTTGTATCTGTAAACAAAGCATGACATTGAGATGAGCAGCTAAGTATAACGTTGACCCTTTGCACCCAGCTTCTTCTCACTAATAAAAGCTAATAGTCAAAGGTGTTATGTGTACCACTGTTATGGCTATAATAGCGTGTACTGGCTGCTATTTTTATTAATACTGTCTCACTTCGCACCTGAAATGTAAACTCAACTATCGGATATAATTGGCATTGCTCAGCCCACCAATGCATTTGTTACTTTTGTTGCAAACAAGCCCTGTCAGTCTATACTATGCTAACAGATAAACAGCTGTGGTCCTACCACATATTTATCTACATTCATTTGTAATTCAATATTCTATAACCTGAATTTGTAAACTTTGAATCCTCGCACTTGATGTAGCAGATGCTAGCGAAGAACGCTTTGGAATAAATTTCAGTGCGGAATATTCTTAAAAACATTACGTAATGTCAACCACTGTTTCAGTGCAAACATCTGAGTAAAATTGTCGGACTGCATACAGAAAAGGTCAATATCTTGGTTAGGGTTTGATAAACTGGCCGATCATCAATTTAATTACAACATTATTCTTTCTATTTTTAGCTGATAGAACAATCAAATCAGGCTTAGTTCCATCTACAATGAGAGCACAAGTACGAGAGAGGTCATCACCACCCTACTCAAATCTCTCTAAACCTGACCAAGAACACTGAGTGGCCTAGCTATTTACTACAGAACTTCACCAATTAGTCCTGTATATCCAACAATCACTATTTTTTCATAAATTATATATTATGTAATTGAATGTGTAAAGGTTTTTAACAAGAAACTGTCAATGAGTGTAAATGTTACAAGAAAATAATTAATTTGCAATTTCAATTTATTATTATTTTGATCACCAAATCTTATTCTGCAACAAACTACTAAGTTATTATTTTTTTTTGGTATTTTGTTGGGTATAAAATGTTTGTGCGTTGGCAAGCTGCCAAGGTAGTATATAGCTGAATCAGTAAATAATGCTATCAGTATCAGTTTCCAGAACTTTCTGAGCTTTACTTTTTTCCCTTTCACAGTATTTTTCTGTTGTTTGATTCGATGATTATAAACATATTTGTTAACATTTTTGTTTTAATAATACTAGTTCTTAAAACAATAAACATACTGGCCTCTGTTTCTTTAAAAACTTCATCTTATTATTTTCAAAAAATGGAAAACTTTATAAAAAAAAGTTCAAATTAACTCAAACTCCGCTAGAAATTAAATCAGAAGTTGCACAACGTTCACAAATAGAAGGCAGGGAATAATTATTAGGGAATGGTACTTGGCACGCATAATACACCCACTCAGCATTAATACATAACCACTGAAGAGCAAACTGTTACCTACAATTTTGACATAATGTTAATGAAAAGATGTGCTAACAAGGCTTGTATCATCTGCTCATGTGTAGAGCATTGAGGCAAAGTGCTGCTATGTGCGCAGCAGAATTAATGATCTTTGGTGGCGATTATACTGGACATGCATACAGACAGTTCATTATGAGTCTTTGCTGATGCAAAGCAGGTGATCTATGATGATAATAGCGCAGAAGATGCAACATCTGACTAAGAATTAGTCATCCTCACCTTGTCGAGCAGACATGTTGGGGCTCAAACATGGCAGACAGCATAGGTGTATGTAATACGAATGAACTGCATCATTTGTGCTCCGTCTAAACACCAAGAGAAGCTTTATACAATACCTACTGTTTATATAAATCTTGGATTGCAAATTAATTATTTATAAGTAAAAAAAATTACCTTATCTCAGTTTTGAAGTCTGAGGCTAAAGTGAAAGGCTTGCCACAAAGATCTGAGAGAGAAGTTCTCGGAAATGCACCGAAGTTAGTTTTATTTGGTAATCAATGTTTTTTCCTAACTCGCTGAATCAGAGAGAATATTCGAACAGGAATTCACCTTTTTAAATTGTAGATTTTGGCAAATATTTTTGTTTTTGAAAGAATACGTCATGCAGCTATGGTAGCAAAAGTGTCAAAACTTCTTTCTCTAAATATTTCAAAACAAAATTAGCGTTATTTTCACAGTCAAACTATAGCAGGTGAGAAAACATTATTCCTAAAAGTAAACAATGAAGAATTTTGTTGTGTAGAAACCAGAATTGGTCGTTTGGTGTAATGACCGATAGATCTTACACAACTTGCACTGCAACCGACTGGGACTGGTTATTCAGATCCGGCAAGTTCTGGTTACTTCTACACGGGCAAAGTCCCAAGCCAAGACAGTGTTTAATGTCATGACAGTAAGTTGGACATCACGCTAAAATTTTCCAGCAAATTTTCAACTTTTTACAAAGCAAAAAAGGTCAAAAACAGTTCAGGTATCACAGCGCATACTTAAGAAAAAAGCACTTCCTTTGTGATATATAGCTAATAGTGGTCACCAGTACAGGATGCCTGTTGGAGAGAGCTGGCAAATTACCAACAGTAATTGCTGGCAGCAAGAGAACCTGAATAAGCAGCGAGCAGCAAGGCATGCTAGTCACTCACTTTCCACTAATACGCAAAGTGGAATAGTAAATATTTTATTATCCTGACAAAATGGAACATAATTTAACAAAATGTTCCAGTTTGTTTATAGTAACTAGAATGTTCCGCTGATTTTTAGCTCGATGATGCAGCTTGGCAAATGTTTACTTTGTACAGGATGTACACCAGGACTCGACAAATGAAACTACAGCCTTGCAATCTGATATTAACACCCAATAAACCATTTACTTTTGTCTTTATAACTACAAATTAATCTTATACAGCTTGCTTATAAACTTATTTTTGTTTAGGGAGTCAAAGTCTGAGGAACCTTGACTTTTAAAAAAAATGCTGCTTGTAGAAAATGCGAAAACACTGAGGAGAAAATCTTTCACGTTTTTAATATAGCCTACACAAAGATTTAAAAAAATTGAAGAAAATAAAAACAAAAACAGTAAACACTTGTCTTTTGAAGTACACGTTCACCTGAATGAATTTTTAGTTACTACAACAAAAATAATATTTAAGTACGGCACAGAGCTTTGTAGAAAAACACTTCATATAATATATACTATCACCAATAAAACGTTATCATTTTTTTGTTACAAACAATTAAAACTTGAACGAATTTTAATAAGTTTGTTACTGCGCTGTGTGCGAGAAAGCCATTGCAATGGTATGCTATCACAAACTGACAGCACTGCAATGTGACACCAATCGGCTAGGTTAAACTGACACTTTCCGTAGTTTGAAATGATACAACTTTTTTCAAATATCCATTTATAACATTGTCAATGACAAACGAAGCAATTAATTGTAAGCGATAATGAAAGGATAGTTATAGGATAGGAGATGTTGTATGTTTAGAATTCACTTGTGACATGTACGTTGTTATTCATATGTTGACTAGATACATCGGTTATAAGATGCTACGTGGCACGTGTCTATGTGCCAATATCGCTAGGATATTTACTGCTTGACAAAAGCTAATAATTGTTGCTCTTTGTATTGACTTAAAACACGGTTAAACATCAATAACATTTAGTATTATAATATCCGGTAGAGAACGTGGCATGCACCAACCACCGTCTGTAGTCTGATTAAATTATTGATGCCTGTAAATTACTTTATTTGTTTGCAATATTGTGCAAGCCATTTTGGACTTCCATGTAGTTATGAAATTGAAATTTGAATGTTTTGGTGTTTTAAAGTTTTCCTAGCTTTGTAATTTCCTTGTCAATATAATCAAGAAATTGCTTTCCATTTCATCTGCGAGTCGATTTGAAAGTAAAAGCAGCATGTGATGGCAAGATAGAAGCAACTGATGTTTGTACTGGCAGCTCACTGATGGGCAGCTGCAATTAGTGCACCTGAGTGATACATCTGATTGTGGGTAACTTGGTTGTCACCAACTGAAAGTAAATCTTCTATTCCACCAAACTAAAACTTTTAACAAAATTATAGTGCACTTAAAGATGTAAATATGAACTGCAGGCCAGAACAATTTATCAAAAATGATCTTTTAGCCATAGAGTTGATATGTTTTTAGCTTTTGGATCAAGTATGTAAACACAGGCAAGAAATCACATTCAAGTTTTTGTGAGGCATTTATCCTAGTGCATACATTAAACGAAATGTGCACTTTGCCAGCGTGTAAACACCAAAATTCTCAGCGAAAACTCATGCTGATAACATAGGTTCGCACCAGTATGGACTCCATGATGTTTTAGAACTGAAACATAGCCTAAGAGTTTTACTACCGATATGGAACTGATGCTAACATAAATGGCTATCTAAACAGGTGTTTGTGTGCCAACTAGTAGCCAACCGTAGCGTATCACATTTGATAGCGCCTCATTACGTAGTACCAGTAAAAACTGAGCCTAGACCTTTCAGTAGCAGTTATTAAACTGAATATCATAATCTTCTAGCACAACCTATCCTTCCAGCGATGAGATCTCGACTTCAAAAACAAGACAATTGTAGGATTTCTGCAACTGAGCGTGTTAATGGCGTGTTGTGATGTTTTATTGTGCCCATAAATCAAGTGCCATTTAGCTCTGAATGGTGAATAATTAATGGTATAAGCTAGCGAGTTATGATTGATCTACGACAAGATTCGCTGATCAAAAACTACGCAGGAAATTCGGCATATCTTGGACAAAACATTAAACACCTTTTCATCGCTTTACATCGTCACTTGAAAGATGTGACTGTGTTATATAAAAGTGTAATTAATTACACAAAACGTACACTTTGGTTGATAGCAGCTCTTTGACGTAGAAGTTATGGGATAGAAGTATGGTCATGTTTACAGTTGCTCTTTCATGTGTCGCGCACGACCTACGACCTACGTAGCCTAGCATTGCTTGTGGTAGGTAGAAGCATGTGTGCTCAGGCACACACCTGTAATACCCCTATACTGTGGTATAACCTCCAAATTTAACTGTGATTGATGGTGTTTATGAATATTGAAGTGGAAGACATAACATTGTCTATGGATGTTTTTTTATAAAAAATTTCGCATACCAAACATTTTACTGAAATACATCATAGCACGGTGGCAGTTACATCCTTCTTAAGACATCTTTAACTTTATGTAACCAGAAATGAGACCATTTTTATTTCGCTGGAATTTTGTGCAACTTGTTTTTAAAGTATTTCTCTGATTCAGCACTTTTGAACTGTTTAAATTTAAACCTAATATATTTTTTATCCAATTTAATTTTCAAACACCAATTAATTGATGAGGGAATAATGATCGCATTTATAAAAATTTTGGCATTTTGTAAAAAAACAGCCGAGTTGGCGATTATTAGATAGTAAGCTGTTCTCTCAGCTGGGCAATCGCGTCGTTGTCTTTGCGTGCTGATTCACTCACATCTGACATGGCAATAGAACCCAAAACACAGGCCTCAATTGATATTAACCTGTGAATACACGGTCAAGAGATGGTATGTACCACTCTGAAGCACCTAACGTTGTATGTCACATTGTGTGCTTCATGTCAGTGACAAGCACTGAAGGTGTCCTACACTCATGCACTGGTAGTATTAAGGAATTAACTATTACTCATTTTCTTTATTACTTTGTCGCTAAAAACATGTCTCTCTCTTTGTTGTACCATGTACTTTGATATGTCAACTAAAACCAGATCCTTATCATCATCAGACGAGTTTGAGCAAAAAATTGGTATTTTCCCATAAAAAGCTATTTTTTAGTAATTGCAGAGGCACGATCTAGCCAAGCCGGAAATGAGCCGTTGCTAGAGATATGCTGAGGTGACTTGGAGGAGCTTTGGTGGTTAACACGGAGCGCATCGGGCAAAGATTGTCACCAGTAGAATCCGTCAACTACCAGATACTTTATCTCCTAAGACACCGCCACCTCCTAGTATTTTATCAATTGCAGATTAGCTGTCTTTGCTACCGTTGTATTGGCTATGAGAAACGAGGGATCAAAAAAGCAAAAATGTGACTGGAAATTGGAAACGCTTTGAAAGCTGCCAAGAAAAACATTCATTAGTTTTCAGCTTCAATAGACATGTTGACACGTAATGTTAACCAGATCTCGCTACAAGAGAGTACAAATTAAATGTAAAGACGTTAGAGTTAGGGATGAGCAAAAGTAAAATATAAAAAATTACACTCTATTTTTAGCTTTGTGGCTGGCTAATCTTTTAGAAGAGAAGATAACTTCAAGTTTAACCAAACAAGCAGGTAATAGTTAACTGCGTGCAGACACACATTGTGGGCTAAGGCAACAGCTTATATGAAGCACATGTTACAAGATATTAGAGCAAGAGAAGTTGATGTGTCAATTGTTTGTGAAGGTATTTACACAGCGCGAAGCCTTGTACGTATTGTATGACCTGTTGAAACAGGTGTAGCAGATGGAAGTACCCACAAAGTACAGTTCAGGCATGTTATATCATCAGATCTCACATCAACTGTGAGTGATGTCAGCTTTTTGTGGTACAAACAAACTGTAAATAGCGTACAACGAAATATTTAAAATTTTTATCGCAGCATAGCGTTATTCATAAAAAAAATATTACACACCTGTAAATTCGAAAACGAAACAAGATAATAAATCAATGATCAATAATAACAGACTTGGAAAAAATATTACCACATAACAGAGATCAAAAAACAAACTGTATTACACATCAAAAAGAAATTTCAGAGTTGAACTCGTGTCTTATTGCCAAAAAATAACGGAGGAAGAATGTTTTCTGATGTTTGAGTGATGCAGTAACTAGCGAACGACAATGACGAATAACTTGAACAAAAAACTATTTTATTATTATTATTTTAAAGAATTGGAGACGGTTAGCAAGATAGAATTAATTAGAAGTCGAGATATGCAGGTGTATATTGTTGATTGAAGATGCAAAAGATGTGTTAGACATCAAACAAACAGAAGAAGCTCAAAAAGGCATTACTTTCTGATAGATATTGTTGAAGTGACCACACAACAAAGCCATCATTTCCTCCGCTGAGAGTGAATCAGAAATTTGCAAATTTACAGAGAAAATAAAACAGTAATGTATAATTAGTCAATAATGCAGTTAGTTCATCTTGTTTGAAAGGCCTAATTATGCTTTTAGAATGTAAATCATCGCGCCTATGGTGATGATAGATGGATCAGTTCTCTGATAAGCGTGCAAAACAAATGAGTTAACGGTGTTTATTTCTAGGGAAAAAATAATTTTTTTGTCTTAAAATATAAATAGTTTCTTGAATAGAAAAGCGTATTGTTTGTCATTCGAGTTCACAGCAATATGTCACGTTGTTATTAGCCCGTAACTACACGTGTGTATTCTCCAGTTTTCATGTCTGTGTCGTATGTCTGCTAGGACTAATACGTGCTTTCAGTAACGCAATATGACTATAGAGATCAATGAGAGACTATACTTGTCAATGAATCACATATCTTTTCACCAATCTATGTAATGACAAGGAAAGTCCAATATTAACCCTAATATTTCTACTGAATTAGCCAAAATGCATGATTCTATTTTTATCTTTTTCAAAGATCTATGGGAACATGTGTAGATGCAAATATCACAACACGTTATATATGTATGTGTGTTTGTAATTGAATGCGTTATGTCAGACACAGTCGGTTGATAAAAGTTGCCGCACAAATAGCTGGTGCGATAGTCGGGCAAGGAACATAATTATAATTATTTTTAGGTAGTTATATTGTGTGATGGAAGCATTCTTGTTTTGTGATGATCTTGGAGAGAATTTAAATTATAAAGTATAATGAAAATTTAAATTATTTAGACAAAGCATCTTCAATTTAAGATGTAGATTAAAAGAAACAGTAGCAAACAAGACACAAGCAATGCAGCTGCTGGTGACAGTTTATTAGTATAAATATCATCTTCTCAATTTCATAATGTCATTGTACTATATCCAATATTTTAACAATATTTGAATTCAAACACATCTCGGTGATAGTGAAGTGCTTTTGAAAAGGTGCGTATAATGTTTGACACCTTTGGTGATAGCGAAATATGAAACAGGGGTGAGTGTGCGTGACAAAGAAGTGCACAGATGTGTGTATGGCTACTTGAAATGCTATGTAATTGAGATGTTAGAGTGGTAGATGACCAGTGGTATAACATCGGAGTCTATGTCAAGAGAAGCTAGCATGTAGTCGTGTCTTACAGCAAACACTTGATGAGTCATCGAGATCTGAGCATCTCCACTCAACGCGCACCAACTGCGTCTAAGGCTATTTGAGTGAATCGGTCGAGGGTTGCAGTGCGACTCTCACTATCTCTAGTTTCCTAGGTTATAAATATTAAATTCTGTTTGCAGAAGTTTTGCTGAGATAATGGCTATTTGTGTTGGGTAGAAGTGACAATAGGAAGGTATTGTGGGTGTAGAGCAGTTATAAAAAGGGAACCAGTTTACAATGTATCCAATGGCAATGGATATAAGGGTGCTACACTATGAAATGTACACCAAGCATGTATGCCCTACGTATTGTTGCAGTTTATTTGTACATCTAATGGAGGAGTTTGACATGAGATGTTTACAGCGGTCCTTGAAATTAAAACTGATAGTCGTTTTGTAAATAGTGTAATAATGATTATTGTTCTTGCTGTGGCAGGCATATCGCTCATCTTTCCTGCAACAGATACCTGCATATCATTGTCGGCCATAACATGGTCAGAGGCGACAGTTGAGTGCAAGTGTTTATTATATATATGAAATGCAACATGTATCACAGTATCATGTAGCGTGTTTTATCAAATTTAACAATTGTATAAATGTGAGATAAGATATCATTGCACCGACCTCAGTACTGGTGGCCAGGCTCAAGTCTCCATGCAGTTTTAAACCCGTGGAATGCGCCGATTTTTATTTCACTTTGAGTTGTTGTCAGCCAGCAGATGCTTAGCAGAATGTTATGAGATAAAAAGCAGATTGTGAATGTGATAAAAGGTAAAATTGAACAGCCTTTGATAGTCAACTTTGTTTGGTTTAGCGCTGTTACAATTGAGAATATGAGTGCAGTTGAGAGATGTTTCATCCGTCAGCATTTGAGTAAAAAATAATTTTTTTGCAGATGACCCAAGTTCAGCGTAGCGGTCAAAATTAATTGACCGTTGAGCCAAAGCTAAGCACAAAAAATTATTATTCCGTTAAAAAGTTTGACTCAGTTAAATAACAAAACACATGAGAAAGTTTTAATTGCAATATTGTACTTCCATGTGGGTGGCATCCTGCAGCTGTAGATAGAAATCGTGTTTATTTTATATATTTGTTTTAATTAGTCACTACAAAGTTACCCGCAATCAATCAGTTTCTTTAGTTAAGTTAAAACACTCACTAAAGCAAAGTTTAAAAGTTTAACGTTTCTATAAAAATAATAAAAATTTATATTTTATAAAAAGTCAACATATTTTTAACACAAAGCTTTTCAAGTAGTGTTGAAACGTGTCAACAGTTGAGAAATGACAGCGATCTCTAGAGTGACACTGTTGTCTCAGTGAATTCAACAGTATATTTAACAATTGAATTACGCAGTCGGAGTTTGAACAGCTGCGGGGAGAGAATGCCAGCGGTGTAGATTTAAAAGAAATGCCACCCAATAGAGCGTTAGATAACTAACCTCTTCAGATGTCTAGTGCATATATTGATATTTGGTCTAAAATGGAAACATGATGTGACGATGGATGTTAAAAGCTTGTCAACTCTCAGATTTACATGTGTACAATTCTTGCCTTGTGTTTACCTTCTCGTATCCAATGCTACAAAAAACTACTATTTCTACATTTGCTTTTCAATAGAGAACGATTAGCAAATAGCATGCCAAACCGTCAGGTATTGTACAGAATTTGCAATAAACTACACCTTGATATTGTATCAAGTGAATCTAAGGCGTCTGTTTACATAGGATAGCCTTCTCCATAGCTAATTATACAGCCAGTCAGTTGAGTCCTACCCAAATTCTCTCACACACCAATTCCGGTTCTTCACTCATTATGTCAATATATTTTGGGCCAAGTAAATACAACGCTTGTATTGTTATGTAGATAGGCTTGCTAGAGGTTCAAAATGATTCACTTTAGCTTGTAATACGCCTTTGAATATTGTATTACTGATAGTATTATTACTGTTATTATTATTATTATTATTATTATTATTATTATTATTATTATTATTATTATTATTATTATTATCATTATTATTATTATTATTATTATTATCAAATTGAATGTTTGATAGACTCAACTTTAAATCTTTGCCGCTCAAAATTAATAACTGGAATATATTTTGGAGAACTTTGAATTTTTTTAGGTGAAAAAATTAAAAACTGTAGACATTCTTTAACACAAACTTTGAGCTCGTAAGATATTGATAAATGCGCATGAAGTCACAGTATATACAATAGTTATCAACTATAGATAGGCACATAAAACTTTGAGGGTAAAACAAACATTATTTAGAAGCCTTGTGATCTCAATTTTTACAATGACTTTGCTTTTGTAAATAAAATACAGCATCAGAGATCATTCAATTCTGGCCGAGACAAAAAACGACGAAATTAACATTTTGACGACATATTTGCATCGATTGTGATTTATTTGATAGAGAGAGAGAGTATTAACCAAAAAGCATAAATATTTCAACATTTTGAAGAGAAAAATGTTACCGACAGTCGCAGCCTTAAACTCTTTGTTACACACGTGCTGTAGTGTAACAACAGTTTGGCTGCTTATCAAAATTTGATTTAAACTTTTTTTGAAATGGGAAGATCATAGCTAAATACTTCTTGCTGAACAGAATATTTGTCCTCAGGTGAGAATATAACACAACTCAAGCAAACGATTATAGGCGACTATTTGGCAATGTGCACC
This sequence comes from Cryptosula pallasiana, assembly GCA_945261195.1. NCBI lineage: Eukaryota > Metazoa > Bryozoa > Gymnolaemata > Cheilostomatida > Cryptosulidae > Cryptosula > Cryptosula pallasiana. The sequence goes on along the minus strand of OX183141.1, from coordinate 4,269,449 downwards.
ACCAATGATGTCATTCCAAATTCCAATTTTTTGGAATCAAAAAAGCTTTCAATGCACCATTCTATAGAGATGATGTGCACGTATACATTACCCAGCATGCATTTGAGGTTGTCACCCGTATGCTATTAGTTCTGTTATATCTGCAGCCAAATGTACACAATGACTGACAGAGATGAATCGCTGTCGTACAAAGTGTATCATAAATATTACCTCAGCAGCACCTATGTGTGAAATTTTGTATTTCTGTGAAATGACATGAAAGGGAAGAGAGATTAACTCTATGGCCATAAACGACTCCCTAAAGACTCGCAAATTTCTTGCCAGCCCGTAATATGCGCAATTAAATATTCAAAGTGACAGAAAAATTTATTATTTGCCACTTAATAATCGAATTAAGTGAATGTTAAGGATTATGTAACATATCAATGAGAAAAAGATGAGCGAGGATGAACTAGTCATTGTGGTAAAGCAGTTTGGCCTGCTGGATAATAACACAGAAAAGAAAAACTTTGACTATTTCCCATTATAAAACAATAGAATCAAAACATACTTACAAAACAGAAACAAAACTTGATGATGAAATAACACAGTATTGCAATAAAAATTATTTTAATTTTTTTTGCTATATGAAAAAAATAAACAATTTTTTATGATTAAAATAATGATAATTTTCTAACACGAGTCACATTTAGAGCCTAATGTAACCAACAAAATGTTCTTTTTGGCTGCAGCGACAATGAAGAAGATAGCAATCGCCACCATGTGACTTGTCATGCAAGTTTCTTCCTCTTTTTTCCATCACCACATGCATCTGTAGGAGGCAAGACCAAACTCAAATGACAATGCACCGATTACTCGTGAGATACATTCAATGATTTCTGCGACCTGCTGAGAATTTAGAACCTTAATTTTTCGCGTGAGTGATAGGTCAAGTGGGTAGATATGGGAGTATAATTGCTGTGATGGCAGGGATAATAATAAGATGACAGTATCAACGAACTAACTATAGCCTTACAACATACACCATCCGCAGGTCCAGCCCTGGAGACAACTAGTTGTCTACTTGTGCGATTTATGTGAACATAAACTTTCATTACTCACTTTCACAGATGTTTAGCATTAAACCGTACATTTTTGTGACTGCGACAAGGCGTATCATTTTACTCCAAGCTTTGTCGCCGTTTCTTTTATATTTTCAAACAGGCGCCTAGCCATTAAACAAAATTTATAATAATCATTATTTCAAGTTGAGCAGTAGCTTAAAATGAAGCGTTTTAAACAGTTCAGATATTGGAATATTCATAATTCAAGTGAACGAGCAGTCGAGTTGAAAAGAGGCTAAAATGCTACAAAAGAAAAAAATTAAAGCAGCTGCACGCTGCCTTTGTTTCAATCTTCAAAAAAAGTAATTAAAACCTGCAGAAAAGAATCGGAGTATTTGAAGTAAAGCACGGACCCTCTTTAGTGCCAACATAAATTATTACACTGTTTGTTATCAATCACTAGTGAGCCACCGACAGACTATTTCTGTTGTTTAAAAAATCCATTGATCATCAATGATTTTGATAGCGAATGTAACATTAAATAGCCGTCTATTCCAACATTGTCTCGTACCAAACACTTATGTCAACCTACTGCAGGTAGAAGCGCAAACTTGTACTATTTACATGCCTAGTCTGAGTACATGGCATCAACTATTTGTTATTCATTATTGCTATTCTCATGCTAGTTTACAATGTTACATTAAGACAAGTATTTGAGTGTTTTGCACGAGCGAAAGCAAGTGAAAAGGTCCTAGCAAGCTGTTAAGCAGCAGTTTACTGCAGATTCAAGCGGGATTATGCAAAGTTGACTGAAATGTAGCCGAGTCTTTTGATAGGAGACGAGTGCTATCGACAATAAGCTGCTTGTACTCTCTATACGATAAGATGATTTGTAAACGTCAGCGAGACAGCGTACAAGTCAATCCATTGAACATTATCTGCTTATGCAACCCCCTTAAAAAACTAGCTAAATCGTCAACCTGCAGTGCATATGGGTATCGAATATCCAAAACCTGCCCGTTACAGATATTAGTCAGTATTTCAGAGACCAAATGGAATCGGTGTGAAAAGATGAAGAGAGCGCTGGAGTCGGAGGGAATTACACCGAGACTCATCTGAATTGCTAATGTTGTAAGCCTAAGTACGGTTTGCCTGATTGGCCCGTGTCTAGTTGATTGCACTTGCTAGCAAATCCACTCAACAACAGCTTCCACTGCTGTGAATTTTTAATTTTTTGTCAGGCCAGTGTCAGACATTGATCTATCAACCATAGACTTTGCGCTCACATAGACATATGATTTAACTTTTCAATTTAAAGGACAATATTTGTAATTGCTTTTCTGAATTTTTACCACAGATGTGCTAACTTTTATACTGCCATAGACAAGAAAAAAAATTTAAGGTAAAAATATTTGACCAATCAGCTGGAGACTTTAGGTAACAGGTCTTCCAACTATGCCGATAGTGATATTTAATTGTACCACTTGGTCACAGGTCCTGTGCCTTTTGTTGTCTAAACACTAATAATAGACCAAACATCACCTCGCACACCACAGCTTTCTGACTAGCAACGGTTTAAAATAATGGTTCGTGCAATACCTCATCTGACTGACATTTCCTCTAGCACAAAAATAAATCATCCCTTTTATCGAGTAAATGTATATTATTTGTTAATTTACACTACAATACAAGTCCAAGACATTCCATTCAGAGATAACAAATGACCAAACCATAAACATGACATAACATGAATGGCTAAAAATATACAGCGTATGTTTGGAACAGGAAACAGGTGAGTGTTAGTGCTGGTAACAGACAATCTGCTCCTAACAGAAATAAAATTTAGTTGCAAAAATAATCCTGTCATCTCAAAAGAGGGCCTTGGCATAGCATAAAATGTTGATATACTCCCAGAGTGTTTGGTTAAAGGATATTTGGTGATTTTTGTTAGGTAAATGACTTTGTTGATTTTAAAATAAAACGTAATACAATGTTGTACCAGGGTACGAGATATCAAGAAATGAAGTAATGCTAACGAAAATGGTTTAAAATATTCATCTATTGGACGCAATTGGAGGTGAGAAAAGAAACATGACACAGCATCTGGTAATACACAGTTACAATTAGTTATACGCACATCCTCGTGTAGTAAAATAACCAAATACTTCGGACTTTACAAATAATTTTGACTTCCATGAAGTATTTGAAGTTACCCACAGGGAACGTTAGGCAAAGCAAACCAAGATGTATATAGTATTTTGCAGAAAAGTAGATGAAAGACAAACTACTTTCGTTGACAAAATCAAAATATTACAGGTAAAAGATTGCACATCAGCTAACGAGCACGCCTCTAGGCATGCTTTCCACAAACCCATTTCAGTTCTTTATCTTTTGAAAGCTCTGTGAGCTTGCTGATGTTTCTCCATTGACATTGGCATGCATAAGCTTTACATCCTATAATACAGTAGTTACAGTTAGTTATCTTCTCCTACATTCACAAAGACAAGACAACTTCTTTTGCGTAAACGAAATCTCAAATATCATGCACAGACATGCCATTTTGTAGTGTGTCACTGCAGTGTGAGACCAGCTTTAGAAACTGATAAAGTTTGTATTATTCTCACTGATGCTAAACTAGTAGTACATAAAATAAATTGTATGATCATACTTAAAGCACTGTAATAAAATCTACAAACTTTGTCTAAATCATGATTTTAACAGCTAAAAATACGCTTGCTCCATTCACCTGATTTGGTTATCAGTTTTGTCTTCAAGCGAGCAAAGTCTGGCATGTTGTTTCTAAGGAACAGATAGTCTGTGGAGGGATCCCACATAAAATCTCTATAGACTGAGATCTTAAAGTCACAATCTGTGCATCTCAGTGTATCACAGGCTCTGTAATGCAATCATTGTGGCGTGCGCATGCATTATACAGTTCATCAAGGTAGATTGCACCACTCGCTAGTACTTGGAAATTACTAAACACTTTGACAAAAAACTAGACCAAAACAGGAGGTCTTTGTGATGCATTTTGTGTGAAGGGAACAAGCAGAAATTAGCGTATCAGTATACATTACATTGCAATAATTTATAGCTGATTGGCACACAGTTTGGTTCAATTTATTCATAAAAAATGGCTAATGCAATATTAATGAAACTGGTACGAGCTGAAGAAAAAATATCACTACTTCTGCACCAACCAATTGAAAAATAGTAAAAGAACAAAAAACCTGCAATTTTATTGCTTTGTCCAAAATAGATCTTGCATACTATATTTTTACAAAAAAATAAAAGCTACCTAATTATGTAAGATTAAGTTTATATAGCAACAAAATTTAAAGAGGTTGTCTCTCCGTTGAGCAGACAACTTCACACTTTCAGTTAAATAATTGTCATAGAAGCCTTCAGTCAAACGCATTTGAACAAAAAGGATTTTGAGACGATGATGAGACAGACCACCCAGACATTGGTTGTACGAATTGTCTCACTGATAGCATTGCCTTGGTAGAAAAACTTATCTAATTAATAAAAAAATATTGCAAAAGCAATATTTATTTTAAAATGAAAGGAAGAACTCATGCACGCAGTCATCTCTGGTTACTTGACATATTGAATTAATACATACACATATTTCCCACTTGTGTCTAAGTCTATTTACCTTTGACTTGCTGTAGTTGTCATTCCTTCTGCCTGCCCTGAGCCTCCCAGATAAACAGTGAAGCACCTGAAGACATCAAATTAACCATATCGAGATATGTGTTAAATGAAGAGAAAAATACTCGGGATACATAAGCATTGTTGATGATCAACTGAAGTCGAGCAAATACACATACAGCCACAGAAGCATGAAATGGCATACCATAAAAATGCATATTTAAAACCAAAAGACAGCCATCTATGACATCACAGGTTTATGCTGTTGAGCTATCTCAGAGAGTTAAAAGACTCCAAAGTCTAGGATTTACCAACTAAACTTGTGATGTTGCTAGCGTACATAAGTAACAACAGAGAACAAACCAACCTTCGCTTAGAGTCTCCGATTGCAGTCGTAGGGGCAGGCGAGGAGATATTCTGTGTAGGCTACAGATATACAGAGGGAATAGAGAGATGACTAGTCAGGCAGCAAACCGTGCAACGCCACAAATTGTGTAAGTGCCTGATTTGTTACAAGGGCATATATAAAGGCTCAAATCAGTGTTTTCTAGGATGATGAGGACGTTCATAACACTTTAGCATTCAGAAAAAGCATGTAAATGGTAAAGAGAATAACCCGTAATACATAAATATATAGACTAGGCTCTGTAGAGTGCAGAGTTACTCACTATAGGGTCTGGTATGTCACATATCTCATCCATCAAATTGTCTAGTTCATCGTCTTTGGAGCGACTGAAATACAAAAAGTAAAAGACGTCTAGCAGAAAAATTTTTAAGCTTTATTAGTGCGTAATGACAAAATTGTCGGCGCGTCACCTTTTTGTATTGCGCTGTGTAGTCTTAGCTGATCCATTATAAATATTATTAATTTTGTTATTGGTTTGTTTCTTCACAAAGCTTGCCTCTACTTCATCTAATAAATCGTCGATGTCATCACCCATCTTAAGTTCTAAAAACAAATGTAAAAAAATGTAACACACTGTATGCAATCAAGAAGTTAAAGCAGTAACCCCTTGGTGCAAAAAGCATTGTGAGGTATTTTGTTTAGAAGGATAATATATCTATTTTAGCAAGTGCTTAAATCAATCAATCAATCTATCAAGCAAATTTCTCGCCATTGTTGAGAAGTTAGGTATGAATGACAGACCAATGATAGGATCATATAATTTATCTGAAAATCTGATTACAAGCTTGGCGAATGATCAATTTTTTGAGAAAATTCACCAAATGGAAAACGTAGTAATGGCTTATTGATGTATGGTATTCATGCGTTAAGTATTTAATTGTCAGGTTAATCGTTTTTCTTTCTAGCTGATAAAAAGGTCAAGTACACTGATACTAACTTTATATAAAATAAGACAGTTCGATGACATTCTCACCCTGAATCATTTGGGTGAAGAAACAAAGCAAATTTAAATTTCTCCACACGCTGTTTGTGATTTTGCAGCTCGACATTGTAACAAAAGAGAAAAAAAAATTTCTCTACTTCAACACGTTTTCCTCTGTATTGAACACTTCTTCCTCTGTTTACAGAACACATATATTTCTTAACATGATTATTTAAATTCAAATCACAATAAATAAAAATGACGCCATAATGTATACATAAAAAAACAATCAGAAAATAATAGGGTGAGCAATAATAAATCAACAACCATCTATAATAATAATAATAACTTGTCCATGGACATGACAATGAAAGCGAATGTACATTATATTATAATAATAATATAATTGTTATTATTGTTATCAAACCATTATTATTATTCGCGAACCAATAATAATGTCATTTAGCAATAATAATAAATTGATGATGATATAAATTAATTTTATTTATGAATAATAACAGTTAATACTATTTACTATATTGCTTGTTTAGAACAACCATATAATGATTAAATAATATTATTTAGGCCTAATACTGCTAAAAAATAATTGGTGAATTTTGGGCCACTGTGAGTGATGGACCTGATGTGGAGTCTTGTTTGTGTTTGTTCAAAACGCAAACAACAAAAAAACTCAACATCATCAGGTTCCTGAAAGTGGCCAAAAACCCGCAGACCTTTTGCAGTAGTAGTAGGCCTGTGGGAACAACGATCCACCACCGACCACCACCATCATCACCCTCTATATAGAGTAGTTAGTAGTAGATAATAATTATTTAATAAGTAATTTATAATTAATAACTTTTTTTAACTACTACTACTACTACCACTACTACTAAGCAGCACACACACAACTATTATGCCTTGAATGGTGTGTCATGTAAAGAAAATTTGTATGTCTCAGGGATCAGTTGATGACACTCATCTCATAATATGAATATAATTGAGTGCAATACGTACGCTATCTAACTATCTTGCTTGCCTAAAATAAATTTATTTTTTTTACTTTTGCTTTTCCTTTCCTCCCACACGATTTCACAGGACAACAGCAAAACAAAAGATGACATCTTCCATTTATTAATGGAATAATTCTACAATAGTTGACAAAGTGAACCTAGAGATCAATGTTTCAAAATAAGCTGTTTTGATACTTTTTACAACAAAGAGCAAGGTTATGGTGTTATAGTGTCAAGTTGTACACTGCACGCATATTTAAATCTGTGTAAGTTTCACTGTGATTATGACGGCTAGGCGAAGGAAGAAAGCATAACAGAGCGGCAATAACAAAAATAATGTGAGAATTATTATTATTATTTATTTATCTCCTGCTATTTGTTTATGAGTTCACTCAACAGACTAAAGAAGTAGCAACTACCACGGGCCCCTGGGGATTTTTGCAAGCATGTTCTTCCAACGGCCCACTATCATATATACTATAATAATTATTATAGTATATTTTATTGAGCAGTGATTAGTCCGCTTATACACTACTGATGATTAGTATTATTAATTTTTTTAATTAATAATAAATTTTATCAAATTTTTTATTATTAATAATTTAATAAAAAAAATAATACTAAATAAATAAATAATAATTATTAATAATAATATTAGTAACTATTTATTATCATTATTATTGATATTGTTATAAATAATAATAAGAAATAATAGTATATATTATTATTATTATAATAATAATGATTATTATTATTATTATTCATTGTTTGTTGTTATAAATTTAATATTATTATTATTTATTTTATTAATTGTATTTATTTAGTTTAATTTTTTATGATGATTGCTTTCAGACTCAGTCATCTACTAGTTAGTATTATCATCATCTAGCTAGCACAAGTAAGTGCAACTTTTATTTTGACAATTTTTACTCAATTAGAGCATCATCATTGATCATTGGTTGGTTGGTGCAAAAATTATTTGTGTCGCACCAGTGGACTGGTTATCTCAGAAAAATAATTGAAAAAAAGTACATTTGCTTAAAAACCAACAATGTTTTGTGCTAACAACATTACTATCAGGCATTGCTGACAATGGTATTGTTACAGTGAAGCGAAATCAATGACGCTTGCCGATGCAGACAATTCCAACAGGCATAATAAGTAATCCAAGATTAGTATATATACTAATACTACTATATATACTAATATAACCTGTGATTATTTATGCTTGTTGGGATTGTCTGTTCGATTTAAAAACTGGAAATTCCCAGCTGCCTGTGTGTTCAGAGTGTGGAGAAATGCATGTCCCGCGATGTTCTAGGAAGGAAGCTGTGGTGAGAGAAATTGTAGTTAATAGAAAACACATGAGGAACTGTCTGAGAGACAGAGTGAGTAAAGTGAAAGTTAGAGTGTTGAGTGCATGCTATTAGGGGGTAGAAACTGTCAGTCAAAGAATCCATATGTTCCTTCAACAGCATTGCCTAAAAAAGGATTAGTCTTGCCGTTTTGCGTCTTTTTAACCGCAAATTTAGCCCTAATAATAATTTATCTTTCGCTTCACTCACACTATCATCATTCCTGCCTTATAAACTCAAAAGGAATCTTGCTGCCTGGCTCTGAGCTTGCTCAAGCTGATCAATGTGCTTTGAAAGATATGGGTCCCATGCCTTGTACGCATATTCTAAAACAAGCCTGTACAGCGACTTGTAAGCAATAATGTTAATTTTGGTTGGAGCATTGAAAGGAATAGGTGGAATAGGCTTTCGATACTATGGCTAATGTGGTTGCTCCAATCAAGGAGCTGAAAATTTCAACACCTAGCTATTTGAATTCTTTGACCACGGACAGGATTTCATCTCCCAGGTAGTAAATGTGATCATTTGCTGGCCCACATAAATGCAATACTGTGACATTTTTTGACATTGAATGCGATTTTCCATTTATTGGCCCATTTTTGGAAATTAAGTAAGTCGGTCCGAAAGCGCCGCCGATCAGAAGGCATGGGAATTTTTTTAAAGATTAGAATGTCATCAGCAAACTTCTTCATCCCCGAGTCTTTTATATCTTGATATGCATCATTGATGAGATCAGAAATAAAATTTAGCAATCGTGGGATTTCATACAACATACCTGTATTTGCTGTCCAACAACTGTTAAATTTTACAAAGCGTGTAGCTGTTTGGCAAATAATCAGATGGCTAAGAAATGATTCAGACAATTTAGAGAAGTACAAACCGTATGAGCGCTTTAGAAATAGTATGTGCTATTCTCCAACCGTATGAATTATTTTGAAAAAGTTTGCAGAGCACAAGGCTTTCGAACCAAAAATGATCACTCTTATTTTTCTTTATAGCCAACTATATAATTCGCTATATAATCGATTGTTGAATATATTCTCTAACATTAGTTTTTTACAAACATAATTAGGTTTTATATATTATTTATAATAACATGAAATAAATACTAAAAACGGTTTTCTTTTGTTTTTTAATGAAAATTAACTGTTCAGTGTTTGATAAAAAAATATTGGTCATAGGTAGACTGATATCTATGATCAATAGGGCGGACCAACAAATCGTATAAGATTTTCAAAGTGCATGAATGATTTCAAAAAGCATTCAAAGGGCTTGCAAATATTCAGACTTTTTCAAAAGTGTTTAGGCAATTTGGAAAACATTCAGGCGTTTCAAAACACAAAACGTTCTAAGCCACCATGATAGTTAGTTCCTTGATGATGTTTGTATCAAATAGTTTGTTGTTTGCTACAACTAACATGGTTATGTTGTCAGAGTTAGTTATAAACTATTGAAAACACAGGTATTGTCTTTTTGCTTTGCTTGTGCTAGAAATTCGGGATATGTATGTCTATATATGATTTTGTTTTCTTCAGACAATTCTTCATCATATTGGTTGACTGACGGTGACATCATACATGCTCTCTGATGGTAGATTAAGGACCCACTGCTAACCATGGCCTACATAGTGTTAGGTATGTTGTGTTGAACAGAACATGTAACCTTCAAGGAAATTTTGCATTGTTTATTTCTATATGCAGTTAAGTCGCATTATTTTTTTATACAGCGTTGGAGCCACACATTCTTGGTTTAACTTAAAATTCAGCTGTTTGTTGTAATTGGTTTATATTTACTTATGGCTGCTGAGTTGTACAGAAAAAATTAATTGGCAACCTTATGCACTGATTCTGAATAGTATTGCGCTGGTTAAAAATCGGTCCCTCGTAATAGTAATAGAAAAAGATGTTAGCATATGTTGTGTAAACAGTAGGTTACTGCATATTTGTGTGTGTGTGCTATTTACTTCATCATTATATAACAAGTATAGCTATTCATGATATAAATGAGACGAGGGATGATGAAGTGCAGTGGCATTGCAGCTAAAGTGTGATTGTATTAGGTGATTTGTTTTGTGTTTATGTAGCTAATTACCAATGCAAGGTGAAGGTCAATCAAGTCAAGTTTACTACTACTGAAATTGCTGTGTTTCAGAGAGCTAAACACTGCTCAAAGAATCACTTATTGCTTAGTTTACTTCAACCTCCTGTTCAATCTAGAATCAGGTAGCATCTCACTTGTCTAATTCTTGGTTTACACTAGTGCGCTGCAAAATACTGTAAAAATTCATAACAGCTATGGTTCGGTACTGGTCCGCCGCACCGAAGTGCCTGTTTAGACGATCGTTTATATAGCGCATCAGTTTCGTATCCGTATTAACACACCTCGGGCCCCGTTTCAGTTTTAAGACGATATAGAATCACTAATTGATACGAACCTATTTGAACGGCTGACGTCTTTGCTGCAAACTTCAGTATTCACATTTGTATGGAGTGCGCACTTATGCTGTGGTGTGCACCAGTGTATACCGGGCCTTAGAGTATACACTTATGCTGTGGTGCGCACCAGTGTATACCGGGCCTAAGGGTATACACTTATGCTGTGGTACGCACCAGTGTATACCGGGCCTAAGAGTATACACTTATGCTGTGGTGCGCACCAGTGTATACCGGGCCTAAGGATATACACTTATGCTGTGGTGTGCACCAGTGTATACCGGGCCTAAGGGTATACACTTATGCTGTGGTGCACACCAGTGTATACCGGGCCTAAGAGTATACACTTATGCTGTGGTGCGCACCAGTGTATACCGGGCCTAAGGGTATACACTTATGCTGTGGTACGCACCAGTGTATACCGGGCCTAAGAGTATACACTTATGCTGTGGTGCGCACCAGTGTATACCGGGCCTAAGGATATACACTTATGCTGTGGTGTGCACCAGTGTATACCGGGCCTAAGGGTATACACTTATGCTGTGGTGCACACCAGTGTATACCGGGCCTAAGAGTATACACTTATGCTGTGGTGCGCACCAGTGTATACCGGGCCTAAGGGTATACACTTATGCTGTGGTGCGCACCAGTGTATACCGGGCCTAAGGGTATACACTTATGCTGTGGTGCACACCAGTGTATACCGGGCCTAAGGGTATACACTTATGCTGTGGTGTGCACCAGTGTATACCGGGCCTAAGAGTATACACTTGTGCTGTGGTGGGCACCAGTGTATACCGGGCCTAAGAGTATAGTTGGATGTTTCTGAAGTTTCCATGTTATTTCCTCTTTGAAAAATTGCATTTTTGTAGTGACTTGCAAATAAATTTTGTTGTCCAGATCTTTGATTTCGGTATTTTGTGTTTTTTTCTAAACTGTGATAGTTTTACTGATTTAGTTGCTATGTTGTTTCATTTGACATTGCAGGAGAGAGTGAAGAGGCTAACAGTGAAGCTATTTGTAACAGACTGATGTCTCTAAGTGGAGAGACTACGTTATTATACTGCTGCCAGGCAGAAGCTACAGTACGAGTGCGTTAGAGCTGTCTGCCTGTTATGTTTTTTCTTTTGATAACATATCTGTACTTTTCCATGCATTTAACTCTACGCTCAGCGAGCTATTTGCTTTTGAAATTGACATTTTTTTTAACTATTTGTTATTTGTCCAACAGGATGTAAACACCCCAACGCAGTGGTTGGGAGTGAAAGATGCAATTGAATGCTCAATACTTTGTGCTAAATGGTAAGTTCTTACTTAGCTTTGGATCCAACCAAGTTATCTGATCAAGAACTCACATATGAGTCGACACAATGGACACAGGAGTCTGTAAGAGAAGACGGAGGGCTACAAGCTGAATGCAAATGATACTAACCAGATTGTATAAAAAATTGAGAGCTCGGTTTTTACTAATGGAGGTTTTGTTTTATCACTAACAAAGTTCTTTCTTTGTTTTTGTTTGAGCCCGCAAGACACTGAATGACGGATTTGTAGAAATCCAAGCTTGTGTAATTTCTGTAACTATTAGTCATGAGACTAATTTATGTATAAAAAGCAGCACGCTTGCGACTTGTGAGGTATTATGAATGCACATATTGGACCATTGGAAGTAATAGAAATCTTTTGCAAGTCGTCTTCTCTTGTATTTTCCTATAGTGAGGAAAGGACAACTCTCAACATGTACACAAAATCTTGTAGGAAAAAAGATATTACAGTTCAGTTATTTTTTACGAAATATTATTGATTAATGCATTTGTCTTACTTGTCATTTTGCATGTTTTGGTTACTGCGTTTGCAGTATTAATTATTTTACTTATTATTAACGATTGTATCATTTATTCTTTGCTTTCATCATATACAGTTATATCAGGGTTTGTGTGCTCAGTACATTTAGTGATGTCTCAACTAGTGTTAGTGATAATTTCTGAGCAGCTGAGTTAATGCTCACTGTATCTCACTAACTGAAATATTTCAAGTTTTAAAGCGTCCAACTATCTAAGTTTGATATAAAATAGTGATAGAAGGTGAAATATGTCTCGCAGCTATTGCTACTCCGTTCACTACTTCTATTACTGCTGCTATTACTGCTGCTATTACTGCTGCTATTACTACTACTATTACTGCTGCTGCAACTTCTGCTGCAGCCTCCACTGTTACTACTTCCACTACTACTAGCTCTATGATGTGCTACTGTTGTAGTGGTGCTGATGATACACATAGAGCCTTAGATGCCCTTGCTCTACAACATAGGGAGATAACTCCAACAATTCTTTGGTACTTTCAGCCCTTCCACAGGTACAATCTAGTCTATGCACATTTCTATATGTTAGATGTTGTTTAAAGGTGCTGTGTGTTACATGCAACCTGGTTAAATATTTCAATTTTTCTACGGTGATTGTTTCATTGTTTGATAGCAAAGGTTCTCCCAAAGGAAGTGGGACCATACATTGAATAAAAATTGGAATCGTTGCGGTTTTTGCAGATTTTTTGTACGAGCAATGCATATTGTAAGTAGCCCAGTCAAAAGAGCAATGGTGTCCTAAGGGTAGTTGGCAAATGTTGTACAGGAGAATGAGTGAGAGATGTGCTCTATTTGTTAGACCATTGGTCACTGCTCACTCTATTACTGCACAATATCTGGTGTACACACAACACGCTACTGGCTCTTTCAAACTAGAGACATTTATGAATAGTGACTTAACTTCCTGTCGCTACCTAAGCAATCGATTTTGTTACCAAACAACATCCATTGAGTGCAATCGCATATCACAAGAAGCTAATGAGCTATGAGAAGTTGTGTGCCCATTATCATCATCCTTATACTGAGAAGACAACTTCAGTACAGTTGTATAAATACAGTAATTGTCATTCCTCACACCAGTTTTATATTCAATAGCGATGATAATGAGCTGCTTGGAGCGCTGCTACGAGCTACCCGATGCCTCAACTCGCGTATTTTAGTTGTATCAAAAGCTACGGACATCGAACAGAGGCTAAACAATCTATGGATATCAGACTACATATTTCCTGTTATAATCAAACATATTGAGAGCTTGTCACTTCCTTGCTGGAGAGGGCAACTTCTCATGGTTAGTCTAATTTATACAGTTTGTGGTGGTGACTTGGTGCTGGCTGGTGGTTGATCTTGGCTGAGATTTTCCTGCTGCATGTTAGACTTGACCAGTGCAAGTTTCACCCTGTCTGTACCATGTAAACTGATATAGTTGTGATCAATGTCAGCTACTTCTACAACAACCATTATCGTGTCTTGTTTGTGGCAATCTATCCACAGAAAGTTTTCTTCTTTCGAATAAAAACAGAAAATCATTTTGGCTAAATTTTTAACAGCTGTACAATGGGAAATGTGTCGATCTATCTCAAAAATCATTTGGTCCCAGAAACAGTAGATGACCACAATAGCCTGTGATATGTGAAGAATCTTCTGTTGGTTTTGTTATAATAAATGGCAGTATTTGTCTTTGGGCCAGTTCAATAAAATACCGAAACAGAAGTTGAAAAATTATACTCGCCTCATCACCGAAGTGCAGCACCAACGTTTCTGCTATGCAAAAATAGTGATATCTTTACAGCTTTAAAAGTTTTCATCATATTTTTTATCAAAAACAGTTACGTGTTACCATTATTGTTTTTGGTGAAGTTGTCTTCTCTATATTATTGATTTTACTAGAGTTGTCTTCGCTATACAGTATAACACAACTCCGTGACAAATTGCAATTGATGTTTTTTTAATAAAAGTAACTGTCACGTTTTATGCATTTGCAGATTATGCAGCATACTACAATTTTTTTCATTTGATGCACAAAGTTATTGAATGGCTTCTCTAACCTCTTTGAGTGCAAAATTATACATAAGCTTTTGGGGTTGAATGGACTTATTATTCATAGGTACGCTTTTTGTTGATTTTATTGATACATGAAAAATATTAAAAATGTTGAATTAATTTTTTACACGGAAACCTGAGTCTCATAAAGTTTACAAGAAAACATGTCATCTAATAATTTGTCTGCTGGAAACCCAGGCTAAGAAAGCTGACAAAAAAACATTTCATCCAATAATTTGTCTACTGGAAACCCAGGCTAAGAGAGCTGACAAAAAAACATTTCATCCAATAATTTGTCTGCTGGAAACCCAGGCTAAGAAAGCTGACAAAAAACATTTCATCCAATAATTTGTCTGCTGAAAACCCAGGCTAAGAAAGCTGACAAAAAAGCTGAAGTTAAGAGAGCTGACTAACAAAAAGCTACAAATGCAGACGACTGCTGCTACAAGTGTATATAAACCAAGCTCAGGTCATGTGGTCAGTTAGTAAGGCATCTGCAGCCGTGAGAAGTGACATCTCTGTATTGTTATTTGATAGGGAGAAGATAGACATGTGTATGTGGAGATAACTGACAATAGTGTGAGGAATGATACACAACTGGCCTGCAAAGTAAGTCGATGCGTTTATTGTTTTATTTTTCATTTGTTTATTATCTCTTATTAATATTCTATATTAGATGTTATTTATTTATTTTATATTCTTGTTCACTCTGGCTTCTCCTATTACAAAAGCTTTCAATTTTCTTAGCAGTAAAGGATGGTACATATTTTTTTTATAGTTTTGACTCGCTATAAATTTGTAATCCGTTTGGGACAAGTCAATTTTCACTTCACTATGGTCAGCGTCCCTTACTGCTTCCCTTCCCAAAGCCTGTGCTCACAGTGTTGTCTCATCTCACCAAAATAAACCTAACAACTCGTAGACTTCTACTGTCATGTCAGTTACACGTACACAGAGTTTGGTTTGAAGTTAGTTAAAGGTTTCCACATATTTTCTTTACATTTTTAAAATATTCATACCGATGGTGATGTCATCAGTAGTGGAGGCCCACCGACCGCTGGTAAGGTCAAATTTTTGCTCTCAAATTACTAATACAGTAGAATGCTCTGTTTCACCTGTATACTCACTCGTTTTGTGTGGGACTAGTGGTTGGTTACTGCACGGTTAGTGTTTGTTGTGGAGTATTAGGTACTGTCTACCTAGAATGCCTCCAGCTAATGGGTGTATATGGCATCAGAAAATGTGAGATTTTGAATTAAAATCTCATATTTTCTCGTTGAATGAGCGGCGATTAGTCGGAGACATTTTAGGTTAAATTAATTTGAAATTCAATTGAAGTTCAAATAAGTTTTCAGCCAGTTGTTTATGCATTGAGCAATTTTCTCTGCTCAATGAAATGTACATGATGGTTGGGGTCAAATAGCCCACCAGCTAACTTAGGTTAATTGGTTAAATGAGTGTGCCAGTATGATGCAATGAAGGTTAGCTATTTTCATTTCAGATTTGCTCTCATTGCGTTGCAAGCCCCCCCCCCCATCCAATATTTCATATGATATTGTAGACTGAGGTCTTAAAAGGTGCTTCCATGGAGTTGGTGTCGGATGTGGACCTGTCCTCAATCCACGCATGCATGCTAGGGCACACATACACCCTGACTACTGCATCCACCACTAACAGCCTTCAGCATTCTCTGGTATGATATTAAATTAAACTGAATTTAAATATGAGATATTCATTTTTCAGTCGGATATTATTTCCAATTAAATCATTTCAAAATTATTTTGGCTGGTTTGTGTGTAACATTGTCACGTTATCATGCCTGTCGTCTCACCCACTTATCCAACAAAACTGTAGACTGTAACTGACTGACTCCACAATATTACTCAGTTTTGTGTCGTTATTGACAAAATTAAAATTATAATAAAGCTGCGTACACACTAGAACGATTTGGTAGTCAAAATTGGCGCAAATTTACGAAACGGCCTAGTGTGAATGCAATAACGGCCGATTTTTATCATATCTGCCGGCGTTGTTGCCGTTTAAGCACAGCTCAAAATACCCGACGATTTTTAGCAGATTATCAAGGAAACTACAACACAAAATCAGTGCAAAAGTAGCTTGTGGTCACAAATGATGGTGATAAAATAATAAGAAATCATCACATCTCCCAGCAATAACTAAATACTAATAATTATTATTATTATTTATTAAAACTCACCAAGAAATTTTATTATGTATTACCATTCTTATTCAACATGGTTGATCACTCATTGATAAGCATAGGTATAAGTAATTTACAAATAATTTTAATTAATTGAAATAGGTATGTTGTAAAGCTGAAAAAAATAAAAAAAATATTCTGTTCAGAACAATAGATATTACAAATAATTAATATTGACGCAGCAACAACTAGTGCATTTACTAACAACCATAGACATGGTGAATAATTGTGAAATAACAGAGAGCAATATGATTAGTAATGCTATAGTTATGCTGAAAAACAAAATTCATTTATCTCTCTCACCAAAGAGCAAATGCTTTTTTGCCTGAAATTCTTTTCTAGTGTGTATGCAGCCATCGGCCGAAAGAGAGCACAACTCCAACATGAACAATTTTTTGAACAAAAATTGTTCTAGTGCGTATGCAGCTTTAATATTGTTTGCCTGCGAGGATACGTATTATTATTGCTATTGAAGATAATATCGATTTATTGGAACTGCTTTATTCATTAATCGAGAAAAAGTAAATTATTTGAACGGTTTGTTCTTTTTAGTAAAGATGATTGAAAGGTTGAAACTCTACATAAATACTTGGAATAACTTTCTTTGTTTACATCGGACAAACAAAATGAATTTGGAAACCATCAACTGCATATGATCATTTTTATATTCTGGTTCTTGTAACCCATGAGACAATGCATTGACCTAGTAGTAAGGGCGTGTGAACCAAGCTAGCATCTAGTGTGTCTATGTTTGTAGCACACAGGCTATATAGTTAGAATGGTGATACCACAGCAGACTCCCACAGCCCCCTCTCTACAAGTACCAACCACAGCAGCTGCTCCGCACTCCATTAAAGCTGAGGAGATAACTTCCACTGGCCAATGGCTCTCCTATGTCATAAAGGAGAAGCTGTCCAACCCAGGTGCTACATAAATGTGTATTTGTATGTTTATTTGGTACACGGTCTAGTATTTGGTACACGATCTATTGCTTGGTACACGGCCTAGTATTTGGTACACGATCTAGTACTTGGTACACATTCTAGTACTTGGTACACATTCTAGTACTTGGTACACATTCTAGTACTTGGTACACAATCTAGTACTTGGTACACAATCTAGTACTTGGTACACATTCTAGTACTTGGTACACATTCTAGTACTTGGTACACATTCTAGTACTTGGTACACAATCTAGTACTTGGTACACATTCTAGTACTTGGTACACATTCTAGTACTTGGTACACATTCTAGTACTTGGTACACAATCTAGTACTTGGTACACATTCTAGTACTTGGTACACGGCCTAGTACTTGGTACACATTCTAGTACTTGGTACACAATCTAGTACTTGTACACATTCTAGTACTTGGTACACGATCTAGTACTTGGTACACATTTTAGTACTTGGTACACATTCTAGTACTTGGTACACATTCTAGTACTTGGTACACATTCTAGTACTTGGTACACAATCTAGTACTTGGTACACAATCTAGTACTTGGTACACATTCTAGTACTTGGTACACATTCTAGTACTTGGTACACATTCTAGTACTTGGTACACATTCTAGTACTTGGTACACAATCTAGTACTTGGTACACATTCTAGTACTTGGTACACATTCTAGTACTTGGTACACATTCTAGTACTTGGTACACAATCTAGTACTTGGTACACATTCTAGTACTTGGTACACGGCCTAGTACTTGGTACACATTCTAGTACTTGGTACACAATCTAGTACTTGTACACATTCTAGTACTTGGTACACATTCTAGTACTTGGTACACATTCTAGTACTTGGTACACAATCTAGTACTTGGTACACATTCTAGTACTTGGTACACATTCTAGTACTTGGTACACATTCTAGTACTTGGTACACAATCTAGTACTTGGTACACATTCTAGTACTTGGTACACGGCCTAGTACTTGGTACACATTCTAGGACTTGGTACACAATCTAGTACTTGGTACTCACTCTAGTACTTGGTACTCACTCTAGTACCTGGCACACAATGTTACTTATCATTGACAGGTATACACATTTTAAAGTACACTTTAAACATATAATATCTCGTACATTGTCCAGAGGTAATGCCGAATGGACCAGTGTACTACCAGTACTACCTGCTCTATTCCTCCAATCCTGGCCATGCTGACACCTCCTACATTTGCTGCCAGTTTGACACTGATGACCTCAGCGAGCTGCTGCTTTCCGTATACGACATCAACTGGTGGGTTTTCTCTACCAATGCTGATTGTGGCAAGTAAATCTGTACACCACAGCTGGGTAGTAGCCTGTTACATTTGTCTGTGTGTGCGCGTAGCTGCAGGAGGCCTGAGGTGGACATAACCTCTGTATACAATGAACTCAGAGAGCGGCCCCTCTCTCCATCCAGTTTGTGTGCCGAGGCTGAACAGATTCACCGGATGATCAGCTCTTTGTTACACGAAGGTAAGATTTGCCGTTATCCGTTGCGTTGGATCCATGTATATTTTTTAAACAAGCCATTCATTTGACCACACAATGCTACTAGCACACACTGCTACTAGCATAACTAGGTAGGGTTATTATTTCTGGTTATTCTTCTATCATGCAGTGTTTCCTATTGGTATATTTTGATGAGCAGTAGGTTGGCAGACTGTTGTTATGTAGGCGATAAGATAGACCATGTGAGTGGTCCGCAGATGTGCAATGAGTACCTGGCGTTGGAGGAACGCACCAATAGACGTCTGACACTGCTAAGGGCTGATGACAGCGCTGACAGGAAAGGAGCCAAGACTTCTGATTCAGGTCTGTTGGTGCAGGTATTACACATTCAGGCTGAATATCCCAAAATGGGCTGTGTCGGTGAGAGTTAGTCGTGCTGTAGCCATATATCTCATACGGCCATTGCAAAACCTGCTTGGTTTGCCTTGGCGGTTGTTATATTAGAAATTGTCTTCTTTTTATTTGTTTGATGGATGGGGAGAAAACTCCTTATTTTAGTCTTATTAGTTTATTTGCAATACCAAGGCATGTGCCATCTGTGTCCCTAATCAGCTACCTTATGCCTGCCTATCTACCTTTTGTGTGCCTCTTTACCTTATGCATTCCTATCTACCTTGTGCATGCATGCCCACAGTTACACATAAACACATTTGCATGCATACATATGCATATGCTTACAGTTACATGCATGTAATAATTTAACAGTCATCGGTACAAAGTACTGTTACAGACTAGTCACATGTGCTGCCATTTACAGTGAATCTCTACATCATCACATTGCAGCAGAGCACTGCAATAACCCCTATAAAACCCCTTGCTCATGTCCAAGTTTTCTTTAGTTGGTTGCAGTGGGTCAAAAAGTAGCATTATTGGTGTTACCGTTCGACCATTGAACCTCAAAATGCCTCTGAACATGTATTTGTTTAAAGTCAACTGAGCTGCACACAATCAACACTCTAAGCTTTGCCTTGTATTTTGTGATAAAATGCTTTCTCAATTGAGTATGCTTGTTTAGTTTAAGTTCTTACTTCACTCGTATATAGCATATCAACCAACATTAACCGCTACTTCTTGTCAGCGGTTATCTCTTCACGTCTACAATGTAGGATGTACTCTGACGTTGGAGTCATTGAAGAAGCATTTCACAATGGATGGTGTAGCCATAGATCCTAAGTATCGATTGAAAACAGGTAACTTTGAGGAGGAAGGTTTACGGCAGCACAAATGGCCCCTGGCTACATTGCACTACGGTCCAGGGATACAGTGAGTCGTCTATCAAGTCCGCTTATAATAGATTTAACATTCATTCACGCGACAATCTCCGTGATATTTACCGCATATTGTAGCCCTGGTGTGTGCATCCTTGTGCATATTGTAGCCCTGGTGTGTGCATCCTTGTGCATATTATTATGAGCAAAGTAGGGTTGTGCGTGTGTCCAGTCAATCCTGGTTGTGATACTTGCCGTGCAATGTGAATGCATTACTCGCCTATTTGTGTCAATAGTTGTCCTCTCCTGTTACTATGTCATTAATGGAAAGGTAACTCCTAAAGCTTTCAGGGATCGTACACATCACACCAGCTAGACATTTCTCTAACCAATAAGAGATTTTTTTGACTCGCTAATAACTAAAAAGGATTGTTTCATGACAGATGTGTAGGTTGAAACCATCCATATATTTTTGTGTACGAGCAGTATCTGTAATGTTAAAACATTGTGCAGGCTGACACGTTGCAAGTAGCAATTCTTTCACTCGCTATGTTGTATTAGTCTAATATTACTGTTCACCAAGTTGTTTGTAAAATACCATCAGATATCCTCCAAGAGTTAGTTTACCATTTAGCTTGCAGTCTACGTGTTGTTATTTCTGATGAAGCTGAACTTGTCACTTGCTCTGTCTTACATAAGCTCTTGTGCCTCAGTTACCACACGGAAGATGATATAAGTAAGCTGTCTGATCCCAGGCTAGCCATTTACAGAACCAAGCATGGCTTTCCTGAAACAGCATCCCTCTACACTGCAGATGTGGTCTCAGTGAACAACACTGTGCTGTCTAGCAAGAAACGGTCCACTACCAGGTTTGTGTGGATGTCTATGATTTATGTATGTCTAGTAGTTTTTATATAACTTGTATATTTTATCTGGTAGTAAATAATGGTTAGAGCTCATGGATTATGGTGGGTTGTGTCTCCAAGTGGGTCTGAGCGCATAGATTATGATGAGCAGTTGATGGGTTCTGGTCCCACAAGTGTTGTTGGTGGCGCCAGGAAGGGCATCCAACCTTTAGTTATCCTTGCTTAATTACTTTGCCACTTGGTGCAAACATGATCTCCCAGGTATCTTTATCTTTTGATACATGATTTGCTATTAATAGAGTTTATAAAAAATATTTGCCTCTTTGCAGCATTGATACAAACAAATATTCTATTTTACATTATATTTATGGAATTTGTAAACCTTTCAGTAGTCACAGAAAAAGTTGCTTATAACCAATTCACTTCAAGTTGATTCTTACTCGTTCATGCTCAGGTTGCCGGTTTGGAGCTTCCTCAGTTTATTTATACGGTTTTTTTCACTGCAGGCAAAGACTCTGTTACTTTGTAATTGCCTCCAATGAGTCTGCGCAGCTGTTAGTTTTTGTTTTACAGGACTGATTCCGCAGACACAAAATCTGCTGAGACGATAAAAGTTGTAAAAAAGCGCAGATCACCACTAAAGAGAACATCACCAGCTCTCCATCCACCCAAGACACAACAAACGGCATGTAAAAGTGTGAAAGTGTCTGCCGAGGTGCAACCAGCAGCCGCCAATTCTACCAAGGCTGTTGCCAGCGTGTCAAATGGTGCATATTCTAACACTAGAGAAGAAAGAGCGCAAAGGAACAAGAGAAATGTGCAGGTAAATTGATGCTAAAGGCCTTGCCACACAGACGCAAACTCCGTGCGTTATGCATCGCGCAATTTCAACTCCCTAAAAGCGAGCTGCGACTCTAACGCAAGCTCTGTGCATGAACTAATTTGCTTTGAGGAGTTATATTCTCTTAGCGGAGGTGATAGCCAGTAGGAATAGCGTAGCTAGTTAGCAGTTAGCCTTGTTACTAGTTCTTATTACTAGCTATAAATAATTGTTAGATTAAAGTCACCCAAGTGCAAAACATAGAATTCAGGAATTTAGGGCAATCAGCAAAATGCTTGAGCTTTCAGAAATCTTGTGCAATAACACACTCACCTTGCGATCGATCGTGTAGCCAGGTCTTAGCAACTTGCCATGCAAACATCTGTGGGCTGTGGAAGGGCTTCATGTTGATGCAATTTTATTTGTTCCATAATTCTATGGATAACTTACATATTTTGGTGAATGCTAACCTTGATTTAGAAAATGAAGCGTGCAGTGGACAGAGCTCTGGCTAAGAAAGGGATAAAAAGGGAGCACAAGCTTTACGAGGCGTATGCAAGGGAACTTTTTGATTTGTCAATGCGAGGTGTCAAGGTTTGTATCACAAGCTTCTTGCGTATCCTAAAGGTGATCGCCAAGTACGAAAATTGCTGTGTTTGGTTTGATGGAGTTGTTATCTAACATGAATGCTATTAAATTTCTTTGTGCATTTCTTTCTATATTCTTGCAGGAGCTGAAAACTTCCCACGGGTTGGAGAAGAAGATGAAGGAGATAGCGGAAGTGTATGCCCCTGCAGCAGTTATGACTGTAAATATGAAAAGTAGATGAGAGAAAGGTTTGGTTCCCAATTAAGGAAACTGTTAGGGGAGCTGGACACGAACAGCTCCGCCACCCCTCCCCGTTCCCCACCCTCAGCCAAAAATAATTATAGCGCTCAACTTTTTATTCAACAACTCTGGTGCAATCCCAGCAAGTTTTTAATAAGTTGATGAGATAGTATCTAGATACAACTATTGTGTACATAGCAAGGTTTTGTCACAAGATTGATAAGGAGACCTTCACTTGTGGGTAAAGCAGTGTATAGATAAAACCAACTGCATATACAGCGTGTTAGATCAGTCTGTGTGTGCGTGGGCTGTGCCTTCCTCTGCTGCTTGATTCGTGCTTGTAGGAGTCTGTCCCAGGTCTGTACCATCCAGCGCGGGTGCTGCAAGCACCTGTGTTGAACTGTCAGAGTTGAGTTTTTGTGAGGCTAGTGGTGCTGGTACAATTATGTATAAAACCAATACGATGATGTGTGGGTAGAAGTAAAGACCCCTAAAATATAAAGAGTTTGATGACCGCTAGCAGGTGCTACTGCGACAGTGGTGTGAAGTGCATACAGTATGGCTACTCTAGGCACATCAACTACATCTAGGAGTGAAAGGCGACAGTGAAGGTGAAGGTGTGGCATTGAGTGAGTGTAAGGAGCTATTACTTTTGAATGGTCAGTGTCTCCTCCAAATGCAAGACAAAGAAGCTCACACCATTGTATGCTATAGCCGTGGCAGTTCCAAACCAGCACAGCACTGTATACGCCGCACGAACAACCGGTGGGCTGTTCAGTTTTGGTGCCACCATTTTATGCATCTACAAGATTTATCTTATCTAGTAATTAACTGTTACACCTGCATTCAATATTAGTTTAAGCATTTTCAGGACCAGGTTAATAGAATGGAACAGTTATGTAACCCAGGGAGAGCTACTTTGAAGTTGTCTTCTTTCGTAAGAAGACTAGTGTATATAGCTAATACAGTTATAATAATAAATACATCGATGTTATGTTCCATTATGCTTGCTGCCACAATATTTATACAAGTGTAATCGAGTTCTTAGTGCCATGCAAACTCCTAGTTTTATCCTGAATAGTCAATTTATTTCTTTGATGTAATTTTTACTTTCGTTTTGATGCAATTACTATCATTTTATATAATAGAACCATACATACGTCACATGTTTATTTCAGAGTTATCTCTGCTTCTGGTATCATATGGCTTTTTAGAAAAGGCGGTTGCAGTCCGTATTTAAACATGAAAAGTAGTAACTGATAGCTGTAGGTATTTGTAAGCGCAGTGATAATTTGTGTGTGCACTCTATTTAGACGAATAGAATAGATCGTTAGTAATGGCTGGCTCACCTTGGCATTCACCAGAGCATAGAAGGCGAGTGGAAGAAACATGAGCAGATAGCCTGGATAGAAGCCATGCCAAATGCCACTCATGAGAAATGTTGCGGGCACCTTACAAATAGGCACCCTCTCGTACACCGTCAATCTCAACCACTTGGCTGTGTATATGTTCCAGTTGTCTGTGTACTGCTTCAGGCTTGTGGCAAACTTTGAAAATATGCAACAGATTGAGTGTGATGGTTATTAAATGAAGTACTAAACCAATGGTGTATCTTAGCAAGAAACTTTTCAGCGACTTACTTCTAGTTTCATGGGGTTTACTATGGCCACAATCGATTGTCCGTCCTCATCTTCATGGATACCAGCGAATAGACACATTGACTCTGCTGCAAATCCCACAAGTAATAACTTACTAAAGAAAATAACAAGTGTATGAACTGTCAGCAGAAATACTCCACCACTGGACAAATACCCTGGGGAGGTGAGTCTCTTTTACATGTTGTGTTCAATAGAAGTTGTTGCACCTGTATGCCATATTTTGTACCAAATAATTTTCATCAATTCTTGCCAAGACCAATGATGCAAACGAGCATAGGATGCGTCAAGGTTCAAGGTTTGTTGGATGAGCGACTGGGTTGCTAGATTAGCACTTAGCAGTAGTAATATATGAGCAGATCTCCCTACCAAGTGTATTTTTGTGGAATACACCTAGGGGTGAAAGCAATGGGTTACGGCGTTGGATGGATTCGCCGAGTTTATATTGTATTTCATTTGAGGGGTACTTGAGTGGCATTTGAGTGGCATTTAAGTGGCATTTGAGTTTTGATTATTTTTTTACCTAATTTGAACTTATATGATGTATAGATTTTGAATGTATGGTATTTAAGTTTTTGATAATTTTTTACATAACTCGAACTCATATAGTATTTTGAGAGAGAGGAGAGAGGAGTTATATCTAGCTTGAATAAATACATTTATTACATAATAAGCAGGGGTAAACCTTCCCATATAATATAGCTAGGGTCAGTAAAGACTAAGTAATACAAAACACCAGGTCTTGTAATGATAATCAATGCAAAGTCTTTTTCTTTACATTGCATCTTAAAAAATCCTCAAATTAGCTTCTATATGGTTAAAATTTACAGTATTTGGAAAATAATTGTAATAGAAAACATTATATCTATTAAAATTTACTGTAAATTTTATGTAGTACAAAGTACTATAACCTTCATTTATTCACTTGAGACTACATATCATCAGCATTTTGAGATCAAGTCTATATATATATATATACGATGAATGATTTTTTTGTATTATATATACATAGTTATAGTAACTATTCTAAAAAGAAGACTATTATGAAGGTTTTTATTTAAGCCAAAGTAGGTTCGGTAGATACTCCATCAGAACACACTCGTCTTTTAGCATAAAAATATGTGAGTCCTCGCTTTATTTGCTTGTATGTCAACATTTTTTTATCCTTTACTACAAATCCTCGATTTTTACCCATAAACGACTTTTTTGTGTTCAATACATTTAGATAACTGTCTTTGTTCAGTTGATTAATTCGTTTGTTCAAACCTTTTGAGCTAAACTTGTTTCCTTTTTCTCCCCAGCAATAATAGGATTTAGAGTTAAGAGCAACAATTCCATCTCCGGTAAATTCCTCTTTAAACAATCCAGGTGTTCTTTTTCCATGTTTTAGTACTTTTTCACAACATTCTTGCATGCTCCATTCTAAACCCATTGTTTTGATTCTTAAAAATTCATCTCTATGTTTGTCACAGTATGGTCGTGGAAACCAATCACCATATTCATTGTAAAACTCTTTTTTCATGCTTGGTTTTACCAGTGTTTCTAATGTTCCGCTCAACGCCATGTATGCGCTATCTGTATCCATTTCAACATATTGAAAATCACTTCTGTCAATATATCTATAAATAAAAAGATTGCTTCAATTATTTGGAAGTTTTACTTACTTATACATGATAATAGTAGGGAATTAGGTTTTACTTACTTATCCATAAAGTCGTAGTAAAACTGTAGCATTCTCAGTTTAGCATACTGTAGCACGGAGAAACCCAAGTGTACTGGAACATTCATAGTTAGCTGAAATGATGGTGATACTGATTAGCAAAGTAAACTTGTGGAATATAAATTTTGAATTGCAAAATAATTGTTTTAAAACTTACTAGCTGTTTACAGGTTACGATTTCATAAAAATCATCTGCTATCTCTTCCATGGCGATAAATTTGTTTCCTCTGATACGAAATGAAGCTTTTCTGGCGCCTTCGATGAACTTGATGGTGGTATGTTTTTCTTTATCAGTGATTGTTTTTCCATAAGCAGCATTTCCTACCAACTTGCTAGTAGTAGCGAGTAATTCTTGACTAGGGTCTGCATCTCCCATTCTCCTAGCGTCTGAAACCGATGTTCCAAAAGCTTCAAAAGCTTTTCTAGGAATATATTCTATTAGCTGATAAACTTTGGTGACTTTCAATCCTTGTTTCAAGTACCATTTCAACAAAGGACTCATTAGCAATATCTTATCTCCGTACATACTTCCAACTAATGAGCGTTGAGGAGTCTTTAAAAAACCTTCGGCTTCAGCAAAGACTTTCATTTCATCGCTCAAGTGTTCTCTGGTTAACATCGTATTTTTAAAAATCGGAGGCATTTCGGAGAACTTTTCTTCCTCTTCCTCAGGAACTTCGATGTCACATTCAACAAATCCGAAGAATTCTTCTGATTGAACTCTCTCCAACACTTCTTCTTGATTCAGCTTTTTTTCAAGTATTTTAGGGTAGAAAGAATTGTAAAACGTGTTGACAAATTTTTGTAAATTTGTATGAGTTTTTACACGCTTCATCCAGTCACACTCCCAAATCGAGATTACAGTGTAACCTAATGCTCGAAGATATTCTTCATTTTCCATCGTAGTTTTAAACAGATTTGCTTTTGATTTTCTTCCACTAGCTTGAAGCTCTTGCTCTTTAGCGTTGTTATAAGAGCAGTCGTGTCCATGCCAAAAACATCCGTGGAATTGAAAGACATGACGATTTTCAACACAGAAACCATCAACTGGTAATCCTCGCTGTCCGAGAGTAACTTCTCCTCCATTGAGCTGATGTCTGATATTGATTTTTTTTGAGAACATTTGGAACTGTAACCAGCTATGAGCTATCTTGCTAAATTTTACTGGTTCAGCGACAAAGGAGTTTTCGATTTTTCTTCTTCGAGGATAGCCAGTAGGCATTGATTGCATCATACACCATAAATAGAGCGCATTTGCATCAACTCCATAGATTCTATCACAAATCTTTGCTTCTTTTCCCAACCAATGTTCTCTAATTTTAGTTATACCTTTTTCGTGATATCTATGCATCACTAGACTTGGCCCACCAACTATGTTTTTCTTTATTAGAGGATAAAGTTCTGCATTGCAGTTGTCAAGCAGACAAATTGGGAGAGTCTGACGAAACGAGTTACCAAGTTCATCAAAATTCAAGTATGTAGAGAGGTATGGAGGGGGTGGTTGAGGAGCTTTGTTAAACATCCATCGAATCGCTAATCCTGGTAAAGATATACCATCTTTTAACATATCAATCCCATGCTCTCTGTAGATCGATCTTTGTCTTTCCAACGCTTGAACAAATGGTTTTACATCCAAGTTGTTGTACCATTTTAAAAAATCCCTCATTGTCTTCATGTCGTTATTTTTCCATGCTTCTCGACAAATTATGTACTCTTCTTCACTGATATTCTTTTGTTTTAAAGAACTGTAAAAAGCTTCTCTTGGAGGTAGATGTTCTTGATTAAGTTGTTCCAAGTCTTTCATCCATTCATAAGGAAAAAATCCTTTTCCGGCTTCACATTTGTATGCTTTGAGATACATTTCATAGCTATATCCAGGAGCGATGAAGTTTGTACAATCTAAAAACAAAAAAGATCCTATTCCGATAACAGGCATCTTGGTTCCTTTTTTTATAACAAAATCAAAATCTGTGTCGGAGACATCTTTCAATTTTTGAAGCAGTTTTCCTTTCATCACATTGACATCATAAGTCTGTGAATTGAAACCTAGAATAGGGAGTTTTTTCATATAGCTGTACAAATCATCCAGAACTTTTTCAGCTCTTGTTCTACGTCTGAAACGATTTTTTTCAAAATCACTACGAAACTTTTCTTCAGCTTCTTCCAGTCGTTGTAATTCACCTTCTATCTGTTTTATGATTCGCGAAAATTGTTGTTCCAATCGGCTATTTGATTCTTCACTAATATCATCCAAGTATTCAATGAACCTTCCAACGCATTCATCATCATCCCCTTTATTGACAATACAACACGGGTTGTTGAAGCCTGGTACGTTTGAACAAATTGAAATACTTAAAAGTTTATGCTCATTCGTGTAAATGGTTGTGTCTGTATCTCGATCTTTTTCGCAATTAGGTAACAAACACTCTATGTCGAATGTTGCAAAAAATGGATAGTATCTCAAGGAATCATCTGACCCGATATCTATCCCGAATTGAACCTTCAGTTTGTCGAATATTGTAGCAGTAGGACTGTATTGCCCTCCAGAAAACTGCATAGTTGTTGCCTTTGAGATTGAACATCTGTGTCTTTTCAGATTCCCCAATCTGTCATAACAAGTAGAACAGGTTGGACATCTGTAGGCTTTGACATATCCTTCCAAGTTTGTAATAAGACTGAAGTGATTGATATAAAGATCCAAATATAGATTCTCCTTATAACTGGAGTTTGAATTCCAAATAACTGTTGAAGTCATATCATCATTTAAAGAAAACACTGTTATCTTCAGTTGAAATGCTCGCTCCAAAAGCAATAAATCAGCTTCTGTCACTCCTTTCCCATCACACCTTTTACCACTATCACCATAGATGAAACTATGATATTGTTGTTGGTACTCCTTCACCTCCTTAATTATCGGATCTTTTGCAATTCCAGCGTTTTTTTGTAGTTCTTTGTGTAATGCTAGACATCTAAAAAAACAAAGATTGTCGGTAATTCGTTTTCCTTTTGTGTTTTTTAACATGGTTCGTATGTGTCTGTTGTTAATGAGGTGAGAGGGTAAATGCTCTGGCGGTGATCCAACTTTTCCCATTCCGAGTAGTTTGTAGAAATAAAACGAAATGTTTGTGATTAACATCAATCTCCAAGTCGTATTTGGTCTCCGTCTCAAGCTATTTGTACGATGATCAGTCTCCATAACATCAACAAAGAAGTCATCAAGATCTCCTTCAGTTTCAATCAGTTTAGCTTTTGGATATACGGTAGCATTGTTTGATGATGAGTGAAAGTATCGGAGTTCACCATCATTTTTATTTTCTAGTATACAACCTACGCTATAGTTGACTTTTGCTCTCGAGCTCAATTGTCTCCAAACTTTTTTTAGCAATTCTAACACTCTTGAATCATGATAGTCATTTTGGTAGGTATCAGCTTGGTCTCTTGGAATCCCATCCCAAAGTCTTACATTTAAAAGTTCTATGACTTTTCCAGCTCTATGTTTCGTTTTCATAGCTCCCCAATATCTAGCTATCAAATCATCCCATTCTTCATCTTGAAAAGTTGGAGCTGTGCTATCATCAACAATACCTAGGGTTGATGCTCGGGTAGGTCTTTCAAAATTTAAATCTTCCATTTCTTTTTCTTCTTGTTCTTCCTCTTGTGCTTCTTCCTCTTCTTCTTCTTCTTCTTCTTCTTCTTCTTCTTCTTCTTCTTCTTCTTCATTTTCTATCATTGGATCATTCTCATTTTCTTCAACTATCTCCTCCACAACCGGCTCTATATCTTGAGCTATTATGCTAGTCTTTGGTGATGAAGGCTCAGCACCAAATCCTATTTGATTGATTGTTTCATCGGGTAAACGAAAACAAATGAGATTTTCTTCTAACCATTTCCAATTAGGGGAAATTTCAGGGTTTTTTTCTTCTACATTCTCCTCCCGATAATTTAAACTTTGTCTACAATAGAAATGTTAACACATAATAGTTGTTCTATAAAACATTCACATACATTTTTGTATGAAATGTAACAGAAGAAAAAATGACTTAAACACCATTATCAATTAATTTTTAAAATGGAATTAGGAAAAAAGGCTCAAACATTATTATTAGTTAGGTTTTTAAAAACTTACTGTGTACTATGACATGAATTCCCAACTCCCTCTTTTACATTAATTCTCTGATATTCTGAGTCCTGTCTACAATAAAGAGATAACGCATTATTTTTGCTGATTCATGAGATGACTATAAAAAACAGCAAAAAAATTTACTCTACTAACGTTATTAATTTATGATTTTAAAAACTTACTGCTTATCAAAGGTTATTGTATTTTCAGTAGTTGCTGAAACTTGAAAAGTCGAAGGTTTGTCTTGAAAAGCATTTTCAAGTTCCATCTCCATTTCATTTTCATATTCAGCATTGCATTCATCATTCATGTATTCATTATCAGCGTTTGAAAAACTGATATCATTTTGATTTTTCATGAGCCATTCCCATTCCTTATGTATGTCTACATCAGTATCATCCTCTTCTGTTTCCATAGCACTATAATAACAATAAAATCATTACTTTTTAATAGAAGTGACAATAGCACATAAAAAGGTAAGTTAAATGTCTCAGCTAATAAATTTTACCTTGTGAATAAAACTCCTAGTAGTCAGTTGGTATATTATATAGTGGATGTTGAGGCTTCAGTTACTGTAGTTAGAAGGAGTGATTTATTGTGTGAAAGCATTACTTTTTAAGTAGACAAAAAATTAAGTGAGATAATTAAGTCAGATAATTAAGTCTTAAGTTCAATGAAAATTTTCAAATTCACACAGAAAAACTTTTAATAGTCAGTGGATGTAGTAGTAGATGTTGCTCCTCCGATCACTGTTGTAGAACTGGATGCTTTCTTTGTGAAAACAGTGGCTCTTAAATAGGTAAAGTTGCACTGGTTGAACTATGAATACCAACCTTCTTTATAATATAACTATTGATCAGAATTTTGTCCACGCGAAAACCAATGCTTTCGCGGGAATAAATAATTTATTTTCACGCGAATGGAAACCGTTGCTTTCGCGGGAATAAATACTTTGTTTTCACGCGAATGGAAACCGTTGTCTTCGCGGGAATAAATAATTTATTTTCACGCGAATAGAAACTGTTGCTTTCGCGGGAATACAAATTTTATTTTCACGCGAATACAAACCAATGCTTTCGCGGGAATAAATAATTTATTTTCACACGAATGGAAACTGTTGTTTTCGCGGGAATAAATACTTTGTTTTCACGCGAATGGAAACTGTTGTTTTCGCGGAAATAAATAATTTATTTTCACGCGAATAGAAACTGTTGCTTTCGCGGGAATACAAATTTTATTTTCACGCGGATACAAACAAATGCTTTCGCGGGAATAAATACTTTATTTTCACGCGAATGGAAACCGTTGCTTTCGCGGGAATAAATAATTTATTTTCACGCGAAAGCATTGGTTTGTATTCGCGTGAAAATAAAATTTGTATTCCCGCGAAAGCAACGGTTTCTATTCGCGTGAAAATAAATTATTCATTCCCGCAAAAGCAACGGTTTTCCTTCGCGTGAAAATAAAGTATTTATTCCCGCAAAAGGATTGCTTTGTATCCGCGTGAAAATAAAATTTGTATTCCCGCGAAAGCAACAGTTTCTATTCGCGTGAAAATAAATTATTTATTCCCGCGAAAACAACAGTTTCCATTCGCGTGAAAACAAAGTATTTATTCCCGCGAAAACAACAGTTTCCATTCGTGTGAAAATAAATTATTTATTCCCGCGAAAGCATTGGTTTGTATCCGCGTGAAAATAAATTATTTATTCCCGCGAAAGCAACGGTTCCCATTCGCGTGAAAATAAAGTATTTATTCCCGCGAAAGCATTGGATTGTATCCGCGTGAAAATAAAATTTGTATTCCCGTGAAAGCAACAGTTTTTATTCGCGTGAAAATAAATTATTTATTCCCGCGAAAGCATTGGATTGTATCCGCGTGAAAATAAATTATTTATTCCCGCGAAAGCAACGGTTCCCATTCGCGTGAAAATAAAGTATTTATTCCCGCGAAAGCATTGGATTGTATCCGCGTGAAAATAAAATTTGTATTCCCGCGAAAGCAACAGTTTTTATTCGCGTGAAAATAAATTATTTATTCCCGCGAAAACATTGGTTTTCGCGTGGACAAAATTCTGATTCATAGTTATATTATAAAGAAGGTTGGTATTCATAGAGTTCAACCAGTGCAACTTTAGCTATTTAAGAGCCACTGTTTTCACACAGAAAGCATCCAGTTCTACAACAGTGAGCGGAGAAGTAACATCTACTACATTTTCCATTGCAACTACTAGAAACTTTCTCTTTATAAAAGGTAAAATTTAAAAAATTTATTATTCCCTACCTAGCGAAGATCAAAATTAGTTTAGCTATAATGTAAAGTATGAAATAAATAATCTTTTAGTTCCACATGAAAAGCTGAATTATATATTATTTCTTTTTTAGAATACTATGGAGGATTTTTCTGCTTCTTACACGGATTTAAAGCCAGTCGAAAACAAACAAGAAACATTCAAAACACCCTCCAAAAGAAAAAACTCTAACTCTGTCACAAAAGAAGCAACAATAAAGAGACGAGCTCTTCCAAAACTGGTTTTACCCACAACATCAAACAATATGGAACAAAAAGAATTGCTCACTGATGCTGACAGAGCTCTCAAGATGGCCAAATCTCTCCAAAAATGGAAGGCATGTGATTTGAAAAAGATTGGAGGGTTTCTTACACTAGCATCACTTCCTGTTCCATCAGTTTTGCAAATCGTTTCTATTGAACAGACTACTGGTGCATACGGAAATTACTACATTCTCACTTATCTTGATAATTCAACTGGAGCGAATTTTCAGAAAGTTGTTTGTCCAAGTAGAGTAGTTGAAAGCTTCAATGTTGATAACTACCCATTACCTTTCAACATTTTGTACTTGGGTGAGATGGAAAACTCAAAAAAACCAGAGACTACTTTCTACAATGTCAAACGTATCAGCACAAAACGCTTAACCACAATGGAAGCTACTGCTGAAGCTGAAAAACTGAGAAAAATGAGTGAAGAAGAACTCAAACTCGCTTACGACATCGAGTATCTCAGCAATTTCAAAGATTGTTCCATTTTTGCTTACATCGAAGTTGTAGAAAGATTCATTCCTTCCCGATTCAATGGAGAAGAATCCATTGTAAATTGCATTCGCTATGTCGCTGAAAAGAATGGAAAAAGAGAGACGAGAACGCTTTTACTACCGATTAGATACAACGAGGAAGCTAAAAGATGTGCACCTGGTGTGATGATTTACAAAGGAAAAAAACAGAGTAAGAATGGAAATCCTATTCCATACCACAATGTTGTCTTCATTTCTTCAACCAACGCTAGTGATTGGGAGCAATATTGCACACAAACAAATTCCAATGAGGTGCTAGCAAAAACGAATAATGAGGATGAAGTTCTTAAGGAATTCCTAGAAAACGAATTACAAGATTTTGATGAACAGCTTGGTGTTGATGGTATGTAAACTCAATATCAAATGCTGACAACAGGTAGTCTCAAGCGGATAATGAATGTATAAAAAAAGCCTGTGTATTGATTGACATTACAAGTTGTACTGTTTTGTATTACTTACTATTTACCGACTCTAACTATATTATATGGAGAGATTTTCCCTACTTATTATACAATAAGTGTATATAATCATATAATGATTCATAGAAAAGTCTAAAGGTTCTCAAGTGATTAACTCACCAAAAGTTCCGGTTTGCAAAATATTTGAAGATCTTCCTATCCCAAGCATTATACGAGTGACTGTACTTTTTTATCCAGTTGAAATAGCTAAAAACTTCAGTTACTTAGTATTTACTGACTCTAGCTATATTATATGAGATTTTCCCTACTTATTACACAATAAATGTATATATTCACATATTGTTTCATTTTTAATCACTGTATTTATTCATTGTAGATATATTTCCTCTCTCTCCTCTCTCTCAAGATATCATATGAGTCAGAATTACAAAAAATTATCAAACCTTAATTGCCTCACATTCAAAATCTAGACACCCTATGAGTTATAATTATGTATACAATTATGTAAAAAATTATCATAACTTAAATGCCATACATTCAGAATCTATATACCATATAAGTTCAAATTAAGTAAAAAAATAATCAAAACTCAAATGCCACTTAAATGCCACTCAAGTACCCCTCAAATAAAATACAATATAAACTCGGCGAATTCATTCAACGCCGTAACCCATTGCATAACCCCAGATTATGACCCCACAAAAAAACACTTGGTAGAGAGATCTGCTCATATATTACTACTCTTAGCTAGTCTAATATGTTGAACACGAACAGTGTTGGATTTTTGTGCTACCTAATCGCACTGCTAATCGCCAATGTCAAACATGTATCACTGCTTATTGAAAATAATAGGCATGATCCCAACGGCCAGCGTATGTAGTGATATTTCTAAATACATTGTCTAGAACTTCAATCCCACTATGAGAGAAGGGGAGAAAGTTAAGGACCACATCAAGTAGCCTAAGTTTTAGGCCAACATTTGAGGCATTGTGTATATTTTGCTTGGAATATGCTGTGCGTTTTTTCATTGGGAGTTGCATGCCCCATTGTTATCTTGGCAACTTTTAAATGGATTTCATTGAATGATTGGTTTAGTGAGCAGGGTTTTTTGTGCTGGTTTGTTGCAAAAAACCCTGCCCATTAAACCAATCATCCAATGAAATCCATTTAAAAGTTTCCAAGATAACAATGGGGCATGCAACTCCCAATGAAAAAACGCACAGCATATTCCAAGCAAAATATACATAATGCCTCAAATGTTGGCCTAAAACTTAGGCTACACATCAAGCCCCTTTCAAACATTTCTGGTTAACATGAGCTTGGAAGCACTGTTGGTGTTGTGTACATAACCGTCATGTTGGCTTATGAAAAAAGGGAGATATTTTGGACCTGTTGCTAAAGGTGGACACAACTGGGTTTGAGGGATAGTTTTGGTGATTATGTAGAAGCTAAGTCAGGTAATAATTTATTCATAGTCCAGAAAGTGTGAAGAGTGCGGAAGCAATGTATGCATGGATCCATCTCAAAGTCTACATTAATTTTTCTATTTAGCAAAAAATAACTTTTCAGGAAGTTTTTCCGAGAATATTTGAATTTCAGGAGTTTTCATGGAGTTCAGCAGTTTTCAGGAAAAGAAAAAAAGTAATACATTAAAATCAGAAGGGCCCTGACAAATCAGGAGACATGACAGGTATGGTTGTGTATTCAGCGCATTAGGATTATGGGTAGGTAGTTGAGATGTCTCAAAAGGTAATTAGGTACAAAGAGTTTGTGTAGCTGCTCAACAGCTGCCATGTTTGTTGTTCATCATATCTGTAACATTGTCATCGATACAACAATATATATTAGCTCACCTACACTCCATATGAAGTAATATCTGAACTTCCCCAACATTATGGACATCAGCAGGACAAAGTTCTTGTAGAGAAAACTGCTTTCTAGCACATCAGAATCTAACAAAGACAAAACTATCTGCTACATGCTTATAGGCTGGTTTGTTAGCTTGCGTAAAGATGAGAGTGGATCTTTAACATAAATATGTATATATACCAATAAACTAAACGAGTGCGCAGAATGTTATGCAATACCAGTTTGTATGAGACCATTAAATTAAATTACACTCATAAGCGCTGTCGGGTTGATATTTAGTCAGCTATAATCCTTATATCAACCCATAACCAAACCTAACGAATATCCGCTTACCAAGGTTTCTGCTGATTGGGTATTTTTGGACTCCAAGCACATGCACGGCTATCCAGATCAAACCATATATCAGCATGCAGAATGCCTGTAACATAATAAAACATAGTTTGTGATAATACATGGTCAATTTGGCGGAAGACTTCTCCTTAGCTAGTTCTATATATACTGTACATACTTTCAGCGAAGTAAACTGTCACCACCCTGGGTAGCACCCCGGATTATCCTGGATAGCTTCCCAGATCTCTTATCAAAGATGGCCGCAATCTAGAAATTGGAAGCCAGGCTAAACCTAGCCCATGAGACTTAGGACCACTTTACCCATTACTAGGTTAGAAGGAAAAGAGGTTAAAGAGCCGAGGAACCTTTGCTATCATATGCCAAGAAACCCGAACAGGAGCCTACCACTTTCTTAGTATCGTACGTTGCGGTTTATAAACAATTCTCTAGCATTTATGATTAGGTAATGGCTTTATTGTTACGATATCGTAAGTTAGTGTTTATATACTGTATTATGATTTGTTAAACATGTATATATGTCAATTGTTTTTTGTGCTAAGTACTATAAAAGACCCAGTTTTACTCTCATCCTCTTCATACATAACACTGCTGTTCACATATGAGCTGTTCACTGAATAACCTCAACACGTTTAAAATTTGGTATTTAAAAGTGAGTGTGATTAGATTGAATATAAAATGATAATGAATATATGATAATAAAAATTTAAAGAAAGCGTTAAAATAATTTAATTTGCCTCTTTCCGAGCAAGATTCTAGATTGTTGAAAGTAATTGGATATAGCTGTACAATGTAAATGTTACATTTGTGAGCTTAATTTGGTAGTTAGAGCCCGTTAGAGCACTTACCAATAACGTGTTATTGCGAGGTTTCACTTCAACACTCACCAATAAAGTGTTAGTGTGGGGTTTCACTTCAGCTCTTACAAATAAAGTGTTCGTGTGAGGTTTCACTTCAGCACTTACCAATAGTGTTAGTGTGAGGTTTCGCTTTAGCACCTACCAATAAAATGTTAGTGGGAGGTTTCACTTTAGCACTTACCAGTAAAGTGTTAGTGCGAGGTTTCACTTCACCATACATGTGTCTCCTGTGGTCTTTGTAGAATATCACAGGGCCAAAGTTCATCCCAATGAATGAAAAGTAGAAATTAAAGTGCTGCCTTGCAGAGATATTCTCGCTATAACGTAATTAAACAGTGTTTTAGGTGATATATTTTTGCGTTATATTGTTTGGCAGCATACATGTAGATTCTATTTCAAACAGATGCAAACAAGCATTTCTCATCATTGAACGCTATCAACGTCAAAATTGGAGCCAGACCTGACATTTTCAGAAGTATGTCATACTTCATTGTGTTGGAACTAACCAGGTAATAAGTCATTAATGTGAACAAAATCTCATAATTTTTTCACTGATAATAATGAAATTATAAAATTCTATGAATTTGTCCAAGTTGAAAGGTTGCCAAACAAGGTTGTCTGGTTCACTTACGAGATCGTATGAGATTTTTGTAACTTGGTCAAAGTCTGGTATGACTGTGTGGCATCCTGTAGAGAATAGGCAACTGTTGTGAGCTTCATTGTTCCTAACATCAGCGGACTGAAAGCCAATCAAACCAAAACACTACACTGTACCGCTTATAAGCATTTCCTGTTTTGCCTTAAGTGAAACTAGAGACAAGAGATTATATTTTGTAGAAACAAATGAAATCTTACCCAGTGTAGTCTAAGACGTACTCCCCATGCTGGTAGATAAATTTGTACAAATAAGCTGAAAGTACACATGAAGTAGACGCCACAAACGTCCATCTGTAAAATTTATTGTTATCGCTTATTCACCATTACGGTATCAAATCATTTTATTATCGCAAGGAATCATCTGTGATTGCTGTTAGAAGGTGTAAATCTACTTGGGTAAGTTACTGCATAATTCACTGACAAATGAAAGTGGCTGATGTGTTTAAAAAGACAGCTTTAGTCCTCATTAATCTGATATCAAACTTACAAAATGTAACCGTCGCACATATTAGTTAATTTGCTATTTCATTTTCTACCCCTTGGTTTTACTCACAAATGCTCTAGCTTGGTTATAAACATTATTATTCACTTATGTGCTGTTTATTCCTATCGTTATGAACAGAAAGTTTGAAATGTTTTTCTTCAGAGATTCCACTTCTGCCACGAACAGTATGTAATAACTTTGGCCTGTAGTATAGCAAACACTACTTACACTCCGAGCCATTCTCGTGGCAGAGCTCTCAGAAGAACATATCCCAGCAGCCAGTGTAACAGCAGAAAGAGGAATGTCCTAGAATAGATACATTTATATTATGTAACAAGTGCAGCCAGCTACCATTTACTGCTATTTCAATAGAACCTATTTTGGCTTATTTTTAATTGTTCAAGAGTTTTAATTTTATTATTTCTTTGTAGAGAATTTCAGAGTGTTCTCTATCTGTTTCAACTGTATCAGGGAGGGAGTAGGACTGCACAGTACAGTGGGAGTTGTCCCATTATTAAAGTTAATAGTGGCAACTTGCTTCTAGGTGAATCAAAGGGCTTTTAGATAGCTCCACCTAGACTTGACGTTGATTTGTTTTTGTCTCGACTTGACTGAGATTCGACCTCCAACACTTCTACCAACCAACTACCAGATGTAACCGAGGCAACTGGCCAGACAGATCAGTCAATGGTAAGAGTTTATCATGCTATAATATGTTTTAAAGCTACAATAATACAGTATATAACGATCTTGTACTTATCGCAGCTAGAAACCTACTGAATAACAATAATACTGCTCTCCTATTTATACATAGATTCAGGGTATGGTTGATTGGATCTTTAGCAAGCGGATATGTAAACTTGGACGTACAGTATTTCTCCAAATTTCTTTAGCTCGCATGACCTCAGTATACTAAGTTCCATAGTCTACTTGTCTGGTTTAGAGGAGTTGTGCCCCCGAAAGAAGAGACAACTTGAGTGGAGTAGTTATCGATATCTGGTGATGTTCAACAAAAGATAGGGGGACTGCTGGTTACATCAGCGTGGGGGATGCTCAGTGGCTAGAGGTGGATACAAGGGGTAGAGGAGGATCCAGAAGGCTGTAAAACTATCTGCCCATGTGATACCTTAGCAGCATAAACAAGTTTTTTGTATCACCTCAGTGTTTTAAAATGCCCAGAAATTGCAGCGGAAAGCTCAGAAAAATCAGATGATACAAAAATTTGCTGTCAAACTTCCAATTGGCTGGTGATGTCAAAAAAATCTCCATAGTTTTATAGTGTCACAGAAATATCTCAGGCGGCTGTCAGGTTGTACATACCTGGAATGTATTCGACGAAGAAATTGATTTCAAGAAATGGGTTTCAACATACATTTTTAAACCTGTTTAATGAATTTTGTTGACAAAGAGTATCTACATTGATAATGCCGGTTAATTTTACATACAGACATTCATTAACAAGCGGTGAGAGAAGACAACTACATGAAATTAACAAACAATAACATATAGTATGAGGACACAACTACATGTATCGAGGGGAGATAACTACATATAATCAAGATATAGCATAGTAGCCGGAGTTCTCTCGATAGACTGGCTTACTGTAGGTGGTAACAGAGTAACTCTGGCTAATGGAGTGAAAGTCGATAGCTACTCAGTGAATATATTACAGGATAGCTTACCATCTGAAACAAATAATTGAAATAAGAATTCCAATATAGCTACTTGTGTTGTCTCTGCTAAAGAAGGACTCTCTTGATGGTTTGTATTGGTTAAACCAAGCTGCCACCGGAAAACTGGCAAAGTGCATCAATATCACCAAGTTCTACAAAAATTTTGTTTATTCAACTGTTGAAATTGTCCAATACTGCTATAAGTTCCGGACAAGCTAGCATTTATTATGTCACAACTTTCACTGTAATTTTGCGTCAGTCAGAGAATAAAATATTTCAAATTAGTTTGAGTGATTTAATTTGCGACTACTTGAAAGTTAATATATTGTATTATTAAATAATTTTATAATCTGCACTGCCACCCATTTGGGTTACCCTTGCTATCTATTGGTTTAACCACTGAAGTAGCAAACACCTAAGTAATAGAAACCGATCAAAGTAAGTGCCCTGTGTTCTGCCCAAAACTTCTCAGAAATAAATAAATAATATTATGGTGATGTGTTATGTCATAGAACCAATCGATCTAACACTGTTTTCTAGTTTTTGTGCAATAAATTGTGTTATTATTATTATAATTATTGTGGAAATAATGAACCCCAAGAGCGATATACCTGCTACGTATTGTTATCGTAAAAGCTACTTGTACATTTGCACACATGTTACCGGATGTTTTTTGTTTCCTTTTTTATTTAAAAGGTAACAACGATGATAGTGAGCCCCAGTGAGCATTTATTCATTCCTAGCTTCCGTAAAGAAAGATTTTTTTACCAATAGTAATCTCCGTCAGTATTTTATATTACGATATAATCTACATGCTTTTCACTTACGGAGTTGCAATCAAGACCTGTGATGTATGTTAACTGCTCTAAATGTTCCATGTTGCTTTAAAGTCCCTTGGCACAGTGACAAAGTGATTACTATATACACAGCCAGCCAGTATAAGTTCATTGCTACTAACATAACGTAGAGCAGGAAGTGAGACATAACTCTTTCTCCTTGGGTAGTGTCAGTGTTTTAGTCTCTCCCAAATCTAGCAAATGCACGCCTACTAACAATGGAAGCTATTACAACTACCAAACTAACGAATGAGGAGCATTTTGAAGAAAACGAAGATTTATTTCTAATGCATTTTAGTATACATTTGTTGTTTGACAAGGGCGGAGATGCTCAGACATTTAACTGAAAATGAAAACAACCAATGCCCATAAAAAAAATGGAATGAAATGAATGTCAAATATCATAATGCTGGAAATGTTTTCTAATAATAAACAATTAGTAGTGAGAAAAATTATATAGAATATTGCTAAACGCATCACCGATTTATTGTGGCGTTTCAGATGCACCAATATAACTTGACCATCAAGGTAAATGCCGATGTTTGATTTTTGTTTTCTCAACTTGCTATCTTTAAACGTTTAAATAAAAAGTTCTTTATTAAAGTTTAGTAGCTTGGTATGCTCTAGTATTTCTTGAATAAATGATTTTATACAGTTTACAAGTTTCGAAAGTTATTGGAAAGCTGGAAAAAGTTTATTAATAAGTCTACTAACAAAAACTGGAATGCAGTCCTAAAGGAATGTTAGTATAGTCATTTGTTGTTTTTCTCTGATGATCTCGAAGCATAGAAATCACAGGAAAGTAAAGGGTAGTGAGCGTTCAGCAACAAGTAAAGTGGTTTTGATCAGCCAGGGACGGTGCAGAGCACACGCATTTACAACCCGGTAACAGTTTATGCCAACAGGCCAAAGATAACAAATATCTTATTTTATTTGCACTTCATTTGCTGGTCTGAAGTCAATATTTGTAGTCGGTGGAAGCAAGAGATAAGAGACTACACCCAGTTTGGCAAGTTGTCCCTGTAGGCTGTTTTATGTTCGTCGAATACAAGAGTACTCCAAATAGTGCAATAACTTACTCTTCTCTGCCTCCTATTTCATCAAGTTATTATCTAAACTGAAGTTATTTATGCCAAAATTCTGACCTAAAATTGCCATATGGGCATTATGCCATATTATTTCTCAGATAGTGTTCCTGAAAGCAACTTTAATCATGAATAATTAAGTCGATTTGTAAATAGCACACTGAAAGTTTTTATTACAAGATGACTAACAATTGGACTTCGGCAATCGGCTTTCTTGTGGTTATCATACTGCTCAAAGGTGCTGATTCATTGGACTGCAAAGACATAACAAGTTGTGGAGATTGCATAGCTAAGAAAAGTATGAAATGTGGTTGGTGTCCGCTAGACAGAAGGTGTCATGAGATCTCTCTGAGAAATCTATGGACAATGCACAACGCATGTAGATGGGGAATGAGTACGCCAGACTCAGGTAAATGTGAGCCTACGTCAAGCTTTGAGTATGATGAAACTCTTTCCTTCAATCAATTGTTGCTTTCTGCCGTCGCATACACGGACCAAACCGACATATGCGTCAACAAAATAAACGAGAACAGAGATGACGTTGATTGGGACTACGAAGTAGACAGCGTGATATCTATGAGATGTGGCCAGTACATAGCTCCTAACCATGAATGCTTTGCGTTGGTCGCTATCTCACATGACAGCAAATCTATATTCATTTCATTTCGAGGAACCAACAGTAGCTACCAGCTAGTTGATCTACTTGTAACTAGTGTTTTTTTAACAACAAAGGTTGGAAATGGGAATGTTCAACGTTATTTTCAGAGTGCTTTCCAGAACATATTCGCCTGTTTAAAGGAAGAAATTGTTCAGCTCTACAAGAAGCATTCGGATTATTTTGTAAGGTTTAGCGGGCACTCTTTAGGCGGAGCTCTCGCTTCCATAGCCGCATTCAAGTTTGCCGAGATGGAAGTATTTCCCACAGAAAAGATCTCTCTGTACACGTACGGCATGCCTAGAGTTGGAGACAAACTTTTTGCAGCTGATCATGGTAGAAAGGTACCCAACAGCTGGAGAATCACCAACCACCAGGACTGCGTGCCCCATATTCCACCATGTTTCCTCAGTTGCAGCTATGAAGGCAATACATTTCCCTACCATCACGGTGCCGAAGTCTTCTACGACGATGCCGATATGAACAGAAATACCGATTACACAATTTGCCATGGAAATGAAGACAACACTTGCAGCAACAAATACATATCAGGTATTGATCGTATTACCAACT
The DNA here is from genome assembly GCA_945261195.1 of Cryptosula pallasiana. Classification (NCBI taxonomy): domain Eukaryota; kingdom Metazoa; phylum Bryozoa; class Gymnolaemata; order Cheilostomatida; family Cryptosulidae; genus Cryptosula; species Cryptosula pallasiana. The sequence goes on along the minus strand of OX183141.1, from coordinate 4,226,237 downwards.
TACCTGAATGTGTGTATTACAGCCGATACCATTCAAACTATTTCAACATCTCGGTGAGCAGTTACTGCGATAAACTGGCTAACAGAAGAAGAAAGAGATCTGAGCCGTCAGACATCTACGACCTTCTTAGCAAGGACAAATGCTCCATAGTCAAACGAATAGACGGAGAGTGGCAGGTTACTTGGTCATCGAGCTCAGACTCAAAAGTTAACCCAATCATCACCTTCAACGTTTTGTTGGTTATGTATTTTTGGTAGCTGTGAATTCTTTACCTAATGGACAGAACAGCTGTTGCGATTGCACAGATTGACAAAATTTGGCAATTTTTGTGTTTATTTCTTTTCTTTTAATTAAATGACATGTAATTATGTTTTTTTAATTATTTGCAACAGCATAGGTAGATATTGTGGGTTAGCAACCAGTAAACACTGCATGCACTTGTTTCTATAATTGTTAGACCATTATACAATATTTGGTATTACCTGGTATTTAGTTGAAGTCATTTATTCGAGAAGGCAGCGGTGATGTCTCTGCAATTTATGCTTTAGTCTTTATTTGATCATTCTGATAGTTTGTTTTTTATAGCTTATAGACAGCAGCAGTATAGACAATGTAGACAATAGTATAGCTGTCAACTAAGATACTGACTTCAACAAACGACATGTTGAGCTATTTCTAAAGAACACAACTTGAAGTCTGTAGATTTTAGTGCTGGTAGATTATTGCTTTGATTGATGAATAAATGATATTAGCTAAAGCCCGTATCATTATAGAAAATGCTTACATCATGTCTCCCAGGGGCTTCTCTGGGCTTGCGAGAGCTCATCGAAATATAATTGGTCTGTTGAATGGCTTCCAGGGAAACATCCCAAAATAAATGACCTGAAAGTCTTTAGGTAAGACTGCTGCAAATGCTGCCCACTTATGTGCAACTCATCACAACTACTAGAAGCTTCTGTAAAATAGGCTGATATCAGATGTGATGGTAACGATCATGAGGGTGTGCAGGTAAAGTGATGGAATATGTAACTATCATGAGGGTATGCAGGTAAAGTGATGGAATATGTAACTATCATGAGGGTATGCAGGTAAAGCGATGGAATATGTAACTATCATGAGGGTATGCAGGTAAAGCGATGGAATATGTAACTATCATGAGGGTGTGCAGGTAAAGCGATGGAATATGTAACTATCATGAGGGTATGCAGGTAAAGTGATGGAATATGTAACTATCATGAGGGTGTGCAGGTAAAGCGATGGAATATGTAACTATCATGAGGGTGTGCAGGTAAAGCGATGGAATATGTAACTATCATGAGGGTGTGCAGGTAAAGTGATGGAATATGTAACTATCATGAGGGTGTGCAGGTAAAGCGATGGAATATGTAACTATCATGAGGGTGTGCAGGTAAAGTGATAGAATATGTAAATATCATAACATTTGTTGGTATCGTATTGTGGATGAATGAGGAAGCGTGCACAGCTACACCCTAATACAAGGCTACGTGACTTGTTTTAATCTGACACTGAGCTAATAGCTGAATGTATTTAATGGCGTGCAGAGTAGTTGGTAATTGTCAAAAAAGATTCTCACTTCAAGTTGTTAGATACGCCGATTGGCAAAAAATTGTGAGATTGAAAGACTTAAAAAAGTGAATAAAAAGCATTGGTATCTCAACCAACATTTTTAAATCAATAGATACCATCTGAACAGCATTGTCCAAATATGGTTTATACCTAGACATTTATACCCCAGTATATATATACAATACTTGTTTGTTAGTCAGCCTCAATTATATAATGCCCAGTAACCTCCCAACTACATATCAGAGAGCGTTTTCAAAAGCTTTGGTCAGGTATTGTAGGCGTGGAACTTTCGTCAGCGTTAGGGGTCGGTAATCGGTACACTAGCATGGAGCAAGGCCACATAAGTTTCATATTGATTCCGGCAGCATTAAAAGTTTAACCCTTTTGTGCATAATAAATTTCAAGTACTTGCTCGCTCACTGATCAAAGGCAGCTATCATGTAAGTCTCTAATATCACCGGCATCGGCTGACACCCTGTAATATTATTTTATCTATCGAAGTTTGTATTGGCTGCAAATAATTGCTTATCTCTATCGGACACTGTTATTTATTCACTCCTATGATCTGGTAATCATATTACTGGGTCAGATTACTGGATCATACCAGATCTTGTAATATGATTACCAGATCATAGCATCTCACTATTCAGTAATCATATTACCAAATCTGATAATACCTCCTATGATCTTGTAATATGATTACAAAATGACATGAGTAAATAAAGCTTTGCATTACTGAGTAATCCAGAATATTCATAGCGCTAGTCGATACATGTATAAACCTCAAACTTGTGCAATAGAATTTATGTTATAAAAACAAAATTCAACGGTTGCTCATATGTTTGGTGGATATCTATACAAGCTCATTGATATGGATTGAATGCTCAGTTACGGTGCAGTCAAAATGCTTTTCAATGCTTTACCAGATAATGGTATAATGGTATAGATATATGCTATAGAAGTCACTTGTCTAGTTAATGTGCTATTTCTTTCTTGCTAGACAGTACAGCAGCAAATCCCAGTGTTAAATGTGTGGGAAAATGTGTAGATAGATTGAGAAACAGCGTGGGGAGGTCTTGAAAATGCGTGGGTAGGCCGAGAGAATTTATGGATAGGTCAGGAGGATGCGTGGGTAGGTCGATATAATGTGTGAATTGGTTGAGAGAATCTGTGAGATCTGCAAAATGGGAAACAAGAAAAATGACCAATTCCTGCCAACCTTAGCTACTCTGCCTATGAGGTAACAACCACAGACTTTGGTGAGCCAAAAATCTCCTTGGGCTTCTCTATGATGTTGCAAGACATTTCATGTTTCAATTGTTGAGTGTTCAGAAGCTTTTCAGATTAGCTAGAGAACTTTTGAAAGTGTGACTATGCATACAGTTATAGATACATATACAGTTATAGATACACATACAGTTATAGATACACACATACAGTTATACATACACATACATTTATAGATACACACATACAGTTATAGATACACATATACAGTTATAGATACACACATACAGTTATAGATACACACATACAGTTATAGATACACAAATACAGTTATAGATACACACATACAGTTATAGATACACACATACAGTTATAGATACACACATACAGTTATAGATACACATATACAATTATAGATACACACATACAGTTATAGATACACACATACAGTTATAGTTACACACATACAGTTATAGATACACACATACAGTTAGAGATACACATATACAGTTATAGATACACACATGCAGTTATAGATACACACATACAGTTATAGATGCACACATACAGTTATAGATACACACATACAGTTATAGATACACACATACAGTTATAGATAAACACATACAGTTATAGATACACACATACAGTTATAGATACACACATACATTTATAGATACACACATACAGTTATAGATACACACATACAGTTATAGATACACACATACATTTATAGATACACACATACAGATATAGATACACACATACAGTTATAGATACACACATACAGTTATAGATACTCACATACAGTTATAGATACACACGTACAGTTATAGATACACACGTACAGTTATAGATACACACATACAGTTATAGATACACACATACAGTTATAGTTACACACATACAGTTATAGATGCACACATACAGTTATAGATACACACATACATTTATAGATACACACATACAGTTATAGATACACACATACAGTTATAGATACACACATACAGTTATAGATACACACATACAGTTATAGATACACACATACAGTTATAGATACACACATACAGTTATAGATAAACACATACAGTTATAGATACACACATACAGTTATAGATACACACATACATTTATAGATACACACATACAGTTATAGATACACACATACAGTTATAGATACTCACATACAGTTATAGATACACACGTACAGTTATAGATACACACGTACAGTTATAGATACACACATACAGTTATAGATACACACATACAGTTATAGTTACACACATACAGTTATAGATGCACACATACAGTTATAGATACACACATACATTTATAGATACACACATACAGTTATAGATACACACATACAGTTATAGATACACACATACAGTTATAGATACACACATACAGTTATAGATACACACATACAGTTATAGATACACACATACAGTTATAGATAAACACATACAGTTATAGATACACACATACAGTTATATATACACACATACATTTATAGATACACACATACAGTTATAGATACACACATACATTTATAGATACACACATACAGTTATAGATACACACATAAATTTATAGATACATACAGTTATAGATACACACATACAATTGGTCGACTTGCAACTAACAGTAATTTTACTCAGCAATAAGTATCAAAAACCTAATCTTATAAATTCAAAATTTATGTTTGAAGTCTTATTTTATAATAAGTAGTACAAACAACTTTTACATTTTTGTAGTCTAGTTTTTTTAGAATATATCCAGCTATCGGTGATTAAATTGAATAGTTACTATTTGTTTAGTGATCATCTTGGTCATGTCCATTTTATGATAAGCATTTTATACGAGGTTAAAACGAAAATGTGGGTGAAGTTTTGTTTCTAAAGACGTTTTTTGTTTAAACTATCCAAAAATGGTTTTGACGCTTTTAAAAAGAAAAACATTTACATGATGGGTGAGCACCTGTCAGCTTCACAGAAGCCATTCCTACAATTCCCTCAACATATCACATAATAAATATGTCCAAATGCTGCCTGCAGATTTCCTTGCACTGCAATGTGTTACAATGAGTAACATACCAATAATAGAAATTCTCAATTTTAGCAGAGAGCCATCTCAACGTTTTGTTACAAAAGTAGCGCTGATTTCCACATAACCATAACCATCCAAACACCAAAAACAACCATTCACATAGCAGTTTTGGCTTTCATCATTACACAAGCCCTGATTTAATATCAATATTACTGCTCAGTGAAACAAGCATTGCACTAGAATACTGCCAGACATAAACAATAACACTTGTCAGACAACAACACTCGTCAGACGATAACACTCGTCAGAAAATAACACTCGTCAGACAATACCACCTGTCAGACGATAACACTTGTCAGACGATAACACTTGTCAGACAATAACACTTGTCAGACAACAACACTCGTCAGACGATAACACTCGTCAGACAATAACACTCGTCAGACAATACCACCTGTCAGACGATAACACTTGTCAGACGATAACACTTGTCAGACAATAACACTTGTCAGACAATAACACTTGTCAGACAATAACACTTGTCAGACAATAACACTTGTCAGACAATAACACTCGTCAGACAATAACACTCGTCAGACAATAACACTCGTCAGACAATAACACTCGTCAGACAATAACACTTGTCAGACAATAACACTTTGTAATGGTTTTCTCCGTCACTGGATTGAACCGTTACTGGCACTACAAGGAGGGCTACACTGTCCGGCTTTATCTGCACTGTACTAAGAGCACCACTGCAAGGCAGTACGGCTCTGTGTAGTTTATCTTGCACTAGATACAACCGGATGCTGCTGTGTAGCAGGCACAACTGTGTTCAGGCAACCAGCCTCACAGATATCACAGAGTTGGAGGTAACAATGGTTTATTATTACCAACAAAAGCAAACAATGTCTAATTTCACGCACAAAACTGAAGGTTTGACACAAAGTATATAATAAAGAGAACGGTAGCAACTGACAGCAAGGGTCGAGTGAAGACTCAACAGTAACTGGTCAAAACAGTTGGCTTGCTACACGAGAGTTACTTCTCACTCTAACTACTACTAAATGTCTGCCCGCTGGGCTGAATGCAAGAGTATTTATAGGAAAGGTAAACAGTTGAAAATATATGCATATAATTGGACAGAAAGAATATCCCCCAGCGAGGTGTAAAAAAGTAATCATAATCTGGCACCAAAGAAATACATGAGTCAATAGGCTAGGGCATTAATGCTAAAAGAATATATATATAAATACGTGTTAATGCACCAGTTTACCAGTGGCGGGAATCCATCCTTAGGCTTGGCTGTGAGAGCGGCAGGTCAGTTGTACTCTTGGGTGTAGTCAAGCGTAGCCATCTAGTGTAGTATAAGAGAGATATGTATGCAGAATAATAGCACTGGCTGAAGAGGGAATAGCTGCACTGTGCAAATCTATTACAACTTGTCAGACAATAACACTCATCAGACGATAACACTTGTAGGAAAATGTGGCGAGCAATGGGGATCCGGCACGCAGTTTCTCTTTGTAGATGCAACCGGAAGAAGTTCAATTTCTAATATAACTTATCATTAGAATTTACGACTTGCTTGACTGTTATTTTAATTTGAGACATTTAAGCAGCTAATATGACAAAAAAGATGTGATTGAGGAAGCTTGAGGGATCAAGATAACCTGTAATTTTTTCTTTTGAAATTTTTTTTGCTTTATTCACTTGAAAAAATTAATTTAATAATGATGCTCATAGATAGTATGCAGTCGAACCAAAGTATCGTATTTCGGGCCTAACTAAGTTTGCCAATGTAAATAACTTACAGCGCGCCCTGTCAATTTATCTCAACAACAGCGATATACTATTATGCTTGATTTACGCGGCGCATCCTCAGTATTACAAGCTCCATCCCCATCAACTGCTCGTTAATCGTTTGTTGCGGATTTCATAACTCCAGTCAACGACTAGCAATAATAATAATAACAAACTCTTATGACAATCCCAAGTGTACCAAAAATCTGGTGTACCCTGTGACATGTGACTAATAAAAAGCAATTGTTTTTAAAGTTTGTTTTATATTTTTTAATTTTTAGGGCAAATGAATAATAATTATTTTGATATTATTATTATAAATAATCATCATCATAATAATAATTATTAATTAAACTAAATAAATTAATTTTCTTCTTAAGGCTTTTGAGTGAAACTTGTAATTTCCTAATCACAAGTTGGATCAAATTTGTGCTTGAATGAAAATTATTTAACACTGAAATAAAATGAATAGTGTTAATCTCTGAGGACAACACACAATAAATAAATAAATAATAAGTAATAATAAATGGGAGATAACTCTTACGAGCTCACTCTATATTTTATATAGCGATCTATAGTCAGTATTGTTAGCGTTCGTAAAAAGTGATTATTCGAGTTGATTATAACTGTTTATTGTGCCAAAAAAAATTTAGTGAGCTAAAACAGACATTGGAGCTCCTGCCATTTCAATATATCAGTGAAAAAAAACTTCTAAAGCAAAAAATAAAAATAAAAGTAGTGGATTTTTGAAAATCTTAACGATATTATGATAAAACTTCAAGTAAACTTCCGGTATCATCAAATTAGCACCCCCTGGTGAGCACCTAAAATCTGCCGGGTCCCCATTAACAAATAAAAATTCAGATTGCAAAAATTCAAACAGCCAAGCAAATGTTCACATGCTATATGGTTAATAGACTAGAAAAGCATGAGAATGTCTGGTCAACATTTTTACCCAGTTTGGATTTAAGATAACAACAACAACACTCAATGCTCAGGTGATGTAATAATATGAATAGATTCCTACCAAACCAGACTTTTATCAACCTTTCATTATTTGAAAATCTACATTCATGCCGAAGCTACAATTAAGTTATTACAATCTGTTGCAAGATCCTTGCTTCACGCGCTGTCATGGAGGCAAATGAATAAATGATTTAAACGATTCACACAATAGTACCTCATCAGAGACAAGCGTGGGATGTCATAAAAAACTGAATGAAACTGTAAGCCCCCCCCCCCCCCCCCCCCCCCCCAACAGGGTCCGGGGCGGCAAAGCCAAAACATTTGAGTAGTAATATATGAGCAGATCTCCCTACCAAGTGTTTTTTGTGGATTTGATCTTGGGGGTTATGCAATGAGTTACGACGTTGGATGAATTCGCCGAGTTTATATTGTATTTCATTTGAGAGACATTTGAGTGGCATTTGAGTGGCATTTAAGTGGCATTTGAGTTTTGATTAATTTTTTACTTAATTTAACTTATATGGTGTATAGATTTTGAATGTATGGCATTTAAGTTATGATAATTTTTTACATAATTGTATACATAATTATAACTCATAGGGTATCTAGATTTTGAATGTAAGGCATTTAAGGTTTGATAATTTTTTGTAATTCCGACTCATATGATATCTTGAGAGAGAGGAGAGAGGAGATATATCTACATTGAATAAATACAGTGATTAAAAATGAAACAATATGTGAATATATACATTTATTGTGTAATAAGTAGGGAAAATCTCTCCATATAATATAGCTAGAGTCAGTAAATACTAAGTAGCTGAAGTTTTTAGCTATTTCAACTAGATAAAAAAGTACAGTCACTCGTATAATGCTTGGGATAGGAAGATCTTCAAATGTTTTGCAAACCGGAACTTTTGGTGAGTTAATCACTTGAGAACCTTTAGACTTTTCTATGAATCAATATATGATTATATACACTTATTGTATAATAAGTAGGGAAAATCTCTCCATATAATATAGTTAGAGTCAGTAAATAGTAAGTAATACAAAACAGTACAACTTGTAATGTCAATCAATACACAGGCTTTTTTTATACATTCATTATCCGCTTGAGACTACCTGTTGTCAGCATTTGATATTGAGTTTACATACCATCAACACCAAGCTGTTCATCAAAATCTTGTAATTCGTTTTCTAGGAATTCCTTAAGAACTTCATCCTCATTATTTGTTTTTGTTAGCACCTCATTGGAATTTGTTTGTGTGCAATATTGTTCCCAATCAAGAAATGAAGACAACATTGTGGTATGGAATAGGATTTCCATTCTTACTCTGTTTTTTTCCTTTGTAAATCATCACACCAGGTGCACATCTTTTAGCTTACTCGTTGTATCTGATTGGTAGTAAAAGCGTTCTCGTCTCTCTTTTTCCATTCTTTTCAGCGACATAGCGAATGCAATTTACAATGGATTCTTCTCCATTGAATCGGAAAGGAATGAATCTTTCTACAACTTCGATGTAAGCAAAAATGGAACAATCTTTGAAATTGCTGAGATACTCGATGTCGTAAGCGAGTTTGAGTTTTTCTTCACTGATTTTTTTCAGTTTTTCAGCTTCAGCAGTAGCTTCCATTGTGGTTAAGCGTTTTGTGCTGATACGTTTGACATTGTAGTAAGTAGTCTCTGGTTTTTTTGAGTTTTCCATCTCACCCAAGTACAAAATGTTGAAAGGTAATGGGTAGTTATCAACATTGAAGCTTTCAACTACTCTACTTGGGCAAACAACTTTCTGAAAATTCGCTCCAGTTGAATTATCAAGATAAGTGAGAATGTAGTAATTTCCGTATGCACCAGTACTCTGTTCAACAGAAACGATTTGCAAAACTGATGGAACAGGAAGTGATGCTAGTGTAAGAAACCCTCCAATCTTTTTCAAATCACATGCCTTCCATTTTTGGAGAGATTTAGCCATCTTGAGAGCTCTGTCAGCATCAGTGAGCAATTCTTTTTGTTCCATATTGTTTGATGTTGTGGGTAAAACCAGTTTTGGAAGAGCTCGTCTCTTTATTGTTGCTTCTTTTGTGACAGAGTTAGAGTTTTTTCTTTTGGAGAGTGTTTTTTGTTTGTTTTCGATTGGTTTTAAATCCATGTAAGAAGCAGAAAAATCCTCCATAGTATTCTAAAAAAGAAAGAAATAATATATAATTCAGCTTTTCATGTGGAGCTAAAAGATTATTTATTTCATACTTTACATTATAGCTAAACTAATTTTGATCTTTGCTAGGTAGGGAATAATAAATTTTTTAAATTTTACCTTTTATAAAGAGAAAGCTTCTAGTAGTTGCAATGGAAAGTGTAGTAGATGTTACTTCTCCGCTCACTGTTGTAGAACTGGATGCTTTCTGTGTGAAAACAGTGGCTCTTAAATAGCTAAAGTTGCACTGGATGAACTCTATGAATACCAACCTTCTTTATAATATAACTATGAATCAGAATTTTGTCCACGCGGAAACCAATGCTTTCGCGGGAATAAACAATTTATTTTCACGCGAATGGAAACCGTTGCTTTCGCGGGAATGAAAATGTTATTTTCATGTAAATGGAAACCGTTGCTTTCGCGGGAATAAAACATTTAATTTCACGCGAAAACAAACCAATGCTTTCGCGGGAATAAATATTTTATTTTCACGCGAATAGAAACTGTTGCTTTCGCGGGAATACAAATTTTATTTTCACGCGGATACAAACCAATGCTTTCGCGGGAATAAATAATTTATTTTCACGCGAATGGAAACCGTTGCTTTCGCGGGAATAAATATTTTATTTTCACGCGAATGGAAACCATTGCTTTCGCGGGAATACAAATTTTATTTTCACGCGAATACAAACCAATGCTTTCGCGTGAAAATAAAATATTTATTCCAGCGAAAGCAACGGTTTCCATTCGCGTGAAAATAAATTATTTATTCCCGCGAAAGCATTGGTTTGTATCCGCGTGAAAATAAAATTTGTATTCCCGCGAAAGCAACAGTTTCTATTCGCGTGAAAATAAATTATTTATTCCCGCGAAAGCAACGGTTTCCATTCGCGTGAAAATAAAATATTTATTCCCGCGAAAGCATTGGTTTGTATCCGTGTGAAAATAAAATTTGTATTCCCGCGAAAGCAACAGTTTCTATTCGCGTGAAAATAAATTATTTATTCCCGCGAAAGCAACGGTTTCCATTCGCGTGAAAATAAAATATTTATTCCAGCGAAAGCATTGGTTTGTATCCGCGTGAAAATAAAATTTGTATTCCCTGGAAAGCAACAGTTTCTATTCGCGTGAAAATAAATTATTTATTCTCGCGAAAGCAACGGTTTCCATTCGTGTGAAAATAAAATATTTATTCCCGCGAAGGCATTGGTTTGTATCCGCGTGAAAATAAAATTTGTATTCCCCCGAAAGCAACAGTTTCTATTCGCGTGAAAATAAATTATTTATTCCCGCGAAAGCAACGGTTTCCATTTGCGTGAAAATAAAATATTTATTCCCGCGAAAGCATTTGTTTGTATCCGCGTGAAAATAAAATTTGTATTCCCGCGAAAGCAACAGTTTCTATTCGCGTGAAAACAAAGTATTTATTCCCGCGAAAACAACGGTTTCCATTCGCATGAAAATAAATTCTTTATTCCCGCGAAAGCAACGGTTTTCATTCCCGCAAAAATAAAATATTTATTCCCGCGAAAGCAACGGTTTCCATTCACGTGAAAATAAATTATATATTCCCGCGAAAGCATTGGTTTTCGCGTGGACAAAATGCTGATTCATAGGATTTAATCAGTGCAACTTTACCTATTCAAGAGCCACTGTTTTCACACAGAAAGCATCCAGTTCTACAACAGTGATCGGAGGAGCAACATCTACTACTACATCCACTGACTATTAAAAGTTTTTCTGTGTGAATTTGAAAATTTTCATTGAACTTAAGACTTGATTATCTGACTTAATTATCTCACTAAATTTTTTGTCTACTTAAAAAGTAATGCTTTCACACAATAAATCACTCGTTCTAACAACAGTAACTGAAGCCTCAACATCTACTATGTAATATACCAACTGACTACTAGGAGTTTTATTCACAAGGTAAAATTTATTAGCTGAGACATTTAACTTGCTTTTTTATGTGCTATTGTCACTTCTATTAAAAAGTAATGATTTTATTGTTATTATAGTGCTATGGAAACAGAAGAGGATGATACTGATGTAGACATACATAAGGAATGGGAATGGCTCATGAAAAATCAAAATGATATCAGTTTTTCAAACGCTGATAATGAATACACGAATGATGAATGCAATGCTGAATATGAAAATGAAATGGGGATGGAACTTGAAAATGTTTTTCAAGACAAACCTTCGACTTTTCAAGCTTCAGCAACTACTGAAAATACAATAGCCTTTGATAAGCAGTAAGTTTTTAAAATCATAAATTAATAATGTTAGTAGAGTAATTTGTTTTGCTGTTTTTTTTTCTAGTCATCTCATGAATCAGCAAAAATAATGCGTTATCTCTTTATTGTAGACAGGACTCAGAATATCAGAGAATTAATGTAAAAGAGGGAGTTGAGAATTCATCTCATAGTACACAGTAAGTTTTTAAAAACTTAACTAATAATAATGTTTGAGCCTTTTTTTCCTAATTCCATTTTAAAAATTAATTGATAATGGTGTTTAAGTCATTTTTCTTCTGTTACATTTCATACAAAATGTATGTGAATGTTTTATAGAACAACTATTATGTGTTAACATTTCTATTGTAGACAAAGTTTAAATTATCGGGAGGAGAATGTAGAAGAAAAAAACCCTGAAATTTCCCCTAATTGGAAATGGTTAGAAGAAAATCTCATTTGTTTTCGTTTACCCGATGAAACAATCAATCAAATAGGATTTGGTGCTGAGCCTTCACCACCAAAGACTAACATAATAGCTCAAGATATAGAGCCGGTTGTGGAGGAGATAGTTGAAGAAAATGAGAATGATCCAATGATAGAAAATGAAGAAGAAGAAGAAGAAGAAGAAAAAGAAGAGGAAGAAGCACAAGAGGAAGAACAAGAAGAAGAAGAAATGGAAGATTTAAATTTTGAAAGACCCAGCCGAGTATCAACCCTAGGTATTGTTGATGATAGCACAGCTCCAACTTTTCAAGATGAAGAATGGGATGATTTGATAGCTAGATACTGGGGAGCTATGAAAACGAAACATAGAGCTGGAAAAGTCATAGAACTTTTAAATGTAAGACTTTTGGATGGGATTCCAAGAGACCAAGCTGATACCTACCAAAATGACTATCATGATTCAAGAGTGTTAGAATTGCTAAAAAAAGTTTGGAGACAATTGAGCTCGAGAGCAAAAGTCAACTGTAGCGTAGGTTGTATACTAGAAAATAAAAATGATGGTGAACTCCGATACTTTCACTCATCATCAAACAATGCTACCGTATATCCAAAAGCTAAACTGATTGAAACTCAAGGAGATCTTGATGACTTTTTTGTTGATGTTATGGAGACTGATCATCGTACAAATAGCTTGAGACGGAGACCAAAGACGACTTGGAGATTGATGTTAATCACAAACATTTCGTTTTATTTCTACAAACTACTCGGAATGGGAAAAGTTGGATCACCACCAGAGCATTTACCCTCTCACCTCATTAACAACAGACACATACGAACCATTGTAAAAAACACAAAAGGAATACGAATTACCGACAATCTTTGTTTTTTTAGATGTCTAGCATTACACAAAGAACTACAAAAAAACGGTGGAATTGCAAAAGATCCGATAATTAAGGAGGTGAAGGAGTACCAACAACAATATCATAGTTTCATCTATGGTGATAGTGCTAAAAGTTGTGATGGGAAAGGAGTAACGGAAGCTGATTTATTGCTTTTGGAGCAAGCATTTCAACTGAAGATAACAGTGTTTTCTTTAAATGATGATATGACTTCAACAGTTATTTGGAGTTCAAACTCCAGTTATAAGGAGAATCTATATTTGGATCTTTATATCAATCACTTCAGTCTTATTACAAACTTGGAAGGATATGTCAGAGCCTACAGATGTCCAACCTGTTCTACTTGTTATGACAGATTGGGGAATCTGAAAAGACACAGATGTTCAATCTCAGAGGCGACAACTATGCAGTTTTCTGGAGGACAATGCAGTCCTACTGCTACAATATTCGACAAACTGAAGGTTCAATTCGGGATAGATATCGGGTCAGATGATTCCTTGAGATACTATCCATTTTTTGCAACATTCGACATAGAGTGTTTGTTACCTAATTGCGAAAGAGATCGAGATACAGACACAACCATTTACACGAATGAGCATAAACTTTTAAGTATTTCAATTTGTTCAAACGTACCAGGCTTCAACAACCCATGTTGTATTGTCAATAAAGGGGATGATGATGAATGCGTTGGAAAGTTCATTGAATACTTGGAAGATATTAGTGAAGAATCATATAGCCGATTGGAAAAACAATTTTTGCAAATCATAAAACAGATAGAAGGTGAATTACAATGACTGGAAGAAGCTGAAGAAAAGTTTCGTAGTGATTTTGAAAAAAATCGTTTCAGACGGAGAACAGGAGCTGAAAAAGTTCTGGATGATTTGTGCAGCTATATGAAAAAACTCCCTATTCTAGGTTTCAATTCACAGACTTATGATGTCAATGTGATGAAAGGAAAACTGCTTCAAAAATTGAAAGATGTCTCCGACACAGATTTTGATTTTGTTATAAAAAAAGGAACCAAGATGCCTGTTATCGGAATAGGATCTTTTTTGTTTTTAGATTGTACAAACTTCATCGCTCCTGGATATAGCTATGAAATGTATCTCAAAGCATACAAATGTGAATCCGGAAAAGGTTTTTTTCCTTATGAATGGATGAAAGACTTGGAACAACTTAATCAAGAACATCTACCTCCAAGAGAAGCTTTTTACAGTTCTTTAAAACAAAAGAACATCAGTGAAGAAGTGTACATAATTTGTCAAGAAGCATGGAAAGATAACGACATGAAGACAATGAGGGATTTTTTAAAATGGTACAACAACTTGGATGTAAAACCATTTGTTCAAGCGTTGGAAAGACAAAGATCGATCTACAGAGAGCATGGGATTGATATGTTAAAAGATGGTATATCTTTACCAGGATTAGCGATTCGATGGATGTTTAACAAAGCTCCTCAACCACCCCCTCCATACCTCTCTACATACTTGGATTTTGATGAACTTGGTAACTCGTTTCGTCAGACTCTCCCAATTTGTCTGATTGACAACTGCAATGCAGAACTTTATCCTCTAATAAAGAAAAACATAGTTGGTGGGCCAAGTCTAGTGATGCATAGATATCACGAAAAAGGTATAACTAAAATTAGAGAACATTGGTTGGGAAAAGAAGCAAAGGTTTGTGATAGAATCTATGGAGTTGATGCAAATGCGCTCTATTTATGGTGTATGATGCTATCAATGCCTACTGGCTATCCTCGAAGAAGAAAAATCGAAAACTCCTTTGTCGCTGAACCAGTAAAATTTAGCAAGATAGCTCATAGCTGGTTACAGTTCCAAATGTTCTCAAAAAAAATCAATATCAGACATCAGCTCAATGGAGGAGAAGTTACTCTCGGACAGCGAGGATTACCAGTTGATGGATTCTGTGTTGAAAATCGACATGTCTTTCAATTCCGCGGATGTTTTTGGCATGGACACGACTGCTCTTATAACAACGCTAAAGAGCAAGAGCTTCAAACTAGTGGAAGAAAATCAAAAGCAAATCTGTTTAAAACTACGATGGAAAATGAAGAATATCTTCGAGCATTAGGTTACACTGTAATCTCGATTTGGGAGTGTGACTGGATGAATCGTGTAAAAACTCATAAAAATTTACAAAAATTTGTCAACACGTTTTACAATTCTTTCTACCCTAAAATACTTGAAAAAAAGCTGAATCAAGAAGAAGTGTTGGAGAGAGTTCAATCAGAGGAATTTTTCGGATTTGTTGAATGTGACATCGAAGTTCCCGAGGAAGAGGAAGAAAAGTTCTCTGAAATGCCTCCGATTTTTAAAAATACGATGTTAACCAGAGAACACTTGAGCGATGAAATGAAAGTCTTTGCTGAAGCCGATGGTTTTTTAAAGACTCCTCAACGCTCATTAGTTGGAAGTATGTACGGAGATAAGATATTGCTAATGAGTCCTTTGTTGAAATGGTACTTGAAACAAGGATTGAAAGTCACCAAAGTTTATCAGCTAATAGAATATATTCCTAGAAAAGCTTTTGAAGCTTTTGGAACATCGGTTTCAGACGCTAGGAGAATGGGAGATGCAGACCCTAGTCAAGAATTACTCGCTACTACTAGCAAGTTGGTAGGAAATGCTGCTTATGGAAAAACAATCACTGATAAAGAAAAACATACCACCATCAAGTTCATCGAAGGCGCCAGAAAAGCTTCATTTCGTATCAGAGGAAACAAATTTATCTCCATGGAAGAGATAGCGGATGATTTTTATGAAATCGTAACCTGTAAACAACTAGTAAGTTTTAAAACAATTATTTTGCAATTCAAAATTTATATTCCACAAGTTTACTTTGCTAATCAGTATCACCATCATATATATATATCGTATATATATATATAGACTTGATCTCAAAATGCTGATGATATGTAGTCTCAAGTGAATAAATGAAGGTTATAGTACTTTGTACTACATAAAATTTACAGTAAATTTTAATAGATATAATGTTTTCTATTACAATTATTTCCCAAATACTGTAAATTTTAACCATATAGAAGCTAATTTGAGGATTTTTTAAGATGCGATGTAAAGAAAAAGACTTTGCATTGATTATCATTACAAAAGCTAGTGCTTTGTATTACTTAGTCTTTACTGACACTAGCTATATTATATGGGAAGGTTTACCCCTGCTTATTATGTAATAAATGTATATAATTATATATTGATTCATTTTTAATCAATGTATTTATTCAAGCTAGATATAACTCCTCTCTCATCTCTCTCAAAATGCTATATGAGCTCGAGTTATGTAAAAAATTATCAAAAACTTAAATGCCATACATTCAAAATCTATACGTCATATAAGTTCAAATTAAGTAAGAAAATAATCAAAACTCAAATGCCACTTAAATGCCACTCAAATGCCCCTCAAATAAAACACAATATAAACTCGGCGAATTCATTCAACGCCGTAACCCATTGCATCACCCCAGATTATGACCCCACAAAAAAACACTTGGTAGGGAGATCTGCTCATATATTACTACTCATTTGACAATCATTCAAAATGACTGTATTGCAAACGGAGACAACAAAAGATGAAGTATGAGAAATGCTTGGAGTCACAGAAAAATGAATGAAGTGTGATTAGATTAAAATGTTTGACCACATACTATGTTTATGAATCGCTGTGTATAATGTGCTTATTTTGTTCTGATTTGGTTATATGCTGTTGTGGCCTCTATATATTTTTTATCAACCCTTTATCATCAACATCAACCATCTACATATACATTGCACTATGTGATTTGAGATCATTGCTCAAACTAGTAGTTATCTTCTTTTTAAACTGCTTTTAAATGGTTCCTTATAGTGTTGTATGCACGCTAGAGCCACGTGGTGAGTCATCAATAACCCAAGTTTCCTAAAGCAAACACAATAAACATTGTAGCGGGCTATTGGGCGGAAGTAGTGTAAAACCAATATCTGCAGACATGAGATCTCCTACTAAAAGTGAAGAAAGGAGAGGTATTGACTCATTTTGATTTCATTGATGTCTTTTGTCTTTATTCATGACTTGATCAGAGCATTGTGTTAGACGTCTGCATGATTTAGTAGTAAAAGTGAGGCACTAGTAGTAGCGTTGTTGTTGTATTGAAACAACTTTAATTGTTCATTTGTTTCGTTAGGGTTGTAGTTGAGACTAGATTACTAGAACAAATAAAATATGTAGTAGCAGTTGCATGAAAATAAAGGAGGTAATAGTTATACTAGTACATCCTGGTAACAAAGAATGATATGACAAATCCATCCTAGTGAAATTTGACACCCCCAAAATCCGGGTAATTCGGATAAAATCCGAATGGTTGAGATCCCTGATAAGCCATTATATATAGGTTTGTTTGTACAAAACATTCGATTTAAATTATGTGAGTTCGGGAGTTGTTCCGCCTTTTACTTAAGAAAAGAATGATAACTTCTCAGCTGGCAAAATAATAGTTGGCTGGTCTGTACTTCGCATAACATAATTCATAGCCTTGCTTCCAAATAGACAGCCTCAGATCCACACCAGCCCTAGCGAGTCTTTGGACGCAGGATGGCTGCATTGATAAAAAATGATATTGTGAGGCTGATTTCTGCAGAGTTTTAGCCTGTAATTTATGATTCGCAAAACATACTTGAAAGCCAAATAAAGTAATTATGAACGATGGAGGTTAGTATAAGCAAAATAACAAGTTGAGTTTTAAAACTGTGTGTATGTTTGTGGTGCAGCTAGCTACATGGTGCAGTTTGCTACATGGTGCAGCTAGCTACATGGTGCAGTTTGCTACATGGTGCAGCTAGCTACATGGTGCAGCTAGCTACATGGTGCAGCTAGCTACACGGTGAAATAGCACACTAAAATTTCGGGTTATTACGTAATATTAAATATGCTTTCCATCGACAGTCATTTGCTTTACCATGAAATGGCAACTTTAGCACGAATCTTCAATATGCAACAATCCTGATTTTCGAGCCCTTTTCTGAAATGATCCATAAAGCATCCTGTTCTCAGAGCTTTCAACACCTGTTCTTGTTTATCTTAGTGAGCACCCCACCCCCACCCCCACCCCACCCCCCTAGTCACACAATGTAGGATTCAGATAAAAATAAACATAAGCCATCAGAGGTAAATAGACGGTAGTCTCTATAGAGAGAAAAACTGAATTTTTGTTAAGATTGCAAAAGTTTATCTACTTCGTACTTTGTACTTCTCTAATAAATGTGTTAAACAGGAAATACATGGTGACTCCCTTTGCATGACTATTGCGTACTTACAGTAGTGTTTAAATCTACATTCTGGCTTCACTTCACTAGTATATTTATGCCTGTAATAACATCTGCCAAACTTTTACTTCTATTTAATGTTGTTATGTGCTGGTAAAATATGTATTCATTCTCATTAAAGACCTGATAACAAACATTACTATACATAATCAGCACTGTCGTGAAGTGGGGCCGACATGCCCCTATCAACAGGTGAAGTGGGGCCGACATGCCCCTATCAACAGGTGAAGTGGGGCCGACATGCCCCTATCAACAGGTGAAGTGGGGCCGACATGCCCCTATCAACAGGTGAAGTGGGGCCGACATGCCCCTATCAACAGGTGAAGTGGGGCCGACATGCCCCTATCAACAGGTGAAGTGGGGCCGACATGCCCCTATCAACAGGTGAAGTGGGGCCGACATGCCCCTATCAACAGGTGAAGTGGGGCCGACATGCCCCTATCAACAGGTGAAGTGGGGCCGACATGCCCCTATCAGCAGGTGAAGTGGGGCCGACATGCCCCTATCAACAGGTGAAGTGGGGCCGACATGCCCCTATCAACAGGTGAAGTGGGGCCGACATGCCCCTATCAACAGGTGAAGTGGGGCCGACATGCCCCTATCAACAGGTGAAGTGGGGCCGACATGCCCCTATCAACAGGTGAAGTGGGGCCGACATGCCCCTATCAACAGGTGAAGTGGGGCCGACATGCCCCTATCAACAGGTGAAGTGGGGCCGACATGCCCCTATCAACAGGTTTCAAACTTTATTCTGTATTATTTTGGTAAACAGAAGTTGAAAAATTTCAGTTTCAAAAATTAATAGCAAGTACCTTGTACTGTTGACTGTTATTAATAGCAAGTACCTTGTACTGTTGACTGTTATTAATAGCAAGTACCTTGTACTGTTGACTGTTATTAATAGCAAGTACCTTGTACTGTTGACTGTTATTAATAGCAAGTACCTTGTACTGTTGACTGTTATTAATAGCAAGTACCTTGTACTGTTGACTGTTATTAATAGCAAGTACCTTGTACTGTTGACTGTTATTAATAGCAAGTACCTTGTACTGTTGACTGTTATTAATAGCAAGTACCTTGTACTGTTGACTGTTATTAATAGCAAGTACCTTGTACTGTTGACTGTTATTAATAGCAAGTACCTTGTACTGTTGACTGTTATTAATAGCAAGTACCTTGTACTGTTGACTGTTATTAATAGCAAGTACCTTGTACTGTTGACTGTTATTAATAGCAAGTACCTTGTACTGTTGACTGTTATTAATAGCAAGTACCTTGTACTGTTGACTGTTATTAATAGCAAGTACCTTGTACTGTTGACTGTTATTAATAGCAAGTACCTTGTACTGTTGACTGTTATTAATAGCAAGTACCTCGTACTGTTGACTGTTATTAATAGCAAGTACCTTGTACTGTTGACTGTTATTAATAGCAAGTACCTTGTACTGTTGACTGTTATTAATAGCAAGTACCTTGTACTGTTGACTGTTATTAAAAGTGAAATAATTTGGGCTACCATTTGGAATGTCATTTTTCATCAAAAGAAGGACAAATTAATCAATTGAGTTACTTTAAAAATGGAAAATCCACTTAGCAATTATTTCAGCATTCTCAACGATTGACACTAACTACACTTTATAGATCTATGGGCATGAATCGCATAAAGCGCTCTCTTTCTTTCATATGAACCAATGATATTGTGGCATGATTTTATCAGCTCCTCCCATTCTTCCCCCAAATAAAAACACGCCAAATGCCTGCATTTACATCGGCAGTTGAGACCTTCGGCCAAGGTTGCCATTGCACACTTTCAGTAGCACTGTTAAAATTTTTATCTCAGATCTTTTCGAGGATCCAAGTTTTTATTACAAGATGACTAACAATTGGACTTTGGCAATCGGCTTTCTTGTGGTTATCATACTGCTCAAAGGTACTGATTCATTGGAATGCAAAGACATAACAAGTTGTGGAGATTGCATAGCTCAGAAAAGTATGAAATGCGGTTGGTGTGCGCTAGACAAAAGGTGTCACGAGATCTCCCTGGGAAATCATCTGATGGACAACGCATGTAGATGGGGAATGAGTACGACAGACTCGGGTGAATGTGAGCCTAAGCCAAGCTTTGAGTATGATGAAACTCTTTCCTTCAATCAATTGTTGCTTTCTGCCGTCGCATACACAGACCAAACCGACATATGCGTCAACAAAATAAACGAGAACAGAGATGACGTTGATTGGGACTACGAAGTAGACAGCATGATATCTATGAAATGTGGCCAGTACATAGCTCCTAACCATGAATGCTTTGCGTTGGTCGCTATCTCACATGACAGCAAATCTATATTCATTTCATTCCGAGGAACCAACAGTACTTACCAGCTAGTTGATGAAATTGTAACTAGTTTTTTTTCAACAACAAGGCTTGGAAATGGGAGTGCTCAAAGTTATTTTCTGAGCGCTTTCCAGAACATATTTGCCTGTTTAAAGGAAGAAATTGTTCAGCTCTACAATAAGCATTCTGATTATTTTGTTAGGTTTAGCGGGCACTCTCTAGGCGGAGCTCTTGCTTCCATAGCCGCATTCAAGTTTGCCGAGATGAAAGTATTTCCCACAGAAAAGATCTCTCTGTACACGTACGGCATGCCTAGAGTTGGAGACAAACTTTTTGCAGCTGATCATGGTAGAAAGGTCCCCAACAGCTGGAGAATCACCAACTACCAGGACTGCGTGCCTCATCTTCCACCATGTTTCCTCAGTTGCAGCTATGAAGGCAATACATATCCCTATCATCACGGTGTCGAAGTCTTCTACGACGATGCCGATATGAACAGAAATACCGATTACACAATTTGCCATGGAAATGAAGACAACACTTGCAGCAACAAATACATATCAGGTTTTGGTCGTATTACCAACTTACCTGAATGTGTGTACTACACAAATTACCATTTAAACTATTTCAACATCTCGGTGGGCGGTTACTGCGATAAACTGGCTAACAGAAGAAGAAAGAGGTCTGAGCCCTCAGATATCTACGACCTTCTTAGCAAGGACAAATGCTCCATAGTCAAACGAGTAGACGGAGAGTGGCAGGTTACTTGGTCTCCGAGCTCATCAGCCTTGAAAGTTAAACCGATCATCGCCTTCAATGTTTTGTTGGTTATGTATTTTTGGTAGCTGTGAATTCTTTACCTAATGGACAGAGAGGCTGTTGTGATTGCACAGGTTAACAAAATTTGACAATTTGTGTGTTTATTCTTTTTCTTTTAATGAAATGACATGTAATTATGGTCTTCAATTAATTGCTTCAGCATAGGTAGATATTGTAGGTTAGCAACCAGCAAACACTGCATGCACTTGTTTCTATAACTATTAGACCATTCTACAGTATTTGACATTACCTGGTATTCAGTTGAAGTCATTTATTCGAGAAGGCAGCAGTAATGCTTCTGCAATTTATGCTTTAGTCTTTATTCGATCATTTTGATAGTTTGTTTTTTATAGCTTATAGACAGCAGCAGTATAGACAATGTAGACAATAGTATAGCTGTCAACTAAGATACTGACTTCAACAAACGACATGTTGAGCTATTTCTAAAGAACACAACTTGAAATCTGTAGATTTTAGTGCTGATAGATTATTGCTTTGATTGATGAATAAATGATATTAGCTAAAACCCATATTATTATAGAAAATGCTTCCATCATGTCTCCCGTGGGCTTCTCTGGGCTTGCGAGAGCTCATTGAAATATAATTGGTCTGTACAATGGGTTCCAGGGAAACCTCTCAAAATAAATGACCTGAAAGTCTTTAGGTAAGTCTGCTACAAAAGCTGCCCACTTATGTGTAACTCATCACAACTACTAGAAGCTTCTGTAGAATAGGCTGATAACAGATGTGATGGTAACTCTCATGAGAGTGTGCAGGTAAAGTGATGGAATATGTAACTATCATAACATTTCTTGGTATCCTATTGTGGATGAATGAGGAAGCATGCACAGCTACACCCTAATACAAGGCTCCGTGACTTGTTGTAATCTGGCACTGAGCTAATAGCTGAATGTATTTAATGGCGTGCAGAGTAGTTTGTAATTGTCAAAAATAATTCTCATTTCAAGTTGTTAGATACGCAAAAACTTTTTAGATTAAAAGACTTCAAAAAATTGAATAAAAAGCATTGGTATCTCAACCAACATTTTTAAATCAATAGATACCATCTGAACAGCATTGTCCAAATATGGTTTATACCTAGACATTTATACCCCAGTATATATATACAATACTTGTTTGATAGCCAGCCTCAATTATATAATGCCCAGTAACCCTCTCTACTAGATATCGTAGAAAACATTGAGCGCTTTCAAAAGCTTTTGTCAGGTATTGTAGGCGTGGAACTTTCGTCAGCGTTAGGGGTCGGTAATCGGTACACTAGCATGGAGCAAGGCCACACAAGTTTTATATTGATCCCGGCAGCATTAAAACCATAATAAGTTTCAAGTACTTGCTCGCTCACTGGTCAAAGGGAGCTATCATGTAATTCCTTAATACCACCATGCTAAAAGCCATCGGCTTACACCCTGTAATATTATTTTATCTATCAAAGTTTGTATTGGTTGCAAATAATTGCTTATCTCTATTAGACACTGATATTTATTCACTCCTATGATCTGGTAATCATATTACTGGGTCAGATTACTGGATCATACCAAATCTTGTAATATGATTGCCAGATCATAGGATCTGACAATCCAGTAACCATATTACGGGATCTGATAATATCTCCTATGATCCTCCAGATCGTAGGAGTGAATAAAGCTTTGTATTACTGCTGAATCCAGAAAATTCATAACGTGTGTCGATACATGTATAAATCCCAAATTTGTGCAATAGAATTTATATTATACAGTTCTATGTCATAGTATGTGTACATGATTGTTATTCTAATCTTCCTTTTTAAAAACAAAATTCAACGGTGGCTCATATGTGTGGTGGAATCTATAAAAGCTCGTTGATATGGATTGAATGCTCAATTACGGTGCAGCTAAAATGCTTTTCAATGCTTTATCAGATAATATGCTATAGAAGTCACTGGTCCAGTTAAAGTGCTATTTCTTTCTTGCTAGACAGTACAGCAGCAAAACCCTTTGTTAATTGTGTGGGGAAATGTGTGGATAGATCGAGAGAATGTGTGCATAGGTCGAGAAAATGTGTGAATAGGTCGAGAGAATTTGTGAATAGGTCGAGAGAATGTGTGATGTTGCAAAACCTTTCATGTTTCAATTGTGGAGTGTTCAAAAGCTTTTCAAATTAACTAGAGAACTTTTGAAAGTGTGACTATGACAAACTGCATGACAGCTTCGTTAAATCGTTTTTTTGGTTTGGAAACCAAAACTGATTTACTGGCCTCTTTTTAAAGCATACAGTTATAGATACACACATACAGTTATAGATACACACATACAGTTGTAGATACACACATACAATTATAGATACACACATACAGTTATAGATACTCACGTACAGTTATAGATACACACGTACAGTTATAGATACACACGTACAGTTATAGATACACACATACAGTTATAGATACACACATACATTTATAGATACACACATACAGTTATAGATACACACATACAGTTATAGATACACACATACAGTTATAGATACACACATACAATTATAGATACACACATACAGTTATAGATACACACATACAGTTATAGATACACACATACAGTTATAGATACACATACAGTTATAGATACACACATACAGTTATAGATACACGCATACAGTTATAGATACACACATACAGTTATAGATACACGCATACAGTTATAGACACACATACAGTTATAGATACATACGTACAGTTATAGAGACACACATACAGTTGTAGATACACACATACAGTTATAGATACACACATACAGTTATAGGTACTTACACACAGTTGTAGATACACACATACAGTTATAGATACACACATACAGTTATAGATACACACATACAGTTATAGATACACACATACAGTTATAGATACTTACACACAGTTGTAGATACACACATACAGTTATAGATACACACATACAGTTGTAGATACACACATACAGTTATAGATACACACATACAGTTATAGATACTTACACACAGTTGTAGATACACACATACATTTATAGATACACACATACAGTTATAGATACACACATACAGTTATAGATACACACATACAGTTATAGATACACACATACAGTTATAGATACACACATACAGTTATAGATACATACATACAGTTATAGACACACACACATACAGTTATAGATACATACATACATTTATAGATACACACATACAGTTATAGATACACACATACAGTTATAGATACACACATACAGTTATAGATACACACATACAGTTATAGATACACGCATACAGTTATAGATACATACATACAGTTATAGATACACACATACATTTATAGATATACACATACAGTTATAGATACACACATACATTTATAGATACACACATACAGTTATAGATATACACATACAGTTATAGATACACACATACAGTTATAGATACTTACACACAGTTGTAGATACACACATACAGTTATAGACACACATACAGTTATAGATACACACATACAGTTGTAGATACACACATACAGTTATAGATACACATACAGTTATAGATACACACATACAGTTATAGATACATACATACAGTTATAGATACACACATACAGTTATAGATACACACATACAGTTATAGATACACACATACAGTTATAGATACACACATACAGTTATAGATACACACGTACAGTTATAGATACACACGTACAGTTATAGATACAGACATACAGTTGTAGATACACACATACAGTTATAGATACACACATACAGTTATAGATACACACATACAGTTATAGACACACAGATACAGTTATAGATACACACATACATTTATAGATACACACATACAGTTATAGATACACACATACAGTTATAGATACATACATACAGTTATAGATACACACGTACAGTTATAGATACACACGTACAGTTATAGATACACACATACATTTATAGATACACGCATACAGTTATAGATACACACATACAGTTATTGTTACACACATACAGTTATAGATACATACATACAGTTATAGATACACACGTACAGTTATAGATACACATACAGTTATATATACACACATACAGTTATAGATACACACATACAGTTATAGATGCACACATACAGTTATAGATACACATATACAGTTATAGACGCACACATACATTTATAGATACACATATACAGTTATAGATACATACAGTTATAGATACACACATACAGTTATAGATACACATATACAGTTATAGACGCACACATACATTTATAGATACACATATACAGTTATAGATACACACATACAGTTATAGATACACATACAGTTATATATACACACATACAGTTATAGATACACACATACAGTTATAGATACACACATACAGTTATAGATACACACATACAGTTATAGATACACACACAGTTATAGATACACACATACAATTGGTCGGCTTGCAACTAACAGTTATTTTACTTAGCATTAATTATAGAAAACCTGATCTAATAAATTCAAAATTTATGTTTGAAGTCTTATTTAATAATAAATACTACAAAAAACTTTTACATTTTTATAGTCTAGTTTTTTGAGAGTATATCCACATATCGGTGATTAAATTGAATAGTTACTATTTGTTTAGTGATCATCTTGTGCATGTTCATTTTATGATAAGCATTTTATACGAGGTTAAAAAGCAAATGTAGGTGAAGTTTTGTTTCCAAAGACGTTTTTTGTTTAAACTATCCAAAAATGGTTTTGACGCTTTTGAAAAGAAAAAAATTTACATGATGGGTGAGCACCTGCCAGTTTCACAGAAGCTATTCCTACAGTTCCCTCAACATATCTGATAATAAATATGTCCAAATGCTGCCTGCAGGTTTCCTTGCACTGCAATGTGTTACAACGAGTAGTAAGGAGCCATCTCAATGTTTTGTTACAAAAGTAGTGCTGATTTCCACATAACCATGACCACCCAAACAGCGCAAACAACCATTCACATAGCAGTTTTGGCTTCCATTATTACACAAGCCCTGAGTTAATCTCATTATAATTGCTTAGTGAAACAAACATTGCACTAGAATACTGCCAGACATGAACAATAACACGTGTCAGACAATAACAGTTGTCAGACAATAACATTTGTCAGACAATAACACTTGCCAGACAATGTGGCGAGCGATTAACAAATAGAAATTTGAAAAGGCAAAGTTCTGTAATTAATAATAGTCGAGTTGTCAGCTAAAAATTCAGATTGTAAAAATTCAAACAGCCAAGCAAATGCTTACATGCATGTATCGTTACCAGACTAGCAGAGCATGAGAATGTCTGGCCGACATTTTTACCCAGTTTAGATTTGAGATAACAACAACACTCAATGCTCAGGTGATGTAATAATATGAATAGATTCCTACCAAATCAGACTTTTATCAACGTTTCATTATTTGAAAATCTACATTCATGCCGAAGCTACAATTAGGTTATTACAATCTGTTGCAAACTCCTTGCTTCACGCGCTGTCACGGAGGCAAATGAATAAATGATTTAAACGATTCACACAATAGTACCTCATCAGAGACAATGTGGGATGTCATAAAAAACTGAATGAAAAAGTCACAGAAAATAGTGTGCTGATTGAAAATTGGAAAATGGCAAAGTCACAAGTATAAACAAAAACTATTTTTAGTTTTGTAAAAGCTCAGACATTAAACATGCTACTTGTATCACCTGAAAAGACTTTAAAACTTCCCTTATGACTGCTTCAAGAGTTTAACGCTAAATATTATCAGTAGTAATTTATGAGCAGATCTCCCTACCAAGTGATTTTTTTGTGGGTTTAATCTCCAGCGTTGTGCAATGTTGTATCCCGTTGATATATGTTGCTATTTAATACTTTATGGCATTTAACTTTTTTGACTCGCTTTTCTTTTTCTCTCTTTGTATTATTTTTTTAGTAATATATGATAAGTTTTGCGTAATTTTTTGTGTAATTTTTGTGTTGAGGTAGATCTCCATGGTGTTTGAATTTTGTTCCCTAACGACGGCGGTGTTATTTTGTGTTTTTTTAACTCTTGACAGTGGGATTTGATGTGTTGCTTTACCTGCTGTATTAACATTTTATAGTTATATTTTTATTATTACAAGAAAACTTAAGTTTTTTCCATACGTACATATTCAGGTACATATGCATAACTATGGCTATATTCATGTCTACATTGGTATAGTTATTGCTATAGTTTTATTATTATATAATAAGTATAACATTATTTTGTTAATGGTAAATATAATAAAGTATATAATAAAGTGTAATAGGTTGAACATATAGTGTTAAAGTCTATAAAAAAAAAACTTTTTAATTTGTAAAATATTCAATGACTTTACAAGGCACATCATCACATTTAGGTTCAACGATGATGAGAAGATTTTTTTCAATTTTGAGTTCACTATCTTCCGATACAGACAGAGAAAGTCCTGAAAAATCCTCCAAATCATTATAACTAAAAACTCTATAAACTGGTGGTGATGGAGTTGTAATTGCTACCGAATTGTTTTCTCATATGATGTGTCTATCACACACGCAATCAGTAATAGTTTCGGATTCTTCATAGTAGTGTATAGTAGAGTCTGTAGGACTTGAACAATCCAAAATTAAATCAACGTGAGCCAGAGGTTGTATAACAGATGGAATTGATGGGGATGTAGTTGGTATAGCTATTGTTGTCATTCGTGAATTCAAAGCGAAATCAACAAATGCTCGACGCTCTAATGGAACTCGGTCTAATGGAACTACTGGCGTGTTTGTAGCTTTTGTCGTTGTTGAAGCTGTTGTCGTCGTAGTTGCTGGAGTTGTCGTCATCGTTGTTGGAGTTGTGGTGGTTGCCGTTGGGGTTGTGGTTGTGGTTGTCATCGTCATTGGAGTTGTCGTCGTCGTTGGCGTTGTTGTCGTCGTTGTCGTTGTTGTTTGAGTAGTTGTCCTCTCAGTTGTATTTAATGATCCTTGAAGGTATAAACGGATATAATTTAAAGCTTCATCGGTTTTGCAAACAAAGTTGTGTTGAGGCCACCTATCACGTCTGTCACATCTTCTGCGTTGGTGGGGAATTTCCATGATACACATGAGTCTATACAAACGATATTTTAAACTTTGTCCTAAAATATGAGTCGCTGAATGAACTTCTTCCATATTAAGAATTCCCTGATGACATCCGGAAACTCGATGAGATAAATTGAATGGATGCGTCTCTGTTGCAAGACAATAACTGATCAGGATAGGGAATAATAGAAGATAGATTCGGTATCCCATTTTTATTCAGAGAGACTTTTTAACCTAGTTTATGCTTTCATCATCTAGAGTTAACTGTCTTGAATTTCAGCGGTCTTTGGTTAATATGCGTCAACTGAAGCTCAGTATATATAATCTTGGGATCACATCTGTCTTTGCTATCCCCTTGACATGTGATACTGATGATTATTTTGTTTTGAATAGACTTCAGACTCTCAAAGCTCGAAAACGACAAATTCACACCTTTGATACCATCGACGTTAGTGATGGTAGTAGCTGGTTTTGATTCGTTGTTGATCGATCGATTGCAACGCGTGCATGCAAAGGCGAACGACTCAAATTCTTCTGTTAGTGGACAGATCAAATGGGAAGTCTTGTATTCAAATGCACATAATTCACCATTCCAAAATAGTTTTGTATTCTGAGTAAGTCCTTTCGTATTATTTTTAATTCCTATCACACATTCCTCCTTATTCAGAGTGTATTTTGTTGGAGTATTACAAGACGGGCTATCTGTAGAAGTTTTGCTCTTGCAGATCCACAAAGCATTTTGAGGAATGAAAAAACCACAATATAAATAGTCGGAAGTGTAGAGTCTCACACAGTTTTTCCCCATTTCCATCTTTATATTGTATACTCCTTTCGAAAGGTGAAAAAAATAAGACATTATTTTTTCCATAGCTCCAGCCATACATTCATCAATTTTGTTGGTATAAAATACTCCACTAACATTGAAAAATGTTAGCGCCAATAGCAAGATAAATGTGCAGCTCATTTTTCAAAATTTTTTTTGCTTTCGATGTCGGAAGCTAAACACTTTTATTTGTTGATGTTTTTGTCATTTATACGTAAGCAACTAGTGGCTTATTCAGCTCTCTCAACTGCTTTTGGAGATGTGAAACAATCCCATCAAAGTGATTGCCGAATTGTAAGTACGGCTCCAATTGTGTCTGAGACAAAATAATATGTGAAGCTGGCCAGCGAAATGAAGACAATCCTTTTAAAATCCAAATATCTACCAACTCACCTAGCTCAGCATCTTCCAAACATTGCTTCACATCAATCAGTTTGATCACTCTATTGAGATCCTCAAAATCTATCAAATTGTCTTGTGGACAGCAGACTTTTGGATCAAAGTTCCTAGAACAGTTTAAGCATTCGAGACGATTCGCTCTTGAAATACAATTACAGCTCAAAAACGTGCTTTGTATCGATTTACGAGCTAGATTGAGTCCTAATACAAAATAAAATACTTCTTCGGTAATGTGTTGAACAAAATGAGGATTCATGCGCTCCAAAGTAATGTGTTTAAAGTGGTTCCTTATGAACTTAGGA
The DNA here is from genome assembly GCA_945261195.1 of Cryptosula pallasiana. Classification (NCBI taxonomy): domain Eukaryota; kingdom Metazoa; phylum Bryozoa; class Gymnolaemata; order Cheilostomatida; family Cryptosulidae; genus Cryptosula; species Cryptosula pallasiana. Next base: position 4,195,740 of record OX183141.1, on the reverse strand, counting down.
ACAAAATCAGCCAATGTAGCAATCGACTTGAATCCTTGAGTTTTTCCACTCATGTTTCTTCTGTAGTTCAGAGATAAATGAAGCAGGATTTTTTGTAACGCTTCTTTTATGAGTCTTCGGATGTGTTTGTCGAATCAATAGTTATCATCGAGTCGTCTGAGTTTTCTTCTTCATCAGGAGTATGAGCATATGGCTACCCTTCTGCTATTGCAAGCAATCTATCTTTTAGTCATTGATAAGACAGTTTGCTTTGACTTGTGGGTAATAGGTAGGGATTTAATCGTGCTAGCAAATTTGTTAACATAAAGGGAGACTTTAAATCGTTGGAGGAAAGATTAAAAAAAGCGTCAATCCATTCATCATGCACCAAAAAACCCATTTTAGCGTTGTTTAAAACTTGTCTTTTATCAATCCAGTCGATAGCATCGGTCAGTTCTTGTTTGGTAGGTGTAGTACCTTCAACCAATTCGGCGTATCTGTCACAAGTGCTACATTGACGTTCACTGTGTGAGCAGTGACAGTTTAGTAGTTGCTTGCTTGTAAAAACTTCCTTCTAGAGCACAGTATACACATTCTTCCGTAAAATAAATCCTCAACATTTCATCAGAAACCTCAGCCAAAAAGGTCTTGGGTCCTATAGCATTGGAAGCTTCTTGGTGAGCAAAGTCTTCAACGCGTATCATATTTGTTGTTATTTCGTTGAATTACAAAACGTGAATGATTCGTTTTCAAATTGAAATACCTATTTAATCTTTAAACATTTTAGCAATTCATCATTCTTTTCTTTTTTTGAGGTTAAATATTGTGCTAACCCATGTAAAACTTCATAAACCCTTTAATCTCAACCCGACAATCATCAATTGGACAATGTTTTAATTCTGATGAGCTTTCAGTAAGTGCTTTTTCCTTACACTCACTACAGTAAATGAGATGTCCGCATGGAAGAGAGATATGATTAGCAGATACTTTTTTTTCATGTGACTCAGACACACATTGACCAAGTTTGCTTTGCTTTGCCTGATCTTTATCTTTCTTTAACGCTTCAATTGATTTAGCATCATTTTTTAACTCTGTTTTCGAATTTTCAACAAAGGTAGAAATATTTTCCAAAGTGTGTAAAGCTTCAATCATAAAACTTATTCACTCAAAAGGTTTCCCATTTAACACTAAGACTTTTCCGATATTGTTTTGACTATATCCTAGTTTTTTGCAGATAAGTTTCACTGTCTCTTTTTCATCAGTCTGTGTTATTCGTTTCATTTTTCCTCGATATTTTTCAATCTGGCGCTCAAATTTTTTGACTTTTTCTGTTTGCGCGTAAACTCCCTCAACATATTCTTCACCTTTACTCGCGAGTAAAAAAGAACAGTCTGGAAACCATCGACAGTGTTCCTCCCATGGTAGATCACTCTCTTTCCATACTTTAAGTTCACCCGAGCAAAAGAAGCATTTTACACTATCTCCAAATTTTGTATAGTAAAAACCTGCAGCAGAAAGGAGTTTCATAGAAACTTTACCCTTCCATCGTTTGAAACTGGCTTCTCTTGCTGATTCAGTAGCAAAACGGGGTGTGCCAGCACAATCAATCGAGATACGTAGAGGTAACACTTCTGCAGTCGAATCTCTTCATCTAGTTTTTTGTTCTTCCATCGTATAACTTTGACAATGGAGATATTTTTCATTTCTTCTGCAAGTAGTTTCCTGGGTCTATACACTCGGTTGTGAGTGTTAAATCCTCTAACAAAACGACAATACGGAAAACTTTTAGCATGTTCTTTTGTTGGATTTTCATCTTCATCCTTCCAGTTTAGTAATACTCCTTTGCAAAAAGCACATCCAACAGCGTTGTTTTTTTCAAGATTGTAAAAACCAGCTCCAGCCATGTTTTCACCACTGTGTCTACCCACACGTCTCCAGTTTGTAAGAAATGATTTTCTTCGATAACTTTCATCAAGCATCAAAGTCTCTCTTTCATAAAAAGAGAGTTCATCGTAAATGAACTTGAAAAAGTCCTCTGGGGAAAGTTCCGCAATAGTTTTTTGTAATTTTAATGACAAAAGACTACAGTGATTATCCGGATAAGTTGCGACGACATAAGTTATTGTATTAGTATCGGGAAAAGTTCGTTGTAAAAACAATGGGTTAGTAACAAGTAAACTATCATCTATCCATCCGATAGAGTCTTCAGTATTTTCAAAATACTTTCGATTTTTTTTCATATCTTTTTTTTCATTACAAATGGTATTTGCTACATATCTGTTGTTTGATACACGACACATTATTCGTATACAATATAAGTAGTAACTTCAGTAATTACTCAAGTTAAACTTTTGTTGAAAAGTTTTTCCTCTCTTACCTAGCTCATTGTTATTCTAAAATAAAATAATAATGATCGGTAGCAAAAATAAAAATTAACAAAAAAGACTTTGACTTCAATTTTGTCATTGTACATTTGAATTGATTACAATTGAAACAAATATAAATGCTTACATTACAAATGTTCAGTTATTACTCAAGACGAAGCTTTTGTTGAAAAGTGCTCCTCCTCCCTAGTTCGTTGTTATTCTAAAATAAAATAATAATGCTTCGCAGCAAAAATAAAAATTAACAAAAAAGACTTTGACATCAACTTTTTCAACTTACATTTGAATTGATTACAATTGAAACAAATGTAAATACTTACATTACAAACGAAGAGTTGTTTTTCTTTGATTTAGATGAGTGATATGCATAGTTGTTTGAATGTAAGCTGATTCCTATGGAATTCGGATGAAGAAGGAGTACTTTCCATTTTAAAATCCTAAAATGATAATAATAAAACGTATTACTAAAGTTTACATCTGTTTTTTTTTGATAGCATAAATAGCACACAATCAAGTTTTTTTCAGCTAGTTATTTTTTAATATTTCTTACCTTGTTACAGAGAGTGGTAGTAGTAGTTCTAGCGAATGATGTAGTAAATACTGTAGTAGATGCTCTTTCTTCAGACGCTGATGTTGAAGTGGATGGTCTCTGTGTAAAAGCACTGGTTCTTAAATAGTAAAAGTTGCACCGATTAACCTGTTCTGGAACTGATGAAAACTCTCACGCAAAAAGCTTTCATATAGCAAACTGAATAAGCTGATTTATTCGTGTAAAAAAAATTTATTTCATTCTCGCAAAAACAGTGGCTTGTTTCGTGTGAAAAAGAATATATTTATTTCCGCGAAAGCATTGGTTTCCTCCACGTGAAAACATGATGTTTTATTCGCGTAAAAAAAATGTTTTATTCGCATGAAAAGATTGTTTAATTCACTCGGAGACTTTAATTTTTATTCGCGTGAAAAATAGACTTTTATTCATAGTTATTCGCGGGAAAAATTGGTTTATTTTTTATGTTTTATTCGCATGAAAAAATATATTTTATTCCCATGAAAGCATTGGTTTTCTTCGCGTGGAAGCATGATGTTTTATTCGGGTAAACAATATGTTTTATTCGCGTGAAAAGATTGTTTAATTCACGCGGAGACTTTTATTTGTATTCGCGTGAAAAATAGACTTTTATTTGTAATAGATTTCAACATAGGTGGCCTCTCTCATTGATGCTATGATAGCCAGTATGCAGTGTGTAAACACGCATTAGCTATACTAGACTCAGCTACGCCTGACTGCCCTTAGTACAGAGGTGCATGCGTGCCTGCCGCAAGGATAGATGAGCAAAGAACTCAAGCAGGGGATTTCCTGCCTTACTAAAGATATGGACTGGCGCGTTATTGTTGCTGCCTATTGATGTATATATGTTTGCATTGCGCCTGTTTGTCTGCTATTTTTGTATGACCTATATTATTGTTATAGACCAATTATCTTATACTATTTTTGAACTGTTCATTTGCATATCTAACTGCATAACCTTGGCAACATGTGGCCCAGTGGGCAGATTGGTTTGTGCGCTTACAAAGAGAATTACTCTGAGTAAGCTTTTGTCTCTTGAAGCAATAAAGTGTTAGCTATTGTAACCCGGTGTGTTCAGTTGGCAGATAGCCAAATAGTATTAGTATACTTGCACACGGCACAACACGGAGCTTATTGACTCATAGCTCATCTATAGATAGAGCCACTACTAGCAAACAAGTAGCTCTCATTAGCAATTATTGTTACATTGCTAAGCAAGTACACTTCTTTAGTAGCTGTTAGGTGAAGGTGCGACAAAATCCTTTACATATTCATCGTTATTTGTGGGAAAAATTGGCTTATTTTTCATGTTTTATTCACGTAAAAAAAATCATTTTATTCCCGCGAAAGCATTGGTTTCCTCCGCGTGAAAACATGATGTTTTATTCGCGTAAAAAATGTGTTTTATTCGCGTGAAAAGATTGTTTAATTCACGCGGGGACTTCTATTTTTATTCGCATGAAAAATAGACTTTTATTTACCGTTATTCGCGGGAAAATTTGGTTTATTTTTCCATGTTTTATTCGCGTGAAAAAATCCTTTTATTCCCGCAAAAGTATTGGTTTTCTTCGCGTGAAAGAAAATCTTTTATTTACTGTTATTCGCAGGAAAATTTGCTTTATTTTTCCATGTTTTATTTGCGTGGAACACATCTTTTTATTCCCGCGAAAGCATTGGTTTTCTTCGCGTGAAAAAGAATCTTTTATTCACCGTTATTTACGGGGAAAGTTGGTATATTTTCCATGTTTTATTCACGCGGAAAAATATATTTTATTTCCGCGAAAGCGAGAATCTTTCTTGTGAAAACAATTATTTCTGTGTGAATAGAGCAATATTTCACATAGAAAATAGGAGATTTGAAGGCGTCAATCAGTGCAATTTTGACTATATAAGATCCATCGTTTAAGCAGTAAAATTTATCGCATCAGCAACATCTACATAGCAACTACTACATCTACTTGAAACTCTAGAAAGACTCTCAGTCAATAAGGTGAGAGTTACCAAATAATTATTCAATGCATGTTGGCAAAAAAGATCAACTAGTTTTGCTATGACGCATCAGAAAGTTAATTTTAGGTTTTTAATTATGTATTTTTTATGAATATCTAGTTAGTTTTTCTTTTCAAATAAATTTTTTAAATTTAACAATCTGTTTCCTAGGTTTTTTTCATTTTGTATCCAGTTTAATTTCTCACTGAATACTTTGAATATGGATGAAGACCACAACACCTCCTGCCTTTCATCATTCGAACCATACTCTGACAATAAAGAAAATATCCCTCCTGATTCACCTATAATGAGGAGGAAACAGAGAACAATTTGACCAAAACCATGGGATTTCAATTGCAATAAATCAATTGACTATGCTTGGACTCTGAGAGAATCATCTAATTTAAATCTTTCCTGCTTGTCGAAAAATGCTGCTAGTATGCTCAACTCTAGTCATATCAATGAAAGAACAATGATTGGGAGGTTTCAACCACTCCATTTAAATCCAACACCATCATTTCTCGAGATAATCTCCATCGAAAGACCGACTGAGGACGTCTATAAAAACTTATGCATTATCCACTACAATGTCGAAACATTTGGTAACATACGTCAAGTCAGGTCTATAGTGAAAAATGAAGATTATGACAAATTAGCTCCATCAGAGCTGGGTGTTCCAAAGCTGGTGGTCTTTATGGGATTCGATCAAGAAAAACGACCAATCTTTCATCCAATCAGTTTTCCATCTAATATTTCCATTGAGCAAGCTAAACAGTTAACCAGGTTAATAAAAAAGAAAACAACTAGTCGGTTGATCAGCATGGTTCGTATCGCAACTCTCTCTCTCAGTTTTCTGTAGGAAGCGTAATCAGCTTTAAATCACCTCAAATATTGTCTCAGTTATCATTACCTAATGGAGAGGTGGTGATGAATGCGCTACTGGTGAACTACAGATGTTTGCAATACGATGGTTTGATGATGGGAGTTCTATATATACCCGAAAAACATCCTAACGAGGTCAAACGGATTGGTACAGGAGTTATCCTTTTACGAAATTGAGAAGTTAGCAGATTCGGTCATCTTCGTCATGATATAATCACATTCACACCGTTGCAAGCGATAGAAGCAGCTCAAAACATATCCGACAAACTTGATGATTTCGAACAGATGAAATACTTTACTACAGATGAGATTGTCGAAAACAAGGTCTTATTGCTTTCAGTAGGAAATGTATCTTCTACGACTTTGAGAGAATCACAAGTCCAAGATGAAAACTGTACTCAAAAAGAACAAATCGGACAATACAACTCGGTGAGTGATTTCTCTTTTCTATTTAATGTAAACTAGCTGATGTAACTAATACTACAATTCAAATTAGATAAAAATATTTATACATGAAGTAATATTTTGTTTTAGATACATGAGAGAGAATCAAACGTACCAGGTGAAAATTTTGCTCAAAAAAGAGCAAGCTGAACAATACAACTTGGTGAGTGATTTCTCTTTCCTATTTAATGTATACTAACTAATGTAACTAATTCTACAATTCAAATTAGATAAAATTATTTAAATACTAAGTAATTTTTTTATTTTTGTTCATTATGGAATCAAAAAGTAGTAAGAATAAAGGACTTCCTCCCAGAGAACTACCATCAATACATCAAAGAAGATGTTATTGTCCAGGAGAAGGCAATGTATCGGCTTACATTACAAGCTATAGTGCTATGTATTACGCAACATTTACTGAGTCTGGCTGCATTATATGGGGAGATTTCCCCTATACAATATAGTCCATACACAACTCATCGAGACATTGACAATCCTCAAGAAGTAGTTCATCTGATGACTAAAAACAATTTTGAAATGGTTTTACAAATGTCAAAAACTGTGAGTATAAATGATTATTTAAAAAGATTCAAAGAAAGGTGTGGGATAAAACCCTCACTCTAAAATTAATTAAAATTAAATGGAATGATAAAATATTATACCAATTTTATCCAAATGTATGTAGGTATATACAAATAGATGAATGTCTATCAGCATCTATTTTTTCATTTGAAATTGTGTAGGAAATTTTCCAAGATTTTTCATAATATTTAATATACGCAATACATATTATAGAATAAATGTATACAATCATACAACGATTCATTTTTATTCAATGTAGACATGAATATGTACATAGTTATGCACATGTACATGAATATGTACATATGAAAACTAAAAAATTATTTATACCGCTGTCAAGAGTTAAAAAAAAAACACAAAATAACACCGCCGTCGTCAGGGAACAAAATTCAAACACCATGGAGATTTACTTCAACACAAAATTACACAAAAAATCAAGCAAAGCTTATCATATATTACTAAAAAAATAATACAGAGAGAGAAAAAGAAAAACGTGTCAAAAAAGTTAAATACCATAAAGTATTAAATAGCAGCATATATCAACGGGGTACAACATTGCATAACGCTGGAGATTAAACCCACAAAAAACATCACTTGGTAGGGAGATCTGCTCATATATTACTACTATTATCAATAATGAGACACCATATACAGGTTTGTTTGTCCAAATCCTACGCTTTAAGTTATGTGAATTTGGGAGTTGTCCCGCTTTTTACTTAAGAAAAGAATGATAACCTCTCAGCAGACAAAATAATAATTGGCTGGTCTGTACTTCGCATAACATAATGCATAGCCTCGCTTCCAGATGGACAGCCTCAGATCCACACCAGCCCTAGCTAGTCCTTGGACACAGGATGGCTGGATTGATAAGAAATTATATTGTGAGGCTGATTTCTGCAGAGTTTTAGCCTGTAATTTATGCTTCGCAAAACATACTTAAAAGCCAAATAAAGTAATTATGAACGATAGAAGTTAGTATAAGCAAAATAACAAGTTGAGTTTTAAAACTGTGTGTATGTTCGTGGTGCAGCTCGCTAGCTACATGGTGCAACTAGCTGCATGGTACAGCTAGCTAGCTTCATACTGCAGCTAGCTTCGCTGTGCAGCTAGCTATGTGGTGCAGCTAGCTACGTGGTGCAGCTAGCTACATGATGCAGCTAGCTACATGATGCAGCTAGCTACATGGTGCAGCTAGCTACATGGCGCAGCTTATAGCCGTAATATTATTTTGGCTGTCCTTCACATGAGACAAACTTAATTGCTCTAGAAAGCAATTAAGAGCAATTGCTCTTACAGTGCAAAGCAGTACTTGTTACAGCTTAGTGACCCCAACTTGCCATTAACAAACTCTGTCCTCTGATATCCATGCCAAACCACCTCAGCTCCCTCTCAACACCCTCCAACAAATCTAATTGGAGGGTATCTGGTCACAGTCTTTCCTGTCTACAGGCCTCCACCCAGCTGTAAAGGAGTGGCTACACAGGCCGATGTTTTGCATAGGAAGGCCTTGCGAAGGGCATGCCCGATGGGCCTGTCCACTTCGGCATATCGTGGGGCCTGTTCGTGAGCATAACCAACATGTTAGTCTATGCCCGATGCCGAAGAAACATCGGCGTTCTCTGATTGGTTGGAACAAAATATTTTCCCAAGCTCATCAAGTTTAACCATTTACAGCGCATTTATGTTAGAATTTTTGTCAATGATGAGCATCCAGTGCAAACTCCGAAGGAATTATTATTTTATTATAAAGTTTGAACAGTGAATTAATTTTTGCATGGCTCATTGAACAGTGGTAATTGATAAGTTCAATATTACTGAGTATAAATATAATAATAATCAAACTTAATGACAAGTACAACAACAATAAAATTTATTATTACAATATTTATTAATTATAAATAATGAATAAAATAACAATATCTGGAAGATTTAATAATAAACAGAACCGAAAAAAGTATTGAAGACAATATTTTCATGGTGAACAAAAACAGCCATACATCACATTGGAATTGTTCTTTAATTATTGTTATTATTGTTGTGATGATTATTATATCAGGGAAACAAATAATTCGTTGTCAGAAATGAAACAGGCAAAAACCCACACTTTGTGCCGTATGATTGGCTAGTTCAGTCGCAGCACACCGATGTTCTTGCTACTTCGGCCTGTGTAGCCACCTGCACATGGCCACGAACCATCGCATAGGCACATCTGTATCAAAACATCGGTGCAGTGTAGCCACTCCTTAACTCCTACCTTTGTCTCCTCATCGACTGACGGGCAGCCTTATAGGCACCTGGCAGACAGATAAGACAGTGTTACCAAAACTACGCATGCACTCCATCAATCCATTCATACATTAAATGCACAACCTCTGTAAACTTGGTTTTCCATTAGTTTGGCAGTACAAAATCTATCTAGAAACTGGGAGTGCCTATTCTCAAAGCTATATATACAGTAAAACAAAATATTTAGATGAGATAGTTAAAAAGTATTTGTGTCAAACAAGTCAATCATGTTCAGTCTTATTCTGTCTGCTTGTCATCCACCAATCAAAGTGTTTCTCATCCCTCTCACCAGCTCTACCACCACTTTGAGTGTAAATAACTTTGGAGCTAACTAAAGTATTCAAATTCTTGTTTAAGAAAATTTTGAGAGACTTAAAATTAGAGCCAGTATAGCAACTTATAGCTGAACTTTAAACTTGAATAGTATTTAGGTTTTTAATTTATTCCACGTTGAAGATGATGGTTTGAGACAGAAACTCGCTTTTGTACTTTTTCTGTTGCTTCTGTGTGGTGGGTAGAGGAAAGAAACTTAATCGAGGGTTGTCGAAATGACGTGGATGTTATTCTACTATTAAGGGAGGAGGATGGGGTTTGCGTCTAATGGGTCAAGTGGTTGTCCAAGAGCAGACAACTATGAAACTTAGCCAATCTCTGTGTTTGTTTCAGTAAGGACACTAGCTACAGACTGAGGGTGCCTTGGAAGTAGATGTGGCTTGTTGAGGGAGTAAAAGGGAGTATGAAGGAGGGTAGAGGGATAGTAAAGGTGGAACTAGGGCACACAGGAGAAACAATGAAATAAAAGAATTTACCACACAAATCCATTGTGTTCTTCAAAAGTAAATCATAATTCTATCAAACTATCAAACCAATTTTCCTGTTTCTGTTCTTTGAAACTTTTAAACTTATGATTTTCAAAAGTTTGTCGGGAACAGCATTTAAGTTAAGCAAGTAACTGGTTTTAGTTGAGGAGAATGTATTTAAAGCAAATAGAGGACAGTTTTGGTTATTAATTGCCTACATGAGAATAATCTCTCAGCCAGTAATTAATATTTAAATAATTTAATTTAAGTAACTAAAGAGGGAATATTATGCAAACCATTTATCTATCTGCAAACTTTATATCCCCTATTAGAGGGTTGTTATAGTGACAAATGTCTTTCATCCTTGACTTTGCTAGGTGCATATACTTGTGGGCGTCTCTCTTAAGTACATTATATTGAGCACTTTGAGCAAGCACCTGACTGGAGTGTTTCAGAGCTCTGTAGTGTAGCACTGTACCGATAGTAGCTGGCATGCTAATAGCTGTGTACTCAGATCTGGTTAGTCTTATAGTGTGTATGTCCACCACTTCTGTACCATCTGTGTTTACCAGAGGCTTAGACCACACACCTGTATAATACCAATATACTATTTATGGCTGGATATATCTTACTTCAACAGTTGGTAAAATAAGCAAAGTTATCTACTCGTTTCATTGGATTTGAAGGGTTTACACATAATGTTCAATGATAGCTCACTAAAGGTATATTTACAGCGCCTGTGAAAAAGGTTCGAAATACTTTTTTTTGTTCTGCACCCAAGTGCACTCAGGTACGAAACAATTATATGCTCCCATATACTTGTGTTATGTTACATAATGCTCACTTTGCCTGGTTGCATAGGAGGTGTACAATTAGTTTTCCTCATGGAAGTTATCCTACAGAGATTGTCAGCTCCTTCACTAAAATACTTTGAGTCATCGGCTAACGTTATGGAACACATTTGACTTCTGAGCACGAAACCGGCTGAAAACGTATTGTTTATATTTCAGTGTTTATATTTAATATGCCCATAGACATATGTATCTCGTAGTGTACACACAGACATAGTCATCTGCACTTCACAGCCAACACAGACATCAACATCTCACAGCAACACAGACATAAAAATATCATAACAACACAGACATTGAAATCTCACAGCAACACAGACATAAAAATAACATAGAAACACAGACATCGAAATCTCAGATCACACACTTAGACATAGACATCTGCATACAGATATCTACATCCCATGGCAGACTCACAAACATTGATTTCTCACCAACATGAGCTTGCGTCCTTGGGTCTTCAACAGTCTTCAACCCTTCCTGTATCATAGACTGCATGGATGTGATATTTGACCCAGCCACAATAAGCTCATCCAAGTCTATGAATGCAGCCCACTGATATCGGTACATGTACGTGTATAGACAATGTTGATTGTGCGATTTCTGTCCGAACGCATGCAGGCTCCTCACTGGCACAGGTGGTTTCCATTCATGTATGTCTATTATATCGTCTGCTTGGTACTTCTCTAATAACGGACGTATTACATTTTCATCGATGGAGTACGGATAGAGAACTATTTTACTCGCTCCCCATAGCCTCGATGACTCAATAAACTCTTCAAGTTGGTAAGAGTCGTTGTAGCCTTTCACCATTGGTTTAACACAGATTACTGGCTGTTGTACTTTCTCTGCTCCATCAGCAAATGTGTGATATGTAATGTTAATTCTATCAACTAACACTCGCTTTGACTGAGAAACTAACGACAAGTACTTGGGTGTGGGGGGGTTGTTCCATTCACATTGCCAAATCCAAGTGTTGTACTCGAGGCCTTCCCTAGGTGACATGACCGAGACATTGTACAAAGTTGTCATCGGTGCTACCTTACCATCTGGATACTGGCATAATACCACTTGTTCGTCACTAGAGGTATAAAATCTGTGCTTGAATCCGACTAGTTTTATCACAGAATCACGGTTATCATAATGAGCGCTGTAAATAAACGTTGAATTGTCTTTAAATAGCCATTGGAATTTGTTTCTAGGTGCTTGTTTTCTCTCTATTCCTTTCTCCAGTTGTAAAGGGATTTGCTGCTGCTGACGGTCGTTTCCAAGCATCTGTCCTGGTGCGAAAGTCGATGCAAATATTTGATGGTTCAATATTTGTTCTCTGATAACCACTTCCTCATCAGCTAACTTGTAGTTTGTTGCCTCAGTTGATTGTCTGAATGTTGAAGTCAATTGATTGTACTTGGTAAATGTAAGCAAGGCTGACAAGAGAAAAAACAACAGAAGAACTGCAGGAATCCACGATCTGAAAAATGAGCATTTCCATTTCATGACAGACATGATCTTAACTCTACAAAAACTCAATTTACACCGACTAGTAACGCTACTAACTATGAATAAATCAAATTAACTAGCAAATGGACATGCAATGCTTGAATAACCTGCTACTTTCTGTTTGTCAGTTGTCATGGCAACCAGATGTTGCAACCGGTTTTAAAGACAAACTTCCTGTGATGATTTATGGTCATCTTTGATGTTCATGTAGCAATGCACGTAATAAGACATCACTAACAATTGTTATGAGGATTCTTCGTAATACAGGATAACACCATGCTTGCATTGGCAGTCAAACATTTGAATAATAATGACAACTCATGCGTATGCAAGACAGATGACTTTGTCACTAAGCAGTTGAGGTAAATAATTATAGCTTTAAACCCGTTAGATAAAATGAAATATCAGCTTTTTAGGCTTTTAATACTGCTTTAAAAACGATCAAACTGAGCTGTGCAAGTGGTTGTTTTCAACTTTGGCATTCGTTCATGAGTATAATGAAATATATTAGAAATAACTTTTCGATTTTTCCCTGGTGTTTGCCAGTAGAAGGTGAAAAGTTCATTATTTCAACACAAGGAAGCTTAGAAAGCATTGTTCCATTGATGTGAAGTGTGATCGATTTGTACGTAGATTGCCAGAAAAAAGTTGTGCTCTCAATGTTTAAGGGGGAGACAACTTTGTATTTCTATAAGGTAGGTGTAGCCGATATAAATCTGTGTATCTTTGCTATTCAATCTCATAAAAGCTAAACGATTTATAATCATCGTTGGGTTTGAATTGTTGTTCAATTTCCCAATTCTCAACACCCATCTCGGAAGAAAAACAGTACAATTGAGTTAATTTGGAGCAACGCTTCACACCAAGTTTGTACAACATGTAAAATAAGTTACATGTTAACGTAAGTTGGGTGGTTCAGCAAAGACTTGTAAACTTCTGGAAATTTAAACTGAAGCACACAATTTTTTTATGCTACTTCTTCACTGTGTAGAAAGCAAGCATTTAGTTTACAATAAATAAATCCATACATTCCTGCAAACTTTGAACATAAAATGCATTATTTTGTGAAATAAGTAAGTAAATAAAAATACATAGAAAACTAGAATAATTTGCTGTGGTCAGCACAAAAATGTATTAATTGGTAAATTAATCAGTTAGTTTGAATGATTAAATATTGAATGTAGAACATTCCTCTGCGTTCAAAAGATGGTTAAGAGTAGAAGCAGTTAACGATCTTTTCCTTTTACTCGCTGACAGCTGATGGCAGTAGGTGCCAACACGCACACCAAAGTAAGACAGGTGACTGTCTTCACAATCGTCAATATTTGCTGGGGTGTCAAAAAGGCCTTGATACTTGTGACTGCAGCTAGAATCCTCATTGCTATGACATACTTTGTACTGTGAACCAAGCTGCATATTTCTGGTGTCGTAGAATATCTCAACACCATGATGGTAAGGGCTGTCTTTGTCAGCTGTCGTACATAATCCACGACATGTTGGAAAGTGTGGTATACAGTCTCGGTAGTTGACCACCCTGAAACTGTTACTTATAGTGAAACCATGATCTACAGCAAACTCTTTGTCACCAACTCTAGGCATTCCATACGTGTAGAGTGAGGCCTTGTTTTTAGTGATTGTACCGTCTTGGATGTAGGAAAAAGCAGCAATGGAAGCCAAAGCGCCACCTAGTGAGTGTCCACTAAATCGTACCATGTAGTTTGGGTACTGTTGTATCAACTCCTCGAGTTTACTCTTCAGGCACGGACTAAGCTTGTTAAACGCTTCAAGGAAATATGCCTGCACGTGTCCATCACCAAGGTTGTCTTTTGGCTCCAGCAGAACCTTGAGTACTTGGTCTGTCAGCTGTAGAGCTTCCGTGGTACCTCTGAATGAGACGAGAATCGAGTTGCGGTTGTGAGACAGGGCAACAACGACCGCGCATTCTTTATAATTAAACAGAGAGCCATCGCATTTCAAGGCAATCAAACTGACAAGTTCAAAATCCAAGTTCACATTTTGCACGCTATTGATGTCACTCAGGCACTCTGATACTTGATCGGAATAAGCAATGGCAGAAATAAACATCTGCTCGTATGCTAATTGTTCGTCGTAGTTTTCATAGACATCTGATTCCGCTGGACACTTGGACTCGTACTTGATGCTCAAGTCAGAGACGCAAGGGTTGGTAGCCAGAGCTCCATAAGTGTGACAGAGTCGATCCAAAGGGCACCATCGACAGTTAGCAAATGGATTCCACGATCGCTTGTTAACACATTCACCACAATTTTTCATGTCGATGCAGTCACTAGCATAAACAGCAGTGGTAACCATTAGCAACGCTACGCAGCAACTCTCCAAGTAGCAAACCTGCATTCTGCTGGGTTTACTTGTGCAAAGTGGTGGTCCTAATGATGACTGAGGATAGCTTTACCCTCCATATATACTGGTGTGTAAGGTGACAATTGACACACGAAAGCTTGCCAAAGCGCGTAATCTCTACCATGATTAGGTAATCCCTCATGTATAGATGTATTCAGTGACACTGTTATTGTTGTTGCGAAATCATTCAAGTTTCACGTTTCTAGAATGACGTTATTCGCGAATTGCGTCACAATTACGTTATAACTTTGACAGCTCTAGCCTGCTATGTTCAGGTTGTGTCTACCTGCAGATTCTGCGTCAAGTCTTTTACATAATATGTGCTGAACTGTCACATATATACATACTGTTACACATGTACTGTCTCATGTATACTGTCAATATTCACTGTCACATGTATATACTGTAACATTAGTATTTATCTGCCAATAAAAACTTCTAAGCTGTGCAATAGATAAAACTTATCGATGACAATTTAAAAAAAAACTTCTAACTCCAAAAAGTTGTGGTAGATTTTGGTGCGTGCCAGTAATAAACTGCTTGTTTGCTAGCAAACCACCAACTGGAAGTGTGCTAGGATTCTACCTCCAGCCCTTGTAAAATTGTTGTGCCGGTAGAATGACTTGCTGTGCCGGTGGCACAGCTTGCAGGGACGGTCTTGACCCCTGCAGGGTGGGTAGTGACCCCTGACCAACCTGGTATGGTGATACTGGATCGGTACAAGATCGTCGCCTTAGCTGAGAATCTCCAAAACCATCTAGGAGCTTACACTAACCCTGGAGCTGGAAGTAGCCTTCCTTGGATCGCTGAATATATTGTGGGAGATTTGAATGAGATTTTAGCCGTCCCCGCCCCTCTGTCTACCCCCCTACCCTAGAAACCACCTGTCTCCCCCTCCCTACCTGTAATAATGACATTGAGATAGACTCGAAGCCTTTTCCCTCGTTCCCTACACTTGCTTCGTCAGATTTAAAGATACCGGCTATACTGGGGCCAGTATAGACTCTGTATCCAGCCTATAGAACCTAAAAGAACCTATCCTGAATACCCCGGGTTAGTACCCCGGATATTCCCGGCCACACCCCGGGCCAGTATCAAATGTGACTGATATTGGTAGCCTGAACCCCTAGGAACAGAACGCTCTTCGTCATACAGATACCGGAGCAGTACGAATGAAGAGAGCAAAGACTAGAAAGCAAGGACTCCATATAAGGAATGGAAAGTTTCCACTACACTCACAGGCACCTTATAAGCAATGGAGAGTTTCTACTACACTCAAACGAGCGGGAAAGCAGCCCAGTGCTGTTTTGCCATGTGCACACCTTTCTTATTGGCTTAAATTGTTATAGAATTTTGTATCACTTCTTTCTATTCATGAACGTTTTGTATTGTGTTGTATTATTGGCTCACTCCTAATAAGGGAGTGAGGGAGTGTTCCTGTCTCTTCCTATAAAATGAATTGCTGAGCATGTGGAGAGGCAGAAGTCTTGTGGATTGTGTTTAAGTATCATTATGTATTGCTAAATAGAATTGGATAATAAAGTATTTATTTGTATAAACTCTGTGTAGTGTGTCTGGGTCGTGGGCCCTGTGCAGTCGTTACAGTCTATTAGGGATATACTCCGAAGTGTGGAGAGGAGAAGGAGTAGAGACCGTTGTGTCAGTAATAAAGACTACAAATCTATTACATTATCAACCACAGGCTAGGTATAGCATCGGTACCCTGTGGAGTCTATAATTGTACAATGGAGATAGGACTCCGCCCTTTAGCCACTTGACACCATTTACTTTTAACCTTGTTCTACTGCATGACCTGCTAACTATTTATATGCCTATTGCTATTGGTATGATTACTTCCTGTGCATGTAATCTTACATGTAATATGTAAATAACTTCCTGCCAGCCTGCCTATGTAATGGCTGGAGCTCTTGTTTTTATTTGCATTCATTCATTCATGTCTTGTCAATCACCCTAGTGGATAGCCACCCTAGGACTTTGGTTCTGATGAATAAAGCCACTATTCATACAGCACTCTGTATAGTTGGTCTGAGCCGTGGTCTCTGTGCTTGCCAACTGATCCGGTAGTAACTGATCATAGTTTTCATTGTCATACCGGCACAGTGTCCCCTCTGGAGAGAGGTATAATACTTGATACTAGTGGACTTTTGTGGAAACCAAACCAACATCCCTTACAAAATTATGCCATAATTATTTTTCTTAAAAAACTATAGCCTCAGAATCATCTGAGGATGTAGGAAAGGGGAAGGGTGGGTATTCACCAAGATGAATGACCACAGACAACTAATTTGTTTGCCTTTCTCATCTCTCACTTGCAGTGGAATACTCCATCTTGTTGTTATGTTGTTTATTATCCACTTGTTTTCCTCCATAAACTTCAAAGTAGACACTTCGGTGTCTGAGGAACATAACTTACCAACCTGTACATACTACAAATGGCTACAAATGTCTGTTGCCAGTGTATTCAACATACACACGCCAATGTCAACAACTGTATCATTTTGTTAATGATATCTCAGTAGAAAAATGTTCCGTGACAACCTTGACCAACTCTCAAATGTAATTATGCGAAGCTTTGTTTCTCACAATACTTCCAGCACCATCAGTTATGTTTAGAGACCAGAGTTACAGTTAATGTTTTTGCTTAGAGATAAAACTAGTAGTGTTAAAATTGCGAAATATTTGTATCAACAAAACCTTGATTGCTGTGATATTTCTAAGCTAAAAACAAGCATTGCAAGTATTAAAAGTTGTTCACCCGTGCTACAGGCATAAATAAATACCAATTGAATGATGCCCGTTAAGAGTTATTAGCTGTTATTTCTGTTATTAGGTTTTGCATCAGTTCTATAATAGATAGACACCAGATACTTACTGTAGATTATGTAACAACTCCTAAGAACCCCAGCTGTATCTAGGGTGACTTCTCAGTAAGCAAGCATCTCAGCATCTAAGCTCAGCATCTAAGCTCAGCATCTAAGCATCTTAGCTTACAATATAATAGATCTAAAGGTACAAAGTCATTTCTCCATAACTGTCTCCTAGTTAATCCACTAAAATAGCAAGCCTGGGGACATGATGTCGCAGTTTGTCTGCTTGGAGTCTGATGCAAGCACTCACTATGTCTGCCTTGACTCAACAAGCCTTTCTTTTGTAATCAAACTTTTTCTCAAAAGTTTTCCATTTCAACAGCAATATGAAGTTCAACTTGTTTTAAAATAATATTTCTGCTAGTTACAAAGTTCCGTGTGTGGTTAGGATTACTCTGGCTCAAACACTTTTGGTCTCTTGTTTCTTGTCTCGTGTTTATTCAAGCTTTTCTTTGTAAGAAGCTTCCATCTTTTACATAGCACTACTGCACTGCTGCACTACTGCACTGCTGCACTACTGCACTGCTGCACTACTGCACTGCTGCACTACTGTACTGCTGCACTACTGTACTACTGCATTATATTATTAGTTTTCATTTCAGTTTGCTGCTACCAGAAAAGCTTCAGTAAGCAGAGACCACCCTTTGATTATTAATCTTCTACCTGAAAATTGTTCATAAAATATTATTTAGAAACCTTCAACTTTGGTTTCCAGTTTGTTGAGAATTGAATCATGGTGAGTAGCAAATAGTATGAGTAGTAATATAGGAGAAGATCTCCCTCCTGGAGATAAGGTTCTCCTGGTCCCAAATGCCTTTTTGTCAGCACCAGTTACCAGGTGTTTTGATGGGGGGTGCGACCCGAGATGTTTACTGTACATCAGTATTTATTGTATGACTTTAGTGATAAGGTTATCCTGGTCCCGTGCCTTTTTGTTAGCACCAGTTACCATAAGAACCTGTAATTGTATGGATTATAAGGTTCTCCTGGTTATCTATATGTAAATGATGCCTATGTTCACGTGAACCCGATGAGGTGCCTTTTTGTGTGCACCAGTTGTTTGAATGGGTGTAATTACTATGGTGTTTACTATTGATTAATACATTGTATGGTGTTGGTATGCGCTGGAGGTTATCCTGGTATTACGTTTATTTGGTTAAAAAATGGTAATAGTGAATGTAATAAAGTATGTAATAAAGTGTAATAGGTTGAATATATATATTTGTACATACTTGTATTATCATTATACATTATATAGCTATGTACATGTCACTGGTAACATTATGTATATACATAAGAAAACACATAGAAAGTGGTTAAAATTTACAGTATTTGGAAAATATTTGTAATAGAAAGTATTATATCTATTTGTTAATAAAGAGTTTGAGTGACACCTTTTACTAATTGATTCAATGTTATTATAAGAATTTTTACTGAATCCTTGATGAAACTAGAATATTTTGTTTAGTTCCTTTGTTTAGTTCTATCTTTGCATATCTAAAACAAAAATTACTTGGTATATAAATAATTTCATCTAATTTGAGTTGAAGTATTAGTTACATTAGCTAGTTTATATTAAATAGAAAAGAAAAATCACTCACCAAGTTGTATTGTTTGTCTTGTTTTTTTTTAGCACAATTTTTGCCTCCTATTTGTGATTCTTTCATAATCGTTGAAGATACATTTTCCACTGAAAGCAGTAAGACCTTGTTCTCGACAATCTCATCTGGAGTAAAGCATTTCATCTGTTCTGATTCATCAGCTTTGTCGGATATGTTTTGAGCTACTTCTATCGCTTGCAACGGTGTGAATGCGATGATATCATGACGGAGATGACCAAATCTACTGACTTCTCGATTTCGTAAAAGGATAACTCGTGTTCCAATTCGCTTTATGTCAATAGCATGTTTTTCGGGTATGTAGAGAACTCCCATCATAAAACCATCGTATTGCAAACATCTGTCGTTCACCAGTAACGCATTCATTACCGCTTCCCCATTTGGTAATGTTAACTGAGGGGATATTTGAGGAGATTCAAAGCTGATTACGCTTCCTACAGAAAATTGAGAGAGAGTTGCGATACGAACCATGCTGATCAACTGACTAGCTGTTTTCTTTCTTATTATCCTGGTTAACTGTTTAGCTTGCTCAATGGAAATATTAGATGGAAAACTGATTGGATGAAAGATCGGTTGTTTTTCTTGATCGATTCCCATAAAGATCACCAGTCTTGGAACATCAAGTCCTGGTGGAGCTAATTTGTCATATTCTTCATTTCTCACCATAGATCTGACTTGTCGTCTGTTGCCAAATGTTTCGACATTGCAGTGGATAATACATAAGTTTTTATAAACATCCTCAATTGGCGTTTCGATGTAGGTTATCTCAAAAAGCAATGGTGTTGGATTTAGATGGAATGGTTAAAACCTCCACACATACAGTTATAGATACACACGTGCATTTATAAATACACACTTGCATTTATAGATACACACATACAGTTATACATACACACATACAGTTATAGATACACACTTGCATTCATTGATACACGCATACATTCACAGATACACATATACAGTTATAGATACACATACATTTATAGATACACGCATACAGTTATAGATACTAACATACAGTTATAGATACACCCATAAATTTATAGATACACACGTACAGTTATAGATACACACATACAGTTATAGATACACACATACAGTTATAGATACACACATACAATGATAGATACACACATACAATGATAGATACACACATACATTTATAGATACACACATACAGTTATAGATAAACACTTGCATTTATAGATACACACATACAGTTATAGATACACACATCCAGTTATAGATACACACATACATTTATAGATACACACGTACAGTTATAGATACACACGTACAGTTATAGATACACACATACAGTTATAGATACACACATACAATAGGTCTGCTTGCAACAATTTTTTTTCCTCAGCATTAATTAATTATAAAAATATAAAAAACATGATTTTACAAATTCAAAATTTATATTTGAAGCCTTTCATTTATAATAAATACTACAAACAATAGACAAGGTTCTTTGGGTATCTTTAGTAGTTTTTGTTTAAGGAGTTGTCTTCCCCATGCTCCCCTAAAATGGTCTTAGCTATAATTGATTTTCTCATATTGTGCAAAAGTCAGTAAACTTATAACCTACTTGAAAATGCAAAATATGCTCTCTGTTGTGTATATTTGTGTGTATGTATGCAATTGGTCCAAAAGGTAATAACTAACGCGTCAGGAGCCCAATTGATAACTGCTCTGTACGTGTTATGCAGAAATTTGCAGCTTTAAAAACTTTCCTCGACAATTCCTAAATGTACAGCGTACCACACGTGCACAAGTACAATATGTATGTTTTTAAAATTAAGATTTTATCAAAAAATAGCATCCATTCAGCAATTTAACTTTTGCACGTTTCTGCAGCTTTTGCAGGTTTTGCAGGCTGCACTTAAATATCGGTTGAAGGCCTGGCCACATTAACGCATTTTTCCAATGAATTGACAAGCGAATGGAAAGTGCGCCTGCATAAGTTCACAAATGACCACTGTACAACGTGTTTCGTTGAAGGTGGAGCTGTTGACCGTCACCAATGACCGAGGGCATTTGTTTAAAATCGCTGCTCTGTGATTGGGCAAAAAGTAAACAGCGAATCAGACATTAATACTTTTGTTTCTATCAATGCAACAGTAGGCTCGCACAAAATTACTAATGGCCATTTATTGGTTACTAGTTATTTACGCTCACGATAGTGTGGCAGATTGAATGTTTGACGAGGAATGACTGTGAATAACGTTTTGTTCAAAAACACGCTAGTGTGGCAGAGCCTCAAGTCATTAGTGTTCATGACTGGGACACCTGCTGGGCATACCACAAAGTATATGCAGCTCTGCTTTTTAATATATCTTGAATGAATCAAAATACAACAAAATGTAGTAGGCCAGTTTATCGTTTGTCTGTCCAATTACTTTAACTGAAAAAATTTTGTGTTTTGCCTAGAAGTGAATGCTCCCTGTACGAATGTTTGAACAGTACTAAACAGTTGCAAAAGTAAAAGAAAAATTGTAGAACGCGTAATCAGGATAAAGAAATGAGTAGGAAAATGAATAAACGATTTCAAAGATTCACACAATAGTTCCTCATTAAAGGCAATTGTGGGATGTCAATAAAAACTGAATAAAAAAGTCACAGAAAATAGTTTGCTGATTGAAGATTAGAATATGGGAAAGTCCCAAGTATAAACAAAAACTATTTTTAGTTTTATAAAAGCTCAGGCATTAAACATGCTTGTTGTATTATCTGAAAGGACTTTAAACTTCCGTTATGACTGCTTCCAGAATTTAAAGCTAAATAATAAGACATAATATATAGGTTTGTTTGTCCAAAACATAAGTGTTAAATTATGTGAATTTGGGAGTTGTCCCGCTTTTTACATGAGAAAAGAATGATAACTTCTCAGCAGACAAAATAATAGTTTGCTGGTCTGTACTTCGCATAACATAATGCATAGCCTTGCTTCCAAATAGACAGCCTCAGATTCACACCACCCTTAGCTAGTCCTTGGACACACGATGGCTGGATTGATAAGAAATGATATTGTGAGGCTGATTTCTGCAGAGTTTTAGCCTGTAATTTATGCCTCGCAAAACATACTTGAAAGCCAAATAAAGTAATTATAAACGATAGAAGTTAGTATAAGCAAAATAACAAGTTGAGTTTTAAAACTGTGTGTATGTTTGTGGTGCAGCTCGCTAGCTACATGCTGCAGCTAGCTGCGCGGTGCAGCTAGCTACGTGGTGCAGCTAGCTACATGGTGCAGCTAGCTACATGGTGCAGCTAGCTACATGATGCAGCTAGCTACATGATGCCGCTAGCTACATGATGCAGCTAGCTACATGGTGCAGCTAGCTACATGGTGCAGCTAGCTACATAGTGCAGCTAGCTACACGGCTCAGCTAGCTACATGATGCAGCTAGCTACATGATGCAGCTAGCTACACGGTGCAGCTAGCTACATGGTGCAGCTAGCTACACGGTTGAGCTAGCTACACGATGCAGCTAGCTACACGGGGCAGCTAGCTACACGGTTCAGCTAGCTGCGTGGTGCAGCTAGCTACATGATGCAGCTAGCTACATGGTGCAGCTAGCTACATCATGCAGCTAGCTACACCATGCAGCTAGCTTCATGAGTAGTAATATATGAGCAGATCTCCCTACCAAGTGTTTTTTTGTGGATTTGATCTTGGAGTTTAGGCAATGGGTTACGGCGTTGGATGAATTCGCCGAGTTTATATTGTATTTCATTTGAGAGGTATTTGAGTGGCATTTAAGTGGCATTTGAGTTTTGATTATTTTTTTACTTAATTTGAACTTATAGCATATAGATTTTGAATGCATGACATTCAAGTTTTGATAATTTTTTTACATAACTCGAACTCATATGATATTTTGAGAGAGAGGAGAGAAGAATGAGGAGATATAACTACATTGAATCAATATATGATTATATACATTTATTACATAATAAGTAGCAAAATATTCTTGTATAATATAGCTAGAGTTAGTAAATACTAAGTAATACAAAGCACTACAACTTGTAATGACAATCAATGGATGATAGTCTTTTTCTTTACAATATCGTCATTGTTGTACTGATGTTATAACTTAGGAAGGAAGACTTCTGTTCTATGTACTTTTGATTCCATAATGAACTAAAATAAAAAGTTATGTATTAGTATAGGATGATTAAACAAAAATGTAAAATAATTACATGAATTTAAATTATAGTTCTTTTTACATTGGTTAGTTAACATTATATATATATAGTAAAGGGAAGTAACTCACCAAGTTATATTGTTCGGTTTGTTTTTTCTTGAGCGTAATTTTC
Organism: Cryptosula pallasiana; assembly: GCA_945261195.1. Classification (NCBI taxonomy): domain Eukaryota; kingdom Metazoa; phylum Bryozoa; class Gymnolaemata; order Cheilostomatida; family Cryptosulidae; genus Cryptosula; species Cryptosula pallasiana. The sequence goes on along the minus strand of OX183141.1, from coordinate 4,172,266 downwards.
ATCAAGTGTTTTTGATTCTCTCTCTTCTATCTAAAGCAAAACAAAAAATAATTGCTTTATAAAAAAACATTATCTAATTGGAAGTATTACTTATATCAGTTAGTCTACATTAAATAAAAAATACTCACTATGTTGTCTTGTCTGACATGCTCTTTTTGAATATAGTTTTCACCAGGGGGTGTTGGTTCTCTCAAAGATGTAGAAGATGTGTTTCCCACTCCCATTGAAAGCACTAAGACCTTGTTCTCAACAACCTCATCTGTAGTAAAGTACTTCATCTGGTTGGAATCATCAAGTTTGTTGGATAGGTTTTGAGCCGTTTCTATCGCTTGTAATGCTGTGAATGTGATTATATCATGTCGATGATAACCAAATCTACTAACTTCACGATTTCTTACAAGTATGACTCCTGTTCCAATTCGTTTGACGTTGCTAGCATGTTTTTCAGGTATATATAGAACTCCCATCATCAAACCATCGTATTGCAAACATCTGTAGTTTACCAGTAGCGCATCCATCACCACTTCTCCATTAGGTAATGTTAACTGAGTTGATATTTGAGGAGATTCAAAACTGATTACACTTCCAACAGCAAATTGAGAGAGTGTTGCGATACGAACCATACTGATCAACTGACTAGGTGTTTTTTTTTTTATTAATCTACTTAGCTGTTGAGCCTCCTCAAGGGAAATATTGGATGGGAAGTTGATAGGGTGAAAGATTGGATGCTTGTCTGAATCGAATCCCATAAAAACCACCAGTTTTGGAACATCCGGTTGTGCTGGAGCTAATTTGTTGTAATCCTCATTTCTCACCATAGACCTCACTTGTCGTCTGTTGCCAAATGTTTCGACATTGTAGCGGATAATGCATAAGTTTTTATAGACATCCTCAGCCGGTCTTTCGATGGAGATTATCTCGAGAAGCGATGGTGTTTGATTTAAGTGAAGTGGTTGAAACCTTCCAATCATTACTCTTTCATTGGTATCGCAAGAATTGAGCAAACTAGCAGCATTTTTTGACAAGCAGGAAAGATGAGAAAGAGATGGTGCTTTCAAAGTCCAAGTATAGTCAATCGTTTTATTTCTATCCGAATCCCATGGCTTTGGTCGAATTGTTTTCAGTTTCCTTCTTATTATATGTGAATCAGGAGGGATATTTTCTTTATCATCAGAGTATGGTTCGAATGTTGAGAGAAATGAGGTATTACGGTCTTCATTCATATTCAGAGCGTTCAGTCAGAAGTTGGAACTGAAAAGAGAGTAAAAAATATGTAACAGATGGCTGGAATTTGAAAAATATTTTGAAAAGAATAAACTAACTAGATATTTATAAAATAAACACATAATCAAAACCATAATAATTTTTCTGATGCATTATGGTGAAACTATTTGATCTTTTATTAATAAGAACAAAATATTAAAACATAAGATTAACTTTCTGAAGTATTATAGCAAATCTAGTTGAAGTTTTTTATCAATATATGTTAAAGAATTATTTAGTGATTCTCACCTTATTGAATGAAAGTCTTTCTATAGTTTCAAGTAAATGTAGTAGTTGCTGTGTAGATGTTGCTTCTTTGCTAGCTATTGTAGAACTGGATGCTTTCTGTGTGAAAACAGTGGTTCTTAAATAGCTAAAGCTGTACTAATTAACCCTATGAAAAACCATCTCGTGAAACCTTCTTTATAATATATCTATGACTCAGCAGTTTTTCACGCGATATTCCCGCGAAAGCATTGGTTTTTATTAGTGTGAAAATAAAATTTTCACTCCCGCGAAAGCAACGGTTTCCGTTCGCGTGAAAATGAAGTATTTATTCCCGCGAAAGCAACGGTTTCCATTTGCGTGAAAATAAGTTATTTATTCCCGCGAAAACATTGGTTTGTATTCGCGGGAAAATAACATTTTTATTCCCGCGAAAACATTGGTTTGTATTCGCGTGAAAATAAAATATTTATTCCCGCGAAAGCAACAGTTTCCATTCGCGTGAAAACAAAGTATTTATTCCCGCGAAAGCATTGGTTTGTATTCGCGGGAAAATAAAATTTTCATTCCCGCGAAAGCAACAGGTTCCATTCGCGGGAAAATAAATTATTTATTCCCGCGAAAGCATTGGTTTGTATTCGCGTGAAAATAAAATATTTATTCCCGCGAAAACAACAGTTTCCATTCGCGTGAAAATAAATTATTTATTCCCGCGAAAGCATTGGTTTGTATTCGCGGGAAAATAACGTTTTTATTCCTGCGAAAACATTGATTTGTATTCGCGTGAAAATAAAATATTTATTCCCGCGAAAGCAACAGGTTCCATTCACATGAAAATGAAATATTTATTCCCGCGAAAGCAACGGTTTCTATTCACACGAAAATAATGCTGATTCATAGCAGTGCAACTTAAGCTATATAAGAAGCACTGTTTTCATACAGAAAGCGTTCACTTCATCGTTAGTAACTGAAGGAACAAGATCTACTACATCATCATCATCTACTACAGCACTCCTTCTTCATCATTTGAATTACATAGGAAACAGCTGAAGTTCAAACAACTATGTGTATAATTCATCTAATTCAAAGAAAACAAGTCTTCATTTGTGATGTAAGTATTTATATTTTGTTTTAATTGTAATCAATTTAAACATGAAGACATTTTCTGAAAAAAAAACAAGATTATTCACTATTTAAGATATCAAAAAATGTTGTAAGTTTTAATTATGTTTTATTATTATTATTTCAGGACTTCAAAATGAAAAAAAGTACTCCTTCATTCGAATTTTATAGAAAGCAGCTCAAGTTCAACCAACTAGGAATATCATTCATTTAATTCAAAGAAAGACAAGTCTTCATTTCTGATGTAAGTATTTACATTCTATTACAATAGTAATCAATTCAAGTATATTGAAAAAAAATTGAAACCTTAGTCTTTTTTTATTTTTTTGCTATAAAGCATTATCATTTTTTTTTTAGAATAACAACGAATTAGATCAAAGGAAAAGAACTTTCCAACAAAACTTCAACTTGAGTAATAACTGAAGCTACTACTTATATTATATATAAATAATGTGTCGAGTAACAAACAACAGATATGTAGCAAACACTATTTATAATGAAAAAAGAGAAATGCAAAAAACTCGGAATTGCTTTGAAAATACTAAAGACTGCGCTGAATGGATAGATGATAGTTTACTCGTTACTTCATCGTTGTTTTTACAACGAACTTTTCCTGATACCACTGCAATAACTTATGTCGTCGCAACTTATCCGGATAATCACTGTAGTCTTTTGTCATTAAAATTACAAAAAACTATTGCACAACTTTCCCCAACGGACTTTTTTAAGTTCATTTACAATGAACTCTCTTTTTATGAAAGAGAGACTTTAATGCTTGATGAAAGTTATCGAAGAAAATCATTTCTTACAAATTGGAGACGAGTAGGTAAACATTGTGGTGAAAACATGGCTGGAGCTGGTTTCTATAACCTTGAAAAAGACAACGCTGTTCGATGTGCTTTTTGCCAAGGGGTATTACTAAACTGGAAGGATGAAGATGAACATCCGATGAAAGAACATGCTAAAAGTTTTCCGTTTTGTCGATTTGTTAGAGGATTTAACACTCACAATCGTGTGTATAGACCTAGGAAACTACTTGCAGATGAAATGAAAAACATCTCAATTGTCAAAAGTTATACGATGGAAGAACAAAAAACTAGAAGAGGAGATTTAACTGCAGAAGTATTACCTCTAGGTATATCAATTGATCGTGCTGGTACACCACGTTTTGCTACTGAAACATCTAGAGAAGACAGTTTCAAACAATGGAAGGGTAAAGTCTCCATGAAACTCCTTTCCAATGCAGGTTTCTACTATACTAAGTTCGGAGATAGTGTAAAATGCTTCTTTTGCTCAGGTGAACTTAAAGGATGGGAAGAGAGTGATCTACCGTGGGAGGAACACTGTCGATGGTTCCCTGACTGTTATTTTTTACTCGGGAGTAAAGGTGAAGAGTATGTTGAGGATGTTTACATGCGAACAGACAAAGGCAAAAAGTGTAAGCGAGAGGTTGAAAAATATCGAGAAAAAGTAAAACAAATAACGCTCAACAATGACACCGAAGAAATGAAACTTATTTGCAAAAAACTAGGATACAGTCAAAACGATATCGAACAAGTTTTAGCGTTAAATGGAAAACCTTTTGAGCGAATAGGTTTTATGATTGAAGCCTTACATACTTTTGAAAATGATTTTACATCTGTTGAGAATTCGTCAACACTGTTAAAAAATGATGCTAAAACAATTGATTCGTTAAAAAAAGATAAAGATCAGACTAAGCAAAGCAAACTTGCTCAATGTGTGTCTGAGTCACATGAAAAAAAAGTAATTGCAAATCATATCTCTCTTCCGTGTGGTCATCTCATTTACTGTAGTGAGTGTAAGGAAAAAGCACTTACTGAATGCTCATCAGAAGTAAAACCTTGTCCAATCGATGGTTGTCAGGTTGAAATTAAAGCATTTATGAAGATCTACATGAGCTAGCATAACAATTAACCTCAAAAAAAGAAAAAGTAATGAATGATTAAATAGGTATTTCAATTTGAAAACGGATCATTCGCGTTTTGTAATTTAACGGAATAACAACAAATATGTTACGTGTTGAAGACTTTGCTCACCAAAAAGCTTCCGATGCTATAGGATCTAAGACTTTTTTGGCTGAGGTTTCTGATGAAATGTTGAGGATTTATTTTACGGAAGAATGTGTATACTGTGTACTAGGAGGAAGTTTTTACAAGCAAGCAACCAATCTATCACTGCTAAACTGTTACTGTTCACACGTTGATGATAAATGTATCACTTGTAAAAGATATGCTGAAATAGTTGAAGGTGCTACACCTACCAAAAAAGAATTGGGTGATGCTATCGACTGGATTGATAGAAAACAAGTTTTGAAAAACGCTAAAATGGGTTTTTTGGTGCATGATGAATGGATTAATGCTTTTTTGGATCTTTCCTCTGATGATTTGAAGTCTCCCTTTATGTTAACAAATTTGAGAGCACGATTAAATCCCTACCTATTACCTACTAGTCAGAGCAAACTGGCTTATCAACGTCTAAAGGATAAATTACTTGCGATAGCAGAAGGATATCCATATGCTTATACTCCTGATGAAAAAGAAGACTCAGTCAACCCGATAATACCTATTGATTCGACAAGTATATCTGAGGACTCATAAAAGAACTGCTACAAAAAATGTTGCTTCATTTATCTCTGAACTACAGAAGAAACATGAGTGGAAAAACTGAAGGATTCAAGTCAATTGCTACATTGGCTGATTTTGTTCCTAAGTTCATAAGGACTCATTTTGAACACATTCCTTTAGAGCGTTCGAATCCTCTTTTTGTTCAACTCATCACCGAAGAAGTATTTTATTTTGTGTTAGGATTCAATCTAGTTTGTAAATCAATACAAAGCATGCTTTTGAGCTGTAATTGTATTTCAAGAGCAAATCCTCTCGAATGCTTAAACTGTTCTAGGAGCTTTGATCCAAAAGTATGCTGTCCGCAAGACAAGTTGATAGATTTTGAAGATCTCAAAAGAGCGATCGAACTGATTGATATAAAGCAATGTTTGAAAGATGCTGAACTGGGTGATTTGATAGATAATTCGATTTTAAGAGGTTTGACTTCATTTCGCTGGACAGGAACACATGTTCTTTTGTCTCAATCTCAATTGGAACCATACTTACATTTTGGTAGCCACTTTGATGAGATTGTTTCACATCTTCAAAATCAGCTCATAGAGCTGAACAAACCACTAGCCACTTACGTATAAATAGAAAGAACATCAAGAAAGAAAGTATTCAACTTTCAACACTGAAAGCAAAAACATTTTAAAAAATGAGCTGCGTATTTATCTTGCTATTAGCACTAACATTTCCCTATGTTAGTGGAGTATTCTATACCAATGAAATTGATGAATGTATAGCCGGAGTTATGGATAAAAATGATGTCTTGGTTTTTTCACCTTTCGAAAGGACTATACGATATAAAGATGAAAATGGAACAAACTGTGTGCGACTCTACCCTCCTGACTTATTATATTGCGGTTTTTTCATCCCTCAAAGCGCTTCTTGGATCTGCAAGAGCACAACTTCTACAGATGCTGTGTCTTGTGATACTTCAACAAAATACATTTTGAATCAAGAGGAATGTGAAATAGGTATTACAAATAATACGGAAGGACTTACTCAAAATACAAAAGTATATCGAAATGGGAATTTATGTGCATTTCAATACATTGGCGGACGTGTGATCTGTCCGATGAGAAGACAATTTATGACATACAAATTTGCATGCTTGCAATGTGTTCATTCCGATCATTCGATCAACAAGGAACCAAAACCAGTTAACGTCACTAACATCAAAGATTCATCACCTTCGACTTTTGACAGTTTCAAAACTAGTGGAGTGTATTATAGCAACAAAATTGATAAATGTCTAGCTGGAGTTATGGAAAAAAACGATGTCTTGGTTTTTTCACCTTTTGAAAGGACTATACGATATAAAGATGAAAATGGGGAAAACTGTGTGAGACTCTACCCTTCTGACTATATATATTGCGGTTTTTTCATCCCTCGAAACGCTTCTTGGATCTGTAAGAGTAAAGATTCTACAGATACCGAGGAATCAATTTCAGCTAACATCACTACCATCAATGATATCGAAGGTGTAAATGAGGAATCAAATCCAGCTAACATCACTAACATCAATAAAATCGAAGGTGTGAATTCAACATTTTCGAGTTTCGACAGTTTCAATGTCAGTGAAGTATTTTATGCCGACGAAATCGATGAATGTATAGATGGAGTTATGGAAAAAAATGATGTGTTATTTTTTTCACCTTTTGAAAAGAGTATTCAATATAAAGATGAAAATGGAACAAACTGTGTGAGACTCTATCCTTCCAACTATTTACATTGTAGTTTTATTATCACTCAAAACGCTTCTTGGATCTGCAAAAGCAAAACTTCTACAGATACCCTGACCTGCAATACGCCAACAAAATACACTCTGAAGCAGGAGGAATGTGCAATAGGGGTTAAAAATAATACGGAAGGTCTTACTCAAAATACAAAACTATTTTGGAATGATGAATTATGTGTATTTGAATACAACACCTCACGTTTGATTTGTCCACCAACAGAAGAGTTTGAGTCAACCAACTTTGCATGTGTGGAATACAATCATTTGACCAATGAGAAGCCGAAAATAGCTACTATCATCACTAACATCAATGGTATTGAAGGTGTAAATTTGTCATTTTCGAGTTTTGAAAGTTTGAAGTCTATTCAAAACAAGATTATCATCAGCATCACATGTCAAGGAGATAACAAAGACAAATGCGATCCCAAAGTTATATATATAGAACTTTAGTTGGAGCATATTAACCAAAGTCCACCGAAATGCAAGACAGTTAACTCTAGATGATGAAAGCATAAACTAGGTTAAAAGTCTCTCTCTCTGAATAAAAATGAAATATCGAATCTATCTTCTATTATTCCCAATCCTAATCAGTTATTGTCTTGCAACAGAGATTCACCCATTCACGTTAGCTCATAGACAGATTGAATGTTATTCGGGAATTCTTAATATGGAAGCAGTTAATTCAGTAACTCATATTTTAGGAAAAAGCTTAAAATATCGTATACATACACTCACATGTTTGATGCAGTTTTCTCCCCGACATAGAAGCTGTGACACTTATGATATGTGGCCTCAACAAAACTTTGTTTGCAATACCGATGAAGCTTTAAATTACATTCATTTATACAATGAGGGATTACTACCTACGATTCGAAGAACAACTTCAACAATCACCACAACTCCGCAGACAACGACGACGACAACAAAAATTACAAACGAGTCACTAGTTCCAGCTTTATCACCATCAATTCCATCTCTTCCACAAGCTCTGGGTTTAGTCGATTTAGTTTTGGAACAGCCAACTCCTACAAACTCTACTATATACAATTATGAAGAAATCGAAACAACTACTGATTGTGTGTGTGATAGATACATCATATGCGAAAACAATTCAGCAGCAATTACAAATTCAACACCATCGATTTATAGAGTTTTTATTTATAATGACTTGGAGGATTTTTCAAAACTTTCTCTATCTATATTGGAAGATAGTAAACTTAAACTTGAAGAAAATCTTGTCATCGTGATTGAACCTGAATGTGATGATATTTCTTGTAAAGTCATCAAATACTTTACAAATTAAAAAGCTTTTATAGACTTTAACACTATATATTCATCCTATTACACTTTATTATGATATATATTTTATTACATTCTCCAGTAAGCAAATAATGTAATACTTATTATGTAATAATAAAACTATAACAATAACTATAGCATTGTAGATGGTTATATCATATACAACATATACAAAAACAATTCAGTGGCAATTACAACTCCATCAAAAATGTTGTCATATGAGTGCCATACATTCAAAATCTATATGCCATATAAGTTCAAATCAAGTAAAAAAAATAATCAAAACTCAAATACCCCTTAAATGCCACTCAAATGCCACTCAAGTACCCCTCAAATGAAATACAATAATAACTCGGCGAATTCATCCAACGGCGTAACTCATTGCATAACCCCCAAGATCAAATCCACAAAAAAACACTTGGTAGGGAGATCTGCTCATATATTACTACTTTCATGGTGCAGTTTATGGCTGTAATATTACTTTGGCTACCCTTTACATGAGACAATGCTAATTGCTCTAGAAAGCAACTCTTGTTAGAGTGCAAAGCAGCACTTGCTACTGCTTTGTGACCGCAACTTGCCATTAACAAACTTTGTCCTCTGATATCCATGCCAAACCGCCTCAACTCCCTCTCAACACCCTCCAACAAATCTAATTGGGGGGTATTTGGTCACAGTCTTTCCTGTCTACAGGCCTCCACCCAGCTGTAACTCCTACCTCTGTCTCCTCATCGACTGACAGACAGCCTTATAGGCACCTGGCAGACAGATAAGGTCTTACCAAAACTACGCATGCACTCCATCAATCCATTCATACATTAAATGCACAACCTCTGTAAACTTGGTTTTCCATTAATTTTGCAGTACAAAATCTATCTAGAAACTGGGAGTGCCTATTCTCAAAGCTATATATATAGTAAAACAAAATATCTAGATGAGATAGTTAAAAAGTATTTGTGTCAAACAAGCCAATCATATTTTGTCTTATTCTTTCTGCTTGTCATCCACCAATCAAAGTGTTTCTCATCCCTTTCACCAGCTCTACCACCACTCCGAGTGTAAATAACTTTGGAGCTAACTAAAGTATTCGAATTCTTGAAAATTTTGGGAGACTTAAAATTAGAGCCAGTATTGCAACATATAGCTTAACTTCAAACTTGAATAGTGAATAGGTTTTAAAATTATTCCACGTTGAAGATGATGGTTTGAGACAGAAACTCGTTTTTGTACTTTTTCTGTTGCTTCTGTGTGGTGGGTAGAGAAAAGGAAGTTTTTGAGGGACGTGGAAATGAGGTGGAGGTGCTTCTACTATAAATTGTGGGGGGAGGGGATGGGGTTTGCGTCTAATGGGTCAAGTGGTTGTCCAAGAGCAGACAACTATGAAAGTCTTAGCCAATCTCTGTGTTTGTTTCAGTAAAGACACCAGCTACAGACTGAGGGTGGCTTGGGAGTAGATGTGGCTTGTTGAGGGATAAAAAGAGAGAGTATGGTGGAGGGTGGAGGGTATGATAGGAAGGTAGGGGGGTATAGAATAGGTGGAACTAGAGCACACAAGAGAACCAATCAAATTAAAGCATTTACTACACAAATCCATTGCAATATGTCTTGTGTCCAACAAAAATAAATCATAAATATATCAAAACGATCTTCCTGTTTCTGTTCCTTGAAACTTTTAAACCTATGATTTTCAAAAGTCTGTAGGAAACAGCATTTAAGTTTAGCAAGTAACTGGTTTTAGTTGAGGAGAATGTATTTAAAGCAAATAACGGACAGTTTTGGTTATTAATTGCCTACATGAGAATAATCTCTCAGCCAGTAATTAATATTTAAATAATTTAATTTATGTAACTAAAGAGGGAATATTATGTAAACCATTTATCAATCTGCAAACTTTATATCCCCTATTAGAGGGTTGTTATAGTGACAAATGTCTTTCATCCTTGACTTTGCTAGGTGCATATACTTGTGGGCGTCTCTCTTAAGTACATTATATCGAGCGCTTTGAGCAAGCACCTGACTGGAGTGTTTCAGAGCTCTGTAGTGTAGCACTGTACCGATAGTAGCTGGCATGCTAATAGCTGTGTACTCAGATCTGGTTAGTCTTATAGTGTGTATGTCCACCACTTCTGTACCATCTGTGTTTACCAGAGGCTTAGACCACACACCTGTATAAAACCAATATACTATTTATGGCTGGGTATATCTTATTTCAACAGTTTTGTAAAATAAGCAAAGTTATCTACTCATGTCATTGAATTTGAAGGTTTTACACATAATGTTCAATGATAGCTCACTAATGGTATATTTACAGCACCTGTGTAAAAGGTTCGAAATATTTTTTTTGTTCTGCACCCAAGTGCACTCAGGTATGAAACAATTATGTGCTCCCATATACTTGCGTTATGTTACATAATGCTCACTTTACCTGGTTGCATAGGAGGTGTACAATTAGTTTTCCTCATGGAAGTTATCCTACAGAGATTGTCAGCTCCTTCACTAAAATACTTTGAGTCATCGGCTAACGTTATGGAACACATTTGACTTCTTAGCACGAAACCGGCTGAAAAACATATTGTTTATATTTCAGTGTTTATATTTAATACGCTCATAGACATATGTATCTCATAGTGTATTCACAGACATAGTCATCTACACTTTGCAGCCAACACAGATATCAACATCTCACAGCAACACAGACATAAAAATATCATAGCAACACAGACATCGGAATCTCAGATCACACACTTAGACATAGACATCTGCATACAGATATCTACATCCCATGGCAGACTCACAAACATTGATTTCTCACCAACATGAGCTTGCGTCCTTGGGTCTTCAACAGTCTTCAACCCTTCCTGTATCATAGACTGCATGGATGTGATCTTTGACCCAGCCACAATAAGCTCATCCAAGTCTATGAATGCAGCCCACTGATATCGGTACATGTACGTGTATAGACAATGTTGATTGTGCGATTTCTGTCCGAACGCATGCAGGCTCCTCACTGGCACAGGTGGTTTCCATTCATGTATGTCTATTATATCGTCTGCTTGGTACTTCTCTAATAACGGACGTATTACATTTTCATCGATGGAGTACGGATAGAGAACTATTTTACTCGCTCCCCATAGCCTCGATGACTCAATAAACTCTTCAAGTTGGTAAGAGTCGTTGTAGCCTTTCACCATTGGTTTAACACAGATTACTGGCTGTTGTACTTTCTCTGCTCCATCAGCAAATGTGTGATATGTAATGTTAATTCTATCAACTAACACTCGCTTCGACTGAGAAACTAATGACAAGTACTTGGGTGTGGGGGGGTTGTTCCATACACATTGCCAAATCCAAGTGTTGTACTCGAGGCCTTCCCTAGGTGACATGACCGAGACATTGTACAAAGTTGTCATCGGTGCTACCTTACCATCTGGATACTGACATAATACCACTTGTTCGTCACTAGAGGTATAAAATCTGTGCTTGAATCCGACTAGTTTTATCACAGAATCACGGTTATCATAATGAGCGCTGTAAATAAACGTTGAATTGTCTTTAAATAGCCATTGGAATTTGTTTCTAGGTGCTTGTTTTCTCACTATTCCTTTCTCCAGTTGTAAAGAGATTTGCTGCCGCTGACGGTTGTTTCCAAGCATCTGTCCTGGTGCGAAAGTCGATGCAAATATTTGATGGTTCAATATTTGTTCTCTGATAACCACTTCCTCATCAGCTAACTTGTAGTTTGTTGCCTCAGTTGATTGTCTGAATGTTGAAGTCAATTGATTGTACTTGGTAAATATAAGCAAGGCTGACAAGAGAAAAAACAACAAAAAAACTGCAGGAATCCACGATCTGAAAAATGAGCTTTTCCATTTCATGACAGGCATGATCTTAACTCTACAAAAACTCAATTTACACCGTCTAGTAACGCTACTAACTATGAATAAATCAAAACAACTAGCAAATGGACATCCAATGCTTGAATAACTTGCTACTTTCTGTTTGTCAGTTGTCATGGCAACCAGATGTTGCAACCGGTTTTAAAGACAAACTTCCTGTGATGATTTATTATCATTTTTGATGTTCATGTAGCAATGCGCGTAACAAGACATCACTAACAATTGTTATGAGGATTCTTCGTAATACAGGATGACACAATGCTTGCGTTGGCAGGCAAACATTTGAATAATAATGGCGACTCATGCGCATGCAAGTGAGATGACTTTGTCACTAAGCAGTTGCGGTAAATAATTATAGCTTTAAACCCGTTAGATAAAATGAAATATCAGCTTTTTAGGCTTTTAATACTGCTTTAAAAACGGTTGAACTGAGCTGTGCAAGTGATTGGTTGAACTGAGCTGTGCAAGTGGTTGGTTGAACTGAGCTGTGTAAGTGGTTGTTTTCAATTTTGGCATCCAATCATGAGTCAAATGAACGATACTAGAAATAATTTTTCAGCTATTTGCCGCTGTTTGCCAGTAGAAGGTGAAAAGTTCATTATTTCAGCACAAGGAAGCTTATAAAAGACTGTTCTATTGATGTGAATTATGATCGGTTTGTACGTAGATTGCCAGAAAGAAGTTGTATTCTCAATGTTTAAGGGGGAGACAACTTTGTATTTCTATAAGGTTGGTGTAGCCAATATAAATCTGTGTATCTTTGCTATTCAATCTCATAAAAGCTAAGCGATTTATAATCATCGTTGGGTTTGAATTGTATGTTCAATTTCCTAATTCTCAACACCCATCTTGAAAGAAAAACACTAAAATTAAGTTAATTTGGAGCAGCGCTTCACACCAAGTTTGTACTGCATGTAACATGAGTTATATGTAACATAAGTGGGGTGGTTCAGCAAAGACTTGTTAACTTCTGGATAATTTAAACTGAAGCACACAATTTTCTTTATGCTACTTCTTCACTGTGTAGAAAGCAAGCATTTATTTTACAATAAATAAATCCATACATTCCTGCAAACTTTGAACATAAAATGCATTATTTTGTGAAATAAGTAAGTAAATAAAAATACATAGAAAACTAGAATAATTTGCTGTAGTCAGCACAAAAATGTATTAATTGGTAAATTAATCAGTTAGTTTGAATGATTAAATATTGAATGTAGAACATTCTTCTGCGTTCAAAAGATGGTTAAGAGTAGAAGCAGTTAACGACCTTTTCCTTTTACTCGCTGACAGCTGATGGCAGTAGGTGCCAACACGCACACCAAAGTAAGACATGTGACTGTCTTGACACTTGCCAATATTTGCCGGGGTGTCAAAAAGGCCTTGATACTTGTGACTGCAGCTAGAATCCTCATTGCTATGACATACTTTGTACTGTGAACCAAGCTGCATATTTCTGGTGTCGTAGAATATCTCAACACCATGATGGTAAGGGCTGCGTTTGCTAGCTGTCGTACAAAACCCACGACATGTTGGAAAGTGTGGTATACAGTCTCGGTAGTTGACCACCCTGAAACTGTTACTTATAGTGAAACCATGATCTACAGCAAACTCTTTGTCCCCAACTCTAGGCATTCCATACGTGTAGAGTGAGGCCTTGTTTTTAGCGATTGTGCCGTCTTGGATGTAGGAAAAAGCAGCAATGGAAGCCAAAGCGCCACCTAGTGAGTGTCCACTAAATCGTACCATGTAGTTAGGGTACTGTTGTATCAACTCCTTGAGTTTACTCTTCAGGCACGGACTAAGCTTGTTAAACGCTTCAAGGAAATATGCCTGCACGTGTCCATCACCAAGGTGGTCTTTTGGCTCTAGCAGAACACTGAGTATTTGGTCTACCAGCTGTAGAGCTTCCGTAGTACCTCTAAATGAGACGAGAATCGAGTTGCGGTTGTGAGACAGGGCAACAACGACCGCGCATTCTCTATAATTAAACAGAGAGCCATCGCATTTCAGGGCAATCAAACTGACAAGTTCAAAATCCAAGTTCACATTTTGCACGCTATTGATGTCACTCAGGCACTCTGACACCTGATCAGAATAAGCAATGGCAGAAATAAACATCTGCTCGTACGCTAATTGTTTGTTGTAGTTTTCATAGACACCTGATTCCGCTGGACACTTGGACTCGTATTTGATGCTCAAGTCAGAGACGCAAGGGTTGGTAGCCAGAGCTCCATAAGTGTGACAGAGTCGATCCAAAGGACACCATCGACAGTGAGCAAATGGATTCCACGATCGCTTGTTAACGCATTCACGACAATTTTTCATGTCAATGCAGTCACTAGCATAGACAGCAGTCGTAACCATTAGCAAGGCTACGCAGCAACTCTCCAAGTAGCAAACCTGCATTCTGCTGGGTTTACTTGTGCAAATTGGTGGTCCTAATGATGACTGAGGAGAGCTCTACTCTCTATATATACTGGTATATAAGCTGACAATTGACACACGAGAGCTTGCGTACGCTCTTTCATGAATAGGTAACTTCCTCATGTATAGATGTATTCAGTGACAGCTTTATTGTTGTTGCAAAATCATTCAAGTTTCACATTTCTCGAACGACGTTATTTGCGAATAGAATCACAATTACGTTATAACTTTGACAGCTCTAGCCTGCTATGTTCAGGTTGTGTCTACCTGCAGATTCTGCGTCAAGTCTTTTACATAATATGTGCTGAACTGTCACATATATACATACTGTTACACATGTACTGTCACATGTATACTGCCAGTAATAAACTGCTTGTTCGCTAGCAAACCACCAACTGGAAGGGTGCTAGGGTTCTATCTCCAGCCCTTGTAAAAGTGTTGTGCCGGTAGAATGACTTGCTGTGCCTGCAGGGCCGGTAGTGACCCCTGCAGGGCCGGTAGTGACCCCTGCAGGGCCGTTAGTGACCCTTGGCCGACTCGGTATGGTGATATTGGGCTGGTACAAGATGGCCGGCTTAGCCGAGAATCTCCAAAACCATCTCGGAGCTTACACTAACCCTGGAGCTGGAAGTAGCCTTCCTTGGATCGCTGGATATATCGACCACAGGCTAGGTATAGCCTCTGGACTCTATGGAGTCTATGATTGGACAATGGAGATAGGACTCCGCACTTTAGCCTCTTGGCACCATTTACTTTTAACCTTGTTCTACTGCATGATTTTTTAACTATTCATATACCTATTGCTATTGGTATGATTACTTCCTGTGCATGTAATCTTACATGTAATATGTAAATAACTTCCTGCCAGTTTGCCTATGTAATGGCTGGAGCTCTTGTTTTTATTTGCATTAATTCATTCATGTCTTGTCAATCACCCTAGTGGAAAGCCACCCTAGTACTTTGGTTCGGATGAATAAAGCCACTATTCATACAAAACTCGGTGTAGTTTGTCTGAGCCATGGGCTCTGTGCTTGCCAACTAATCCAGCAGTAAATGACGGAGTTGTTACTGTCATACCGGCACAGTGTCCCCTCTGGAGAGAGGTATAATACTTGAGACTAGTGGAATTTTGTGGAAACCAGATCGAAATCCATTTTAAAATTTTGCAATAATTATTTTTTTAAAAGTTTATAGCCCCAGAATCATCTGAGGATGTAGGGAAGGGGAAGGGTGGGTACTCACCGAGATGAATGACCACAGACAACTAAGTTGTTTGCCTTTCTCATCTCTCACTTGCAGTGGAATACTCCATCTTGTTGCTATGTTGTTTATTATCCACTTGTCTTCCTCCATAAACTTCAAAGTAGACACTTCAGTTAGCAGTTATTTCTGTTATTAGGTTTTGCATCAGTTCTGTAATAGATAGACACCAGATACTTACTGCAGATTATGTAACAACTTCTAAGAACCCAAGCTGTGTCCAGGGTGACTTCTCAGTAACACAAGCATCTCAGCTTACAATATAATAGATCTAAAGTTACAAAGTCATTTCTCCATAACTGTCTCCAAGTTAATCCACACAAATAACAAGCCTGGGGACATGATCTCGCAGTTTGTCTACTTGGAGTCTGATGCAATCACTCACTATGTCTTCCTTGACTCAACAAGCCTTTCTTTTGTGATCAAACTTTTTCTCAAAAGTTTTCCACTTCAACAGCAATATGAAGTTCAACTTGTTTTTAAATAATATTTCTGCTAGTTACAAAGTTGCGTGTGTGGTTAGGATTACTCTTGGCTCAAACACTTTTGGACTCTTGTTTCTTGTCTCGTGTTTATTCAGCTTTTCTTTGTAACAAGCTCCCATCTTTTACATAGCACTACTGCATTATATTATTAGTTTTCATTTCAGTTTGCCGCTACCAGACAACCTTCAATAAGTTAATCTTCCACCTGAAAGTTGATTAATGAATATTACTTAGAAACCTTCAACTACCGTTTCCAGTTTGTTGAGAATTGAATGATGGTGAGTAGCAAATAGTATGTCTCTACCCCACTTATATGTTTTTATAGAAGAATTCTTGAATTTACAAACTTGCACCTGCCTCGGGTAAACTCGATGTAGCTTTTGGATTTGACTGGAACGACATTAACTCAACTTGGTGAAGGCACCATAGAAATAGGTCTGGGCACGTCTATTTTACAGATTTGCTGCAGGTGCAATCATCATCTTTAACAAGTCTTCAACTAGCTGCCTTGAATCAGTTGATTCCGCCAACAAATCTACTGACTCCTGCTTGTGTGACATCGTTATCACTGCAGCACATTCATCGGGTCAGAACAAGAGGGTATCATCGACAATTGAGGAATTGATTCCAGGGTCTCGTGTTTACCCAGTCCCTGCTCCTATTGACTTTTTGCAACCACTACCATTTACTGTAGCTGACAAAACTAGCAGGGAAGCCTAAACTAAAACTGTGAAGCATTTCGATAGTATATATGAGCGGAGGGAGACGACTGTTTCAATTTATACTGGTTTGGTGATGTCAGTTTTATGAAAAACTGACTTGTCTATTTTAAATGGAATATATGAGACATTTTACTCAACATAGTCTGACAAAAGGTTAATTAAACTTAAATAATTTTTAATAACCACCGTGAGTAGTAATATATGAGCAGATCTCCCAACCATGTTTTTGATCCTAGCTTTTAGACTATTACCTTACTGCACGTGATCTCATGGCCATAATACGACATTGCGCATCTCTTGTAACACTGCAGCGAGTCAGTGTTTGCCAGGGATAAGGAAATAAATTCTTAAGATTTTGATATCAAAGAAAACTCATCTAGTTATTACTTCCAATCAGTAAACATTGTAATCGCATCACATAAAACCGAGCACGCATGACATCAGTAAATATCAGCTGAGTCAATTTGTATCACCGTGAAATATTTTAAAATTTATAGCAAACAAACAAACTAAGTCACGTTTTCAATTAATCTTTGTAACACATTTTGGTATTTACCAGTTGATTAATAGTGTACAAGAACAACATAAGTTTTCATTTCAGTTTGTCGCTGTTAAAGTACACACAAATTATGAGATAAAAATGTGTTATCATAAAGCACCATTTGGTTTAAAAAATTTGTGATTAATTTTATACCAGAAAGTTTAGTAGTTAATCATGTTTCGATGACACACTTGCTCTAGGTTCCTGTTTCACAATTACGAGGATTAACTGATAAACCATTATTAGTTGTAAAAGAATTTTAAAAATATTTTTAGGGCTGATTTGATCAAATTTATATTTTTCTAAAAAAGAAATAGAATTTAACAAAATTTTTTGGGTACCTCATTTTAAAATCTTATTATTTTTTACCAATAATTTTTTGCAATCATGAATTTTTATTACAGTTTGATAACTCATCAATAGTACCTCACTATGATTTTCATCAACAAAAGTTTATCAACTGCAGTTACATTTTATTTTTATGTTTATTATTTGTTGTGATTGAATGCCGATCAAGTGTAGAAACAATCGTTTAAAAAAAATTGGGGGGGGGGGGGGGGGGCTATATCTTGATAGTAAAGCTGACAATGTTGTTTGTCAGTAGACTATTAATGGTGCTTTATGCACGCCAACACGATCCAGACGAACCAAAAAAAACACCATTTACGGCATTTCTTTGACCTGTGCCTCTATCTCCACCTCTATGAGCTCATACAGCCAGCCAGGTACTGAAGTGACTCATTAGATCAAGCATTATACAGGGCATATTGTTGAACTCATTCGATATGCCACCCATTTTAAGGATCAATAAATGCTGCATTAAAACTTTCATTAAAATAAAAGATTTTCTTTATTTCAGACAAATACTAGAGACATTAACTTATTCATAAACTTTTTTTAGTATTAAAATATTTTTTGCTTTGGTAAATAAAAGAAAATATACTAAAAGGTTTCCTGTTTATAAAAATAAATTGTTTTTAAAAAACTTGGGGAGTTGTGCTCTCATGAGTAAAAGCATTTAAAGCAGCAATAAACCTCCTTTCATGTATTCAATTAGTATTAATACTGATGCATAGAGTAAACAAATTAAAGAATTTAATTTTGTTACTGTCAAGTTTGGGTCATTATTTGTTTAGTGCCAGTTGTACAAACTTAATGTAAATATTAGATGCGAGTATGACAGGCATAATCACAATTAGTTTATGCCCGCTACATCCATGAATTTGATAAGAGCTCCTTGACTGCCAGTCTCAGTCGAAAAATAAGGGCACACTTCTATGATGTAAACATCAATCTTACACCAACTAATGGTCCACCCCATTTAAAAATAATCTGGATTGACATATTTTTAAATACAAAGTTACTAGCAAAAAATACTAATAAATAATGATTATATAATAATTACATAACTCAACATCATTTAGATGGCCTTGACTTTGCATAGTCAGCCTAAATGCTTCTTATGCGCGTACAGCACACGCCATTGGCTCACGTTGCGCTCATGTTCATGTTCAGACACACAAAAGGTCTTAATCAAATAGCCTTTTTGCAATGGTGTATATAAGTAGTAGGCTTACTATTGCTAGTGAGCTACTTTCCTAGTATTTGAATCATTAAACTGTTCTAACTGCGGTATACCTCAGTGGTTTGAAACATATTTCAAGTCAAGGGAACACAACTCTGATATGGTTGGACTATTTTTGTGGTCTGATTCGATTGTATTCTTTAATGTAGCCCAGTTATTTGATTCGACTTGATCTGGAATCTCTTTGCAGGTGACTTAATCTGGGCAATGATGATGGCGAATGCTACATTGTAATCCAGAGAAAAAACATTTTTACTTGAAGGATTTTGGAGATTCCTTACACGTATTTTGACAGCAATCGCTGTATTTCGAACAAATATGTCACCTTAAAATGATGAATTTTACAGCATCAGTGTTTATGTTAAATTTCATGCTTATTGTTGTAGTTTTTATCTCTTCCGTAGAATATTAAATGAGTAAATAATATGTTTTACTCTCAGCTCGGTCCCAGTTCTGGCATGTACCCATTTTTGCATATACACAGTAACATTGTCTATAAAC
This sequence comes from Cryptosula pallasiana, assembly GCA_945261195.1. Lineage (NCBI taxonomy): Eukaryota > Metazoa > Bryozoa > Gymnolaemata > Cheilostomatida > Cryptosulidae > Cryptosula > Cryptosula pallasiana. The sequence goes on along the minus strand of OX183141.1, from coordinate 4,152,572 downwards.
AGCGATTGCCTTCAATCACCGCTATATAAAGTATGTGATAGTATATATGTAGCTATGCAGGTTGTGAACTCGTAGTTGTCTCCCCAACAAACCTGAGAAGGTTAGTCTTCTGTAAAAGAAGTTCACATAGAAGATTTAGCACTCAGGCAAGGATTGGTGTCCTTGCTAATAAGACTACAAACTCAAGATAGCTCTAACGTCTAGACCCAAATGCATACAACAAAATATTTACTTCTCCAAAAGAAAATTCCAACGTTATTTGTGAATTAATTTTTCAAACATATTGTAGCTGTTCCCGTTGAACTGTAGCTGCTTTTGTTGTAAAACACATAAAAAATAAAAAAATCTTTCAGTACCGTGAAAATAAAACTTTAGTCTCAAAGAGCAGTAAATGTGGTGATAGCATTTTATGTAATCTATTGTTTCAGTTACTTATCAAACTGGTCTGAAGACAAATACTGTATTAATAATAATAAAACCAGAAGAATACATATAAAGTAGTGTCATCACACGTTCCATGAGCTCTTTCAAACAGCTTTGTAGAGGTGGTCAAAGTAAGATTCATGTGCCTTGCAGGTAAAGTTTCGTACCTGAAAATATTAGTATTTACATAGTATATTTTGCATTTTTAATTCGCTGCTATTTCTATGGTGCAGCTCACATGTTTGCAGTACACAGCTGAAGTCTGTATGACGTGGTAGAAAATCATTTTAATTTTACCAGCAGACAATGAGCTCAAAAAATATCTATTTTCACAAAAAATGCACCTAAAAATCACTGGCGCATGCTATTTGCCTTTATCAGGTGTGCCATTACATTAATAACAAACTTGAAACCTCAGCGATGTACATCTTAAACTCAGGAAGCTTTTTATGTAATAATAGAGTGCGGTAAATCAGTGTGGAGCATCTGTTACAGTCAACATGGCTAGTTGCAGTATACAAACCTCAATGCCTAGACAAGTCTAGACATGCCTAGATCAATATACTTGATCATGAGTGGAGCCAATACATGGTTTTATCTTCAGCTGCTGATAAAAATATTTACTCAAAGTACTTCTTGTAACTTTTATCCAGGACATTGCATCCACCGTTGATAACAAGTAAAATATTGGCATTGGATGGCCTGAGCTACACCTAACTAACCTTTACAATACACGCTGATATTACCCAAAACATTGAAGAAATCTTTGCAGGAGAGAGTTTGTGTTTTAAATACATATTTGCTTCAACTCTGTACTGCGCTGATTAGGTAACAAATGCCGAAGCAGCTGCTGTCTGCAGTTTCAGTATATATATATATATGTGTGTATGTATGTATATACAATGCACCTACAAACCATCATAATGTAATGTATGCACAAATTTATTATGAGGATATGATCACATGACCAAGTAAATACAGATACTAAGCTAGAAAATAATTGTCCAGCCAAGGGTGTAAAAGTTATTATGTGAAATGCATTCGTTAGTATTGTATATGCTGTAGCCCTTGGATGGTAGAAGGTCGTAGAAAGTCTAGTATAGGCATTAGATGTGTTGATATGTGAAAGTTGGTGGAATAGATCAAACAGTTTGTAAGCTCTGACAACTCTTCTGAAAGATTAACCGAGATGTTTTACTTGGGTGTCAATTCAAATGGCTGATAACACCTGATTTCGTTTTATTTGGTTTGTTCGTTTATTTGGTTTGTTTGGTTTGTTATTTGGTCGTAGCAATTCTTCATTTCGTTACAGTCGACTGCCGTTGCAGCTCCAATTAGCATTGAAAATAAAACGCCAACCCAAATAGCCTGCATGCTCGTTAGTGGGAGGTATCAATCTACTTGTCTATTCTGTGATCTGGTAGCAGCTAGATTGCAGTTCTATACTGTTACTATTATCTGCATTGCCTTGGCAGATGCAAACAGTGTTATCTTTGCACTCTGCCTCATCAGATTATGAATTATTTATGATCTTATGAGTAAGTCGAAAGACTTGCGAGTAAACAACTACACAATACATAGAGTAGACAACTACATAATACATAGAGTAGACAACTACACAATACATAGAGTAGACAACTACATGATACATGGAGTAGACAACTACATAATACATAGAGTACACAACTAAGCAATACATAGAGTAGACAACTACATAATACATAGAGTAGACAACTACACAAAACATAGAGTACACAACTAGACAATGCATAGAGTAGACAACTACATAATACATAGAGTAGACAACTACACAATACATAGAGTACACAACTACACAATACATAGAGCAGACAACTACACAATACATAGAGTAGACAACTACATAATACATAGAGTAGACAACTACACAATACATAGGGTAGACAGCTACATAACGCGTAGGGTAAACGATTACACAATAGATAGAGTAGACAACTGCATAACGCGTAGGGTAAACAACTACACAATACATTGAGTAGACAACTACATAACGCGTAGGGTAACAATTACGCAATAGATAGAGTAGACAGCTACACAATACATAGAGTAGACAACTACACAATACATAGAGTAGACAACTACATAATACATAGAGTAGACAACTACAAAATATGCAGTCACAATGTCCCAAATTAGTATTTCTTAGAAGCGCTGGTTCAAGCGCGATAAAGTGTATAAGCTAACCTTCGATCACTGGGTTAGTCATAATTAGTTTTCAGACAGTTGGCCGGGAAATCGATGTTTTTGTGTAACATTGCTGGTCAAGTGGACACCAATGGCACTTGACTCCTGCAATCCAAGTTTGAGTATTTGTGCAGGCGACACAGCTTCTCACATCCTTACAATCTATAGCAATCGTCTCTTGAGCTAGTAATGTAACGAGACAGCAAACCACAAGAGCTTTCATGGTGCTAGACAACAGCAGACTTCCACACTTCTTGTACGGCTTGTAATCAAAACCAAACTGATCAGTCTCTGATACTATGGATTGTATGATGACCAATAATCAGACACATGAAATAGCCTCAGATTTCAACCAAAACTGTAAGCAGAAGCGGGTCCACCGTAGGATTTCCTCGGTTATGCATTGAAACTTCTGACTCAATGACTTTAAGGAGTTTCCAATGGTCATGTCTTAATATCTTTGGAACTTTTATATTACTGACTGATAGAATAAGTTAATTTTTTCTCCTGCAGTATACACAATCCTGTTTTGTCTAACTGTGCACATGTTTGCTTCCCACACAATGTCGATGTACTTTATCATGAGTGGAACTATGACAAGGCTTTTATGGTTGGTAATAATTGTTTACAGAAGTACTGTATGCATTTAGTATCTATTCTAAAACATTACATCGATCGCTGATAACATGTAAAATATTGGCATTGGATAGCCTGAGGTACATTAGATAGTCTGAGGACATCTGACTAACATTTACAACACTACCCAACATTTCAAAGAGGATTTGCAGCTACAAGTTTGTATTCCGCATTCATACACAGTTAGTTTACAAGTTAAACTAGAATAAAATAACTCTCAAAACTATCATGAAGAGATGATCACATGACCAAGTAAAAGCAGATCTGAAGCTGGAAAATAATTGTACAGTCAATAGTATAAAAGTTATATCGTGAAATATAGTCCTTGGTATTGTATGTTCTACATACATCACTTGAATCGTAGAAGATTGTAGAAAGTAGAGTATAAGCATCAGATGTGGTGTTACGTGAAAGTTGGTGGAATAGATCAAACAGTGTTAAAGCTCCCACAATTCCTTTGGAAGAAGGCATTTAAAGTAAACCAAGATGTGTCACCTGGATATGAAGTCAAATGGCTGATAACATCGGTTCCATTTACGTTATGACTGTTTATTCTGGATAAGACTATAGCTAGAGAAAGCTTTATTCAGGAACCTTGTAGCTGTCTGCTGACTATTTTCTTGTAGGAGGGCAGTCATCTGGTTTCTGGATGTTTTGATCTGGTGAACAAGGATTGGTTAGGATAGCTCCAAATGTGTGACATCGTCCATCTTTGGGGCACCAACGACAGTTAGCCCATGGACTCCATGTTTGAGATGTGGTGCAGTCGTAGCAATTCTCCACATCGATGCAGTCGGCAGCCATTGCAGTGCCAAGTAGTATCACAAATAAGCAGCCAACCCAAATAGCCTGCATGCTCGTTAGTAGGAGGTAACAATTTATGTGTCTACGCTGTGGTCAGGTAGAAGCTAGACTGTAGTTCCTTCTTACTGCAACTATTATTTGCATTACCTTGGCATATGCAAACAGCGTTATCCGGTCTGATCAGGTTTTCGTTGCAGTTTTACTGCTTATGGAAACTCAACTACACAATCTGACAAAAACGTTGAAAACCTCTTCTCGTAAAGTTACACAATTCTTTTAAATTATTTGAAATGCATCAGCTGTTGGTTTCACATGCAGTAGATAAATACTGTTAATACACAGGAAGAGTTCTCCAGTAGGTGGCCTCATGGCATGTTTTCTTCCAACAGGACTGCTTTAGGTCCAATTATAGGCAATTAATTTACAAAGACAAACACAGCAAAAAACAAATTTTCCAACAAAATCAAATGTAATTAGTTTTTCTCATAGTGAATTCTGTGGTAAATCAATAGAATTCTATATTCAGAGTAAATTGTGCACATGCACAGAAAACTTTGTTCTGCAGAATTAACGATGAGCTTATGAGTAAAACATACGATATGTATTATTTCTTATTTAAATTAAAAACCAACAGTGCTTCAAACCAAATCAATTTTAGACTTGTGTATTGTAAGCTCCAAAATGATAAAAGGGTCCAGTATAATGTGAACATTGATAGGACCTTGCCGATTAAACATACGCCATATTTGTTGCAGGTCTGTAAATAAGACAAAACTTAAAACTGCTGAGCTGGTTGTTCTGGCATGTTAAGCGTGATATTTTAGTCACACAAACCACAGTTGACCATTGCACTGGCATTTATTCCTCAGATGTTACATGAGTGTCAAACAAGTGCTTGGCACAAACCCTACAGGGGAGACAACCCTCACATGATTACTGACATGTTTTTGTGCTATTAATCTTGATTCAAAAATAGCCCTTGGCAAATTCAATAGGTTTGTGATCAAATCTTCTCATCATGATATACCATAGAGTAAAACACTACACATCGATTAGACAACTACGCCATACATAGAGTAGACGACTAAACAATGCATAGAGTAGACAACTACAAAATACATAGAGTAGACAACTACACAATACATAGAGTAGACAACTACACAATACATAGAGTAGACAACTACACAATACATAGAGTAGACGACTACACAATACATAGAGTAGACAACTACATAATACATAGAGTAGACAGCTACACATTACATAGAGTAGACAACTACACAATACATAGAGTAGACAACTACACAATACATAGAGTAGACAACTACACAATACATAGAGTAGACAACTACACAATATATAGAGTAGACAACTACACATTACATAGAGTAGACAATTACACAATACATAGAGTAGGCAACTACACAATACATAGAGTAGACAACTACACAATATATAGAGTAGACAACTACACATTACATAGAGTAGACAATTACACATTACATAGAGTAGACAACTACACAATACATAGAGTAAGCAGCTATATAATACATAGAGTAGTCAACTACACAATACATAGAGCAGACAACTACACAATACATAGAGTAGACAACTACACAATACATAGAGTAAGCAGCTATATAATACATAGAGTAGACAACTACACAATACATAGAGTAGACAACTACACAATACATAGAGTAGACAACTACACAATACATAGAGTAGACAACTACACAATACATAGAGTAGACAACTACACGATACATAGAGTAGACAATTACACGAATTACTGTAGTTGATTGATAGAATGAAAAACACATTGGGTAAAGAGCTCACTGACAATTTTGGTACGTATTGCTCAGTTCTATGTTTATTGCTGTATTTTCTATCTCACAGATAATTAGATCATAATGCAAATTATATTTCTGAAAGTGTTAGGTTGTTTACTAAATAATTACCAAATATATCATATAGACTTTAAAATAATACCAGTGATTACACTCCATGTAGACAAAGGCACTATAAAGTAGTGCAAACATCAAGTGTGAATGTAAATACCAAGTTGACAAAAATAACTAAACTATTACTGCCAAAATCATCAAAGCTGTTAAAACCTCCCAGACTTTCAGTGACTTTATAAAGTTTCGTCAAGGGTAGTACTATTATGTAACATCCATTTTAGTAGTGAGGTCACAATGTCCCATATTAGCGTCTCTTAGAAGAGCTGGTCCAAGCACTATAAAGTGTATAAGCAAACCTTCGATCACTGCGTGAGTCATAAGTAGTTTTCGGACAGCTGGCCGGGAAATGGATGTCTTTATCTGCAAAGCAAGGATCCAAACCAAAAGATCCAATTGTGTAACATTGCTGATCAAGTGGGCACCAATGGCACTTGACTCCTGCAATCCAAGTTTGAGTACTTGTGCAGGCGACACAGCTTCTCACATCCTTGCAATCTATAGCAATCGTGTCTTGAGCTAGTAATGTAACGAGACAGCAAACCACAAGAGCTTTCATGGTGCTAGACAACAGCAGACTTCCACACTTCTTGTACGGATTGTGATCAAAACCAAACTGATCATTCTCTGATGCTATGGATTGTATGATGGCCAATCATCAACCACATGAAATAGCCTGAGATTTTAACCAAAACTATAAGCTGGAGCGGGTCCACCGCAGGACCTTCATTGTTATGCGTTGAAACTTCTGTATGAATATTTTTAAAGGTTTCCAAAGACTACATTTTAAAATCTTTGGAACTTGTGTATTACTGAACCATAAATAATTTTGTTCTTTTCCTGCAGAATACACAGTCTTGTTTTCCAGGGTAAGTTATTTTGTTAACAGAATTTTATTGTTGATAGCCAGTGCGTTCACAGCAAACAAATATAGAGATAACAAATTGCGCAGGAGTGCAGTATCACAGTCCAACATACAACCTCATTTTTGTGAACAGGAAATTCTGATTGGTACCAGCTTCACTGTATTCACAAAATTTGGACTAGCAATTACTGCGTTTCTATGCTACAAAGTTTTTCCTACAAAAAGAGTTGTGTCCACTTCGGAGTTGTAGTTTTGCCAAAGTCCCAAATTGATGCTAAAATAAGTGACAATTTTTTTTGCAAAACTAGTTAAATTATTTCTCATAACACTTGCAGTGCCATTGATTATGATGAAAACATGAGATGCAATTAATATACGACGTAGTTTGCTGTATATGTATGTATGAATGAGAACTGTGAGGTACAGAACAGGTAAATGGACGAGTGAGCGAGTGAGAGCGTGAGCTAGCTGGCGAGTGAGAGAGTGGGCGAGTTTGCTAATGAGAGAGTGGGCGAGTAGGCGAGTGGGCAAGTGAGGTTTGAGCATGAATAAAACATAAAAAGATTGCCGGAAATTCGAACGGGGTGTAGCAAATTTCGGCCAATATTAAGAATGAAAAGTGTCATCCAGGGTGGCCATATTGGAATCAATTTTCGGAGCGGAAACATATGGTAACATAAACTATTATAGCAGCTCGCAAAATAATCCTAACCATTTACATTAGACTTTTGTCACATGACCAATGATAATACACGCATACACGATCGTTGACAAGAACATTTGTGACTTCGGAGCGGAAACTGCATAGAATTAATGCGGCCAATGGATGAAATATAACAGAATTGGCAAAAAGCCGAAATACGTAAGGCCAAAACCAGGCCATCTTGTATATGAACTTTTGCCGCAGATATCACGTGACTCTCACATTCAACTCATAATATACTTAGTAGTTGAGATCCGCCGTTGGTGAGGTAACAAAAACATCGTTCGAAAACGAAATTCAAATACGGCTTTTTGCCACATACCAAAGATTACATATATATTATCGTTGGCATATTCAATTTTGTTTTCGGAGCGGATATGGTAGTGTAAGTAACAATATTTGAATCGTCAAAACTATTGAAGTATCCTCCGGCGTAGCTTAAGGGTCTAAATGCCTTGTGAGAACACGATATTGACCACAAGAGCAGGCGGTCTTGAAAATTTTGGAGCAGCATGGCGGCTCCCACAAAAGGCTACATTTGGCTGGTGACAAAAGTTATATTACGCAGCCGCAGCTGGCAATCCTTATATATTTCATCCATGGGCTTGAGAGGTTCAGCACTTACAATTTATGTGAGCCTCATCCGAATTAAAAATACGGCAGCTTGCAGCCAAGAGAAAATTTACCTTTCTTTGCATTAAATGTGCAGTTATTCAACTATTGAAGTTGTGCTCCCTTAGTTATGTTATTGAAGCAAGCAATGGGATGAGCTGATTGCATGCTGACAACAACTTGTTTGATGCCGGCAGCACCTGTTAGTTAGCAGATGTGAGAGGCTTGGCATAACTGCGTTTATAGAAAAGTGTCCATATCAACCAACACCTGCTACATTTGTTTTATGTATTATGTACTTTGTGCTGAGTTAACTTCCTTGTACAGACGCGACACCAGCCTTCCCTGAAGCCATAGATTCTTAAACCTTCATCTATTAATAAACATTGCATAGAGACAATATAGAAATGTAAGATTTTGGAAACTAAATTTTTGTTATTTGACAAACCACCCGCTTTCTAAGTTTTCGATTGCGAAACAGAGACAGTCAGTAAATTTAACTGTACAAAAAAGTACAACAAAATAAATAGAATACCAGCTTTTGAAAGTTTTATGTTAATTTTTAATACAAAATGTTTTAAATATGTCTTTCCACATATAATCACCAACTGTTACAAAAATCAGCAATTATCTTTTTTAAACTACATTGCGTATATTACTGTGTCAGAGCAAACAAAAATAGCAGCTGTTAACAGCTCCAAGTATGATGAGAAATAAAGACACAAAGTTGAATTGTAGGAAGTACATCTGCAGCACAAACAATGTCTGCCTGGGAGCTATTTAATTCAACGCTGCACCCCCATCCCTACAGGTCCCCATACAGCTGCTGTTGCTACTTGTATAGTAGTAGTCTAATGTGTTTGACAGCTAATTCAATTTGGTATAGAAGTCAACATCCAAGATACTATTTTTATCACAGATAACATGTGCAAACTGTGTCCAAGCTGCAGCAATTACGCCTATTCCTCGATGCAGTCCAACTAGCTGATACAAAATAGTGCAAAGACTTTAACAGTAGTCAGCATGTACTTACAAATTAATAAGTTTTATTTGGTACATAAAAGACAGCAAATAGCTAGATATTGTGGAGACAAGAATAGAGCAACAGGCGTAACCATTGACCAATCACAAGTTGCGAAAAGAAAGAAGTTACTGTGTACAGTAAATAGTCTGAGAATGAAATGCATCTTTTTCATCACATCCATTGTCTAGGCTCATGTAACTTTGGTGTAGTAAATCTCGACATAAGACTGTGAGTGTGCATGTATGTCTTATTGAGTGCAGGTAGGGTACGTGTATGCTACACAGTCTAGAAATATTCCGTAAAGTCAGCAATAAAACATCTGCTTCTGTCTATTTTCTTCGTTCATCTCGAGAAACGACTAAAGCTTGAGAAAGTTTTAAAGCAAGAATCTTGTAGCTGTCAGCTGCTTTTTGTTGAGTAGGTGGACAGTCAGTTGGCTCTGTAATATCCTCGTCAGTGGAGCACGGATCGGTCTTCAACGAGAAGAATGTGTGACATTGCTGATCCTTCGGACACCAGTGGCAGTTGACCCAAGGGTACCACGTTTGAGTGCTTGTACAGGCAACACAGCTCTGTATATCATTGCAGTCAATAGCAATGGCCGGTCCCACTAGTACTCCAAAAACAACGCAGATAGTCAAAAGGTTCATAATGCGAGATAGATAGTTGTTGTCCTGCTGATCGAATGGCTGTATGTTGTTTTTGTAGCTCCAGGAAGAAAGCCTCAAACCAAGTGCTGTTAGTCTCCTCAGATAGTCTGTTCAAACAAATTTATACATTGCTCAAGTACAGCGGGTCCAATCCTATATCTCATACAAGCAAGAGTCTATTTAAACTGTTACAAGGGCCCTACAAGTCAAAGATATCAATACATCAGCTGTAGATATTCACATGCAAATGCAAAGATCAAGTATTTTTTTAAAGTTTTTGTAACTATTTTTGAAAAGTTTGTTCCAAGTCAAATTACTGATGAGCATTTCATGCTGGTTTTTTTATTTTTATGCAAAACGATGCAGAATTATTGAATGAGTTACATGTGGCTGCTCTACGCAAGTGTGATATGGTACATTCAAGTTTTAGCAAAAGAGAAGACAACTTCAGTATCAGATGAATGCCGAGTTGGAGATTCAAATGAGACTGAGTAATTTAATTGCATGTGGATGGGGATGTTGTTGATTCTATTTCATATTGAAATTGGCTCCTTTAGCTCATGTTGGTGATACCGCGAGAGCAATTACAAAGAAATTGATAGAACTCTCTTTATTTCAAAACCCTCAGACTGTAGAAAATATTCCAGCCTCTACGTTTGACACAACTTACTTACCCCAGAAGAAAACTCACATAACAACACTAGGCTGTACTTGCTAGTTAAGTAAAACCAAAGTAAAATAATGACAGTTTCTGCTCTCTCTAACATACCACCATTGTATCGGCCAGCATTCACCTGCATACTTCTGTCTTGTGGGGTTACTTCCTGCTCAGGTCAACAAACCAACATGGCCCTATTAGACTTCTGTTGTGATACTCAAACAACTATTTGGTTGGTCAGCCTCGCTGCCTTGTTCAGCAAACCACCATTGGAGCTGTGAATCTCTTGTTTCATTCACCACTACAGTTTCCACCATTTGCTATCGGGCATGAGTGATGGGCCCCGAGAGTCAGGCGAGTCATACTAAGGCTAGCACAAGTTATACAATTTCTTCACAATACAAGACAAAAGAAGTTCTCTACTTAAAAAAAATTTCAGATTTTTTGCCATTCTGATTTAGCGCTTATGGTTATTGTATAGTGAAGGAAAGCATAGCAAGGTCTAGAATAGTTTTCAATGTATGAAATGTTCTTGTTAAAACTAATCTTTAAATATGGGTAGGACATAATAGAAACCAAAACAGCATTATACTGACTGAGTTTACTTTAAGGGGAACTGTGGGTATCTGATATTATCCAAAGTCACCTGTGAACATTCTCAGGTACCTAAAATCACACTGTTACCTCACTCGATCAATGTATCAGAACATCAATGAGGTAACCAACAGACTCAAATAAATGCCTTCATTGTTTTTGTGTGTCATCAAGTTTTCTGTAGTTGGCAAGAAAAGTCCAATAACTAGAGCTGTAAGCTATCTGTGGGCCAGCAAATAAAAAAACAAACAATACACCAAAGTAATCTCTGTAAAACATTTGAGCAATTGACACAAACTGCTCAGTTAAACACACAAACTGCTTACTTTTTGATTATAAGAAACTGTTCGGAAAAACTGGCTACCTGCCAGGTTTGTACATTTCTAGCAAATGTGCTTGTTGTAATCATGTATTTCTTTGTACAGTATCAATAACAAGTGGGTAAAATGTTTTGGTGAATAAAAAGTTGTCATTTCAATGTGTGCATAACTTCCAATATGTCCATCTTGTGCACATCAATACATAGAGTAGACTACTACGCGACACATAGAGCAGACAACTACACAATACATAGAGTAGTCAACTACACAATACATAGAGTAGACAACAACCCAATACATAGAGTAGACAACTACACATTACATACAGTAGACAGCTACATAATACATACAGTAGACAACTACACAATACATAGAGTAGACAACTACACATTACATAGAGCAAACAACTACACAATACATAGAGTAGACAACTACACAATACATAGAGCAGACAACTACACAATACATAGAGTAGACAACAACCCAATACATAGAGTAGACAACTGCACAATACATAGAGTAGACAACTACACAATACATAGAGTAGACAACTACACAATACATAGAGAGAGTAGACAACTACATAATTTATAGAGTAGACAACTACATAATACATAGAGAGAGTAGACAACTACTTAATACATAAAGAGAGTAGACAACTACTTAATACATAGAGAGAGCAGACAACTACATAATATATAGAGTAGACAACTACTCAATAGATAGAGAACTTGGTAGCGTACACACATGTACCTGGGCATGTTCATAAGATGGTGATCTATTTATACAAGTGACATGAATAGTGTGAGATTGTCTTTCTTGTGATATATAAAACTGAAAGATCAAGTATGAAATGTTGTAGATCATTATATTGGGGGATGGCTATAAATGTTTCATCTGAGCCAGTCAGCTGTATTTGTATAAGAACTCAGAGAATATGATACAATGAAAGCTTTAACTCCAGTACAGTGTCAGTACCTCCATAACAGCCACACTCATCCAAGTCACTAACATTTGTGTGAAGGCAGTAAAAGGTAATCATAGAAGAATATGGTTCGGAGCTTTCGCAAATTTAAGTTTTATGTTTGTCATTAGGTGATAGTAGTGTAACAGCAGCCATGCTTACATCACATGACACAAAATGGCAGCACAAACGGGTGAGCTACAGGTTGCGAGTACCATAATGTCCAACATAGACTGATGTTTAGGCAAAAAGTTGCAGTATCTAGCGCATGTAGTCCAGCAATGAGTTCAGTCACTGTATTTACTTTTTCCATGCGGAAATTATTCGTCTTCAAATATGTTTGTTACTATTCATCTTTTTACCGGCGGTATGGTAGCTGTACATTCGATTGTTTTCTTCTGGTGTGCAGGGATTTGTTTCAATGGCTCCAAATGTGTGACACTTCGAGTCTTTGGGACACCAGCGATATCTATACAGTGGTATCCAAGTCTGAGAAGTTGTGCACTCGTAGCAAGTTTTCACATCAATGCAATCCGTGGCCATTGCAGTACCTACTGGTACAGAAACTACGCAAAATACCACGAAAGTCTGCTTGCCATTGGATGGATAGAAAGTTGCAATCAGTCCTATCAAAGTTTGAGTAAAGTGAAATGAGGATGTTTTATCATAGCTGGGAGAATTATATAACATGATAATGAGATTAACCAATTAGGATTGCACAGCCGAGCAATCATAAAAAACGTTTAGGAGCTCATCCATTTTGTTTTAAATCGCAATTGAGTGGTTTATTTTGGATGTTTACAACAAGCGCATTTCAGTTTTTGTGTTGAAAATGATCACCTAATACCTCATTCCTGCATTACTTGGATGTCGTTTCTAGATTGATCTTTTAACCAAATAGATTTTTTATGTCTTTTATAGAAATATGAAAATAAACAATTGTTAATTACAGAACATGAGAAGTATGTTTGATCTTCAACAAAAGAAGCAGCTATGATAGTAAGGTGGAAGTTGTCTTCTTTCAATTTGGTTACATATCTGGTTGCACTGTGAGGCCTTCATAGACGGCACGTAGTCAGTAAATGCACGCATCTCTTTCTCTCTAAATGCTGACAGCTGTACAATGGAAGCTGTCAGCGCCTGCTAGTCAGCAGATGCTCAAAGGTCGCTCAAAGGTAGAATATATTGAAATATTAGTTGGCTAACAAAGCCATTCATTTTGGCATCTATCCAATATTGTTTGAAGAATCCCTGTACTTTGTACCAGTCGTACAGAATGTAGACCTTCGCTGATGCAATCGCTGTACTATTTTTTATTTATTTACTTTTAGATGAACTGGCTTTTGTCTTTATCCCCTCGGTAAGCGGTCATGAAATAGCCTAGGCGCGCACACACTAACGCATATGTGCGCGGGGCTATGCCCCTCCCCATGCGCTCGTATAAAGCATATGAACGCAGCTGCGGTCAAGGACAGCATAGACCTCAGTCATAGAAAATAATTCAGTGCGGGCTGTAGGCGCACCCATGCGTAATTGAAGGTACGCAATAGCCGGTCACTAAAGCTTGACTTTGACCGCCGAAGATCGTTCTGTGACTTCTTGTCTTACTTTTGTTTTCTCCACCGGTCATATGGCGAGTATGCCTTCTCCCAAACGGGCAATTACCTCGAGCAAACAGCTCTATCAATCCCATATCCTGTAGTCAATAAATGATGTAATAATAAAAAAACAATATTTCTTTGTTGTTAAAAATGATTATAGTTTAATTAATAATAATAATAATTATTATTATTGATAATTATTATTATAATAATAATTGTTATTATAGTATATAATATACTTATGAAAAGTTTAATAATTATTATTACTCCAATTCACAACAACTTATTTATAATAATGCTGATGATAACTATGGTGATAATTATAATAATAATATTATTATTAATAATAAATAATATATGTTACAATTAATAAACTTTCATCATCATCAATATTATTATTATAATAATAATAAACAATAATAACAATAAAATTTTTATTATTTATTGTTTATTATTATTATTATAATAATATATTACACATGATGATGATGGATCATGATGATGTTAATAATAATAATCATAATGTATTATTATTAATAAATTAATGTCATTCTTCTTAAATTTATTATAATTGTTATCATTATTATAATATAATTATAATGATAATAACTTTTTGTGAGTTAGTGATAATAATAATATATTATATGTATTGTTATTAAATAATTATTATAATCCAATCATCTTAATTATTATTAATAATATTATATGACAGTTATTAGTATTTTTAATAATATTATTATTAATAATAAATAATATATGTTACAATTAATAAACTTTCATCATCAATATTATTATAATAATAATAAACAATAAATAATAATAACAATAAAATTATTATTATTTATTGTTTATTATTATAATAATAATAATATATTACACATGATGATGATGGATCATGATGATGTTAATAATAATAATCATAATGTATTATTATTAATGAATTAATAATATCATTCTTCTTAAATTTATTATAATTGTTGTAGTATTGTCAAGTTTATGATGTATGTAAGTGATGGGGTTGATTATACGTGAGTGAGAATGTTCATAGGTTAGTCTTTGTTTATTGGATTAGTAACAACATAGCATAGCGTAATGAAACCCGTCACCATGGCTGTCTACAATACAAATAAGAATGAAGCAATAAAAGAATATAAAAAGGGTGTGAGCAACATGACAAACTAAACTGAATGAAAACACAAGTTCACTATTTAATGTCCGTTGGGTGGCGGGAATGGTTTGGGGATATTAGTCAAGGCAGTCAGTCTGAGTAATATCACATCCTCCCCTTTCTAATTGTAAACAAATGGATTGTTTGGTCTGGTAGATGGGTGGACTGATACTCTGCCAGAGCGAGTTGACTTGGGCACACCTTGTGTGGTTGGAGTAGGACTTCCTCTGGTAGAGTGTGCTAGCCTTGGATCTGGTGAGGCGGTAATAGGACTTTTGGCTGGTGTGTTTAGCTGGGGAGGAGAATTTACCTGTGGATGAGTCACAGCAGTTTCCGTCGTAGGCTGGGATGGCACAGGTATATCATGTTGCGTTACAACCGGGTCTGGCATTGATTGTGTACCAGATGTAGGGGTTGAAGGGACTTTGAGCAGTTGTTCTCGTGTCCTCCTGAGGTTGTTTCCATTGCTAGTCTTGATGATATAAGAACTATGTGTAGGACCCTGGGCTATAACTTTTGATAGATCTCCATAGCCCTTATCAGCCTGCACTCTGACTATGTCTCCAGCTTGCAGATTATCCAAAGGCTTCCTACACCTGTTGGAATATAATGACTGTCTGTTTCGACTCTCGGCTAGCAGATGCTGAACTTTTTCATTGTCTATAACAACAGGTTTCAAAAGATCTCGCGAGATGGGTAAAGGAGGTCTAGCCCTTCTGCTAATGTTCCTCTGTGCTGAAGAGCCGAGTTCATTCTTTGGGGTGTTCCTCAGATTGAGCAATGCCAAGTATATATCTCCCCCTTCCTGAAAATTTTTCTCCATCAACCTCTTTACAGTCTGCACAGCTCTTTCCGCAAGCCCATTGGCCTGGCTATGTCTGGGTGCACTTGTAATGTGGTCTATGTCCCAGCTACTCATGAATTGTTTGAATTCGTTCGATGAATACTGAGGACCATTGTCTGAGATCAGCTGTACAGGTGATCCAAACCGAGCAAAATGGGCCTTCAGCTTGTTGATAACAGCCACAGAGGTCGCCGTGGAGAGGAGGTCTACCTCAATCCAACTGGAGAAGGAGTCCACAGTAACCAGGTAAGTCTTGTTGCGCCACTCAAAGAGATCTGTGGCCACTATGGCAAATGGTTGACTGGGGATAGGGTAATTATTAACTGGTGTCTTCTGCTGGTGGTTTCTAGCCCTCTGGCAGTGTTCACAGTTCTGAATATAGTTCTCTATATCCTCGGACATGTTCGGCCAGTACATAATCTCACGGGCCCTACTTCTGGTAGATTCTATTCCTTGGTGTCCCTGATGCAGTATAGACAGGTAGTTATCCCGTAAAGCTTCTGGTACAATAATACGAGTCCCTCTATAGGGGACACCAGCATCATGTCCAACTTCATCACGTATTGCAAAGTATGGTCGTAACAGAGGATCGACGTTTGAATCAGACTTTGGCCAGCCGGCATTGCAAAAGTCAATCAGCTTCCTAGTGACATTATCAGAGGCACATATACGTTGCAGCTCGGAGTACTTGGAATCT
Organism: Cryptosula pallasiana; assembly: GCA_945261195.1. Classification (NCBI taxonomy): domain Eukaryota; kingdom Metazoa; phylum Bryozoa; class Gymnolaemata; order Cheilostomatida; family Cryptosulidae; genus Cryptosula; species Cryptosula pallasiana. The sequence goes on along the minus strand of OX183141.1, from coordinate 4,135,825 downwards.
GTAATGGAAACTGATGAGATTATAACACAGTCATCTGCCTCAAGTTCGGACACAGAACAGTCAGGGAGATAGGCTCGGGACAAAGTATCAGCTATCAGCATATCCTTGCCTTTCTTGTACACAAGCTTGATGTCAAAGCTCTGAAGTCTCATGAGCATTCTTTGAAGTCGGGCTGGTGCAGCCGACAAGGGTTTCTTCACTATGGACACTAGTGGTTGGTGATCTGTTTCCACAGTGACCTGTTTGTTGCCGAGAATGTAATCTCGAAACCTATGGCAGGCAAATACAACAGCCAACAGCTCTTTCTCGATCTGTGAATAGTGGGTTTCTGTGTCTGTCATCGCACGGCTGGCATAGCTCACAGGTCGATTCTCTTGCACACAGGCGGCTCCTAGACCGGCCTTAGATGCATCGCATGTTAGAGTGACGGGTTTCTTGACATCAAAATATGTAAGCGATGCTGCTTCACCTAGCTTCTGCTTCAGAAGGTTAAATGCTGTTCTGTGCGTATCTGTCCAATTCCAGTCAATCTGTTTCTTTAGGAGTTGGTTGAGTGGAGAGGCTATCTCACTCAGATTCTCTATGAACTTTGCAAGATATTTGGTCATTCCCAGGAATCTCAAAAGCTCTTCTTTGTTAGCTGGTTCTGGTAGCTCAGTGATGGCTTTGACCTTGGCTGGGTCAGGCTGTAGTCCTTGATTCGAGAGGGTATGCCCAATATACACTACACTGGATCTCTTGTAAACACATTTCCGAGCCGAAAGTTTCAGGTTTATCTCTTGGAGCCGCTTCAGAACCTTATCCAGGTTGTCATCGTGTTCAGCTTCAGTTGTGCCACTAACCAGTATGTCATCTAAAACCACGTGGCATGGAAGGCCTTCCAATAACTGTTCAATAGCACGTTGATATACATCGCTAGAAGAGCACAGTCCCATTGGCATACGAAGATATCTATAACGGCCGTAAGGAGTGTTGAATGTGGTAAGATAAGACGATAGGGTGTCCAGCTTAATGTGATAGTATGCATCGCGGGCATCTATGACAGTGAAATATTCAGCTCCTGGGATATCAGCTGCAATCTGTTCTATAGTTCTGGTTGGGTGATGGGGACATTTGATTGCCTTGTTCAGGTCACCAGGATCGATACATACTCGTATCTTATCTGTGCCCTTCTTCTGTTGAATGACCATTGCTGATACCCAGTCAGTAGGCTCAGAAACTGGGGCTATGATACCTCGTTTCACCATATTTGCCAGCTCCTGTCTCACTCTCTCTTTAAAGGCATGGGCGACTGACCTCACTGGGCGTATGACAGGGTCAACATTTTCATCAAGTTTGATGCGGTATTTAACTGGCAGTGTTCCTAGTTTCTCATCAAATAGCTCGCTATACGCACTGAGAATGTTGTCTGGGAGTTGTGGGGTTGTTATTTCGGTGACCTCATGCACATCTGGGGAGAGGGTCACAAAACCTAACCTAACACAATCTTGTAAACATAACAGAGAGTTATCACAATTGGGAACTACATGAAAAACAACAGTAAAATGCTCATCACCCTTGACACATAACAGTTCAATAGTGCCTAGTGACCTAGTAACACTTCCATTAAACCCTACAAGTGGTCTGCTCTTGGTGCTATCAACACAACTGGGGCTCACATATTTGTATGCAGTCTTATCCGACATAACATTGGCTCTAGCACCGGTATCACATTTCAAAACAAGTTTTTTTAGGGTATTGTCTGATAAAACTACATCAACATCAGCTATTGCACTAGATGGTATTATATTACTTAAGCAGTCTATCTCTTCAATCAACAAGTCATCAGCAATCTCATCTGATATATGGTCTACTTCCCTCACAGTGGCTGAGTTCTGGGTGGATCTGCATACTTTCCTGAAGTGGTTCATCTTATTGCATGCCGTACATTTCTTTCCTCTGGCAGGACATACACTTCCCCTGTGATTCTCAAAGCCACAGTTACCACATCTTGGTTGGTTGGACCGACGCTGCTCCGATGGCTTGTGCTGGGTATGGACTGCATCTATGGCGTGAGAAGTGCTATTGGCGGCTCCAGATTTGAATGCAGACACTCCACTCTCAGCTGCTTCGTTAATCTGACAAATCTGTACTGCCTTGGTGAGTGTGAGGTCTGATGTCTTCAGGAGCTGCTTGCGAACAGCGTTGTCATGTATTCCTGCCACTATGCGATCACGTAGGAGCTCATCTGTGAGGTCACCATAAGCACACTGGCTAATCTTGTTCCGCAGGTCTGTGTAGAACTGTGTGAAGGGTTCAGACGCTGATTGGAATCGAATGTTGAATTTATGTCGTTCCAATATTACGTTAGTGATTGGGCTGCAAAGTTCTTTGAATTTCTGTTTCAATACCTCTGGGTCATCCCTTGTTTCGGCAGGTAGGTTATCACCACCACCAGGGTCTGGTCGAACTGGAAGGTACGTGAATGACCTGGATTTCTCTATTGCCTCAGGTCCAGCAAGATTCAATAGGATCATAGACTTCACTTTGGGAGTTTTGTCTGAGAAACCAGCCTCGATGTATATATCATACTCCGTCTCAAATACCCTCCAATTCTCAGCAGTGTTCCCTTCAAATGATAGTTCCTTCGGCCTCCTTAATCCCTCCATTGTTGTGTGGCGGGGTCCAGACTAAAAGCTCTGACACCATGTAGTATTGTCAAGTTTATGATGTATGTAAGTGATGGGGTTGATTATACGTGAGTGAGAATGTTCATAGGTTAGTCTTTGTTTATTGGATTAGTAACAACATAGCATAGCGTAATGAAACCCGTCACCATGGCTGTCTACAATACAAATAAGAATGAAGCAATAAAAGAATATAAAAAGGGTGTGAGCAACATGACAAACTAAACTGAATGAAAACACAAGTTCACTATTTAATGTCCGTTGGGTGGCGGGAATGGTTTGGGGATATTAGTCAAGGCAGTCAGTCTGAGTAATATCACAATTGTTATCATTATTATAATAATTATAATGATAATAACTTTTTGTGAGTTAGTGATAAATAATAATATATTATATGTATTGTTATTAAATAATTATTATAATCCAATCATCTTATTATTATTAATAATATTATATGACAGTTATTAGTATTATTATTAACAATAATAATAATTTTATTGTTATTATTAAAAATAATAATAACAATAAAATTATTGTTATTGTTAATAATAATACTGATAACTGTCAAATAATATTATTAATAATAAGATGGTTGAGTTATAATAATTATTTAATAACAATATATATAATATTATTATTATCATTATTATTTATTACTAACTCACAAAAAGTTATTAGCATTATAATTATTATAATAATGATAATAATTATAATAAATTTAAGAATGATATTTATTAATAATAATAATACATTATTATTAACATGATCATGATCCATCATCATCATCATCATGTGTAGTATATTATATATTATTATAATTATTATAATAAAATATTTATTATGTGAATGTGTTGTTAATTAGAATAATTTCACTTGTTATTGTTGTTGACGTTATTTATTATTACTGCAATCAAAACCAGAAGTGTTTTAGCTGGTAATTAAGTTAATTATTATTACTCGCCCACAGTGATGGTAGTGTTGTGGTTTTGAAGATATATGATCATTATTATTATTATTAATGATTATTATTAATTTTTACTATTTACTAATTATTAATTATTATCATTAATAATAAGAATAATAGTTATTGTTGTTGTTGTCACTGTTATTACTATTATTATGACAGTAGCACAGTGAGCCATGTCTGATATGTAACCAACTAGAGTGGTAATAGGAAATAGTTAAAAAAAATTTAGTGTAATATATTTTGAGGCAGGTGCAGGATTGTATGTTTAAGGCAAGATTACAAAAATGTACAACCATTATAATATATAACAGACAAAACAATAATGCAGCAGTAGAATCTACTGTTGCAAAGTTTCTACGGTAGAATCTGCGAAAGTCAACAGTTAATTAAGTGAATTGGAGTTAGTGAGTTCTTATATTGCAACGGTAGATTTATATATGTTTGCATTGCAACGCTTGTTCTACCGTTGCAAAGTTTCAATGGTAGAATCTACGAAGTTCAACGGTTGATTGAGTTTTTTGGAGTGAGTGAGTTCTTGTATCGCAACGGTAGATATATATATGTTTGCATTGCAATGCTTGTTCTACCGTTGCAAAGTTTCAACGGTAGAATCTACGAAAGTCAACTGTTGATTAAGTGAATTGGAGCTAGTGAGTTCTTATATTGCAACGATAGATTTATAGTGTATATTTTTACATATATATTATTGTAAAAAACTTTTTTTTAATCATTTCATATTACCACTCCAGTTTGTTACCAATCATACATTGCTCACTGTGTCAGGATGATGATGTGTTTTAACAATATAAATAATTTTGATTATTATTATTGCTTGTTTACTAGTAATGTTTATAATTTTTACGTTTTCAATAATTGTTATACTAACAATAATTAATGAACGTAAAAGCAAAAATTTCAACAATAGTTATTGTTGACTACAATTACATATCATTGCTGTAATAACACTGAAATATAATCACAATAGTATAGTTTGAGGTTTCCTTTGAAAGTGTCAAATGCATGGCGACTGTACCAATCCAAATTGGCATTATTACAATTTGCATGACTTGATGGCTGAATGAAAAATATTATTTGGTGACGCAAATAATTATTCTTGGCATCATGTTTTTCTGAGAAAAACAAGCCCAGTCAATGTTGAAACTCTTGGACAGAGAGTTTAATGAGTCCAGAATTTGAATATAACATTAACTGGATACGACTGGACTTCATTCTTTTGCATGTGTTCATCTACAATACATTTTCACGCTACTAAATGCTTACTACGTTTCAACAAATACACATTTTTGAAAGATTTCAAGGTTGATGACGATGCTTGATTGATTAGGCCTGTGCGTGGGATTGTTGTTGTTGATCACTGTGGAACCCGTGTGATTAACTTTCTTGACAGCAGCAATCATAACACAGCAAGTTGTTCAGCTACTACAGTTTCCATGGCCTCCACAGAAGTCTTAATTGCATCAAAACCAGCAAGACACAATTCTATTTCATATCTTTGTAATTCACGATGTTAATAATATTACCATTATCATTACGTAGTGACATCAGTACATGGTTTGATCAAATTTGATAATATTAATTATTATTTATTTGTTAATAACGAACAGAAACAATTTTGTTTATACTCCCTTAAAACGGCTATAAAGATGACCAATGTTAACACCCCATCGTTTAAGTGAAACAGTTAAGTCAATATATAATATACTGTTAAAAAGGGCTTTCAACACTGATTTTAATAGTGTTGTCAGTTTGGAGCATTGATGCTATTTTAAGGATTTGTTTGGCATTTTATATGGGGCTTAGCTGGGGTTGTACCCTCATTACACTTTTCAGCCAAAGCTAACCCCATAGGGCCTAAACAGGTGAATTACAGTACATTCCATTGTCACCCTAGCAGTCAACAAAGAGTGACATTGTGATTATGATGAGACTGATTTATTAATAAATTAGCTCTCTGTCCCCTCTGAAGGCTATCATCAGCATATAGGCTACAATTATTATGACATGACCTGCTTGGTTTCTTCAACAGTTTTAGATTTGATACTGAGTTTCGTAAACATTTTTACTCGCAGCAGAGACATGTTAAAGTTTTAAAAAAGAGAATACCTGAGATTACCAAAAAAAACTGAACAAGCGATGTCCACTAACGTTTTTTTGTGAGTTTTCATATATGATGTTTTGCGTTAGCAGAAAATCTCCTTCTCAAGTTATATGTTAGTAATTACTGGCTGTTACAATTACAAGTTTTTATCAATAAAGTTTATGTCGATACTGCTTTTGTTACAAATGGATGGCTGCCAGTTTTAGTCTAAAATTTTGCAATTAAAGTTTTTAATGCTAAACCCTAAAACCTAGGGAGAGTTTATAGTCAGTTTGCTAGTAAACATTGAAATGTAAGAACCCATTATGAAATTACATGTTCAGCAATAAATGTAGTCGTATTGGCAGCTTGTTAGATAAATTTTGTTGAATCATTGATGCTACTGTGAGATCCAATGATTATAGCAAACACCTACTCGCAGATAGCAGATGTTTAGGGATTGACAAGCGTGGCCCGACAGTTGGGTAGTGCTTCTGTCGCCTGTGTTTAACTTGTTTAATTTAATTTCTTCAAATTCAACCCTGACCATACGTACGTTCATACGCAGGCACTTGGACACATGAACTGCGATGACATATTGCAACTACAAAAGGTAACTCGTCGCTTGACTGTCAATAACACTTGAACCGATCATACATGTAACATATGTAATGAAAACGAGATGTGTGGCAGTTCAAAATCTTGTGATGATCCGCCCATATGTGCAACTAAACCGCTTGAGAGAGTACACTCAGATGTATGTGGACATATAGAACCAACTTCACGCGACAGATACAAATACATCATCAACGTCTGTGATGTATGGTGGCTCAGAACGTTTTGTGTTTTGCATTTTAAAACGTCTGAACGCTTTCCAAACCGTATGAATGATTTTGAAATAGTCTGAACTTTTGGCAAAACTTCTGAACGCTTTGTGAAATCGTTCGTTGGCCTTGAACATCCGAGCCGATTTGCTGGTTCGCTCTATTGATCATAGATCTACAGTCCATTTATGATTGATATTGTTTTTCCTAAACACCGAACAGTTGAATTTTCTTTAAGTAAATGAATAATGTTTTTTATTTATTATATATTATGTGCTTTAAATTATTTTAAATAATAAATACAACCTAACTGTAAATGTAAAAATTCATTTTAGATATTATATTCAACAACATTTTTATACAGTTAATTAACTTGCTCTATGTCTTTTGATCGGCGTCTATGTTGATGAAGTTATATAGAGGCTATAAATTAAATGATGACGATCGCTATTGGTTCGAAAGCCATGTGCCTTGCAAACTTTTCCAACCATTTCAAAATAGTTTAGACTATTTTAAAACAGTTCAGACTATTTCAAAATGATTCATACGGTTTGTAAATAGTTCATACTCTTTCTAAAGCGTCCATACGAATTGTAATTTTCTAAATCATCTGTATCATTTCTAAACCGTCTGAATTATTTGCAAGACGGTTTGCAGATTTTACAATTGTTGGACAGGAAATACAGTTTTATAGCATTAATCCCGCAACTGCTGAGGCGGACAATTAATTTATTATAACCAGCAAGCCCGTTTTTAAACGTAGTTTCTTGGGCTATTTTACTACATTTACCCAATTATTTTCAATGTAAAAGACGCTTTACAAACCGTCTGGACTATTTCAAATCCATTCATACGCTTTGAAAACGAAACCGTCTAACGTTATGAGCCACCATAGTGATGATTACATGGAAATGCTCTTTATTTACCCACTTCGTGCTAAAAGTGAAGTTACTACATCATTCAAAAAATTCATCGCATATGTAGCACCAATGGGCAACATTACCAAGCCACACAGTTATGATGTTGGAGAATATGTCAACAACGAAATGCAAGCTGTGCTTTATAACACAGGTACAAAACACTCCACAACAACTCCATACACTCCGTATCAAAATGGAAAATCTGAAAGAGCTTGGCGTAGTCTGCAGGACATGGCACTCTGCCTATTAGCTGATGCTCAACTCTCAAAATCTTACTGGCCGTTTGTTGTGAAGTACGCACAACATTTTCGTAACCGCTCATTCCAACGCCGGTTTCACTTTAAGTTTTTCAGTATTTTTTTCATAATAATTATTATACAAATTATTTCATACTTTGATGGACTATTACAATGCCATTTCTTATGTTATAAGGCCAAAACATAAATTATTTACCGTTATGCGTACAATCAATATTATGGGTTCTTTCTTTCCCATAGCAGATCCATCAATGCTTTACCACCATGCCCAGTCAGCAGTACCGTAGGCCGGTGCAAATCTGGCGGAAGGTTTATTGTGAATTAGCCTTCTCTCTAGTGCTCGGTTACCTGACTTGGGCTGGTGGTGGTTGATTATTTGTTGCGCATGCATAGAGTAATTAAAAATTAGTTCACTACGTCGATCAAAGAGCCGACTACACTGCTATATTTTTTTTATTAAAGAGGCAGGTAGAGATAGTAAACAAAAATGTTACACAGGAAGAGCCACCCAGATCTTTTGGATTACATTTACCTATGCCATCAATTTTTTCACCATTTCTGATAGACAAATTTCTTATAGGCAATACATTCTAATTCTCTCAATTACACCCTATAAAAGCACCATCACTCACCATAAAAGCCTCCAAAAACATTTTGGTCTGCAAAAATTCTTGCAGCACAAATTTAGTTTTACGTAAAAAAGAGGCTCAATTTTGTATGTTAAAGTTGGCTGAATATACCGTTGATGATGACAAATCAACCTTTCACCTTTTCAAGTAACTAAATCGCAGATCAACAATCACCACTGCCAAGTCAGGTAACCGAGTACTAGAAAGAAGGTTTATTCATAATGAACCCTCTGCCAGATTTGCACTGGCCTACGGTATTACTGACTGAGAATAGACAGTGGTGATGTTAAAACAAATACTAATGTTGCCGTGATATAACGCAAAAAGTAATTTCTGCAGTAGGCCTGTGGATAGCACGAGGTGTGTTATACACTCATACTTGAATTTTCACTTTATATACTTCTATGCTTGAAGATTTTTTTTATATATTCCTGTGCCCGAAAAAGGATATTGTTCATGCTTTAATCAACACAACAGTTTGCTATTTTCTCGTAACTCGGTATATTGATGTATTTAACTGCTTGTTGTTATGCAATTCTAATTGACTTGATCTTGACTGCATTTTGCTGTTGTAGTTATTATGTTCTGAACCAATAAAGTTTACATCAGTTATAAGAAAACTCTGTTCTGCTACAAACCAGACATACACAGCAATATATAAGACATTCTTATAAAGCCGCGTTTACACTAGGCGACTGCGACTCTATTGATTGTCGCAGTCGCATGTTGCCTTTACACAGCTGCAACACCCTAAACTTTCGAGTTTTGCGACTTCGGAGTTGCCCAACCATCTTAGCTAAAATAATTTATAGCATTTTTGCTTACGCAGTTGGATTGATGAGTTGTGATTTAATTATTACCAGTTTTCTACCAGGCCGTAGTTCTCTATGCGTCTTGTGGACTTTTTATTTACCCATAATATGAAACTTTAACTTATCTATAAATAATAATACCACTTACTGAAATTAACTAATAAATTGAAGAAAATTTAACATTCTTTTTGTGTTTGCATCAAAAATAATAATGATAACTACTCCGAATATGCATTGTTTATTATTGTTGAACATACATAGTTTGATTCTTTTGATAAGAAAAATAATAAACACACATGTCAACAATGCTGGTAATAATTAATTATTTAAAGCATCCCAGCGTTGAACATTTTTTCGTTAATTTTGTGAATATTCAAGTCTTAAGCAGCAGATTGATGTATTGAACAACCCTCTCGGCCAAATCAGTGCTGATCTACAAGCCTGCAAAATATCTCTCTTCCAGAAATGCTCGCCAATTTTTACACTGCTTAAAATTGACGTCATCTTCGGGTATTTACTTCTTTGCTGCGCGGCATTTACTTCTTTGCTGCGCAGTATTTATTTGACCAATCAGATCCCGCATTTATTTTTATTATTATTTTATTTATTATTATTCTACCTACCTACATCCTACTGTACTGTCTATTCTGGTATGAATACCATTTATTGTTCTCTTACTCACCAAAAGAAGCACAGTTTTTTTCGATCCTGTTGATGTAAAGAGTATAAGATGAGATGATCCTTATGATTGTGATCACATTTGACAACCTGACAAATCCCGCGATTGTCTCTTGTTGCCATTTCACATATGAAAACTGCGTAATAAACAAGCATTGACTTTGTTTACTATGCGTGTGCACTAATTGCGTCCATATTGCTAGAAACCAGTAATTCCGATTTTATGCGTGCAGCGTCCAAATTCAAGCCAGGTGAAAAATGGTGCGTAACAGTAAATACCACCATTAAATCTTAGAATCAACTTTTGATGGAGTGTCTTCATAAGGACTCTTTATTCCTGTTGCAATGGCTTTCAGTAGACCTAAGACTAAATGAATTGCCCAATCAGATTTCATTTTAAACGCAGATGATGCAACTTCATTTATAAGAATTTGCCATTATTTATTATAATTGACCACGCCCACAACGCGAAGATAACTTACACGTAATCAATGAAAGTTATAGTAAGCTAACTTTCAGCTGATTCGACGAGCATTTGAGGTCAAATGCTTTTTGGCAAGCTTGTAAATCAGGACTGAGTAGGCCTAGAGAGTTATTTAATACATCAATCTGTGCAGCACATAAATAATGATGACACCCAATTGTAAATTTTTTAACATTTAAAATATTGAAATTCATTATCTTTGAAACAACATTATTATTGTAATAATAAATATTTGTTACTAATAAGTTTAACACTCACTTCAGTCAATGTTATTAATTATTATTTTGGTTTTAGGTGATGAAGAGAATTGGCCTAATCAACGAGTCTATATGTCATCATGATGGTCTCTGTGCTCCACTTAATTCAGCTTTTACCACATTTGCCAGAAATATCTCTGTGACTGTCACCAATCACTGTGCGACTTTAAACTAAAATAATTTATCCAGATATTTTATTGTTGTTGTACCAAAAAACAAGCAATAAATAATATTGAGCTTAAATTGTACTATAGTTCTTTTTTTATTACTTATAAATATACCAGTTGAAATTGCTGCTATATCACGGTTAATCGCTGACTGCTAGCCGCCACCACTCAACTATGTTCTATTGGTTGTTATGGTTTATAGGTCGAGTTTATTGTGAATGCGGTGTTGTCAGTGATAGCATCATTGACGCTCCCGATTGTCAGTGGACTGCATTCGGCCTTGAATTAGGATAATGTGAACATCATTTCTGTGATGCATCAGTGATGATCAGTGACACTGGTCACTGACAGTCCCTGATGCATCACTGACAATGTGAATCAGGCTTTAGACTTGAATATTCAGAAACTCAACCAAAAAGTGATCAGTGCTGGCATGCTTTAATAATAACCTTGCAATCTCATAACAATCATTGTTTACATTATATCCAGGCTAGAATAAACAAAATATTGGAGCCGCTGTATAGAGCAACTCAATTGGTTAAACTGTGTCACGTGGCTACAAAGACACTGCAACTTGACGCTCGAACCCAACACTGCTGGGTTGCTGCGTTTCAGCCTCCGACAACCCTGCATCTCCACCGGAAGCTGCGCCAGTCTCATGCGTCGAGACGCAAGCGGCAAACTTCAAAGGAGTCGTAGTCGCCTAGTGTAAACGCGGCTTAGGGGTTGTTGTTGATCTCTACATAGAAATGAGAAGCTGAATTTTTTACTCTTCGATTTTTTTTAAATAGTTCAAATATAGCAAGAAATTAGGTTTTTGAAGAACTATTAGGAACAACTCTTCTAAAACTGTGCTTAGCATAGTTTAGAAAGCCGTTAAAAGAAAAACCTAAATAATGTCTAGAATGTAAGTTCTATAATAAGATGGAGGAGTGTATAAATAAAAATGTAAAACCCAAAGTAATAGCTTATAATAGCAAGAAAAACTGAATGAGAAATCAGATCCAGATGGTGTGAGAAAACAATGATATAAAAGAAACAAAATAAATGAAGATGGTCTATTATTGACATAACTGATTACTGAAATTTAATTGATAATGTATGACGTTACTAGCTCATAAATATATAGGCAGTTAATTGAACTGACTGGTGTAATACCACCTATTATTATTGGTAAATAAATAATAAAAAATAATATTGTTACTTAATTAATACTAGCCATACAACTAATTAACTTTGGCTCAAAATAATAACTATAATAAATAATATTAACAACAATGCCTGGATAAAAATTGGTAATCAGTTTTTCTCTATTTCATCAACAACAATAATTGGTAATAAATGTAACTAAAGTTTCATTAGTAATTATTTTTTATTATAATAACACGTTGTTTTTATCAGTCAATAACCACTGTGATTTTCTTGTTTCTCGGTCATTAATTATTCTTATTACAATTATTGACAGGGTGAAACATAATTATTATTACTGCGAAGCTACCGATAATAATTGAAGTTAGTTATATTGTTAAAACACTACACATTATCACATCAATTACTCATACTTATCAATACTACTGCTTGTTATTGCCATATTATTATAATAATAAAAATATCAACACAGTCGCCATTGATTGTCATTCATTGTTGTAGGCGTGTAATAATAATAATTAACTTAATTACTAACTAAAACGTCTGTGGTTTTGATTATTATTATACATGTACAAGTAGTAATAATAATAATAACAACAACAACAACAATAATAAACGTAAGAAGACAGACTATGGTAATTATTATTATGTATACATTATTATTATTGTTATAGCATACAATAATAATAACAATAAAAATAATAATAATTAATATATAATAATATATTATTATAAATATTGTATTCGTAATATTATATAATAATAATACAATTAATTAATAAGTGTTCCATAATAATGCAATAATAATTAATAATAATAATATTAATAACAACTACTATTAATTATGATTATTTATTTATCATGTGTAATAAACAATAAATAAATCATTACAATATAATAATAATTAAAATAATTACTATATTATAATAAATTATTTATATATCATCATAATAATAATCATTAATTAATAAGAATTATTATTATTTTTTACATAACAACAATTCATTAATTGTTATTATATATTAAACTATAATTATCTGTAGGAACAAACAAACATAGTTGTTGTCATTACATTACTCAATGACCACAGGATATGGGATTGATAGAGCTGTATGCTCGAGATAATTGCCCGTTTGGGAGAAGGCATACTCGCCATAAGACTTGTTGAGAAAATAAAACCAAGACATGAAGTCACAGAACGACCTTTGGCGGTCAAAGTCAAGCTTTAGTGACTGTCAATTGCGTACCTACAAGAACGCATGGGAGCCATGGATGAAATATAACAGGATTGCCAGAAACCCGAACGGGGTGTAGCCAATTTTGGCCAATGGGAAGTCATCCATGGCGCCCATATTGAACTGGTTGTTCGGAGCGGAAACATAAACTACTATAGCAGCTCGGAAAAGTAATCGTAAATATTTGTATTAACGCGATGTTCTGATTTTCTAGTTCGGAGCGGAAGCTGCATAAAGTTCGCCATATACCAAAGATTACATATATGTTATCGTTGGCATATACAATTTTGTTCTCGGAGCGGATATGGTATTGTAAGTAAAAAGTAGTTGAATCGTCAAAACTAGCGCAGTATGCCCACGGCGTGAACTTGAAGTGAAAAAACTCATAAGAAAACGATATTTATTACGAGATCCAAGTGGTCTTGAACATTTCGGAGCAGTATGGCGGTTCCCACAAACGGCTACATTTGGCTCGTCACAAAATTTCCATTACTCGGCCGCAGCTGGCAATCCTGTTATATTTCATCCATGATGGGAGCGCTTGCAGCCCGCACTGAATTATTTTCTATGACTTAGGTCTATGCTGTCCTTGACCGCAGCTGCGTCCATGTGTTTTTATATGCGCGCATGGGGAGGGTCATAGCCCCTCGCACACATGCGTTAGTCATTGCGCGCCTAGGCCATCTCATGCACGCATACCGAGGGGAGAAAGACAAAAGCCGATGAACTTTATAAATAATAGTGTAGCCTGTGCTCATCAGTGTATACAAGCTAGTGCACATGATGTAGCCTGTGCTCATCAGTGTATACAAGCTAGTGCACATGATGTAGCCTGTGCTCACCAGTGTATACAAGCTAGTGCACATAGTGTAGCCTGTGCTCATCAGTGTATACAAGCTAGTGCACATAGTGTAGCCTGTGCTCATCAGTGTATACAAGCTAGTGCCTGTTGTACTATGATGCTACAAGTGATTATAAAATACACCTCAATGTTTACAACACAACTTTTGTTTTGTGTGGCCTGACAATAGTCCATAAGCAACAATAATGTAGAAAGTTGGTAATAATTTGATTATATAAGGTTTCAGATGATGGTTTCATTATTTTACCACTTTCTACCACTCTCTACCACTCTCTACCACTCTCTACCACTCTCTACCACTCTCCACCACTCTCTACCACTCTCTACCACTCTCTACCACTCTCTACCACTCTCACTGAGAACAGAGGAGATGACTATTAGAAAAACAAATGGTTCTTTCTCAGTCCATTTCTTCAACACGATGTGTATACAGGCTGCAATGCTAGCAGTTGATTGTTACGAGCAAACCACTCATTCTAATACAACCAATGTAAGTGGATACTCTCACTTCTAACTTACAGGGAAATGTTCAGACAATCTGAGGTGATTCATCAGTTCATACAGCCAACATAACCTGGAGACACTTCATGTGAAAATGACAGCTTTTTTAGACAACAGTGGGTTTTGTTTTGACCAGCGAGGCTCTAGGACAAGCAACTCAGCTATCAAATAGATTGTAACCAGCTATTCAACGTGGCTTGTCATTTGTTATCACGTTTTGGTAAACAAAGCAACGTGCCAGACCATCGGTAACAGACACATGTCATAGCAACCCAAAGCAAGACTTTAGCTCGCTTGTACTTGAATTATGAACAAATATTACAGTGTTGGTGGATGGAGTGAATGTTTTGATGTGATGTTGATGTAGTAGTTGATGAGTGTAGAGTTACACGTACTTTATACTAGACAACGGCCGCTAAGGGCAGATATGGGCACAGAGAAACTGCCATGCAAATCATGAGCTGCTTTTATCAAAAGACTTCATTTATTATTGTGAAGTTAGTGTTTGACTTTACCATGTAATTGTCTAATTTCTGCTGATTTCAACTAAACGGCAACAGCTTTTTGGTACTATTTTTTCATATTTATTAAAAAACCTAACACACAAACAGGGCTTATTGCCTTAAAAATTACAAAGCATAACTGACTTTTAATATCAATTCTTTGAAAGCTATAAGAAAAGAAAAGACATGATGTAATATAATTCCTGAAGTCAACTATGGATGTTATATTTATGGATCAGAGATATAACCTGTAGTCAGCCACCTAATATAAATGCTTCACATAAAATGAAGTAGATGAGCAGGTTACATATTACAGGAAACAACATCAGTAAGAAAGCAATGTATGATTTTGTATTTCCTCTATTAGGTTTGGTTGGTAGTACATCAGCTGCAACGAGTTTCTCTTCCTCTACTGAAGAGGTCAAGTCAAGGTTTGTTAGGATAAATTAGTTTAGCACGTAGTAAACGTTTACAGTCATCTGTAACCTCTATCAATTGACAAATAAGTGTTTTAATAGCGGATAAGATAAAAATCTCTCCAGATTGCTTCAAGTCAATTTTGAGCTGTTAGGTCTCAGCTTCTTTAGAAGACAGCTGATTGGCTGCTACTTTGTCATTGTATTTAAAGCTTTTTCTGCCGTGCGGACAGTCGCTCGGGTAATCAATGTTCTGTTGTTGAGAGCAAGGATTGGTTCCGATGGCTCCGTACGTGTGACAAAACCGATCTAACGGACACCAGCGACAGTTATTGTGAGGGCTCCATGACACAGTCGATGTGCAGCTGTAACAGTCGTGGTTGTCATAACAAAACCAGACTTTAGTTTCTCCTCCGGTGAGCAGAAGCATGAAACAAACAGACACAAAGACTCGCATGCTGTAACCGAACTGTAGAGTTTAAAGCGTCTGGTATGTTGGCTGGTCAAGGTTGAACTGATGAGTTTCTTCCAGCGAGTGTATTGGCTGGCTAATCACAACTACCTAGCCTTAGTCCCTTAATACAGCCACTTCAGCATGTTCTGGTGTACGTATTTGGGTTGATCACATAAAATAGTGTTTCCTTGCCAAGTTCTGTAATATGCATTAAACATTCACAGAGTGATAAAAATTCTAAAATAACAGCAAGTGAGTGCCGGATAATTCATGTCTATACTGTGCATCTGGTTTTCCTTATACCACTTACTTTCTTCTTCATGATTTGTTGAAAAAAGCTCAAAGCTTCAATATTTATTCAATTGTGTTTACAAACCTCACGAAAAATCATGGAAACTTTCTGCTACAGATGAAATTGGCCAAAATGACTAGCCACTCCTACCTGACAACAGCCACGCCCACTATTGGTGTAGTCTAGTACAAAAGTCTCAATATCTAGTGGCGTTCTTTTAAGGCTTCATACTGTAAAACTTGCGATTTGTACACACAAAAAGTTTCTAACCCTTCCTGTGGCCCCAACACAGATACTGACTGTTGGTCAATGATTAAAACATACTCCTAGCAGCAATGTAAGCTTATATACCTATTTATCTTACTTTTACGTCTGTGAAAAGTGTGCCTTTGCACTGGTTGGACACATTTGGTTTGGTTTCTCTAGTACTTCTAGTATATTCTATTCACAGTTACTCGCCGCTATACCACAGAGTACCCAATACCAGTAAAGGAAAGCTGCATCTACATATGAGTTTAGGTACAGGAACTTATTGCTAGCTACAAAATGGTAAGAGACGAGTTATGTGCTCTGTTCAAAACTATAGAACAATGGCAGACAACTCTCAATGTAACCTCTGAGCTCTCACAATAATTTAATAGTCAACCAAAACACAAATAGATAAAATTTAAAAAGTGTAAAATTTCTCATTGCTGAAATTTTCTTTGATATTTAACATCACGTGATGTTGAAAACAATCAGTTTTAATTGGTCAATAAAATTGTGCAACGCGGTTGTCAGCAGCTTTAGCTGATGTGAGCAGCGAATTGCTCATTCCACAAACTACCAGCAGGCAGAATGCAAGTATTTTGGTTTTACTTATTTTTGATTTTGCTAGTCGATGCAGCAGAGAATGCTTATCGTTGTTCAGAAATGACCAACTGCTACGACTGCACTAACACTAGATCATGGAGCGTCCGAGCACACTGCCGTTGGTGTCCAAAAGACAGGAAGTGTCACTCGTACGGAGACATTTTCACAAACCCTTGCACAAAAGAGGAAAATATCAAGTACCCGATTGACTGCCCACCAAAAGTGAAAGCTTCAAGAATTAGTGAGCAGCAACCAGTCAGCATGCTGTCAACCAATCCAGCTCCTCAAGTCAACCCAAAGTAACCCGATGTAACTGATAAAACATAAACACATTTGGAAGTCGTCTCAAAGTTCATGGATTATTTCCCCACTCTCAGACACGACTTACAACTAGAGAGCCCAATCAACTGTCAGGGAATGATTGACAATAATGACAATATGTGGAGACAGCTCATACAAAAAGCATCAAAGGGAGACGCAGTAGTTAAATTGGAGCAAATATTCACCAATTAATGATTTTTACATGCATTGTTATATTTTAATAGAGTAGCTTAATGCTAAGCTAGCCAAACTTGTGTTAACATATTATGAACCTGCTGTTATTTTGTGAAATTTTAAATATAGTCAACGTTTATTCAAACATTTTTCTTTGTTTTGTATGAATGCCAAATAATTACCAGCACAAACAAGATCTAGTCTTTAGGCTGACTAAGATGTGTGTTGATACACAGATTACTGCAACTGTTTAATGTAGCTGGTAGCTATGGCCAAGCTATTTTCCTGTACGCGCTCAAATCAAATATTGAATTATAAAAAACAGCTATTGCCTGCGAAAATAGTTATAAAGAAACCCTAAATCTCTCAATACAGTTTAACATTATTTTTGCAACAATCAAGTTTTAACAGTGTTTGATAGACCAGAGTAACGTGTTCATATCCTGGTGTGTAGCATAGAGTCTCTCTTGTGTAGAAACTTCAATAGAGTCATTGAAGTCTGCGGTGAGGCATCAACAATTGTATCAATAATATATGGTGGCACATAACATTGAAAAAGTGTCTGGAACGTTTAGATATAGTCTAGACGTTTGTACAACGTCTTTTACCTTGAAAATAATTGGGTAAATGTAGTAAAATAGCCTAAGAAACCGCATCTAAAACAGGCTTAGTGATTATAATAAACATATTGTCAACCTTGACAGTTGCGGGACTTCATGCAATAAAATTCTATTTTTTGTCTAACAACCGTTAAATTTTATAAAGTATATAATTGTTTTGCATATAATACGGACAGTTTAAAAATGATTAAGAAATTTAAAAAAGCACAAACCATCTGAACTACGTATTTTGAAATAATCTGAACTGATTCAAAATAATCTGAACTATTTTGAAATTTTTGCAAAGACATGGCTTTCGAACCAAAGACGATTGCCTTCATTTTCTTTATAGCCTCTATACAAATTATCTGACTCAGATGTAGATCAGTAGACTTGGAGAAAATTAATTAACTGTTAAAAAAATTGTGGAATATAATTTTTTAAAAATTAGTTTTTAAAAACATAATTAGGTTTTATATATTATTTCTAATAATAAGACATTTATTATAATAACATAAATAATTAAAACAACTTCATTTTATTTATTTTAATGAACCTGAACTGTTCAGTCATAAATCTCAGGTGTAAGTGGACTGAAGATCAACCATCAATAAAGAGAAATTGCAAATCGGCATGGATTTTCGAAGCATATGAACCTGTTCATGAAGTGATCGGACGGTTTGTAAAAGCCCGGACATTTTCAAAAAAATTTCAGAAGTTTCAAATGCAAGATGTCTGAGCCGCCATGATAATATCAATTTGTTATGTTATGTTGCTGACTTTTAATGACTGGTGAGTTTATTACAGACCCGGACTTGCTATAATGGGTTAGAAGTACCTTAATTACACTTTTTTTATGTAGAGCTGAGCTCTTATATATAGCAGGTACAACTGGTGTGGCCCACTTTGTAGTAGCTAGTGAGGAGATGAATTTGAACTCTAGAGATCGATGCACTCCTGCGTCGAGTAGAACGTTTCTCTGTCAAGTTTACATTTGTCTCAGGCTAGTGTTGTCTAGTGTAGAGTACATCGAACTCTAGGCTCATCAACTACCACCATCTACTAACCCCGCATATCAAAACATTCCCTCCATCTATCAACACTGTAAATATTGTTTTTATACTTCAAGTAAAAGCCTGCTAGAGTCTGCTCTGTATTACTAAATAATTGACCAGTAAGTAATATACTAACCCATAATAGAGTAATATTATAGACCTAGTAGACACTCAACTTGTGAAAAGTAATATACCACTGAGGTTTAGATCATTGGATGACTAATGCGCCATAAAAAAATCTTCAGCTTCATGTAGCATTTGCTGAGACTAATGTCAGGTCAATCGGCAGCAGTTGGCAGCAGTAGTGGCAGCAAATGGTTTCATGACCTTGTTAAGATAACAATTATGATGTCTACACAAGAATACCACAATTAAATACTGTATCATGGTTAGGTAGTATTATATATTATAATATTTATATATTATAGTTTGTAGTAGGCATGTTAGTCGACCATTTTGTGTTCAGGATGGTGCGTTGGTCTATCACTAAACAGCATGTAAAATATTACGTGTCCTCACAAGTTGGTTGACTATTATGCTTATTAGCTTAGAGTACTCTAAACATATCCTGGTTGACTAACACACCACACACACATTTCCTTTGTCTTGCTAAGTGATTAAAATCAGAGACAAGTAGGACAAGTAGACGCCATGACATGTTTATAGGTCCTACCCAGGAGGGAAGACTGTGTCAGTCTAAGGCTTATCCCCGCCTTCAGCCATCTTTGTTACATCATCATTATTTGTGGCTGCGCCATCCAGGTTCTGTAAAAACTATTTGCTGCCTCATCATCAGCATCGCTTTGTTTTTCCTTGCTTAGTTTCATCATACCACATCCCACATTCAAGTGCATAAATAACATTCCGTGACATGGTTAAATATCTTCTTTAACTTTGTTTTAATCATGTTGAGATAAATAAAAAACCAAAAGTATTTATCCTAATTTAAAGTTTTATTTATCAAAAATGATTCAACCTAAATTGTTTAGATGAGCTGAGTTTATGTTTTAATACTTAAGTGTATCATTGTGTATAATCAATTCTCAATGCTTATCAACAAACCATGAAGTTTCTGCTTCAATGTGATCAATAATGGCATCAGGGTGGGTTTGTAATGTGTCCGTACAAGGAAAGGTATATTATGTGCAAAGTCCAGATAAACACCTGCAGTATACAATCATCCAACCCGCCCTAACACAACTTGTTAGTACATAGCTATTTGATTTCTTGCTGTAGGTTGTTTCATTTATCACTTCTCCAGAATTAAATGTTTCAACGATTGCAAAATATTTAAGACATACTCGAATGCTGTTTGCCCGAGAGGTTTATGGCACCCCCTCTTAGCCCAGCAAACACTTCCAACCTCTCTAAAGAAAGTTTTGTTGAGGAATGGTACGTGGTGCTGGGCTCTGGACATATCTATGGCCACCTGTATTGATAGACATTATACTTACCACCTCTCGTGTTATATGGACTTTTTGAATCCAAGAACTTTTGTTTGATATAAAATGTGCAGCCACAAAAAATCATTATTACCTAATTACCGGCTACCAGTTAACCTGCCATAAATTTTTCTCCGCTGAAACAATTTCCTGTCCGTTTTACCACTACTTCCATCAATGCTGTTGATCGGAGCAACGCATTCATATTTTCTTATATTTCAAAATATATATAGTTAAACTATAATATTATGAATGACCAATTAAAGTAGTGGTGATTGTAAAGTTTAGCTACATTCTGTCTGCCATTTCCCATTTCAAGTGCAAATATTTTGCAAATAAGTAACAATTCAAAGGTTCTTTTATCGGTATAGAAAGCCTAATGAAACACAGAAATCAGTCAACTTAACCATTTGATTTCTGGTTAAATATTTTTTTATGAAAGCTGGCCGGGGAAGTTTTGGCGTTATTATTACATCATTGCTAGTTGCTAACTGCTAGTTGCTAAATGGTAGTTGTCAATTTCACAGTTTGATTACAAGGTTCAAGCGTGTCTCTCGCAAGGAAACTGTGAAAATGAATATTGGGTTGATTGTTTTTATGAAGTCTTTGCTGCCGAAACCTAAAACTTAAATTTATTTAAAGTGCTCTCAGTATGAACAAAGGACAGGAATTGATCAGTTCTAAAAAAAACCTACAGCTGACTCATTGGAATATCTATGAGATGACACTTCCAGTTAGCTTCATTCTATTGAACAGGTTTGTTGATTCTATTATGGGAGGGGTAGGTAACCCAGCATTTTCCTTGTTTCAGTAATAGCTTCACTGAACTCTGATTGGGCAATATAAAAAGTCTCCGCTTGCATTTTTGTACTTTTGCATTTCTATCTGGTTTGTCAGGCTGAGTAGAAGTGTTGTCTATATTTTTCCGGGGTCATGAAGACCTTCACAGTTTGCTGCCTTGTCGCCGCATTAGTTGGAGCTGCCATAGCTGCCGATTGTATTGACAGAGTAATCTGCGCTGACTGTACAAACTCTCAATCGTGAAATCCATTAGCCAAATGTCGTTACTGTCCGAGGGATGGAACGTGTCACACTTTTGGAGCCGTCGGTACGAACCCTTGCACGCCAGCTGGGAACATAAAGGACCCACTGGACTACCCCTCCGCACACTCTCAGGGTACTTACCATGGTCACATGGCTCCTCCTTCAGCTTCTTATGTCTGATACGTTCATCGTCACAAAGGTACCTGAACCCAACAAATAAAATGCAGGCTATACATTATGTAGTCACCCTACTTTACAACAAAACTTATAAATATTTTGAGAGATTTCCACCAAGCTTCTATAAAACATGATGCGCTTTGCTTCAACCCTGATTAGTTCTGTGATGTACAGACTTTACCCTAAAACAATTCCTACTGCTCCGAAGAGAGCCATTATCACTACCACCAGACATTTTTGTTGCTTTTGTTTGTCACTTTGGAATCATCTAATTATATTTTCTAACCTTACAGAAAACTCAATTTTATTCATGTCATTTCGCTTTTATACAAAATATAATTAGCGAGCTAGAAGATATAGCAATGTTATTTGAGTTTTGTTGCTTTCCGTGTAAAAATATGTGCTGTTGATACACAAATTTATTGTGTATTATTTAGCTAGATGTAATGTATAAAAATAGATAGTGCTGTGAGTGGTATTTGTCAAATATATAAATAATATTGTTGTCCATATTAATTAGAATAATCTGTGTAGTTGTTTACTCTCTGTAATGGATAATTGACTACTGTATATTATATTGTGTAGTTGTCTACTCTATGTATTATGTAGTTGTCTACTCTATGTATTATGTAGTTGTCTACTCTATGTAATGAGTAGTTGTCTACTCTATGTATTGTGTAGTTGTCTACTCTATGTATTGTGTAGTTGTCTACTCTATGTATTGTGTAGTTGTCTACTCTATGTATTGTGTAGTTTTCTACTCTATGTATTGTGTAGTTGTCTACTCTATGTATTGTGTAGTTGTCTACTCTATGTATTGTGTAGTTGTCTACTCTATGTATTGTGTAGTTGTCTACTCTATGTATTGTGTAGTTGTCTACTCTATGTATTGTGTAGTTGTCTACTCTATGTATTATGAAGTTGTCTACTCTATGTATTGTGAAGTTGTCTTTTCTATGAATCATTGCAAATTTGTAGCTTTTAATTGTTCTAAGTTTTAACCATCTAGATGCCTAGATGAAATGCTGCCTGCACTAGATTGTCATAGTTGCTGCTAGAGGTAGGACTGCCCAAGCAGCTCATGGTATCTGTTACACAGGCCTTCACTGTTTGCTATTGAAAGAAAAGACATCGTTAATTATCAAATAGAAAAGGACATGGTTTACTAGAAACCTGCTCCTCTGCATCGAGACAAACATGTCAACCTCTTTTTCCTCACACATCGACACTGTCTTATTATAGGATGGAGATTGTTACTAAAAATCTGAACTAGTTTGCACCTGGCTGGGGGCCCAAAATAATAATGAATAACAAATAAATGCTTTGGTTGTGAGACACGGGGACATATAAATGCAATTTTCATAGACTCATACAAACATAGAAGCACACAGACATAGAAATATGCAGCCATATAAATAGATAGTCATAAAAACACTCTATTCCACCATAGAAATGATGAAAAGCAACACTATTCTCGCTCCATTCACTGTCCTAAGTTTCTGACTTTTAGGCAGCAATCCAAAGACCAGTTTTGCATATGATGACGTAGAATATAATCTACTGCTGAAAATAATTGACATTTGACAAGTTCTAGAAAAATCTAAAATTTACTCAAGGGTTTTCCATTTTTCCACTGTGACAGAATGTTAATGATTTATCCAGCAAATGAGGGGTCAAGCGAGCTTTTCGTAGCGATTTCTGATTGGTCAATATTTGATCTTCCTTTCACCGAGTACGAGAGGCTATATCACCACTTCCTCAGCTTTATTCTAAGGTTTAAGGTTGGGTATCAGCTTGTGTGTAACACCATGAAGGCTCTCTTTGTCTGCTGTCTCCTCTCTGTACTAGTTGTTACTGAAATAGCTGCCTATTGTAAAGATAGAAAGACATGCTATGATTGCACGACCTTTCACTTACCTTCACCTTTCGATAGCTGCTTTTGGTGTGTAAGAGAGAAATCTGTCAAGAATTTGGACTTTTTGATGCCTGTGCTCAGGATAGAATGGTAGACAATCCATCTGAGTGCCCTCCAACCTCTGCAGTTGAAAGAGACCGATACAAGTTGATGGCATATAAACTTTCTCAGGCTCGAGAAGTTTCTAAAGATCCAAAGCTACAATAAAACTCACTTTATCTGTCAGACAATTTATCAGAAGAAAGAATTTATTACAGGACTATTGTCTAACTAAATTTTTTATCTTGAAAAGTTTTGTAAAGATGTCCGCTCAAAACTCTGCTGAATGTGCCTTTTATGAAGATATCTTATATCTATCCACGGATATGACTAAATGGCACACACAAACTCTGGACACCTGCCGCTACCTGACATACTTGCTATGCTGTGTATCACTTTGACAAAAATTCTATGTCTATTTATTTGATCTGCATCAATGTGTTGTCTAGTGTATGTATTAGCATTTTTAGAGCTAATTATTTGATTTTCTAGCATGTGCTAGTTAGCTTGTTGCAGATGCAAATAAATACATTAACAAACATATTCAGTGTAGATGTAAACTCCCTAATTGCAGTAGAGTGAAAAAGACTGTTAGACAGCATTGCTGGGAGACATACAGACATAACATCGTCTGTGAAACTTCTAATCATTTTTATGGGTCTGCCACAAGAGCCAGAATATCACCCGTATCCGTCGTTCCGCCATGCAGGATGAGCTTGTTTGTTTTGTTTGTTTGTTTGTTGGTTTGTTGGTTTGTTCGAGCTGTGCCTTGAGGGTAACCCTAAACACGGGTCTCATAAGCTTGTAGCTTCTGTAAGCAGTACCCTATACTCATGCTTGGCGGTAAACCGGCTTCACTTCCAAAAAAGCAGAGGGGGGTCTTTTACTAGCTTGACTCCATAGTTATTATGGAGAGTGCAATCAAACTAGGGACCACGATGTTTTTATGCCCACATCTGGCCAGGCAGAGCATATGGGAAGCCGAATATCTTGCTCACAGATAACCGTGCTGGGAATGGAACCCCAGACCCTGGGTTGAAGAGCAAGCACTTTAACCACTAGACCACACATGCAGAACGCACAGGATCGATTTTCCATCTTGCAATTGGTTGATTAACCCACCCACAGCTATCCAGGTGACAAAATTGTCAAGGTATATTGTCTATCGGCGTGTTTACAAAGATCATGTATATTTCATAATAATTATATGATTGTCGGTGTTTCTCTGTAACTCACCCGGATATATAATTTCGCAAACAATTATTAGTTGTGATGAAAAAATTATAAATAATTAGAAATCATAAAATTTATTAATGATAGTGAAACATAGTTAATACTAATAATTTATTAACTCCTTGAGCAATAATGATACACTCGGCAATGAGCTTCAGTAAAAATATATATTATAAGAATAATCAGAAACCGGAAACCATGTGGAACGCACAAAATATAAATCCTGCTCTTATTTGCTTCATTGAACACTACATCCCATAATTTCAGTTGTCTGCCAGGCTCGTGTGGCGTGCTATCCATTGCCAGACTCTGACTCTAGGTACGGAAGACAGGCTAGTGTGACAAGGTCATTAACCCACCAAGCGCTCTTTGATAAAAAGTTTTATTGCTGATTGCGGGTTTGTAGTATTTCTAACTCAAGGTAGAATAAATTTTTAAAATTATTTCTTTTTGTACATTATTTACAAAGTTTTGATAATTTTAACAGCAGTTTTGATTAAAACAAATCATGGTTTTATGACTTCCTGTTATTGTGGGCCTACATAGAACCATCTAGAAGATGCCATGACATTGACAAATAGCAGTCAATAAAAACAAAGTTGTAGACACAGTAAGAAGATAACTCCTAGAAATTAATATTACTCAACAACATTTCATTGACACTGACACAAACTCCCATTGTAGGCCGAGAAAAATATTTTCAAATGCATGCATGGGTAGAATAAATATGTACAGTACATACAATATTGTACCAAGTGTATACAATAACTTTTTCATAGTTTATCGATAAAAAAAAACACTGCACTTTTATATAAAACATGCAGATTCCAGTGAATGTCTGCGCTATGTCTGCGCTATGTCTGCGCTATGTCTGCGCTATGTCTGCGCTATGTCTGTGCTATGTCTGTAGAAGGAAGTATTCATTTGGTACAGGTGTTGAAAGAAATTACTTTATCAGTAAGCAATCCTTGAACATTTGTGAGTTAACATGTGCTTATGATATCCAACAGATTGCTGTCAGCATCCAAAGGTCAATGCCAAGCCCACCACCAGATATTTGCAGTACATCAAGTACTATGGAGGATGTTGCTGGTAGGCAATACCTTACATCTATTGTGGCATTAGCTAAAACGTATATTTTGGTAGTATTGTGGTGGATTTTGGTGGAGCTCTGTTGTGACCAGTGTATCAGAGAGGTGCCTCTGATAGCCCTTTGGCATCAGACAGACCTGTAGTTAGCACTGGTACAAGCTACCGAATGAGCCGGCATAGTTAGCACCAAATAAAGAGCAGATTTATCTATATCTCTAAAGAACCGGAAAACTACCTGAAAACTACCGGCAAACTACCCCCAAACTACTAACAGACTACTGGCACAGTACCGACCCTGGGAGGGTATTCCGGCTGGCAACAAGATGGGTGCCATTGCTAGAGGAGTGAAACCTAGCCTAAGGACCCTAGCACCACCTAGCCACATCTTAGATACCTTCAGATGTACATACATCAAGACCAAAGGCTCCGAAAAGACCTAGAACCTAATTCAAAGACACGGAGACATCTAGCAACTAACTACATTTGCTATGAAACTATTAACTCCTCCCCTTCTTCTGGGCGCCATCTACAATTAACCTTATGCCTGTTACTCCATTGGATTATATAAATAACTTGTGAATGTTATTCGCTTACCTATATATGTATTATACTTGATTGGTCTACTCATTAAGTAGGCTAACATCTTCCTATGTACTTCCTGTGGCTTGGCCTATAACAGGCCAAGCTTGCCTGTATTCTTTGTCATTTGCCAGATGCTGTTGCCTTTGCCACTTGCTGCCACTGCTACCATTGCTGTTATACTGGGTTGTATGAGACAACAAACGTATAGACTTGAAAGCAGCAAGTTTTTGGCTGAGCTCACCATTAGTTTTGGAGATGAGATACTCTTCCATATCAGTTTCAGGAAGCCATACTGGCCCAGGGTCCTTTCTGGTAACAGGAGGTGGTTTTCAGGCTTGAAGAGGCTGACCAAGTGGCTGTGCTGGCAGACAGGATGTCTGTCTGTATTCAGACGTAAGAGAACAGTTAGTGGTTCCCTTGTGTGGACGGCTGAATCCACCACAGTATTCACCCACAAACACAATACTCTCTACTCTAACACTTTGTCTGCGTCAGCATAGAAAAGACTGTGAACTAGCAAACTTTCAGGCTATTTGTTTTATTTTTTATGCTTGCCCATATATGCACAGCTAAGAATATTATGTTTCTCAAAATGGTACTCAAAAAGGACCTTGAGTTGACATATTATAGTCTTTTTCTGGGACAGTAATGATTATTTTCTGTTGGTGAAATAACAGGGCTTTCTTTCTACATAGTAGCAATTATGCTCTCCTGGTGTAGTAGCAGTTATGCTCTCCTGGTGAAGTAGCAGTTATGTTCCCTTTGTGTAGTAGCAGTTTTGTGCCACTGGTGTAGTAGCAGTTATGTTCTCATGGTATAATGGTGGCTATAAACAGTTATCTTCAATCAAAACAAGCAAAGAACGTTAAATAACAAATGAGATATTACAACTATGGTAGTGTAACGAACTTTAGGGATCCACTGCTTCTCCACTAATGTTGTCACAGTGCAAACTCCTGTCTGCCGGTACAACTAGACAGTCGGCCTCTCAAGGCCTGACAATAAACCGTCAACCTTTCCCCAGAGGTGACCCTGTACCAGGACGGCACTTACAACCAATTGAAAAGGAGTATCCTCGACTTTAAGAGCTGTGGCGAGCCAGTGTCTCAGACGTACAGAGCTTTTGAGTAGTCTAAGACATTATTCTTATCCAGAACAAGTAGTGGCAACACACGATAGTGACATGTAACGCACAAGGTTGTAATGCAATGAAATGAAAGAAAGCTCTGCCTTTTATAGTCCAGTCACAGGAAGTGACAGGAAGTGCTTGGCCTAGTTTGCCAAACACTCCAATCCCACACAAGAATAACATGATTGTACCAATAATATAATGGATAAAAAATATCAGCCACTGGTATGACAACAAATGGATTAAAAGGAACTGGTGCCCAGAAGTAAGGGGCAAAGCCTATGGACATCTCAGCCAGTGGTAGCTGTGGACTCCTCTCTCCTAGAGATCCTAGTCTTCTGTGGCCTTGGTTCTTGATATCGCAACTTCTAATGATGGTAATGGTCTGGATATGGGCCCTAGAGGTCCTTGGGCTAAGTTTCATCTCCCAGGCTATGGCAGCTATCTTTTTGCCGGCCCAGGATAGCTACCCAGGGCCGGTACAGTAATGATGCAGGGACGGCATAGTTAAATAATGATTCTATCTCTTATATATTAGCGGATAGGTTGAGTGCAGTCAATGCTAGTCTATTTAATTGCTTTCAGGAGGCATGCCTGGTGCCTACAGGCTGTCAGGGGGACCTTGTAGAGTAGTGATCACTTATGGTGACTGGTAAAATCTATCACAGTAATGCTATATGCATAAGCAACCACCTGTATTCATCTGTTATACATGTAGGTAACCTATGAAAAAGACATTGGTGAAATAATCATTCCCAAAGCATTGCGTAGTTGCTAGCCCAGGTTAGGTTAGGCTAGGTTTATTATTGCAATCCATGTATCAGCAGGCAATAAAAATGGATTGGTACATAATAAAAAATTCAAACTTTGTTGAGAGCTGACATGTAGTATGGAAAAAAGCTCTTTAAACACCCAGAATGAATCATGGATCAAATATCACTGCTTGCATTGTTGTATGGAAATATCCACTGTGGAAATATCTAGAACTATTCATTGCAGCCTCGAGAGGTAGTCAACTGTAGTACAAGCCAACAGCTTGTGCTAACTACGATTATGAAAGTGTTTTGGTTTTGTATATTTCTTACACTAATTGGCTCGGCAACAGCTGCTGATTGCATCGATATGAAGACTTGCTATGACTGCACCACGGCACAAACATGGAACCCTTGGGCTCGCTGCCGCTGGTGCCCTAAAGATAAGCAATGTCACACGTTTGGAGCTGTCGATACCAACCCTTCTACACTGTCTGAAAACATCAAGGAGCCGGAAGACTGCCCTCCACCATAACAAGTTGCTCTTGTTTTCAGCTCTCCCCAGGACTCATTTACTCTATGAAAAGGTCATTATCTATCTATTCATAGACTGCTGTCAAGGTCTACCCCCTACAACTTAGCATATCAACTGGAGGATAATGGAAAGCCCGTGACATTCGTCGACCAGGTCAAACAAAACTGTATCAACTTGATCATTTCGATCACACTCAAACCTTTGGCAAGATGTTTTACATCATGATACAGTGATAGATTTCTCCATGTGTACGTTGCATTCCATTCACCCTAGTAAATAGATTAGTTGAGCGCTAGTGTGCCTTCCACCTACAATGCATCTTGGGATGTACCAACCAGACAAGTACGAACTTGCCCAGTCGACAGCTCTAGCCGACAGCCTAGCAGAGTCAAGATCACCTGTACTCTTGTGGACTTATTGGTAATTTTCCATGATGTCATATGTTTTGAATTTTAGCTAGTTTCTGTTGTGCCTGCCTATGCTTGCAAATGTGTCATAATTATTGTGTGCCAGCTATGTATGTATTAACCAATCACATGTATGCAATTTCAACTATGCATATTTTGTATAAATAGAGAGATTTTTCGCCCACTGGGCAGACCTGTTTGTGCGCTTGGACATAGAGTTAGCTCCTTCAAGCTTTTGTGATTTTCCTACTATAAACGTTGTAACTTCAACTTATCGTTTGGCTGGTTGCAGGCTTATTGGTTGTTCTTCCATGCTCGGTTGAACGGTGTTGTATCTCTATACACGAGTAGTCAGAATCTAGGAGCCATTTCTATCAGTCTCGGTAGCGCTCCCGACCCGGTACTACTGCTACAGCTGCTACCGCGTGTCTCTATAAAGTACAGTTGATAGGACAGGCTTGCTTAAGCTGTCGGACCCTTCTGTATGGTGAACCTCTCTCTAGCAGGTGTCGGTAAAGGCATAACAACACAAAAGACCTTTACAATAAAAGTGATGTAGAAGATCCAACCTTGAGACTCGTGGCATACTCCAACTGATACAGCATTGATTGTACAATATTTATTAGTGCACAGCCGTGGTTACCAACAATGCTCTCTCCTTTAGAAGAGTTGATGTTGTAATGGATTCCGGCCTGGTTCCACGGACATCCAGTAAGCTCGAGCATTGTACCTCTCTCCAGAGGGGAGACTGTACTGCTCGACAGTGACAACTGCGCAACCGAATTATCCGCTATAGCTAGAGCCCATGGCTCACACAAACAACACGAAGTGAAGTTAGAATACTTGCTTTATTCTCATAAGACAAAGTCCTAAAATGTAATGATTCCTCTAGGGTATTCGTGGCAAGACATGAGAATGAATGCAAAGAGTGTATGAAAAGTCTCTCCTTTTATAGGAGGACTCACAGGGAATAATTAGCATAAATCATATAAGACCAATAGTACAGGAAGTGATTCAGCCAATGCAATCAAGTATATAAATAATCAGCCAATTAGATAGGGTAAACAAATTAAATAATAAAGGGGCCAAGTGGCTAGAGGCGGAGTCCTGTCTCCCATTGTCCAATAAGAGTGCCCTACAGGGTCCCAAGGCTCTGGATAGCTTGTGGTCCTGGTTACTGCGGATGTTAGGATAGGTAGCTTCTGTTCCTGGCTTGGTGTAAGTTCCTAGCTGGCTTCGGAAGCTCTCTACTATGGCAGCTATCTTTGACCGGCCATGAGTCATCATACCAGCCCTGTAGAGGTCACTACCAATCCTGTGCAGGTCACTACCGGCCCTGTACCCTGTGCTACCGGCACAGTATAGCTTTGCCATCGGCCCAGCATGTTACCGATGGCTGTAGGTGGATTGCTAGCGCATTGCGTGGGGATATGGTGCAGCACACTCCCAGTTGACCATGAATGCTCACAATAATCTACCACAATGTCACATCTACTGGTTGCTGAAGTTTTGCAGGGTTTAGCTTGCCGAACAGCGGACGTAAAGTTGTTAGGTTAGACTTGAGCATTTACTGAGAGCTGAAGTATGTTAACTTGGCAGCAAATTTATTTGATCTGGTTTGATTATTAAATGTGGGAGATCCATGCATACTTCCTCCTTTTGTATCTATTGTTGATTTTTTATTGTTATCGATTCCAAGAAATTCATATGAGCAGCTCATACTTTGACCATACAGCAAGTCGTCTGTGAGACTGAACTTTGGTCTGGAAGAGTTAAAAGTAACTGTAAAAGTTAATTAGCTCTTTGAAAACCAAAAGAAAACGTTCACAGTGTTTAATTTAATGGATACAGAGCTAGCTAGTACTACTAGTTGACATTAGCTGTGCAGAGGGTCAGAGTGTATTCACAATCCCTGAGCAAGTAGCGACTACCTTATGTCTGTATTCTTTCTTATCAATAAGCTTGATATCACAATAACAAAAATATAAAACAAAATGTGTAAAAGTTTTAAGCTGGTATTTGCTGATGACTCAATAGAGAAAAACGCGCAACCTGTGCAAAAAGTTTATTACTGGAGAATCCCGAAAAATAATTATTGCGGGCTTCTATGAAACAAGGGACAAAATCTGGAAATCCCCGTAATTAATTGGGGTTTCCCCACAGTTTGAAAACTTTTTCAGACTGCGCATTTTTCTCTAATGGCACAATACCAAGAGGAAAGTAATCTAAAAGAATTGCTGGGAGAAAATTTTTGCTGACTCTGAAGTCAACATGAAAAACTAGCTCGGTAAAAGAAATATGTAGCAGCTGTAATAGGGGATCATTCTGTAGTATATAAAGCATTATCACTCGAGAAGGCAGTTCGAAGCTGTGACATAGATTAAATCTGTCACTTCTCTTATGTCCATCATAGTTATAGCGGTACTTCACACAAAGACTTCTAATCATACTTTAGATGTCGACACGCCATACAGAATATACACTTTTAGACTTTTGTTTTATATCAATCACTTGCAATATTTTACTATTCAATGTAGGATGCATTTATCAGGAGTTGTCTGCTCTACATTTGGTTCTAGGAAAGACTAAGAGCTACTAGCCAACCAACCAACTAGCTACTGTATATATTGCATTGCTACCATCTGTGCTTTGACTGTAGGTTCATTTGTACTGAAAAAAGTTCTAGAAGGAAGTAACTGATAATAATTAATAATCTCTCACTTTTGTTGACCTGAAGGTTGCCGTATCATTTGTTAGAGCAGATTATTACTTATTATTATTATTATCATTATTTACTTTTTATCTACGTTAGCAAGCAGCAGCTGCTGACGTCTGCCACATTTAGCTAACAACATGCAGTGGATGTGGATGTGCTACTTGAGCCTGCTGCTAGTGTATACAGCAACAGCTACTGACTGTATAGATATGCAGGACTGCTACGACTGCACTAAAACTAAGACATGGTACGCATGGGCTCGTTGTCGTTGGTGTCCAAAGGATCAAGCGTGTCACACATTTGGCGCTGTCGTTACAAATCCGTGCACTCGAGATGAAAATATCAAATACCCTAACGACTGTCCACCGATACATAGAGTCTCTAGAAACATCTACAGAATACCAGCTTATAGACTTTTTCCAGCTTTTGTCATCTCGGAAGAGAAAGAACAAAAATAATTTTCAGCTTAGAACTAATTCTATCGATTGAACTGACATTGGTGGATACAAGACTTCACATTATCTCCTTGAAGAAGCCTCCAACGTATTTCTACGATGGCCTCCATATGGCACAGCGGCACTGCTCACAGCTTCTCACATCATTGTGCAGTGAAGGGTTTACCTTGTAGCTAAGGAAGTTGAGAAATGACTTATTGAAACAACACCTGAGCTACCTTCACTAACTCACTAATCTGTAGTAACCCGAGTATGATTTGTGAGCGTGCTGTAATAATTGTCTAAAGCATCTTATTATAAAAGCAACACGCTAGGATTGTTTTGCTTATCAAATATATATCTATTACATATTTGCAATGAAAAGTTTTTAAAGCATTTCATTTTCTGATGACATGAGAAATGAACGTTGTAGAGGTGTAGTACTCAAGCCTTCATTAAGGTCATACCAACAGTCCGTTGGTGCTGTGAACAGCAGGAGTAGCTACTGTAAACAATCCCCCCCAGGTGGCACTTGGCCCCTCCCACTTCCTGTTATACCCACTTGTAGTACACTTGTATTATATCTAGAATAACTGTCTGGCAAGTGGTAACATTAATTTATTGAAGTCGTAAGTTGACTAACACGCCACTGTACAACTTACATAATAGCTCTAACTAGTATGCAAGTGCTGTGAAATAGTTTATTCGAGTTGCAAATGAAAAGCATCAGATGTAGCTGTCCTTGTTTATCTCTGGAGCTATAGCTCACCATGTTGGGTTTGGACTCTAAAACCAGATATTATAGTTTAAATATGTAAACAACATCTCAATACTCAAAACGGAAATTATCTAGTCATAACCAGTATTCTTTGACAAGGCACGAGCCTAGACACGTGCTGCATGTAAGTAACATAACAACTCAAACTGACTGTGGTAAGAAAACTCCCTGATTTTGGATTTATCATAGTAGGAGGTATGAAAAATTTCCTGGCTAGGTTACATTGCATTTCACATTTTGGAGTTGTCTGCTCAGCAACAGATATTGAGGCGTGAAAGCACAACTTCAACATAGATAAACAAGCTTATGCAATAGTCTTACGTATTCTAGCATTCATACATCCTCTACCAGCACTTACCAATGAGAATATATATACGTAACTAATAACAGACTATCCAGTAATATTGTTTTCATAATTTAAGTATTGTGTTCACCGAAATGTAGTTATTGCTGCTCCCATTTCAGTTTGTAAGAACAGTGTAAGTGATCAGCCAAACAAAATGTCACAGGTCTTATATGAGCTTTACCTAATGGAATTGTGCTAATGATGCGTAAAGAACTTACGTATTTTGATCCAGCAGGAGTGTGCACAGCTTTACACCTTGTTCGGTACATCTGGTGACCTGTAAGATAACATTGTTTACATTTGCTAACTATATGAAGAGATCAAACTTCGAAGGTGACACTTTTAAGCTTTAGGCAGCGTGGCGACTTCTCCTCAAGTTCAGCGATATGCAGTTTCTTTTTACATGCTGTATTATTACGCTTCTAGTAGGTGTAGCCATTGCTATTGACTGCAATGATATACAGAGCTGTGTGGCCTGCACAAATACTGAGACCTGGTACCCAAATATTAACTGCCACTGGTGTCCAAAAGATCAACAATGTCACACGTTTCTATCGTTTGGCACCGACCGTTGTTCAACAGATGAGGATATTCGGCTGCCTAAGAACTGCCCAGCCGCACAAACACCATCAGCTGATGTTCACAAGATCTCTTCATTGAGGCTGCTTTCAGCGCTCATCTTCTCCGAAGACCAACAATCTAAATAACCCCGATGCCAACAGCCATTTTTATTGAAATTCAAAATGAGAGCTCCTAATTTATTCCAAGCTTCGTCTCTCTAAGGCTTTATGTTGCATTTTACAGGCTACTACTGACTGTGTTGTGCATTTAGTCACCATCTATAAACTGATTCGATTTAATCCCAAAGGCGTTCATGCAACTACATCTACCTGTATGTACATACATATGTACGTTGTATTACTCTACACAAGTATACATACACACATCATGTTGATTCTACATGTAAATTTTCAATATTGTATAGAGACTATATCAGACTTTTATTCACATATGTTTGTTCATTTATACAGAATATATTTTGTGTTTCAAGCACTGTAAACAGCCTCCAAGCTTACTTTACAAAATTTTCAAAAATCTGCTAACAGCCATTAAATTTGCTGGTTTACAAAATTGACGAACACAATCTGTCACAATGTTACAACTAGATGAAAACAGAACAAACTTTCATCACTGCCGCCCCGTTTTATGCCAGGCCATAAATACTTTGGTTACTTACTTACAAATCGTGTGTAATGAGCATAGACTAGTTTCTCAAAAAATATTTAGCCTGCTTTTCGTTTATCATCTTTCACCATTGGCTTGCTAATACTTCCTTTTTCAACTGGCAGATCAAGTTCAGAGATTATACATGCACATGCTTGCACAAATGCAATGCACAAAATAACTTGTGGTGTACTCTAGGCATTTGTAGCTTCAATCTTACTTAGATGTGTTTACATAGCTACATTCCCAGATAAATAACTACATTTCTTGCAGTGCATTGCTAGTGATTGGCCAGGTCTGCAGCTATAGGTGTAAAGTCGGAGCAAAGTCGGAGCAAATCACGAAGACTTGGAGTGAGATCAAACTTTTGTGTGTTTCATTTTATTGCAATATTACAAAAGGAAGCATAAAATGCGATGAAAAGAATGATAGACCCACAAGAGCAGTAGCATTGCGGCTAGTGAAGGCGCAAGGCCAGGATAAGTTACCACATGGTATAGTTTTTCATGGATTTTGTTCTATTTAATTCACAAAAATCGTTTGAAAAGTATTTTTGAAAGTCTTTAAACTGTTAGTGACTTTAGAAAACTAAACACACAAACTCTGTTTGCTGCTTTAAAAACAGCCATTTTTTTCGAAATGTACATAGGTGACCATTCCAAAAAAAATAAACACTTTTGTGCAATTCGTCAATGGCCAGCAGTGGTAGTGGACCTCGGAAGAGGTAAGCTTATTTCCGAGTTTCTTGTTTTATAAAAATTAATTAGAAAACACTTTTTGCTATGAAATTTGCTGTGTGCTAGTGGAATAGTGTTTAGTTCATAAAGTTTATCAACTGGCAGCACAGCTACAGAGTAAAGAGAGGTTTTGGTGGTATCAAAGTTTTTATATTAATAATAAACAAAACTCATTTTTGACTGACAACTACTTTACCTATATAGCACTGTGACGCATTGCTCCGCATTGCATTGCTCTAGTTTTCTGAGCAATGGCTGAGTTTAGAAATATGAGTGCATCATACATCAATTTCAGCACAAATTTGTTCATAAATTGAGTACATTTAAGTTGAAAAATTTTGGACATTGACCTCCGTTGCTTTATAACATAAATTGTATGAGCATTCCAGCTCAGATTCTTGTCAATGTGTACACCCAGGAATATTATAAAAGCAGCCTCTGCAAGGTCTCTTCCTCCATCCTAGGTTGGGTCTTGTTTTGATATTGTTTTATGACTATGAGTTGGTTTTGTCTGAGTTGGTTGCTGGTCAGGTTGTTACTGTTGCACCAATCCTCCACTACCATCCGCTGTAAGGTCAACTAAGTGATAGCGTTTAATTCGTAGACCAAATTTTTTTTGTCTACATACAGAATTGATTCAAACTTCAGAGTAACAGGGGCTAAATCTTTCATGAACAACGTTGGACCTAAGGCTGATCTTTGTGGAACACTGCACGATGGTCTAGGAAAATCTGACACCAGTTTGTTTGTTATTTGACTTAACCACGTATGGGTAATGGATTCCGGTCTGTTACCACGGACATCCACTAGTCTTGAGTATTTACCATGTAAGCACAAAAACTTTACCATGTAAGTACAAAGACTTTACCATGTAAGCACAAAGACTTTACCATGTAAGCACAAAGACTTTACTATGTAAGCACAAGGACTTTACCATGTAAGCACAAAGACTTTACCATGTAAGCACAAAGACTTTACCATGTAAGCACAAAGACTTTACCATGTAAGCACAAAGACTTGACCATGTAAGTACAAAGACTTGACCATGTAAGTACAAAGACTTTACTATGTAAGCACAAGGACTTTACTATGTAAGCACAAGGACTTTACCATGTAAGCACAAAGACTTTACCATGTAAGCACAAAGACTTTACCATGTAAGCACAAAGACTTTACCATGTAAGCACAAAGACTTGACCATGTAAGTACAAAGACTTTACCATGTAAGCACAAAGACTTTACCATGTAAGCACAAAGACTTTACCATGTAAGCACAAAGACTTTACCATGTAAGCACAAAGACTTGACCATGTAAGTACAAAGACTTTACCATGTAAGCACAAAGACTTTACCATGTAAGCACAAAGACTTTACCATGTAAGCACAAAGACTTTACCATGTAAGCACAAAGACTTTACCATGTAAGCACAAGGACTTTACCATGTGAGCACAAAGACTTTACCATGTAAGCACAAAGACTTTACCATGTAAGCACAAAGACTTTACCATGTAAGCACAAAGGCTTGACCATGTAAGTACAAAGACTTTACCATGTAAGCACAAAGACTTTACCATGTAAGCACAAAGACTTGACCATGTAAGCACAAAGACTTTACCATGTAAGCACAAAGACTTTACCATGTAAGCACAAAGACTTTACCATGTAAGCACAAAGACTTTACCATGTAAGTACAAAGACTTTACCATGTAAGCACAAAGACTTTACCATGTAAGCACAAAGACTTTACCATGTAAGCACAAAGGCTTGACCACGAATAATTAAATGATTTGGATTTACTTTTAAATCATAAACTGTTGGCGAAGAAACTCTAATAATTAGCGTTGTTTCTTTAACAATATTTTGTGAGATGAACTTCGTCAGCTCACATCAGCTCCAGCCAATATTAACATTCGCACAGAGAGTTGACATCCCTCAACATAAGCTGTCAACGTCTCTTCCGAGATCATCATCATTCCAACCTTGCCACTTTTCCCATAGACTTTGAAGTCACCTTCCTTTCCCACCAGTGCATCGTCTTGTAAAATGTGTCTATGATAGAAATTAGAATAATAAACCCTAAATACAGCTGGTTTTGACTTCTTTCACTTTATGTTTTGGCATCAGGTTCTTTATACTGTTTGCATCATTAGATGTGGTTCTTTGGCGAAGTGTTTTTCATATCAGTATACGTATACCGGGTTTTACCATTATTTCATCAGTAGTAGCTATAGCCAGATGTATGGTCTGAGCTAAGTGTACATTATGCTACAAATAAAGTTATTTTTAGTGAACTTAAGCTTCCAAATATTGATACTTCTGGTGTCACCAAAGTAGGGCAGCACAATTCAATAATATATATATATTGTTTAAAAACGCCAACTAGAAATCCTGGACCTTTCCTAGTCAGCGTAACTTCTTAACACGCTTCTAATGTGCATAAAATACACACTGTAAGCATCGACTGTAAGGTATGTAAAATAAAGCAGGTACACAGAAGGTATCATTAACATTGATGTAACTAAATAGACTTTTATCAAGCAAAGTCACATATAAGTGGGATGCTTACCACTGCTAGTGAGCGACATTATTAGGATTTGAATCATTGAACCCTTCTAACCATGGCATAATTACTTCCGTGATTTCAAACATGTTTCAAGTCAAGTTTACACAACTCTGATTTGGTTTGACTATTGATGTAGCCAGGATGGCTATCTCAGAGATGGGGAGGGGGTGGTGCTCCAAACTTCGCTCACCATCATAAATCCCGCCCCATTGATGTGGTTTGGCTTGATTTGATTTTTCTCTTAAATGTGGCCAATTATTTGA
This sequence comes from Cryptosula pallasiana, assembly GCA_945261195.1. NCBI lineage: Eukaryota > Metazoa > Bryozoa > Gymnolaemata > Cheilostomatida > Cryptosulidae > Cryptosula > Cryptosula pallasiana. The sequence goes on along the minus strand of OX183141.1, from coordinate 4,097,244 downwards.
TTGGACTTGATCTGGAATCTCCTTGCAGGTGATTTGATTTGACCAATTAGTAGCTTGCCCCAACTCTGCACTAGAGTAATAGAAACTGTCGTAATCTATAATTTCTGATTGGCTGTCATCAGCTGACAAATTCTGGCTGTGTGTTCTCGAAGAAGTTAATTGGAAAACTTTGATTTACCATCATATCTTTAAGACAAAAAAGACATGATGTAAATGGCTGCATGATATGAAATTATATACAGTACGTTAATGGCTAACAGAATCTATAACAGCGCTTCAGAGTCTACACAGTTGTTTGCTCTATTTTCTATGGAGCTTTCAAAAAACTAACCCGCTCAGCACACCGTATTCCCACACAAAGAAGATAACTCCTTAGTAATTTATTTAGCATCAAAAACCTGACACACGACGTACAACATAAAAACTATAATCTATATGTTTGCCTAGTTTATTTTTGTAACTAAAATCTGTGTTGAAATATTAGCAACTATTTTATATCACAAAAATGCAATTTTTTTGAAAGTTTTATACATATTTCTAGCTTGTTTACTAAAAACAGTGAGTGCATCAAATGTCACTATTTGATTTAATGAAACATGAGAACTGTGCAATTTGGCGTCATCCGGATGTGGACATCACCAGTGCAAATTTTTTTAAACAACATTTTATTTTTAAAATCAAAATAATAAAAGATTTTAATTTCTGTGTTATTGTTATTTCAATTTAACATATTAAAATTATTATTATTTAATGATTTTTGTGTTTTCAGCTCATCAAGTTTCTAAATAATTTTGGGGAAATTTGCGACATACAGATGCGTATACTTGGCATCTTGGAGAGACTTCCTGCTTTGTTCTCTTATCTCTCGTTGTCTCCAGCTAATTATACGACTGCTAAGACTTCAGCCTCTTAACAAGCCCTAAGCTGGTGCTCAACATCTCTCTGATAAGAATTGCATCAGTTGTAGAACATCCACTAATCTTGAAAAAGAATATTGAGTAAATGAATGTGAATGTTTGGCTCAATCAGTTACATGTTTAGTTAAGTTCTTAAAAAGTGTAGAACAACACAACGTTATGGCTTGAAGAGGTCCAGGTACGTACTTACCTGGTGTTTATCAACAATAACAGTTTGTTCAACAATGATGTAATCTCTGATGGCACCAGGAAAGGCTTGTGATGTTTGTGAACGAGGAAGTTTACCAAGTACAAGAACCTAGTCCAAGTGAGTAGTAATATATGAGCAGATCTCCCTACCAAGTGTTTTTTTGTGGATTAGTTCTTGGGGGTTATGTAATGAGTTACGACGTTGGGTGAATTCGCCGAGTTTATATTGTATTTCATTTGAGGGGTACTTGAGTGGCATTTGAGTGGCATTTAAGTGGCATTTGAGTTTTGATTATTTTTTTACTTAATTTGAACTTATAGATTTTGAATGTATGGCATTCAAGTTTTGATAATTTTTTACATAATTATATACATAACTTTAACTCATAGAACATCTAGATTTTACATTGAATAAATACAGTGATTAAAAATGAAAGAATATGTGAATATATACATTTATTGTGTAATAAGTAGGGAAAATCTCATATAATATAGCTAGAGTCAGTAAATACTAAGTTACTGAAGTTTTTAGATATTTCAACTGGATAAAAAAGTACAGTCACTCGTATAATGCTTAGGATAGGAAGATCTTCAAATGTTTTGCAAAACCGGAACTTTTGGTGAGTTAATCACCTGAGAACCTTTAGACTTTTCTATGAATTATTATATGATTATATAGACTTATTGTATAATAAGTAGGGAAAATCTTTCCATATAATATAGTTAGAGTCGGTAAATAGTAAGTAATACAAAACAGTACAACTTGTAATGTCAATGAATACACAGGCTTTTTTTTTATTCATTCATTATCCGCTTGAGACTACCTGTTGTCAGCATTTGATATTGAGTTTACATACCATCAACACCAAGTGGTTCATCAAAATCTTGTAATTCGTTTTCTAGGAATTCCTTAAGAACTTCATCCTCATTATTCGTTTTTGTTAGCACCTCAATGGAACTTGTTTGTGTGCAATATTGCTCCCAATCACTAGCGTTGGTTGAAGAAATGAAGACAACATTGTGGTATGGAATAGGATTTCCATTCTTACTCTGTTTTTTTCCTTTGTAAATCATCACACCAGGTGCACATCTTTTAGCTTCCTCGTTATATCTGATTGGTAGTAAAAGCGTTCTCGTCTCTCTTTTTCCATTCTTTTCAGTGACATAGCGAATGCAATTTACAATGGATTCTTCTCCATTGAATCGGAAAGGAATGAATCTTTCTACAACTTCGATGTAAGCAAAAATGGAACAATCTTTGAAATTACTGAGATACTCGATGTCATAAGCGAGTTTGAGTTCTTCTTCACTCATTTTTCTCAGTTTTTCAGCTTCAACAGTAGCTTCCATTGTGGTTAATCGTTTTGTACTGATACGTTTGACATTGTAGTAAGTAGTCTCTGGTTTTTTTGAGTTTTCCATCTCACCCAAGTACAAAATGTTGAAAGGTAATGGGTAGTTATCAGCATTGAAGCTTTCAACTACTCTACTTGGACAAACAACTTTCTGAAAATTCGCTCCAGTTGAATTATCAAGATAAGTGAGAATGTAGTAGTTTCCGTATGCACCAGTACTCTGTTCAATAGAAACGATTTGCAAAACTGATGGAACAGGAAGTGATGCTAGTGTAAGAAACCCTCCAATCTTTTTCAAATCACATGCCTTCCATTTTTGGAGAGATTTGGCCATCTTGAGAGCTCTGTCAGCATCAGTGAGCAATTCTTTTTGTTCCATATTGTTTGATGTTGTGGGTAAAACCAGTTTTGGAAGAGCTCGTCTCTTTATCGCTGCTTCTTTTGTGACAGAGTTAGAGTTTTTTCTTTTGGGTGTTTTGAATGTTTTTTGTTTGTTTTCGATTGGCTTTAAATCCGTGTAAGAAGCAGAAAAATCCTCCATAGTGTTCTAAAAAAGAAAGAAATAACATATAATTCAGCTTTTCATGTGGAACTAAAAGATTATTTATTTCATACTTTACATTATAGCTAAACTAATTTTGATCTTTGTTAGGTAGGGGATAATAAGTTTTTAAATTTTACCTTTTATAAAGAGAAAGTTTCTAGTAGTTGCAATGGAAAGTGTAGTAGATGTTGCTCCTCTGATCACTGTTGTAGAACTGGATGCTTTCTGTGTGAAAACAGTGGCTCTTAAATAGCTAAAGTTGCACTGGTTGAACTCTATGAATACCAACCTTCTTTATAATATAATATGAATCAGAATTTTGTCCACACGAAAACCAATGTTTTCGCGGAAATAAATAATTTATTTTCACGCGAATAGAAACTGTTGCTTTCGCGGGAATACAAATTTTATTTTCACGCGGATACAAACCAATGCTTTCGCGGGAATAAATACTTTATTTTCACGCGAATGGAAACCGTTGTTTTCGCGGGAATAAATAATTTATTTTCACGCGAATAGAAACTGTTGCTTTCGCGGGAATACAAAGTTTATTTTCACGCGGATACAAACCAATGCTTTCGCGGGAATAAATACTTTATTTTCACGCGAATGGAAACCGTTGTTTTCGCGGGAATAAATAATTTATTTTCACTCGAATAGAAACTATTGCTTTCGCGGGAATACAAATTTTATTTTCACGCGGATACAAACCAATGCTTTTGCGTGAAAATATTTATTCCCGCGAAAACAACGGTTTCCATTCGCGTGAAAATAAAGTATTTATTCCCGCGAAAGCATTGGTTTGTATCCGCGTGAAAATAAAATTTGTATTCCCGCGAAAGCAACAGTTTCTATTCGCGTGAAAATAAATTATTTATTCCCGCGAAAACAACGGTTTCCATTCGCGTGAAAATAAAGTATTTATTCCCGCAAAAGCATTGGTTTGTATCCGCGTGAAAATAAAATTTGTATTCCCGCGAAAGCAACAGTTTCTATTCGCGTGAAAATAAATTATTTATTCCCGCGAAAACAACGGTTTCCATTCGCGAGAAAATAAAGTATTTATTCCCGCGAAAGCATTGGTTTGTATCCGCGTGAAAATAAAATTTGTATTCCCGCGAAAGCAACAGTTTCTATTTGCGTGAAAATAAATTATTTATTCCCGCGAAAACAACTGTTTCCATTCGCGTGAAAATAAAGTCTTTATTCCCGCGAAAACATTGGTTTGTATCCGCGTGAAAATAAAATTTGTATTCCCGCGAAAGCAACAGTTTCTATTCGCGTGAAAATAAATTATTTATTCCCGCGAAAACAACTGTTTCCATTCGCGTGAAAATAAAGTCTTTATTCCCGCGAAAACATTGGTTTGTATCCCCGTGAAAATAAAATTTGTATTCCCGCGAAAGCAACAGTTTCTATTCGCGTGAAAATAATTTATTTATTCCCGCGAAAGCAACGGTTTCCATTCGCGTGAAAATAAATTGTTTATTCCCGCGAAAGCATTGGTTTTCGCGTGGACAAAATTTTGATTCATAGTTATATTATAAAGAAGGTTGGTATTCATAGAGTTCAGCCAGTGCAACTTTACCTATTTAAGAGCCACTGTTTTCACACAGAAAGCATCCAGTTCTACAACAGTGATCGGAGGAGCAACATCTACTACTACATCCACTGACTATTAAAAGTTTTTCTGTGTGAATTTGAAAATTTTCATTGAAGCTAAGACTTAATTATCTGTCTTAATTATCTCACTTAAGTTTTTGTCTACTTAAAAAGTAATGCTTTCACATAATAAATCACTCGTTCTAACAACAGTAACTGAAGCCTCAACATCTACTATATAATATACCAACTGACTACTAGGAGTTTTATTCACAAGGTAAAATTTATTAGCTGAGACATTTAACTTACCTTTTTATGTGCTATTGCCACTTCTATTAAAAAGTAATGATTTTATTGTTATTATAGTGCTATGGAAACAGAAGAGGATGATACTGATGTAGACATACATAAGGAATGGGAATGGCTCATGAAAAATCAAAATGATATCGGTTTTTCAAACGCTGATAATGAATACATGAATGATGAATGCAATGCTGAATATGAAAATGAAATGGAGATGGAACTTGAAAATGCTTTTCAAGTCAAACCTTCGACTTTTCAAGTTTCAGCAACTACTGAAAATACAATAGCCTTTGATAAGCAGTAAGTTTTTAAAATCATAAATTAATAACATTCGTAGAGTAATTTTTTTGCTGTTTTTTTTTTTATACCCATCTCATGAATCAGCAAAAATAATGCGTTATCTCTTTATTGTAGACAGGACTCGGAATATCAGAGAATTAATGTAAAAGAGGGAGTTGGGAATTCATGTCATAGTACACAGTAAGTTTTTAAAAACTCAACTAATAATAATGTTTGAGTCTTTTTTCCTAATTCCATTTTAAAAATTAATTGATAATGGTGTTTAAGTCATTTTTTTCTTCTGTTACATTTTATATAAAATGTATGTGAATGTTTTATAGAACAACTATTATGTGTTAACATTTCTATTGTAGACAAAGTTTAAATTATCAGGAGGAGAATGTAGAAGAAAAAAACCCTGAAATTTCCCCTAATTGGAAATGGTTAGAAGAAAATCTCATTTGTTTTCGTTTACCCGATGAAACAATCAATCAAATAGGATTTGGTGCTGAGCCTTCACCACCAAAGACTAGCATAATAGCTCAAGATATAGAGCCGGTTGTGGAGGAGATAGTTGAAGAAAATGAGAATGATCCAATGATAGAAAATGAAGAAGAAGAAGAAGAAGAAGAAGAGGAAGAAGCACAAGAGGAAGAACAAGAAGAAGAAGAAATGGAAGATTTAAATTTTGAAAGACCTACCCGAGCATCAACCCTAGGTATTGTTGATGATAGCACAGCTCCAACTTTTCAAGATGAAGAATGGGATGATTTGATAGCTAGATATTGGGGAGCTATGAAAACGAAACATAGAGCTGGAAAAGTCATAGAACTTTTAAATGTAAGACTTTGGGATGGGATTCCAAGAGACCAAGCTGATACCTACCAAAATGACTATCATGATTCAAGAGTGTTAGAATTGCTAAAAAAAGTTTGGAGACAATTGAGCTCGAGAGCAAAAGTCAACTGTAGCGTAGGTTGTATACTAGAAAATAAAAATGATGGTGAACTCCGATACTTTCACTCATCATCAAACAATGCTACCGTATATCCAAAAGCTAAACTGATTGAAACTGAAGGAGATCTTGATGACTTCTTTGTTGATGTTATGGAGACTGATCATCGTACAAATAGCTTGAGACGGAGACCAAATACGACTTGGAGATTGATGTTAATCACAAACATTTCGTTTTATTTCTACAAACTACTCGGAATGGGAAAAGTTGGATCACCACCAGAGCATTTACCCTCTCACCTCCTTAACAACAGACACATACGAACCATGTTAAAAAACACAAAAGGAAAACGAATTACCGACAATCTTTGTTTTTTTAGATGTCTAGCATTACACAAAGAACTACAAAAAAACGGTGGAATTGCAAAAGATCCGATAATTAAGGAGGTGAAGGAGTACCAACAACAATATCATAGTTTCATCTATGGTGATAGTGGTAAAAGGTGTGATGGGAAAGGAGTGACAGAAGCTGATTTATTGCTTTTGGAGCGAGCATTTCAACTGAAGATAACAGTGTTTTCTTTAAATGATGATATGACTTCAACAGTTATTTGGAATTCAAACTCCAGTTATAAGGAGAATCTATATTTGGATCTTTATATCAATCACTTCAGTCTTATTACAAACTTGGAAGGATATGTCAAAGCCTACAGATGTCCAACCTGTTCTACTTGTTATGATAGATTGGGGAATCTGAAAAGACACAGATGTTCAATCTCAGAGGCAACAACTATGCAGTTTTCTGGAGGGCAATACAGTCCTACTGCTACAATATTCGACAAACTGAAGGTTCAATTCGGGATAGATATCGGGTCAGATGATTCCTTGAGATACTATCCATTTTTTGCAACATTTGACATAGAGTGTTTGTTACCTAATTGCGAAAAAGATCGAGATACAGACACAACCATTTACACGAATGAGCATAAACTTTTAAGTATTTCAATTTGTTCAAATGTACCAGGCTTCAACAACCCGTGTTGTATTGTCAATAATGGGGATGATGATGAATGCGTTGGAAAGTTCATTGAATACTTGGATGATATTAGTGAAGAATCATATCGCCGATTGGAAAAACAATTTTCGCGAATCATAAAACAGATAGAAGGTGAATTACAACGACTGGAAGCAGCTGAAGAAAAGTTTCGTAGTGATTTTGAAAAAAATCGTTTCAGACGTAGAACAGGAGCTGAAAAAGTTTTGGATGATTTGTACAGCTATATGAAAAAACTCCCTATTCTAGGTTTCAATTCACAGACTTATGATGTCAATGTGATGAAAGGAAAACTGCTTCAAAAATTGAAAGATGTCTCCGACACAGATTTTGATTTTGTTATAAAAAAAGGAACCAAGATGCCTGTTATCGGAATAGGATCTTTTTCGTTTTTAGATTGTACAAACTTCATCGCTCCTGGATATAGCTATGAAATGTATCTCAAAGCATACAAATGTGGAGCCGGAAAAGGATTTTTTCCTTATGAATGGATGAAAGACTTGGAACAACTTAATCAAGAACATCTACCTCCAAGAGAAGCTTTTTACAGTTCTTTAAAACAAAAGAATATCAGTGAAGAAGAGTACATAATTTGTCAAGAAGCATGGAAAAATAACGACATGAAGACAATGAGAGATTTTTTAAAATGGTACAACAACTTGGATGTAAAACCATTTGTTCAAGCGTTGGAAAGACAAAGATCAATCTACAGAGAGCATGGGATTGATATGTTAAAAGATGGTATATCTTTACCAGGATTAGCGATTCGATGGATGTTTAACAAAGCACCTCAACCACCCCCTCCATACCTCTCTACATACTTGAATTTTGATGAACTTGGTAACTCGTTTCGTCAGACTCTCCCAATTTGTCTGCTTGACAACTGCAATGCAGAACTTTATCCTCTAATAAAGAAAAATATAGTTGGTGGGCCAAGTCTAGTGATGCATAGATATCACGAAAAAGGTATAACTAAAATTAGAGAACATTGGTTGGGAAAAGAAGCAAAGATTTGTGATAGAATCTATGGAGTTGATGCAAATGCGCTCTATTTATGGTGTATGATGCAATCAATGCCTACTGGCTATCCTCGAAGAAGAAAAATTGAAAACTCCTTTGTCGCTGAACCAGTAAAATTTAGCAAGATAGCTCATAGCTGGTTACAGTTCCAAATGTTCTCAAAAAAATCAATATCAGACATCAGCTCAATGGAGGAGAAGTTACTCTCGGACAGCGAGGATTACCAGTTGATGGTTTCTGTGTTGAAAATCGTCATGTCTTTCAATTCCACGGATGTTTTTGGCATGGGCACGACTGCTCTTATAACAACGCTAAAGAGCAAGAGCTTCAAGCTAGTGGAAGAAAATCAAAAGCAAATCTGTTTAAAACTACGATGGAAAATGAAGAATATCTTCGAGCATTAGGTTACACTGTAATCTCGATTTGGGAGTGTGACTGGATGAAGCGTGTAAAAACTCATACAAATTTACAAAAATTTGTCAACACGTTTTACAATTCTTTCTACCCTAAAATACTTGAAAAAAAGCTGAATCAAGAAGAAGTGTTGGAGAGAGTTCAATCAGAAGAATTCTTCGGATTTGTTGAATGTGACATCGAAGTTCCTGAGGAAGAGGAAGAAAAGTTCTCCGAAATGCCTCCGATTTTTAAAAATACGATGTTAACCAGAGAACACTTGAGCGATGAAATGAAAGTCTTTGCTGAAGACGAAGGGTTTTTAAAGACTCCTCAACGCTCATTAGTTGGAAGTATGTACGGAGATAAGATATTGCTAATGAGTCCTTTGTTGAAATGGTACTTGAAACAAGGATTGAAAGTCACCAAAGTTTATCAGCTAATAGAATATATTCCTAGAAAAGCTTTTGAAGCTTTTGGAACATCGGTTTCAGACGCTAGGAGAGTGGGAGATGCAGACCCTAGTCAAGAATTACTCGCTACTACTAGCAAGTTGGTAGGAAATGCTGCTTATGGAAAAACAATCACTGATAAAGAAAAACATACCACCATCAAGTTCATCGAAGGCGCCAGAAAAGCTTCATTTCGTATCAGAGGAAACAAATTTATCTCCATGGAAGAGATAGCAGATGATTTTTATGAAATCATAACCTGTAAACAGCTAGTAAGTTTTAAAACAATTATTTTGCAATTCAAAATTTATATTCCACAAGTTTACTTTGCTAATCAGTATCACCATCATTTCAGCTAACTATGAATGTTCCAGTACACTTGGGTTTCTCCGTGCTACAGTATGCTAAACTGAGAATGCTACAGTTTTACTACGACTTTATGGATAAGTAAGTGAAACCTAATTCCCTACCATTATTATGTGTAAGTAAGTAAAACTTCCAAATAATTGAAATCGAAACAAACTTTTTATTTATAGATATATTGACAGAAGTGATTTCCAATATGTTGAAATGGATACAGATAGCGCATACATGGCGTTGAGCGGAACATTAAAAACACTGGTAAAACCAAGTATGAAAAAAGAGTTTTACAATGAATATGGTGATTGGTTTCCACGCCCATACTGTGACAAACATAGGGATGAGTTTTTAAGAACCAAAACAATGGGTTTAGAATGGAGCACGCAAGACTGTTGTGAAAAAGTACTAAAACACGGAAAAAGAACACCCGGACTGTTTAAAGAGGAATTTACCGGAGATGGAATTGTTGCACTTAACTCTAAATCCTATTACTGCTGGGGAGAAAAAGGAAACAAGTTTAGCTCAAAAGGTTTGAACAAACGAATTAATCAATTGAACAAAGACAGTTATCTAAATGTATTGAACACAAAAAAGTCGTTTATGGGTAAAAATCGAGGATTTGTAGTAAAGGATCAAAAAATGTTGACATACAACCAAATAAAACGTGGTCTCACATATTTTTATGCTAAAAGAAGAGTGTGTTCTGATGGAGTATCTACCGAGCCTACTCTGGCTTAAATAAAAACCTTCATAATAGACTTCTTTTACCACAGTTACTATAACTATATATATATATATATATGTATATAAAATACAAAAAATCTTTCATCATCCTTATAAATATCGATAAAGAATAGATGAATATTTAACTTTATCACCCAATATATTTTATAGCATTCAATGTATATACGAGTTCGAATTATGTATCTAGCTATATTATATGAGGAGATTTTGTCCCTACTTATTATGTAATAAATGTATATAGTCATACATTGATTCGCTTTAAATCAATGAATTTATTCAAGGTAGATACATCTCCTTTCTCCTCTCTCTCTCAAGATGCTATATGAGCTCGAGTTATGAACAGAAATTATCAAAACTTAAATGCCATACATTCAAAATGTATATACCATATAAGTTCAAATCAAGTAAAATAATAATCAAAACTCGAATGCCACTTAAATGCCACTCAAATGCCACTCAAGTACCCCTCAAATAAAACACAATATAAACTCGGCGAATTCATTCAACGCCGTAACCCATTGCATAACCCCAGATAATGACCCCACAAAAAAACACTTGGTAGGGAGATCTGCTCATATATTACTACTCAAGTGTTTAGCCGACATAAATGCTTCTCAGCAAGCCAATCATATCACTTATCACAATTACAATTATTTGCTGCCCTATAGATAGAAATTACCAACGGAAGTTTTTCAGACACTAAAAAGTTTGGTTGAAAGCGTCATTGGTTGCATACATGAGTGTTATTAAAATGGAACAAATTCGGCTCAATCACAAAACCCAGGAAAGGAGCTACCTTTGGCAGTTGGTTGTTTTCATCGGCCGTTAGTAAATCCATGAAGAATCCTTTTCATCGATTCAGCTCCTTACAGCAGTTACAGATTAATCTTTTAATACTGCCTTTCACATCAGTGTTTTCATCACATCTAACACAAAACCACATGCCGTTTTGTTTTTTGTAACATATTACATTACGCATTGTTATTTGCTGCTTGTGTAATTTACCTGCAAAATTTAAAGAATATAGTTTTTTATGATTGGGTTGTAACAATGGTAAATATTTGGGCAACGTTTATGCCATTTATTGCCAATCTTTATCAACTTTTTTTAATGTACTTCAAACAGCCAACTGGTTACTAAAAATTATTGCCCACATAACATAAGTAAATGTTGTTTGTTGGCTTGTTGTTTCTGAAAAAAACTTGCCACAAAAGAAAAAAAATACAGAGCCGCAAACAATATCATTATAAAAGATTTCATTGGTTTGCTGGTTTTCAAACATAAAATTGTTTAAAAAAAATTTGTTGATGGTGCTGCTATCAATTAAAAATTGTGTTGGCTTAATTTTGATGTCATCGCATCAAATAAACCGAAATTACATTTGTGTCCAGTGTAGAAACTTACAATTGTAAGTTAAACTCTAACTTGATTAATGTGCATAATTTGTTGTAGCTGTGAATACACATGCAACTAAAAGTACTTACTCAGAACGTTTCCTATTATTTATGCGTCTTACATGTTTATACCAACAGATGCTTGAATACTAGTAGAGCAGAATTGAGTTCCGTAGATCAAGCCAAAAAATGTTATTTAAAACTACCTTCACCAGGTTCATGGTTTTCATACAGAAATATTAATAATATTATTTCACGACATCTCAAATTTTTTGATAAATTTTTATTCACAAAGTCAATTTTTGTTATAAGAAAATGAACAAAACTAACTGCATGATAGTTTGTACATCGGTAGAGTAATAATTGGTTTCATCAAATAAATTAATTGTGCTGGAAACTTCTATTTTGAATTTTTATGCAATGCAGACATCGTGTGTCATGCAATGCAGACATCGTGTGTCATGCAATGCAGACATCGTGTGTCATGCAATGCAGACATCGTGTGTCATGCAATGCAGACATCGTGTGTCATGCAATGCAGACATCGTGTGTCATGCAATGCAGACATCGTGTGTCATGCAATGCAGACATTGTGTGTCATGCAATGCAGACATTGTGTGTCATACAATGCAGACATTGTGTGTCATGCAATGCAGACATTGTGTGTCATGCAATGCAGACATTGTGTGTCATGCAATGCAGACATCGTTGCAATAAAACCTATTTTGAAGTACTCAGTAAAACTTTTTTATTATTTTTATGTTATCACGTTTGTGCAACAAGCCGACCAATCCAAACACACCGATTGCATCGTTTGTACATACTATAAGAGAGAGGCAAGATGCTAGTATGGTATAATTCTGTTAAGCTACAGATAGAGCTCAAGTGATCCAGCCGCTAACTGCAAGATGCAAGCTATTTGGATCGGTTGTTTCTTTGCAATACTAGTTAACACAGTAATGGCTACCGATTGCATCGAAGTCACCAATTGCTATGACTGCACAAAAACAGGCACCTGGAACCCGTGGGCTAACTGTCGCTGGTGCCCTTTAGACAAACAATGTCACACATTTGGATCTCTCGCTACCAATCCTTGCTCTACGCACCAAGACATAAAGAAACCCGATAATTGTCCACCCAACGCTACGCTGTTGTCCAGAAGTTACAAGGCTCCTGGAATGAGACTCTCCTTGTCGCTCCTGCTGTCTAGAGACAGAAAATTCAAGTAATTTTGACCATTGATACTGAACTCCAAGTCAGCAAAGTGTTTGTTTATTCCAAACTTTACATCTCTCAGTTTATATTTCAACTGACAGCCTTCGTTTATTTCATTAACTAATTCAACGGCAGCAGAGAAACATCTACGACTGCTCAAAGTATATTATTTGCCTTTTTTTCTTAACTCTTTTGAACTACAGATATTTTCTTATAACTAATTTTATGCATTGTTTTATGTATAACTCTATGTATCACTCTATTTAAGTATAGCTCTATGTGCTACTAAATGCATTGTTTCGTGTATTGCTCCAGGCATAGCTCGCTATGTAGCTCTCTGTACTTTCGAGGTAGCCTACACCCACTCTATCATCTTATATTAATACTGATCATTCCACGGTTCCTTCTTTTATTATTTTCAACAACTTTCCCATTTTCATCGTTGCTAATCATATTATCACAGTTATTTGTCGATTTTTGAAAAATATAGCAGTTTAGTCACAAGCATGAATTATTTCTTTGTTAATGTTTATCACTTTATGGAATAATAACCTACATCTCAACAGATGTACATGTATGTAGGTACACGTATGTAGGTACACGTATGTAGGTACACGTATGTAGGTACACGTATGTAGGTACACGTATGTAGGTACACGTATGTAGGTACACGTATGTAGGTACACGTATGTAGGTACACGTATGTAGGTACACGTATGTAGGTACACGTATGTAGGTACACGTATGTAGGTACACGTATGTAGGTACACGTATGTAGGTACACGTATGTAGGTACACGTATGTAGGTACACGTATGTAGGTACACGTATGTAGGTACATGTATGTAGGTACATGTATGTACAGCATGCCTGGTTTAATCACCTTTTAGAACATAATCATAGCCTCAAGAAATTGTGCTTGTGTTAGTGAACTGGTTATTAATCCTGCTCAATTCAATTTTGGGTTGACACTTGTAGGGAATGCTTTTAATTAGAGTTAGCAAATTTCAATTTGGATGGAACACTCGTAAAAAATACTTGATTGTCACTGTAAATTTGTAAATGAATAAATACAGGAAGTATAATAAAAAAAGAATTGCTGAAAATACGCTGACATCAGCAGCAATACCTCACATTTAGCTGCAAGAGATTATGCTAGATTGAACGATATATCAACACTAAATACTGTACAAAAAAATTGTGTTGATTGGGATTCGTCTCCCGCCCCAAATAAACACATTCCTCTTATATCTTTAGTAGAACAGCCATGATTTGTCATTATTTTGATCCTAAATTGGGAGTTGCTCACCCACATTTGTGGTCAGGTATTGAAAAGACAACTTCAACTAGGCAGTTTGTCCGTAAATGTTGCTAGATATATTGTTTGTTATATACACTCATTATCAACATCTACAACATGTCAGTGGATGTTATGTTATACATTATTGCATGAAGAATTGTACAAAGGTTAGATATAATAAATGTAGTGTTTGTGGTACACACGGCACGTACAATAGCATCTAGGATGCGCACTATCGTCTATTCAAGTACACCTACATAGGTAATATTTGATGTAACATTGGTGTAGTAGTACATTATTATACCATATAGCCAACTGGCACCAGCTACATGCTATAATTGATATAATGAATGACCATGAGAATCAGAAACTTGCCCACCGTGGAAGTATCCGACATGCAAGAGACACGTCATACAAGTTTCCTTATAGCCATCAAGTGTCAGTGATAACTGACAACTGTTCATCATGAACTTGGTGCTCTATGCTTCATACGCAGACTAAGTAAATTTTTTAATTTCTGTTGATATCTAGCCTGGTAACCATGATTACTTATCGATCGGAAAGTCATTGCTTGTTATCATGGAAATGGCAACATTTTTAGGTGTACAGACCCTGTAAAAAAAGTTTGTCATTAATGATTAATACGCATTATAATCTTCCATCTATTAAACAACATTCCGGCTGAAAAGTAACTCAAAATGTCGCATATATCTGTTGCCATCTTGCTTCAATAATGATTATTTAATCACAGCTGATTATGAATACGTAATCAATTAATTTAGTTACAGCATTTCAACTAGAAAATCGCTTATCATCATTTTCTTATGCTGTTACGTGTTTATTAGTTTTGTTTGCTCTGACAATCTCACATCTGTCAGCTTTGAGTAGCTGCTTAGTTTGATGTCCAGTTTTCTACTTTTACTCTTTCCAACGTGGTCAATTTTTTCTAGCCTAGTTCTTTCACGTTATTCTATAAGTAAATATATTATAGTGGAAAATAGCCAGATCAAGGTTGTTGTTGATAAACATAAGAGCATCCTCCTAATCTATCTCTCAAATTCCCGCCCCCTCAGTTACGATCGAGCCAGTTGACAACTAAATGTACTGACCGGTGAGTTTCATTGTACAATGCTTTTCAGAAGCAACCACAATCCTGTGTTCCTCCTTAACTCCTTCAACCTCTCATTTCCAATCTCACTCTCTCTCTCAATGATGCCAAAAAGCTGCAAGTAGCTAGTAGCTCTAAAGGAACTACAAAATCTTTTACTGTTCGAGGCAGAAATGTCTCCAAGGACAGAAAAGTTTTGCAACTGATGTACGCAACGCAACTAATTTCTGTATGCAACCGATTGCTGTACGCAATGGGCAATACCAATCTAGCATAACTCTTTCTATCTATCCCAGTTCCACAGGTTTACCCAAAGCACCCTATACTGTCCTGTAAAGACAAGGCTCACCCCGTGTAACTCAGAATAGATAATTATGCTGCCCTCCCCCTCTCAGAGATATAGGTCAGGGTAGAAACTGAGCCCAGGGGTATTCGTGATCTGTACCTCACAGATATAGTTGACCAAACCTTTCTTATGCAGGCTGACCCTTATGCTGAGGTTCAACAATAATGCTGAGACAGAATTAACCTGAGGCAGGTGTAGCCTGAGACAGATGTAGCCTGAGGCAGGTGTAGCCTGGGGCAGGTGAAGCCTGGGGCAGGTGTAGCCTGGGGCAGGTGTAGCCTGGGGCAGGTGTAGCCTGAGGCAGGTCTAGCCTGGGGCAGGTGTAGCCTGGGGCAGGTGTAGCCTGAGGCAAGTGTAGCCTGGGGCAGGTGTAGCCTGAGGCAGGTGTAGCCTGGGGCAGGTGTAGCCTGAGGCAGGTGTAGCCTGAGGCAGGTGTAGCCTGAGGCAGGTGTAGCCTGGGGTAGGTGTAGCTTGGGGCAGGTGCAGCTTGAGGCAGGTGTAGCCTGAAGCAGGTGTAGCCTGAGGCAGGTGTAGCCTGGGGCAGGTGTAGCTTGGGGCAGGTGTAGCCTGGGGCAGGTGTAACCTGGGGCAGGTGTAACCTGGGGCAGGTGTAGCCTGGGGCAGGTGTAGCCTGGGGCAGGTGTAGCCTGGGCAAGTGTAGCCTGGGGCAGGTGTAGTCTGAGGCAGGTGTAGATTGAGGTAGGTGTAGCCTGAGGCAGGTGTAGCCTGAGGCAGGTGTAGCCTGAGGCAGGTTTAGCCTGATGCAGGTGTAGCCTGAGGCAGGTGGTGTAGCCTGAGGCAGGTGTAGCCTGGGGCAGGTCATATAGAATAGCCAATGATTGTTTATATACGCTGCCACATGGTGGATAGTCCAATGAGCATCTGGCTCTTCGTCAGCTAGCTTATGGTCCTATCTTGTTACATCAGACTGAATACACCTTCCTACATGTAAGTCACTTCCTTCTGATCATGTCTTATGTAATGCTGATGTATTGTACCAACCTAGGGAATGTTTTAAACCTCTGAACAAGCTCAGTAGCTTCTCATGTAACCTTTCCTTTATTCCTATTCCTTCTTTTTTATTACTGCCAACTTCCTCCACAACATTGGTGTAGCTAAAGATCCGGTGATATTTCATCTTCTCCAACGCTACAAAGTTATCTTTGAGTAATCTCACACTTTGGCATCAAATAATGCACACCAGAACAAATACTCTTCATTGGAGTCAAGTATTAAACTGAAAATATTTAGAAAGCGCTGTGGGTGCTTTCGGATACCCAATGTGTAGAGTAGTCGTTGACAGTCATTGTGGCCTCATCAGTGCCGTTTAAGGTATTGTTACTCATTTAAACCATAAACATATTGGGTTTATATATCTAAATATAAAATTTATTTTGCTGTTCACTGCTTAGCGCTAATAGAAACATGCGACACACATATATATATATATATATATATATATATATATATATATATATATATATATATATATATATATATATATATATATATATATATATATATATATATATATATATATATATATATATATATATATATATATATATATATATATATATAATACTTTATTGGCATCAATATAATTTTATAAAAATGTTTTTCATAAAGTGCCATAGCTAAAAGAAAAACAAAAATCAAAAATGAAACAGAAATATAAAATGAACACAGAAAAAAAGAAGTCTACTCAAACACAGTTTATTTAAAATAATTCTCCATAATTCTCAATATTAATATTAACATTGAGATAAAAGCAATAGACTCTCCAAGCATGTTTCGTCCCAAAAAAAATTGGGAGTTGTCCTTCCAAAAAGGTTAACTTTTTGGGATTTTACTATAGAGAGCAATGGGAGTAATCGCTGTTTTCGCTCGTACAATATATTTTTATAGTGATTAGTCATATGGGTTCTAATCAAAAAGCAGCTTTGGTTGCTTTGTTTGTCAGCTGCCTTGTTATAAACTAAAAATTATTCTACAATGTGCTATATGGATGAATGCGCCAAGCAAACAATGCTGACTCGTATCAGTAAGTGCATGCACACTGCATAGCTCTTTGATAGTGTACAGCCTCTGCTAATGCTAGAGTATAAAATGAGTGGTGGGATGATGTTGGGCAGGTTTTATGGCTTGTGGCAGAGCAGAATTGACCACAGCCCCATAATCAATGGGATACTGGTGTGAAAGCAGAGGCGTATTGAGTACCCCCGACCCCCCCGAACAGTCGGGGGTACAACTCCCAACCCCCTAACGTTAGGGGGTCAAATTTGTCGGGTATTGTTTTGGTTTGCGGGGATTGATTTTCTTCTGATGGTTGTTTGGAGTTATCTTAGCATTACAACATGAAACATAGACCTAGCCCAACTACATGCTTTTACTTTTTTTGTGGATCGACATTGACCCACCCTTGTGATAAAACAATAAAGTTATCAAAAAACTAACAAGGCACATCATTGGCTCATGAACATATGGTTGACCAATCAAATAAATGGATATTTGTGCTTTTGGATAAAAGCTCTACCATAAAGAAATATTTCTTTACATTAATATTAAACAACACGCAAATAAAGCTGCTATGCAACATGTAACAACTGTCTGTATGTGGCTTGGTGGTTAAACTTATTATTACTACTACTGTAACTATTATTATAATGATTGGATTTTCCCCCACTTCACCACTACTATTATTTATGATCATTATTTATTAGATAGTAGTTATTATTAGTTAGTAGTAGTTGAAATGATTGGATTTTCCCCCACTTCACCACTACTATTATTTATGATCATTATTTATTAGATAGTAGTTATTAGTAGTAGTTGTTATAGCCAATACAAACATATTTTTCAAATCAGCCTTGGGACGTTAAAAAACATATCATGGCGTAGAATCATATCATGTGACGTCATATTTCGTGATCAGTTTGTGGACGCTAAAAATGATTGGATTTTCCCCCACTTCACCACTACTATTATTTATGATCATTATTTATTAGATAGTAGTTATTAGTAGTAGTTGAACTTAATAATTAATTATTATTTATTTATTATTACTATTTATAATAATTGTTATAAATAAGTTTAACAGTTAATAATAATTTGAAGCAGTCAAATTATATTATTATTTATTATTATTATAAAATTAAAAAAATGATAAATAAAACGTATTAATAATAATAATAACAATAAATAATCAAAATAATAAAACACATAAGTAAGTAATAGAAAAATAATAGTAATTATTATTATGTATTATCATCATTAATAAACTACAAATATTAGAAAAAAGAATAATGATTAGCTAATAAGTAATAATATAGTATGACATTAATAAAACTCAACCCCCTAACATTCATGGTGAACCCCCTAACAGGCAACCCCCTAACAAATTCCTCCAACCCCCTAACAAAAATTTTTTCGCGCTTCGCGCGGATTTATCTAATTTGTTAGGGGGTTGGATTTTTAACTCAAAACGCCCCTGGGTGAAAGTCGAATTGAATGAAAGCTGCATTGCATTCCTCCAGTAGTGTTTCTACTGAAAGAATTTTTATGTTTACATGCATTTTTGTTTACTAAGAATTCGCACACCTACAAAACTTTTTTACTCACAACATAGAATACCAAATTACCCATCCGGTAGTGGTAGTGTTATTTTTCTGTGACTCATAGATTGCCAGTTACAAGCGAAAACAGCAATTACCCCGTTGCTTTCTATAGTAAAATCCCAAAAAGTTACCTTTTTGGAAGGACAACTCCCAATTTTTTCGGGATGAAACATGCTTGGGAAAGGGTCTATTACATGTCAATAACTTACACTGATGCACAATAAATGAAATCTAGTAAGTCTGGTTAGGTGAAAAATAAAACATTTAACTCATGATCGTGAGTGTTTAATCTCAAGTTTAAGTCATAGACTGAGGGTATCCGATAGCAATCTAGAGCTATAGTGAGTTTGTAAGTCGGGCATAATACAGTCAACCCGAGCTTATCCATATCTCTGGTATAGCAACTACTGTTTTTTTTTCTCAGCAATGCAAACGCTGAGTGTCAGTTGACTAACTGAAAGGCAATTTTATTATTATATCACTATACAAGGAGACACAGCACTGAAAATACGCACACCAAAGTGCGTACACAATGGGTTTAATGAGTCAATGTGCAAATATTGTCAAAGTAAGGTAGCGACATGAACCTAGTATACTAGCTGCCGCGACTAAGCTCCAATATGTCTGCTCCAACTTCCTGGTTCCCCATAGCAACATCAGTCATGGGACACTCAATGCCCACTCTGCAGGGAACATGACTTAAGGAGTGGCTACACTGCACCGATGTTTTGATACCGATGTGCTTATACGAAGGTTTGTGGCTATGTGCAGGTGGTTACACAGGCCGAAGTAGAGTGACGATGTACTCGAGCACATCGGTGAGCTGCGACTGAACTAGCCAATCATAATGCACAAAGTGCGGGTTTTTGCCTGTTTCATTTTCTACTACAAATTATTTGTTTCCCCGATATAATAATCATCATCACAATAATAACAACAATAATTGAAGAACAATTTCACTGTGATGTATGGCTGTTTTTGTTCACCATGAAAACATTGCTTTCAATATTTTTTTTTTTGGTTCTGTTTATTATTAAACCTTCCAGATATTGTGATTATTCATTATTTATAATAAATGATGTAATAATGAATTTTATTTTATTGTTGTTGTACTTGTTATTAATTTTGATTATTATTATATTTATACTCAGTAATGTTGAAATTATCAATTACCATTGTTCTATGAGCCATGTAAAATTAATTCACTGTTCAAACTTTGTTATAACATAATAACTCCTTTAGAGTTTGCAATGGATGCTCGTTGTTGACAAAAATTATAACGGAAATGCATTGTAAATGGTTAAACTTGATAAGCTTGGGAAAATATTTTGTTTCAACCAATCAGAGAACGCCGATGTTTCTTCGGCATTGGGCATAGAGTAACATGTTGGTTGCGCTCACAAACAGGCCCCACGATGTGCCGAAGTGGACAGGCCCATCGGGCATGCTCATCGCAAGGCCTTCCGATGCAAAACATCGGCCTGTTATAGATATATTATAATCAACTACTTGTTTAGTTCAAGTGATCAAAAAGCAATTGGCAAAAATTTTATATCACAGGTGATGGCTGACGATACATAGAATGCAGCTGCGAAACAAGGCAAACTAAAAGATGTTCATTGATACAGTTTATCTCAAGTGCTCTGGTATACAGTGACTATTAACTGGCGTAGGATATGGAGTTCTCATTGCGGAAAACATCAGTTAGTATACAACTAGCATGACACAGATCGGTGAATGTACACAATGGTATGCAGGATGATCCGTGGAAAGGTTATAATAGGAGGCCGCCATCTGGCACCTACACTACATCAAAAGCTCTCATTACTTCCTCCTTCATTAGAGAGTTGGTCCTCTGAGTGAACTGGCCCCTGCATGTCTGTTGGCTATCACAGCTATCATGCAATGAATGGTTTTCAACTCACTGCTTCATGAGGCTTTTGAACATGGATTTATACATACATACATTTATTGTACAGGACACGTCAAAATATTTATGACTCTACTATGAAAAAGAAAAAACACTTTGAATGCGAGCAGTGATGTATTTTACTGATGAAGCAGGCTTTTTGTACTTGCAGCGATAAAATGTAATGAAATATATATAAAAAATGCATTTTACAGTTTATGTAATAATGTAACAAGTAAAGCTGTACAGGTCAGTAGCTGGCTGTTGTAAACTGATGAATTTGCAGAGGAAACTTTGTCAGAATCGGATTTGGCAGTTGTTTCAGCAGCTGAAGTGGCAGCTGTTGTTGTTGTTGTTGTTATCTTTACATCTTCCTCCGTTAGCAAAGAGCATTGATCGCTGCTTAATAAGTGTGCAATGTCTGAGGGGCCAGCTCGATTACGTCTTCGATCATCGAGAGCATCACAGTGAGTGCCAACTGAAATACCAAAATACGAGTTATGATAGGGTGGGCAGTCAGTATACGTCCCTTGGAACATTGAACTGCATTGGGGATCTTCGAATTCATCGCAGTTTCTTCCGACTGAATCGTACTGCATATCTGTTGTATAATAGAACACTTCCTCTGGGTGGTGGTATGGAACTGTTTCTTTGTCATTTTCATCTGACAGCAGGGACTTTGGATAGTGAGGAACACAGTCTTTGTAGTTGACGATTCTATAACTGTTCTTAAGTGTTGTTTCATGTTCTGCAGCAAACACTTTGTCTCCGACCCGGGGCATTCCGTAGGTGTAAAGAGAAACCTTATTCTTCGACAACGTGCCTCCTCGAACATAATCGAAAGCGGCAATAGAAGCCAAAGCGCCACCTAGTGAGTGTCCACTGAAGCGTACCATATAGTCGGAATATTGTTGCGTTAGCTTTGATATTTCTGGGGTCAGGCAGGGTTTTAACTTATAGAAAGGTTTCAAAAAGTAATCTTGTACATGTCCTTTTCCAAGATCCATTGTTGGTTCAAACAATGTGCTCAGTTTTTCGTTCACAAACTCTTTAAGCGATGTCGTACCTCGAAACGAAATGTAAATGGATTTTTGGCTTTCCGATACTGCTATGATCACAGAGCATTCCCCGTAGTCGAATAAAAAATCATTACATTTCTGAGAGATCATACTTACAGTTTTAATGTCCACAGCTAAATTGCTCTCAGTAGCCCTGATGTTACTCATACACTGAAAAGGTTCATCGGAATATGCAGCGGCCGAAGTTAGTAGCTGTGCATAGGCTATGTTCTTGTCTCTGTTAGAGTACTCTTCAGATGGCGATGGACAACTTACGTTGTATTTTATGTTGAGGCTTGTCGGACACGGATTCGTGGCCACAGCTCCAAAAGTATGGCACTCCCTGTCTAACGGACACCAACGACAGTTTGCCCAATGGT
This sequence comes from Cryptosula pallasiana, assembly GCA_945261195.1. Lineage (NCBI taxonomy): Eukaryota > Metazoa > Bryozoa > Gymnolaemata > Cheilostomatida > Cryptosulidae > Cryptosula > Cryptosula pallasiana. The sequence goes on along the minus strand of OX183141.1, from coordinate 4,074,752 downwards.
TCCAAGAACGTTTGTTGACACAAGGCTCGCAGCTCTGCTGGTCATTACAATCATCACCACTTATCAGCTCTGCCATTGATAGCAAAAAGCTACACCAACAAAAAAAATAAAGCAACTTGTACATCCTGAATATGCAGCAAATGATGTAATTGAGAACCTTTGTGTGCAGAGTCAAAGCAAAAAGTGAAAGCTATTGCGTGTAACGCATACAATATCTGTATTTATTTTCATCAAAACCCAGAGCCAAGCCACACCCCTTTAGATTGTCTCACTTAGTGATCATTCTATGAAGCCTTTCTTGTAAGTTCTCTCTCCTGTATAAGTCTATAGAATAGTTTGTTTACAAACTATGCAGGTTGGGTAACATAGGAGGAAAAAACTAGAAATTAGTTTTTTTTTATGTTTACTGAGCTGTTTTAACAGTTGGACAAAGATCATTTGGTTAGTTTTGGTTTTTGTACTTTTTGTTACTCTCTTTGGCACTGTCAAAGTTATTATCACTAATTATCAAATTTTAAGGTCATGGTGAACAGGAAACACATGTTTCGGATTTTTAAAAATGAAATACAAAAATTATTGCATTTTTGTATCATTTAAAACTGCAGATTTGAAACTTAAGGTCATTTTTTCTAAACCTCTATGACAAAAATAATGTGTTCTTTATACTATATACATTTTAAAGTAGATATACAATATATAAGGACAAATGAAATATCAAACCTGTCAGTTTTTTTTATCACTAGCATTAAAAAATTGCTAATTTACGAAATTCACAGGATGCTTAGTGTTCAAGTATTCACCATCTTAATATTAAAGTGGGTAGTGTTTGGTTTGCTAAATACTGTAGCCCATGTTCCAATAAATATATTTCCTCCGAGTATCCTGTCATTAATATCTTTTTGCTAAACAAAATGTTCACAGTTAATCAAGAATAAGTGTTTATGCAACTGCAGAAAAACATCTCATACATGTTTGGGGTTTGAACTCAAAGGCTAGCGACTACAAACTCACTTGTAAAAAAGGGTTTAACAAAAATATCATCGGTATAGCTGCTAGGTGGTAATAGGTGGGAGTTTCATGTCTAGTTGGTCTACCAACTGGTGATATTCACTGGTGGAGCTCGGTTCTTAGAGATGCTTCGTTGGTTTAACGGATGACGTAACCGACTGTTGAGATAGGCCGTAGCGCCTTCAATCAGGTCTGTTAGTTAGATAGAAAAATAACATGGGCGACATCGCAAAATAGCCAGTTCTGCACCTACCTCCACCTATTGAGGTAGGTGCAGAACTGGCTATTTTGCGATGTCGCCCATGTTATTTTTCTATCTAACTAACAAAAATTGTCTACCTCTTGTCCCAAAGAGTATTATCGCAATAAATTGCCACTTCTGCACCTAAATGTAGTTGATCTTGAAAATTTTCTAGCAACAAAAAACATCATAAAAAAATGGGGTGACAATGAAAATATCACAGATGTTTTGTCAGTGTGCCTATGACATCCAGTTTCTGTATAACAACATCCCACAAGGCAAGATTGCCAACGCCTATCATATTGTGGTAGATTTATATGAACCAAACCTGTGAACACTGACCTTCAAAGGTCCTTACCTGCTAGAGGTTGTCTCTGTGGGCCAGAGACACCCCTTTAGTGTTGATTCGACATGAGCAACAGGTGACTGGTTGTCCCTAGTACAAGCAGTAGAGCAAGCAGCGCTGCCTGCCCTGTATTGCAAACATGACAGTGCCGGTGGTGACCTTTACTGAGCCGGTGGTGACCTTCACTGGGCCGGTAGTAACCTAACTGAGCCGGGGTCAAATGATTCACTTAGCCTAAGATCTCAAGAATAGCTGCAGAACGGCGAAAGGCCAAGTTTGTAACCTACCTACCTCCAAAAGCCAAGAAAGAGGGACACCAGATTATAATGCAGCCTTAGGACTTACCAGGAGATGGGAGGTGTATCAGCAGATATTCTACCCATTAATTCCGCCCCTTTATCTTTGGGCACTCGTTCTATTTAACTACTTGCAATTATCTTACTATTCGTTGCTATAATTAGCCATGTATTGTTATTTGTCTAAACCACTTTATGTGAACATCATTTGAATTCCGAGCATGCTATTAGTTTGTGACAGTGTGAGCTTCCTGTGCTCCATCCTATATAAGGCTGAAGCTTGTATATACTTGTTGCATTTGTACCATTGTGTCTACCTCCCTAGAACACTACAGAATACAATAAATGTACTTGTACTACAGCAACCAAACTAGTTTGTCTTAGCCGTGGGCACTCCTTGCTAGTTGTTAAAGTCACATTGACAAGTGGCACCATCCATACTGGGGTGTCCCCTCTTGAGAAAGGCAAAATACTCTAGCTTAGTTGCATTTAATGGTGCCAGGCCAACATCTACTACAATATCAGATGTCTGCTTCCTTACTTAAGCTTGCTTATTCTTACATCATGCGCCAACAGTTTATGCAACCAACCACCAGAGCAGTCTTTGTTCAAAATATTGACTGTTAGATCTATTATGAGCTATTCTAAAGAGAAGGCAAATAAAAGCTTTTGTAATAGCTTGTATTGGCTATTAGCACTGTTTTGTGTTTCAAGAATTTGTCGTGCCCCCTAAAGCGTTGGATGTATCCATACCAGGAACTTCCTGCTATAATTTTATGGTCGTTCGGCCAGGTAAAAAATATAAACATTTGATAAGCAATGACTGGACATATTATTTGTTTGCCAAGGGTTGTCATTTCCTGTCATTAAAAGCCAGCATTTGAATGTACAAGGTGTCACAACTCCTTAGCAAGCAAAATGACCATTGATTGATTCATGTTAGGCATGCCTTCGCTGTCCATAAAATACGTTTTTAATTTTTTTGCAGTTTAAATAAATTGGAGACATAGCATCCTACTGGTACTAAAACGTTTTTATTACGCGTAACAAGCAAAGAGTGTGAGAAAACAACTGTTTAAAGGCACATAGGATTACATAGTCGGGGAGGCTGGGTCATTTGGAGAGATTATTATTACATACCATGCCTCTCCCTCCCCTCACCTTACTCTTCTCTCCAAAATTGAAACCCACACTCGCTTAAAAGAATATATCAGCAAAACAGTAACAGGAGAAGATAGCTCAGTGTTATAGCTGAGGAGGATACAATGGCACAATTAACGAGTGGTGAGATGAGATATTTTAGGATCTCTGAATGATTTCTGTAGAAAAGAGTTTTCACTAGCTAACAAAGTTCAAAAACAGTTTTGATCAATTCAAGTAAATTATATCTGTGGGTAAAATGGAGTAAGAGTATTTCAAGTACAAAAGTAACATGTGTTGGGTTTTAGCCAACAGCCTACTGTCACTAGTGCACACACAATGCACACTTACCCTATAGAGGTGTCTCTTATGCATCAGGTCAACCTATCAAGTGTTGGCACAGAACTCACTATCTACAGGCACTCTCGTACAATAATAATCGATAATCACTACCCCGGCATAAAGTCAGACCAGGTATCTTGAACCAGGATGGCACCTAGGCCAGCATCAAATTGGTTACGTTGCCACTAATGCATAAATTTTCAAGACCATCTATTAGCAGTCTAAATACTAACAGAAGTAAGTAACCAAGGCAGCCAAAGACAGACAGCCTCAGAAGCAAGCCAGGCCACACCTAGGAGTCGGCTTGATTGGACACTGAGCCGGAGACTTCACCCCTTATTACTGGGATTTATATTTATCTGTTCTTAAATGTGGCATCTTTTTTGTTTGTATATTAAATATAATTGTGATTGGTTGACCTACTATAGCCTTGTATGTGATTGGTTGACCTACTATAGCCTTTTATGTGATTGGTTGACCTACTATAGCCTTGTATGTGATTGGTTGACCTACTAGAGCCTTGTATGTGATTGGTTGACCTACTATAGCCTTGTATGTGATTGGTTGACCTACTATAGCCTTGTATGTGATTGGTTGACCTGCTATAGCCTTGTATGTGATTGGTTGACCTACTATAGCCTTGTGTGTGATTAGTCTAGACATTATTAAGGTCAATAGATACCTCTTAAATAGCCAATAAAAGACTGATTTTTTTCATATTTATGATTTTTCTTTTAGATTTCCAATTGCGCTGTTGGTACAGAGAAGCAATAAATGTTAGTGACAATAAGATACTGACTTCTGCGTTTGAGCCTTATTATAGAGGTGAAACTAGAGGCCAACCCTTCCGTGTATTATTTGGTGTCGTTTCAACCCGGAATCACTTGTGGAAGGACGTGGAGAGTAGCAAAGAGGTCTGGAGTGATGAGCTATTGAGCTGTGTCCACAAACGAGAGGTCAGCTCAAGAATAGTTGTTCCAGTAGAACCATCATTTAACACGTACGAAGGCTGATAATCAATTAACAAATGATCTATATATCAATACTGATCACTGAGTTATATTAACGTAGTGACTAAACCATAAAGTGTTTCTATGATGATGTAAAATGAAAAGCATTTCACTTTTCTGTAACTTGAATCTAACCAATTTCAGGCATGGAATAAAACTCATTAACATAAAAGGGTTCTATATTTATTTACCAAGCCAGCAAGATTATGCAAGTTTAACTGTAACTCACCTATCAATGAAATAGACAGAAGAGAAATAATATGAATGTTAATAATTATATTATTTCTCTTCTGTCTATTTCATTGATAGGTGAGTTACAGTTAAACTTGCATAATCTTGCTGGCTTGGTAAATAAATATAGAACCCTTTTATGTTAATGAGTTTTATTCCATGCCTGAAATTGGTTAGATTCAAGTCACAGAAAAGTGAAATGCTTTTCATTTTACATCATCATAGAAACACTTTATGGTTTAGTCACTACGTTAATATAACTCAGTGATCAGTATTGATATATAGATCATTTGTTAATTGATTATCAGCCTTCGTACGTGTTAAATGATGGTTCTCCTGGAACAACTATTCTTGAGCTGACCTCTCGTTTGTGGACACAGCTCAATAGCTCATCACTCCATCACTCCAGACCTCTTTGCTACTCTCCACGTCCTTCCACAAGTGATTCCGGGTTGAAACGACACCAAATAATACACGGAAGGGTTGGCCTCTAGTTTCACCTCTATAATAAGGCTCAAACGCAGAAGTCAGTATCTTATTGTCACTAACATTTATTGCTTCTCTGTACCAACAGCGCAATTGGAAATCTAAAAGAAAAATCATAAATATGAAAAAAATCAGTCTTTTATTGGCTATTTAAGAAGTATCTATTGACCTTAATAATGTCTAGACTAATCACACACAAGGCTATAGTAGGTCAATCAATCACATACAAGGCTATAGCAGGTCAACCAATCACATACAAGGCTATGGTAGGTCAACCAATCACATACAAGGCTATAGTAGGTCAACCAATCACATACAAGGCTATAGTAGGTCAACCAATCTCATACAAGGCTATAGTAGGTCAACCAATCACATACAAGGCTATAGTAGGTCAACCAATCACATACAAGGCTATAGTAGGTCAACCAATCACATACAAGGCTATAGTAGGTCAACCAATCACAATTATATTTAATATACAAACAAAAAAGATGCCACATTTAAGAACAGATAAATATAAATCCCAGTAATAGGTCATATAGAATAGCCAATGATTGTTTATATACGCTGCCACATGGTGGATAGTCCAATGAGCATCTGGCTCTTCGTCAGCTAGCTTATGGTCCTATCTTGTTACATCAGACTGAATACACCTTCCTACATGTAAGTCACTTCCTTCTGATCATATCTTATGTAATGCTGATGTATTATACCAACCTAGGGAATTTTTTAAACCTCTGAACAAGCTCAGTAGCTTCTCATGTAACCTTTCCTTTATTCCTATTCCTTCTTTTTTATTACTGCCAACTTCCTCCACAACATTGGTGTAGCTAAAGATCCGGTGATATTTCATCTTCTCTGACGCTAAAAGGTTATCTTTGAGTAATCTCACACTTTGGCATCAAATAATGCACACCAGAACAAATACTCTTCATTGGAGTCAAGTATTAAACTGAAAATATTTAGAAAGCGCTGTGGGTGCTTTCGGATACCCAATGTGTAGAGTAGTCGTTGACAGTCATTGTGGCCTCATCAGTGCCGTTTAAGGTATTGTTACTCATTTAAACCATAAACATATTGGGTTTATATATCTAAATAAAAATTTACTTTGCTGTTCATTGCTTAGCGCTAATAGAAACATGTGACATTGAGATAAAAGCAATAGACCCTTCTCCAAGCATGTTTCATCCCAAAAAAAATTGGGAGTTGTCCTTCCAAAAAGGTTAACTTTTTGGGATTTTACTATAGAGAGCAATGGGAGTAATCGCTGTTTTCGCTCGTACAATATATTTTTATAGTGATTAGTCATATGGGTTCTAATCAAAAAGCAGCTTTGGTTGCTTTGTTTGTCAGCGGCCTTGTTATAAACTAAAAATTATTCTACAATGTGCTATATGGATGAATGCGCCAAGCAAACAATGCTGACTCGTATCAGTAAGTGCATGCACACTGCATAGCTCTTGGATAGTGTACACTGTACAGCCTCTGCTAATGCTAGAATATAAAATGAGTGGTGGGATGATGTTGGGCAGGTTTTATGGCTTGTGGCTGAGCAGAATTGACCACAGCCCCATAAAATTGCTATCAATGGGATACTGGAAGAATATAATAATGGTGAAAATCGAATTGAATGAAAACTGCATTGCATTCCTCCACTAGTGTTCTACTGAAAGAATTTTTATGTTTACATGCATTTTTGTTTACTAAGAATTCGCACACCTACAAAACTTTTTTACTCACAACATAGAATACCAAATTACTCATTCGGTAGTGGGTAGTGTTATTTTTCTGTGACTCATAGATTGCCAGTTACAAGTGAAAACAGCAATTACCCCGTTGCTCTCTATAGTAAAATCCCAAAAAGTTACTTTTTTTGGAAGGACAACTCCCAATTTTTTCGGGATGAAACATGCTTGGAAAAGGGTCTATTACATGTCAATAACTTACATTGATGCACAATAAGTGAAATCTAAAGTCTGGTTAGGTGAAAAATAAAACATTTAACTCATGATCATGAGTGTTTAATCCCAAGTTTAAGCCTTAGACTGAGGGTATCCGAGAGCAATCTAGAGCTATAGTGAGTTTGTAAGTCGGGCATAATACAGTCAACCCGAGCTTATCCATATCTCTGGTATAGCAACTACTGTTTTTTTTTTCTCAGCAATGCAAACGCTGAGTGTCAGTTGACTAACTGAAAGGCAATTTTATTATTATATCACTATACAAGGAGACACAGCACTGAAAATACGCACACCAAAGTGCGTACACAATGGGTTTAATGAGTCAATGTGCAAATATTGTCAAAGTAAGGTAGCGACATGAACCTAGTATACTAGCTGCCGCGACTAAGCTCCAATATGTCTGCTCCAACTTCCTGGTTCCCCATAGCAACATCAGTCATGGGACACTCAATGCCCACTCTGCAGGGAACATGGCTTAAGGAGTGGCTACACTGCACCGATGTTTTGGTGCCGATGTGCCTATACGAAGGTTCGTGGCTATGTGCAGGTAGTTACACAGGCCGAAGTAGCGTGACAATGTACTCGAGCACATCGGTAAGCTGCCACTAAACTAGCCAATCATAAGGCACAAAGTGCGGGTTTTTGCCCGATTCATTTTCGACAACGAATTATTTGTTTCCCCGATATAATAATCATCACAATAATAACAACAATAATTGAAGAACAATTTCACTGTGATGTATGGCTGTTTTTGTTCACCATGAAAACATTGCTTTCAATATTTTTTTTGGTTTTGTTCATTATTAAACTTTTCAGATATTGTGATTAGTCATTATTTATAATAAATGATGTAATAATGAACTTTATTTTATTGTTGTTGTGCTTGTCATTAATTTTAATTATTATTATATTTATACTCAGTAATGTTGAAATTGTCGATTACCATTGTTCTACGAGCCATGTAAAATTAATTCACTGTTCAAACTTTGTTATAACATAATAACTCCTTTAGAGTTTGCAATGGATGCTCGTTGTTGACAAAAATTATAACGGAAATGCATTGTAAATGGTTAAACTTGATAAGCTTGGGAAAATATTTTGTTTCAACCAATCAGAGAACGCCAATGTTTCTTCGGCATCGGGCATAGACCAACATGTTGGTTGCGCTCACGAACAGGCCCCACGATGTGCCGAAGTGGACAGGCCCATCGGGCATGCTCATCGCAAGGCCTTCCGATGCAAAACATCGGCCTGTTATAGATATATTATAATCAACTACTTGTTTAGTTCAAGTGATCAAAAAGCAATTGGCAAAAATTTTATATCACAGGTGATGGCTGACGATACATAGAATGCAGCTGCGAAACAAGGCAAACTAAAAGATGTTCATTGATACAGTTTATCTCAAGTGCTCTGGTATACAGTGACTATTAACTGGCGTAGGATATGGAGTTCTCATTGCGGAAAACATCAGTTAGTATACAACTAGCATGGCACAGATCGGTGAATGTACACAATGGTATGCAGGATGATCCGTGGAAAGGTTATAACAGTAGGCAAACATCTGGCACCTACACTACATCAAAAGCTCTCATTACTTCCTCCTTCATTAGTGAACTGGTCCTCTGAGTAAGCTGGCCCCTGCATGTCTGTTGGCTATCACAGCTATCATGTAATTAATGGTTTTCCACTCACTGCTTCATGAGGCTTTTGAACATGGATTTATACATACATACATTTATTGTACAGGACACGTCAAAATATTTATGACTCTACTATGAAAAAGAAAAAACACTTTGAATGCAAGCAGTGATGTATTTTACTGATGAAGCAGGTTTTTTGTACTTGCAGCGATAAAATGTAATGAAATATATATAAAAAATGTATTTTACAGTTTATGTAATAATGTAACAAGTAAAGCTGTACAGGTGAGTAGCTGGCTGTTGTAAACTGATGAAATCGCAGAGGAAACTTTGTCAGAATCGGATTTGGCAGTTGTTTCAGCAGCTGAAGTGGCAGCTGTTGTTGTTGTTGTTGTTATCTTTACATCTTCCTCCGTTAGCAAAGAGCATTGATCGCTGCTTAATAAGTGTGCAATGTCTGAGGGGCCAGCTGGATTACGTCTTCGATCATCGAGAGCATCACAGTGAGTGCCAACTGAAATACCAAAATACGAGTTATGATAGGGTGGGCAGTCAGTATACGTCCCTGGGAACATTGAACTGCATTGGGGATCTTCGAATTCATCGCAGTTTCTTCCAACTGAATCGTACTGCATATCTGCTGTATAATAGAACACTTCCTCTGGGTGGTGGTATGGAACTGTTTCTTTGTCATTTTCATCTGACAGCAGGGACTTTGGATAGTGAGGAACACAGTCTTTGTAGTTGACGATTCTATAACTGTTTTTAAGTGTTGTTTCATGTTCTGCAGCAAACGCTTTGTCTCCGACCCGGGGCATTCCGTAGGTGTAAAGAGAAACCTTATTCTTCGACAAAGTGCCTCCTCGAACATAATCGAAAGCGGCAATAGAAGCCAAAGCGCCACCTAGTGAGTGTCCACTGAAGCGTACCATATAGTCGGAATATTGTTGCGTTAGTTTTGATATTTCTGTGGTCAGGCAGGGTTTTAACTTATAGAAAGGTTTCAAAAAGTAATCTTGTACATGTCCTTTTCCAAGATCCATTGTCGGTTCAAACAATGTGCTCAGTTTTTCGTTCACAAACTCTTTAAGCGATGTCGTACCTCGGAACGAAATGTAAATGGATTTTTGGCTTTCCGATACTGCTATGATCACAGAGCATTCTCCGTAGTCGAATAAAAAATCATTACATTTCTGAGAGATCATACTTACAGTTTTAATGTCCACAGCTAAATTGCTCTCAGTAGCCCTGATGTTACTCATACACTGAAAGGGCTCATCGGAATATGCAGCGGCCGAAGTTAGTAGCTGTGCATAGGCTATGTTCTTGTCCCTGTTAGAGTACTCTTCAGGTGGCGATGGACAACTATTGTCGTATTTTATGTTGAGGCTTGACGGACACGGATTTGTGGCCACAGCTCCATAAGTATGGCACTCCCTGTCCAACGGACACCAACGACAGTGTGCAAAAGGGTTCCAAGAACGTTTGTTGACACAACGCTCGCAGCTCTGCTGGTCATTACAATCGCCATTTATCAGCTCTACCATTGATAGCAAAAAGCTACACCAACAAAAAAAATAAAACAACTTGTACATCCTGAATATGCAGCAAATGATGTAATTGAGAACCTTTGTGTGCAGAGTCAAAGCAAAAAGTGAAAGCTATTGCGTGTAACGCATACAATATCTGTATTTATTTTTATCAAAAGCCAGAGCCAAGCCACACCCCTTTAGATTGTCTCACTTAGTGATCATTCTATGAAGCTTTTCTTGTAAGTTATCTCTCCTGTATAAGTCTATAGAATAGTTTGTTTACAAATTATGCAGGTTGGGTAACATAGGAGGAAAAAACTAGAAATTAGTTTTTTTTTATGTTTACTGAGCTGTTTTAACAGTTTGAGAAAGATCATTTGGTTAGTTTTGGTTTTTGTACTTTTTGTTACTCTCTTTGACACTGTCAAAGTTATTATCACTAATTATCAAATTTTAAGGTCATGGTAAACAGGAAACACATGTTTCCTATTTTTAAAAATGAGATACGAAAAAGTATTGCATTTTTGTATCATTTAAAACTGCAGATTTGAAACTTATGGTCATTTTTTCTAAACTTCTATGACAAAAATAATGTGTTCTTTATACTATATACATTTTAAAGTAGATATTCAATATGTAAGGACAAATGAAATATCAAACCTGTCAGTTTTTTTTATCTCTAGTATAAAAAATTGCTAATTTACGAAATTCACAGAATGCTTAGCGTTCAAGTATTCACCGTTTTAATATTAAAGTGGGTAGTGTTTGGTTTGCTAAATACTGTAGCCTATGCTCCAATAAATATATTTCCTCCGAGTATCCTGTCATTAAAATCTTTTTGCTAAACAAAATGTTCACGGTTAATCAAGAATAAGTGTTTATGCAACTGCAGAAAAACATCTCATACCTGTTTGGGGTTTGAACTCAAAGGCTTAGCGACTACAAAATCACTTGTAAAAAAGGGTTCAACAAAAATATCATCGGTATAGCTGCTAGGTGGTAATAGGTGGGAGTTCCATGTCCAGTTGGTCCACCACTCTGGTATTATTCACCGGTGCAGCTCGGTTCTTAGAGATGCTTCGTTGGTTTAATGGATAACGTAACTGGCTGTTGAGATAGGCGGTAGCGCCTTCAATCAAGTATGTGGTGTATTTCTGTTGCTGTGAAAAAGTCATCTTTAGTTGATGAGGTAGGAGCAGAACTGGCTATTTTGCGATGTCGCCCATGTTATTTTTCTATCTAACTAACAAAAATTGTCTACCTCTTGTCCCAAAGAGTATTATCGCAATAAATTGCCACTTCTGCACCTAAATGTAGTTGATCTTGAAAATTTTCTAGCAACAAAAAACTTATCATAAAAAAATGGGGTGACAATGAAAATATCACAGATGTTTTGTCAGTGTGCCAAGTGTGACATCCAGTTTCTGTATAACAACATCCCACAAGGCAAGATTGCCAACGCCAATCATAATGCGGTAGATTTGTATGAACCAAACCTGTGAACACTGACCTTCACAGGTCCTTACCTGCTAGAGGTTGTCTCTGTGGGCCAGAGACACCCTTTAGTGTTGATTAGACATGAGCAACAGGTGACTGGAGGTCCCTGTTACAAGCGGTAGAGCAAGCAGTGCTGCCTGCCCTGTATTGCAAACATGACAGTGCCGGTGGTGACCTTTACTGAACCGGTGGTGACCATTACTGGGCCGGTGGTGACCTTTACTGGGCCGGTGGTGACCTTTACTGGGCCGGTAGTAACCTATCTGGGCCGGGGTTAAATGATTGACTTAGCCTAAGATCTCAAGAATAGCTGCAGAACGGCGAAAGGCCAAGTTTGTAACCTACCTACCTCCAAAAGCCAAGAAAGAGGGACACCAGATTATAATGCAGCCTTAGGACTTACCAGGAGATGGGAGGTGTATCAGCAGATATTCTACCTATTAATTCCGCCCTTTTATCTTTGGGCACTCGTTCTATTTAACTACTTGCAATTATCTTACTATTCGTTGCTATAATTAGCCATGTATTGTTATTTGTCTAAACCACTTTATGTGAACATCATTTGAATTCTAAGCGTGCTATTAGTTTGTGACAATGTGAGCTTCCTGTTCTCCATCCTATATAAGGCTGAAGCTTGTATATATACTTGTTGCATTTGTACCATTGTGTCTACCTCCCTAGAACAGTACGGAATACAATAAATGTACTTGTACTACAGCAACCAGACTAGTTTGTCTTAGCCGTGGGCACTCCTTGCTATTTGTTAAAGTCACTTTGACAAGTGGCACCATCCATATTGGGTTGTCCCCTCTGGAGAAAGGCAAAATACTCTAGCTTAGTTGCATTTAATGGTGCCAGGCCAACATGTACTACAATATCAGATGTCTGCTTCCCTACTTAAGCTTGCTTATTCTTACATCATGCGCCAACAGCTTATGCAACAAACCACACGAGCAGTCTTTGTTCAAAATATTTACTGTTAGATCTATTATGAGCTATTCTAAAGAAAAGGCAAATAAAAGCTTTTGTAATAGCTTGTATTGGCTATTAGCACTGTTTTGTGTTTCAAGAATTTGTCGTGCCCCCTAAAGCGTTGGATGTATCCATACAAGGAACTTCCTGCTATAATTTTATGGTCGTTTGGCCAGGTAAAAAATATAAACATTTGATAAGCAATGACTGGACATATTATTTCTTTGCCAAGGGTTGTCACTTCTTGTCATTAAAAGTCAGCATTTGAATGTACAAGGTGTCACAACTCCTTAGCAAGCAAAATGACCATTGATTGATCTATGTTAGGCATGCCTTCGCTGTCCATAAAATACATTTTTAATTTTTTTGCAGTTTAAATAAAATGGAGACATTGCATCTACTGGTACTAAAATGTTATTATTACGCGTAACAAGCAAAGAGTGTGAGAAAACAACTGTTTAAAGCCACATAGGATTACATAGTCGGGGAGGCTGGGTCATTTGGAGAGATTATTATTACATACCATGCCTCTCCCTCCCCTCACCTTACTCTTCTCTCCAAAATTGAAACCCACACTCGCTTAAAAGAATATATCAGCAAAACAGTAACAGGAGAAGATAGCTATGTGTAATAGCTTAGGATGATACAATGGCACAATTAACGAGTGGTGAGATGAGATATTTTAGGATCTCTGAAAAGAGTTTTCACTAGCAAACAAAGTTCAAAAACAGTTTTGATCAATTCAAGTTAATTTTATCTGCGGGTAAAGTGAAGTAAGAGTATTTCAAGTACGAAAGTAACATGTGCTGGGTTTTAGCAAACTCCCTACTGTCACTAGTGCACACACAATGCACACTTACCTACAGAGGTGCCTCTTATGCATCAGGTCAACCTATCAAGTGTTGGCGCAGGACTCACTATTTACAGGCGCCCTAGTTCAATAACAATCGAAAATCACTACCCCGGCATAAAGTCAGACCAGGTATCTTGAACCAGGATGGCACCTGGGCCAACATCAAATTGGTTACGTTGCCACTAATGCATAAATTTTCAAGACCATGTATTAGCAGTCTAAATACTAACAGAAGTAAAAATGAGAGCCTCAGAAGCAAGCCAGGCCACCCCTCGGAGTCAGCTTGATTGAACACTGAGCCGGAGATTTCACCCCTTACCACTGGGATTTATATTTAGTTGTTCATAAATGTGGCATCTTTTATGTTTGTGAATTAAATATAATTGTGATTGGTTGACCTACTATAGCCTTGTATGTGATTGGTTGACCTATTATAGCCTTGTATGTGACTGGTTGACCTACTATAGCCTTGTATGTGATTGGTTGACCTATTATAGCTTTGTATGTGATTGGTTGACCTACTATAGCCTTGTATGTGATTGGTTGACCTACTATAGCCTTGTATGTGATTGGTTGACCTACTATAGCCTTGTATGTGATTGGTTGACCTATTATAGCCTTGTATGTGATTGGTTGACCTACTATAGCCTTGTATGTGATTGGTTGACCTATTATAGCCTTGTATGTGATTGGTTGACCTACTATAGCCTTGTATGTGATTGGTTGACCTACTATAGCCTTGTATAACCATAAAGTGTTTCTATGACGATGTAAAATAAATAGCGATTTGCTTTTCTGTGACGTGAACCTTACCATTTTCAGGCATGGAATAAAACTTATCAACATATAAGGGTTCTACATTTATTTACCAGCCAGCAAGATCATGCGAGTTTAACTGTAACTCACCTATCAATGAAATAAACAGAAGAGAAATAATATGAATGTTAATATTTTGCTGCCTGTAATTGCTACTGGAGCAGCAGAAAGAGATTTCAATGGAGGAACAAATAGGCTTGTTTGGGTCAGATTTCTGGTGTCAGTTTTTGTTGAACGTGTTGTAGGACAGGTACCCAGAACAATAGAAGTAGTGGCCAGTGTAGTAATAGTAGTAGTAGCAGTAGTATTTGTAGTAGTAATACTAGTAGCAGTACTAGTAGTGGTTTTCATGGGAGCCGAGGAAGCACTGGTAGCTGTAGAAGGCTTGATGGGACTAGTAGAAATATTACTGGTCCAAACTCTATCATCGATTTTAGAAATCGAGCAGCTACCACTACTAAGGAGATTTGCAGCTTTGGAGATTTTTGACTGGCTTCGCTTTCCCTCACTCAGTTGGTCACAATGTTTTCCCACATGAATACCAAAGTAGATTTTATGATACACGGAGCACTCGTCTATGTTACTTAGTGTGTCAATCATACCTTGGTATCGCTTACTGCAATCGCCATCTTCATTGCTATGACATACTTGGTAGCTCGATTCTCTATGCATGCCGCGGGTGTCATAGAAAACTTCAGTGCGGTGGTGGTACGGCCCTGTCTCTTTATCTGTCACACATATCGGCTGACAAGCTGGCAGAAATGGTACACAGTCTTTATAGTTTATGATCCTGAAACTGTTGTTGAGTCTTCTATCGTGGTCAACAGCAAATAATTTGTCTCCAACTCGAGGCATACCATATGTGTAAAGTGTTACTTGCTTTTTAGTCAATATTCCGTCATCGATGTAAGAGAACGCAGCAATAGAAGCTAAAGCTCCACCTAACGAATGTCCACTAAATCGTACCATATAGTTTGGATATCGTTGTGTTAACTCACCAATTTGTGGAGTCAAACATGGTTTTAACTTTTGAAAAGACTCATAGATGTAGTTTTGAACATGTCCATCACCAAGCTGGTCAGATGGTTTAACCAAAACACTCAAAACCTGCTCCAGTAGTTGTTATAATGATGTGGATCGTCGGAAAGAAATGTAAATAGACTTACGACTATGTGACAGCGTAATAACGGCAGCACACTTTTTGTAATCAAAATATGAGCCGTCACATTCTTTGGCGATGAAACTTACTACTTCAAAGTCGTACTCAGCGTCATCACTATCAGATCTGATGTCGTTCATACAGTTAAATGGAGTGTCTGAGTATGCCACAGCAGATAGTATTGTCTGTTCATATGCCAAGTTCCTGTCGTAGGTACCATAGACTTCATTATCTGAGGGGCAGCTTGAATCATACTTAATGTTCATGTCTGTGGTACAAGGGTTGGTAGCCACGGCTCCATAAGTACGGCATTTCCTGTCTAAAGAGCACCAGCGACAGTGAGCTGAAGGATTCCAAGTTGGTTTGTTCACACAGTTATAGCAGTTCTTCATATCATCACAATCACTTGCTTCTATTGCTGCCAAAACTAGCAGCAGCGTGAAACAGCCTAACACTATTTCCTTAACTTTATCCATAACATGTAAACTGTACACAGCGAAGTAGCATTGCTTTATTAAAATAAAATCAAAAAACAAGCACACAGCTATGGAGCCATCTGTGTACTGTGTCTAGTTATGTACACAGGAAGGACTCGTTGTATCAATAACTAAACTAAATACTACTGGCATTGCTACCGATCAGGTCACCTTACAACGTGTACACAAAATATCAGCCTTAGTAGGAAATAACTGGTGTAAATAGGTAAGACTGGTTTCCCCCCTTCTATCTGCCTCTCCATCTGGTTAATAAACTCGGGAAACAGTTTTTATTTCTGTGAATAATTGTATCCCCCCTCAGCCTACTGTTGCACAGCTGATACATAGCCTTTAGGTTACATCACTTGATAAACAAATGTTTGAGTATAGGTCTTTGT
The DNA here is from genome assembly GCA_945261195.1 of Cryptosula pallasiana. Classification (NCBI taxonomy): domain Eukaryota; kingdom Metazoa; phylum Bryozoa; class Gymnolaemata; order Cheilostomatida; family Cryptosulidae; genus Cryptosula; species Cryptosula pallasiana. Next base: position 4,058,345 of record OX183141.1, on the reverse strand, counting down.
AAAATATCACACAAGCTCTCTTTTTGCAAATACTTACACAGTTTGAATAATAAACAAAACTGGTTAAATTTTTCAGTTTTTAAGTCTAGCTTTTTATTAAAACTTGCGCAATGATTCTAATGTTTGCTCATATATACAAAAACTCATTACATTTTGATATTGTAATAACTGATATAGGATTGTACTATGTCTGTCATTTCTCATTAACTTGGAAAGAGAAACTTCAAGTCTTTAAATGGTACATGCACTGATTAGCTATATATCAGGGTTTTGATTCACTCGACTTCTCTCAGATGGTACCACAGTTAACAATGGACTGCTTGGTGAAAGTCATAGCGATATCCTTGAGCAACAACATAATATATTCATCTACTCAACCACTGACGCACAATTGCTAATTCCAATTTATAAATCGCTGGACAAAGAAAACCATATTTACTGCGAAACTAGTGGCTATGGGAAAAAAAGTCAAGAAATTGATTCATTTTACCAACTTGGGGATTGGCTGCGTTTGCACCCATTTGCATATCCTGAGAGGGAAAGCTGTAAGTTTAAATAGCAACTAATGGAACTGTTAAATCAGTAGTAACTGGTATAAAGCACCTCATTGGTTGCCATTGTTTGCTGGTTAATATTGTGGTGAAACTCGGTGTACAACTATTCTATCTGGACCCTTGTAACCCCCCTTTGAGACTTACACCTTGTCCTCTACCACCCCTGTCCCCTACTCTAAACCTCCTTACCCCCACCGAACCAGCCCTATCAGTTCCTAACACTTTCCCTTGGTAATTAGAGCAATAATAATCCTATTAACATGGAACTCGACACCTCTCCCCTGCTCCAGGCACCTTCCCCCCCCCCCCCCCCCGCAACTCTATGAAACCCCTGCAGCTACAGCAACCACATTCTTTCTTCCTAATCTCCAAATTACAGCTCTCTGGCGCCACTAGAATTCCTTCTCCTCTGATGCCAAACAATGATAGCGGATGATATCATTTCTGTCCGAGTTGTCTCCCCTCGGAAGTAAAACTCTCCAGAAGTGGATGATTTGACAAGACGGAAACTAAGATAGCCAGTGCAGATCTATCTAGAGAGCCTGAAGATGAAAACCCAGAACAAGCAGATGCATTAAGGGTGGACGATAATATATTATTAAATTCACCCGCTTTCTGTGAGCCAATAGGAGGCTACTACTTCTTCTACTAAATAAATAAATAGGGCCCAATTCTCATTATTGTCAGTTAGTTGCAGCTTTGCGAAGTGAACGTTGTATACTATAATTTTGTAGCTTTCGCGCATGTTAAACTTTATTTCTACTCTTACCATCGACTAATTTGTCTGGCCATTAGTTTTGGTTACATCTGTTAGTTGGTTGATAGGTTGAGTGGAAGTCGATTGGAGGTCAAGTATAGGTCGAGTCTAGGTACGGTCTAGGTTGAGTCAAGGTGGAGTGTTGTGAAAAGCTGTCTAATCCATTGAGCGTCCATAATTGTGATTGTTTTTCATAATACAATTCTCTCCACTGTGCAGTGTCCCCTCCACCTTCCTCCACCCCGTTCCTCCGCTAATACAGTATGCAATAGCCAGAGAAGAGGCTAAAATTTTCTACAATTGGGTCATCGTTAACTCAAAGTTGATTTTCCACTTTGACTGGTTGTGTGATTCACTTAGATGGTGGAAGTAACCCAGTTATTTGACTCTTCGTTCTTCTTCTTTGCATAGTTGGCAAAATCTATTACTGCTGATGCTGCCTGCAAAACTGGTAGTTTCAGCAAGCAATAGAAGCTTGAGTTACAGTCAAATTAGTAGAGACATATGCTGTGTAAAAAAAATGTAGAAAAGTTCTCTTGCAGAATACAATGTTTTGTAGAAGACAATTCCTGACCAACAGCTTTCGACAGGGTCAGCAAGAATCGGCCTCAGGAGGAAATGTTCTTTACAAGGTCTACCCACGGACAACCAGCCCAGCTATGAGTGTAGGCTGAAAGCAGCTGAGATCCCACATCAATGTATGTGGTAAGTATTGCTGCATCAACCCATGTGGCCACAGACAACCTCAAGTGAGGTGGAGCTTTGGTACTTGGGCCTTCTCATTCACATTTTCTTATTACCGGATGGTTTGAATGCCCAACAAGCAGTTCCATGCTAGTTTACGTTGTACATTATAGTATGCATAGACTGCAACCATTTCTCCATAACATTGGTTTTGCAAATTGGTTGTCTCAGAAGTGACTGCAATTTTCAAACACACTGTCTTCCTGTGTCATCCTTCAAATTGGGCTGGGAGAGAGAGGGGAGAAGGGAGAGAGAGAGGAGAAGGGAGGGAGAGAGGAGAAGGGAGAGAGAAAGGAGAAGGGAGAGATTAAGGAGAAGGGAGAGAGAGAGGACAAGGGAGAGATAGAGAGAGTAGGGGGGCAGGGGTGGAACAAGGCAGGGGTAGAGTAAGGTAGAGGGTGAGAAGTAGAGGAGCGTTGGGAGGGGTCAAGAACAAGGCAAGAACAGATTACACTGGCATACTTGAATATGATCAGTAATACTGCTAGTTATCATGTAAAGAGATAATGCCCACAGTAGCAGATGTTTGCCTGGATGGAACTTTTTTTTGCTTTGTTCAATCACATCCTGTGGGATTAATCATATTATGTTCTCTTTTAGTGGCAGATAAGTAGAATAGCATCTCCCCAGGCTATTACAAGACTTCTTTAGTATCCTTTCTTGTTGACTAAATCCAGGTGGCAATACAGTCCCTGGGTAATTGTGACCAGTTCTGTGTATCAACTTCAATCAATAGTTATTCTAGAATCAGCTAGTGCTTGGTTTAAGCGACCGGATTTCAGCAGTGTTATGCAGCCGAGTGTTCTCCGACATAGAAACGGCCAGTCGTAGTTGTAGTCGTGTGTTCAGGCGTGTTTAGAGCGAGATCTCACGAGACTAAAAAACGAGCAACAATGACCACATGGCAGTCCACGAGGTGAGGATTTTCTGTATTTCAAACAGTTTGAACACCATCCACCATGTAGTAGCAGCGGTGGTTCTTGTCATTGATTGATGAGAGACAGCCTGCCAATCAATCAAGTGATAACAATCCGCTCATGATTTCAAGTGGTCGTGGTAGGCTTGATAATAAGGATAATAATAATAACAACAATGATAATATTCATAATAAATAATAACAAGAATAATAATAAACACAACACGCAGGCCTGCTCATTTAAATTAGGAGTGCTTTGCAGCTGAATCACAAAACCGACTATCGGATTTGCCTCAAATCCTGCTGATTAAACCGGTCAGGGGTGCAGTTGATTCTCAGCCAGATTCATAACACGACTGCATAATACGGCTAAAATCCGGCCGTTTAAAGTAAGAATCAGAGATCTACCACTCACATCTAAAGTTGTGAACTCTGTAACTAAGGGCAGAGGAGGGGTGTTTATTATTATTACTGTTTATTATTATTAGCTTGAGATCAGTGTACTCTAGGGGAAGATAAGAATTATGGATTGTTGGGCGACAGACGTTTCGGCGACAGTCACATTGGCGACAAAATCAGTTCCGAAGGCGACAACCTCAGCTACTAAGGCGACATGGCGGATCGACCGGCGACAATTAGTTGGCGCATCACCATCACTGCAAAATTAATTGTTCAAGAGCAGCATGTTGTTGTGTATCTCAGTCACCTCGACCTAAGCGACGTTTCGACCTAGAGTCACTTGAGCCCAACAACAGTCAGTTCGACCCAAGATGGCGCTGAAAATAGCTCTCTTCAATTTTTGTGCTACACAAACAGATATAAGTAAGTAAGATTTGATTTGCAGCTGTATTTTTAGAGCTGAGTATCTAATATTTTTAATAAAATTAAGTTTCGCTGTAGAAACCTGTGAGACTTTACAAAAATCCTTGTTGTTTTGTGCAGCCATTATTATTATTATTATTTACGACATAGTAGTACTAGTAGTAGTAGTTAGTAGTAGTAGTTGATAATAAAAAAAATATTATTTATTATTATTATTATTATTGCAGCTATTTATGATTTAGACAAATAAAACAACATATCATTATTATTTTGAGTACTGTCAATCAATAAATACTCATACTACTGCTCCATTGATTTTGCAGTGTTGGTGTTTATTATTGTCAAGAAAGACATTAAATATCAGCAGATCATCGTTTTAGTTAGAATTAGATTAGAGTAGTAAAACTTATTATCTTTGCTGACACAGACATATTATTATTAGTTATAATTACAGAAGTTGCTTTCTCCATGTGGTACAACAACTTTGGTAATATTCACAAGGTATCAAAAGGTGAAGAGCAGCTCTGCTGCAGTGAAGATACTCTTTTATACAAGCTTCATTGACATTGACTGGATGATCTTGTGTTTGGATGGATGATGGAACTGTCTGACAACTCTTTTATGCATTCCATTTATCTTTTTCTCCATGATGTATGGGCAGGTAAGGCTAATAACATTATTTATTTATTTATCACACAGCTGAGCTGATCATTTACAACTCTTGCTAGTTGCCATAAATATAAGTATATTGTGGATAATGTATAAAACAACTGAACTGTGTGATAAAAAATTATTAGTATCAATTCCACTTGTAGGATGATAAAAGAAATTTGCTCATATACATTGCTGGTTAGAACTCTAACAACTATAAGAATGCACTGAAGGCAGCGAGTCAACTCAGATCTGGCTGCAACTGGTACATGATGAGTGGCGACAGCGCGGAACCCCGTCGAAAGAATCGAGGGTAAGATTTACTTTCGACAGCCTCTGGTGGGTATCTGTGACATTACTGTGTACTGTTATACTAATACTGTGGTACTAGATGTAATACTGTAGTACTAGGTGTAATACTGTAGTACTGAATGTAATACTGTAGTACTTGATGGATGTAATACTGTAGTACTAAATGTAATACTGTAGTACTAGATGTAATATTGTAGTACTAGATGTAATACTGTGGTACTACGTGTAATACTGTGGTACTATGTGTAATACTGTGGTACTACGTGTAATACTGTAGTACTAGATGTAATACTGTAGTACTAGATGTAATACTGTAGTATTAGATATAACACTGTAGTACTAGGTGTAATACTGTAGTACTGGGTGTAATACTGTAGTACTAGGTGTAATACTGTAGTACTAGAGGTAATAATCTAGCACTAGGTGTAATACTGTAGTACTAGGTGTAATACTGTAGTACTAGGTGTAATACTGTAGTACTAGGTGTAATACTGTAGTACTAGGTGTAATACTGTAGTACTAGGTGTAATACTGTAGTACTAGGTGTAATACTGTAGTACTAGGTGTAATACTGTAGTACTAGAGGTAATACTCTAGTACTAGGTGTAATACTGTAGTACTAGGTGTAATACTGTAGTACTAGGTGTAATACTGTAGTACTAGAGGTAATACTCTAGTACTAGATGTAATACTGTAGTACTGAATGTAATACTGTACTGTTTGCTGTAGAAACGAGGCTCTGATATGCCATTTACTGGACTCACCAGTGCTGACTTTCTCACTGACGGGTCCAGAGACGTGTGTGCACCAAGAGTAAGACAGCTGACTTTGGAGAAGCTGAGGTGAGTGTACAGTATGGTTTACTGTGTGCGGAGTACAGTGTGTAGAGTACTGTGTGTAGTGTACAGTGTGGTGTACTGTGTGTGGAGTACTGTGTGTAGAGTACTGTGTGTAGTGTACATTGTGGTGTACTGTGTGTGGAGTACTGTGTGTAGAGTACTGTGTGTATTGTACAGTGTGGTGTACAGTGTGTGGAGTACTGTGTGTAGAGTACTGTGTGTAGTGTACAGTGTGGTGTACTGTGTGTGGAGTACTGTGTGTAGTGTACAGTGTGGTGTACAGTGTGTGGAGTACTGTGTGTAGTGTATTGTGTACAGTGTACTGTGTGTAATATACTGTGTGTAGTGTACTGTATATATAGTGTATTGTATGTAGTGTACTGTGTGTAGTGTATTGTGTGTAGTGCACTGTGTGTAGTGTAGTGTACTGTATATAGTGTACTGTATGTAGTGTACTGTATGTAGTGTACTGTATATAGTGTACTGTGCAGTGTACCGTGTATTATTGTGCTATGATCCTGTACAATGCTAGCTTACATTTCTAGTGTATACTATTGGAATGCTGTAAGTGAAGTCTGGCAGGAACTGACTGAGGCACAAATTCTTTCCCTCATCCTATTTTATCAGCCAGGTGGCCAGGAGACTCCAGCCAAGTTCTTGGAACAAATCAACTACCAATTGTTTCATGTCAGAGGTGAGTATTGTTCAGTGTTATATATAGCATAGTACACAGCAATGTATGTAGTGTAGGAATGTGTGTTATATATAATGTAGTGCACATCAATATATGTGTGTATGTTATATATATTGTACTATAGCACTGTATGTGTGTATGTTATATATATTGTACTACAGCACTGTATGTGTGTATGTTATATATATTGTACTACAGCACTGTATGTGTGTATGTTATATATATTGTACTACAGCACTGTATGTGTGTATGTTATATATATTGTACTACAGCACTGTATATGTGTATGTTATATATATTGTACTACAATACTGTGTGTGTATGTTATATATATTGTACTACAGCACTGTATGTGTGTATGTTATATATATTGTACTACAGCACTGTATGTGTGTATGTTATATATATTGTACTACAGCACTGTATGTGTGTATGTTATATATATTGTACTATAGCACTGTATGTGTGTTGTATATATGTTTTTATTGGTTGTTTGATGGAATTACACTTTGTTTTATAAATTATGTTTTCAGAAGTTTAACATGAGTCTGTCTGCAAAGTCAAAAATTTCAACACTTCGACAACCTTGTTGCTATTGTTTATTAGTGATGCTATTCTCTCAGCTTCTTGTTGTCACAAAGTATATGAATTATTGTTGTTTGCCTGTGCTCCTTTTGTAAGTATTCTGTAAAAATCCATGCACTCAAAAACATCATCGTGACACTGACTTATCAGGCTTCATCCTCACGTGAACTGATGAGGTTGTAAAGTGAAGAGGGACCACACCCTGTGTATATCTGCAGTATATATCATCTCTGTATTCTCACAATACTCTGTTTGTTAGGTAGTGCGCTACGTAATCTGGTGGCTGCGAAGGTTGCAACAACAAGTGTAGAAACCGTAAGTAACCCACACCTATGTATGGTTGATCATAGTGTAGATGGCTCTGCTTTAAAAGAATAATTGTAAAAGTATTAAATTTAAATAACCTAATGAAATGCATCCCACAAATTACTTATAATAGCTGAGCATCAGCTTTGGCAGTTGTGAATTTTCATACAATAAAATCGTATTTCTGTTTAACAACTGTAGAAATTTCCGAACCAAACAGTCATTTTGCCAATAATCTGGCCTGTTTTGAAATGGTTCAGACGATTTGGATGTGTACAAATTGTAAAAAAGCTTTAGAACTAGCTGGAATCACATGAAACCAGCTTTGAAATAGTCTGAACTGTTTTAAAATTATCTAAATTATTTTGCAAAGGGCATAGTTTTTCATACAAAAACAGCCATCCTTTTTTGCTTTATAGCTGTATAAAATCTCTAACATTGATGTAGTGATCAATGAATGAACATTAAAAAAGTTATTCGATTATATAAACGGATTGCAAATGATCTGAAAATTTTTTTTTAAGAATATGAAGAATTCTTATTGTTTATTTGTTATAAATTGAATATTAAAAAAAATTTCTCGTTCATTTCACTAAAAATGTTTTCATCAGTGTTTAGTTAAAAAAAATTGCTAGTTGATAGTGTACCAGCAAATTAGCTTGGATTTTTAAAGCATATAAACTGTATCACAAAGTGTTCAGGCGGTTTGCAAAAGAGTTGGATTACTCTCCACAATTCACACAATTTCAATGCGCTCCAGTTTCTGATTTTTTCGATTAAAAATTTCTCTAGCAATTTATTTGAGGCTGTTTTAATTCTATCCCATTGATTGTTTTTATAGCCTGTTGCGCAAAACTCTGCAGTTTTTTCTCCTTGTTTGGAATTCTATTTTTGGCCACAGCTTCGTCAGGAAAGTACGAGTGTTAATTTTTTCAGTTACTTTACATATTTTACATGCAAATAACCACATTACGTTTGTGATCAAAAACTGACAAAAATGCATGTGGCATAGACGCTCTCTCGTTGCCCAATTTTGGTTTGTCATATTGCAAATGGGAAATAATTTAATTCTTTCCTTATCAAATTGTAATTTGACAAGATTTTGAACTCCCATTTAAGCGTTATTCGTCTTTCCTTGGTGAGACAACTCCAAACTGCTTGCGAACTATTCTTGTTTTCACTTATTTGCCTTTCGTGAATTGAAAAACTACTTTTTACTCGAAGTCAATGCTTTGCTAGTCTTTTTTCTATTGAGTTAAAATGAAAAAAGAGTTTGCTACTGATAAATATCTTCATTAATATCCAGCCATGTAACATTTGATATATGGACACCGCCATATGTGCTTACTTGTTTTTCATTTTGCAGTTACCTCCGATACTATTGAGATGGCATGCAGTACATAGCACAATCTTCAAGTCTTCATTATCCAACGTACGACGGCACGGTCAATAACATTCACTAGTGAATTATTTCAGTTTCATTTTAGCCTTAGAACTTCCACTTGAACTAACATTGTTTGGTAATAATGCTACAATACTGACTAATTTTAAGCAATTAACAAATATTTTTGGCTTGAGGCTATTGCATTTTTCTGTTTTTATGTATTGCTGCAACATATATGTTGGTATAAAGAATATATTTTTTAACCAAGTTTGAAACCAATTGTTTTTAGTAGCCTGAATAATTTGTAGCATATTATATGCAAAAAAATATTCACATTCTATGTAATATTTCTAATGCAGTAACTTTTTGAAGCTCATTAGTAAAAGACCATTAATTGTCAAGTGGATTTCAGGTTGCTTATTTAATCAATTGTACAAACTAGTAATACAGTCCAATGTAAGAATAAGTTTTGTTAAGGAAAACTTTAAAAGGCCATTATGTTTTATAATTTTAAGTATAATTCTTCTCAATCTTATCCTGATAATTTAAATTATGAAACTGTACAATATATTTTATATATTTACCAGCTATTGGTAGCTTTTCATGCTTGTTGTAAAGCTTTCTATCTATATATCATTTTTATCAATAGCTTGCCTTTTTTAGTTAATTGCATCACTGTTCATGGCTGATTTTAATATCGAGTTTCTCTCATATTTATATACATCCACATGTGTCTACATGTATATAATATATCTACTGTATTTGCTTTGTTGAACAGCCATATATCATTTAATTTCGTAAAAAGACGCAGCTTTATAATTTTTTCTTATTCACTTTATCATCCACTTATACAATACATGCACTACAATAATGCTGACATCATTTGTTGTGATGACCATGGCTGAACCTTATAACAATATTTAGGTCATCGTGAAAAAAATGCTACCAGAAGTTTACAATTCACTTCTTTCTCGGACATTTAGAAGCCATTAACTAACTCATGCCTTGCAGCAAGCTGTTTGAGTAAAGTCCTTGCTCGCAATCAATAGAGAGTTGAGATACATGTAGCTCAGCTTACCAATACATAACCCAATAATACCATATTTGTTAATAATACCATATTTGTTGATCAGAAGATCAAGTCTGGACAACCTGATGCAGCTTGGAGTTGTCAGCACATATTGACACACTAAGGAAAATGACGTTGCACAAGTGAAACTGCATTGCCTATGATATGACGAGACAAACTGGCTATTTTTTTATATGGGCTAACTTCTTTGTATAGGCATTTGTGAGTTGTCGCCCGTTGATCTGCAGTGTCGCCCAAGTGTACGCGAGTGTCGCCGTATAAACCGAAATTGTCGCCGAAATGACTGTCGCCTTTCTGGGTGTCGCCGGATAGTCTAATTACCGAAGATAACTACATCTTTGGTAGAGGATTAGCTCATATCGCCATGGAGGTGATTAGGGTTGGGCATGATTGTGCAAGAGAAACAGGGTAAGGGGTGAGCAGAGCATTGCATGACAAAAACATGGCTATTAAATGTACTTGAATGAGAATATTTGATCACAGGGTGTGTGTCAGATATTTCACTCAAACTTGAAGTCTTTATTCAAATGAGCCATTATTTACTTGCATAAAATTCTGGTTTGCTTTCCTTATTTTGTTTAAAAAAAAACACTAGGGAGTTTTGACTCTGGCATTTGACACTGACCTTTGATATTGAAACTTGGCACTGACATGTATGTATGTGTGTATGCATTTGTGTATGTACGTATGTGTGCTCACGAGCGCACGCACACACCCTCACACATGCGTGCGCGTGTATGCGTGCATGTATGTATGCATGCATGCATGTATGCATACATGCATACATGAATGCATGCATGTACGCATGAATGCATGTATGTGTGTGTGTGCGTGCGTGCGTGCGCGCGTGCATATGTGCATGTGTGCATGTATGCATGCATGCATGCACGCATGCATGCACGCATGTATGCATGTATGCATGTATGTATGCATGTATGTATGTATGTATTTTCATTATAATGTTCCACGTAGGAAAATGTGACAGGAAAACTAAACAATGAGGGTCCAGATGCGCAACAGCAGAGCCGATCATGGCACCGGAACCAGAACAGCAGTCAAGGCAAAAAAATCGTAAGTTTTATTTACTAACACAACCCGCCCAGCAGGCGTTGCTTTAAGGCCACTTCAAATGGAATAACTCTGTCTTCCAGACGTAAACTTGCAGGCAGCAAGTTCCACGCTTGTGCCATCCGGTAGGCTACCTGTCTTTGCCCACAAGCAGTTGAAGAAGTAAGGAGTGAGAGCTGTGAATGACGAGTGGGATATGAGTGGTTTAATGAAGTGCAGTTGTAGAATGTATGATGAGCGAGCATGCAGATTCGTAGAGTATAGAGCTGGTGGACAAGTAGAACTTTTGCGCGTTTGAACAAAGGAGCGGATGAGTGAGTCGGAGGTTTATGAAAGATTATTCTGAGCAGTCTTTTTTGGATAACTAAAATTTTAGTTAGATAACAAAATGGTGCATTTCCCCAAGTTTCTATACAGTACAAAATTTTACTATTTATAAGGGAGTTATACAACAATATTAGTGTTTTAGTAGGTAAGTAGAAAGATGCTAGACATGTAACACTGATACTTTACAATAACGTTTGACACTGACAACTAAAACTGTTGTGTAATACTGACATTTGACAATGATATTGGACACTGATATTTGACACTGACATTTGGCACCGATATTTGACACTGAAATTGACAAAAACTGAAACTTTTTAATTACCATTTATTAGTTTGGGTGCTCTATATAATCAATCATACGTATTTACCACTTTATAGGAATACAAATTTTGACATGAATTGAAACCAAACGAGTCATTAATCAAGCTACCTAAAGGTTTAACAATTCACAAGTTATACGATGCATGCATACAGAATTAATTTTCAATACGCTTGAAATAGCTACATATGAAGTAATCTAGCAACACACAAATTTCTATATAAGGAAAATATGAATCAAGAATATTCAACTACAGAAAAGTTTTCCATCCACTCTTTTACCACATCAACCAGACCAACAGTATTAATTGGTAGAACTTTGATGTCAGAAAGGCTGCAGAATTCAGGCTTGATGGATCAGGTGTAGTTGTTGTCTGGTTGGCGCATCTGTTTATCACAGGTTCAGGATCGGTTACTACAGTCGGCTTCGTTGCATTTACAGGGACCGATCTCTTGACAACCCACTGACCACCTCTCATCTGTAGAACGGAACAATGATCTCTACTCAACAGGTGCTCAATGCCGCTGGATACAGATCTCTTGTCTCTTTTGTCCAGGTTCTCGCAATGGGTGCCAATTGGGATACCAAAATAAGTTCTATGAAAGTCCCCACATTTCCCAGAGTTCACCAGAGTATCAACTATGCCTTGGTACTTGTGACTGCACCTGGAGTCCTCATCACTGTGGCATACCTTATAGACTGAGTCTCTTATCATGCTGCTGGTGTCATAGAAGATTTCAGTCTGATGGTGGTAGGGTCCAGATCCACTCTCACATATACAGGATATGAAGCATGTTGGAAAGTGCGTTACGCAATCCTTATAATTAACCACTCTGAAACTGCCAGCAAGTTTCTCATCATGTTCGTAGGCAAAGTTCTTATCTCCTACTCTAGGCATTCCATACGTGTAGAGGGATACTTTACTTTTAGTGATAGTACCATCTCGGATGTAGGAGAAAGCAGCGATGGAAGCCAAAGCTCCACCTAGTGAGTGTCCACTAAATCGTACCATGTAGTCTGGGTGTTGTTGTGTTAGCTCCTCAATTTCAATGGTCAGGCTCGATTTTAACAAAGTGAATACTCGATAGAAGTATTCTTGTACTGCGCCTCGCCCGAGTTCAATTTTAGGTTCAATCAAAATTTTTAACTCATCTATAAACTGAGTTAGTTGAGTGGTCCCGCGGAAGGACACGTAGATGGACTTACGACTGTGAGACAAAGCCAAAACTGCAGCACATTTTCTATACTTTAACAACCAGCCATCGCAGTTCATGGCCACTATATTCACAAACTCCAAGTCAAACTCAGAAATATCCCTACCAGATTTAATGTTGTCCATACAGATGAGGGGATCGTCTGAGTATGCCACAGCAGATAGTAGCGTCTGTTCGTATGCCAAGTCCTTGTCATATGTACTATAGTCTTCATTACCTGAGGGGCAGCTTGATTTATACTTAATGTTCATGTCCGTGGTACAAGGGTTGGTAAACGCTGCTCCGAATGTATGGCATTTCCTGTCCAAAGGGCACCAGCGACAGTGAGCAAAAGGATTCCAAGATAGTTTGCTTACACATGCTTGACAGTTTTTCATATCGGAGCAATCTTTTGCCACAACTGCTGTACAGACAAGCAGCAGGGCTAAAAGTCTGACGGGTTTGTGTGATGAAAAACACATCTGCATTGTGAGAGCGAGCAGTATACAGTGAGTTGCTTTTATCTTTACCACAGTAAGCAGTTTCGCAAAAGTAGGTCAGACAAACGAAGCTTGGACTGATAATTATTATCTGTTATTCACGCTGTTATAACAGTTTGTGGTAATTAGATTACCCAGGGACTTCATAACTAAATTAGGGACTTCATAACTAAATTAATGTTTTGAGACTTATATCTACTAGACGTATTTGCATGTGATTGGTAGGCTGAACGGGTAGTTATTTTAGAGTGCTCTATGATGTATGAGAGGCACTTATTTAGCAAATATTCAATTGAATGGGGGGAATAAATGTGTGGGGCGTAGCAGATATATATATAGACTTTATTTAATAAAGAAAAATAAAAACCTACTAACAACATAAACTGTCTAAACTAAAATAGTAAGTAAATAAATTGTACTTACCAAAATAGTAGAGTCAGCACCTTGTCTAAACTGCACAGTTGCTCTGCCACTACCATTGCACGTCTGCAATGGCACCAAGGCTGATGTTATGAGCAAGAGAGGCTGAGCGTTAGTGCCTCATTCCTATTTATACGGTTTTTGGTTATGATGTAATTTATGTTATACGGTTGTAATACTTTGCGTGAGCGTGAGTGGCGTGAGCGTAAATGGCGTGAGTGGAAATACGAATTTTCAATTCTTTTTACCAAGGGTAAACAACTCCCCATTTAAAAATGCTAATATTGCTGATGTCGTCTCAGCAAATAAGATTTTAATTAAAGTGAATAAATTATCTTTCTTTGCATTAGTTTGTGAGCAATACTTACTAACTAATGCAAAGAAAGGTATGGCATTACTTATAATATGAGTGAAATAATAATTAAAACAAGTGTCAGGATACAGAAATGACAGCAGTAATACAAATGTAATTATGCTTGTGAAACACCAACAAAAAAAAGTACAAATGTAATTATGCTTGTGAAACACCAACAAAAAAGTCAAGATGTGCAGGCAAACAAGATGTTCAAGCAAATTGAGACCAAAATCAAACAAAGAAAATATTAACTTGTTTGGGCGTGCTTCCATACATACATTCAACAACTCTCTCAGCAGACAATAAGTCTAGTGGAATCCTAACAAAAATGATTAATGGTAAATGTAATACATCTGCCAAAGCTATACATCAGTGAAACAACACAGGTATCAAAATAAATGAGTCATGCTAGGTGGACTGAAAATGTGACAAGGCTTAGAAAGGTGGAGAAAAATTTACGGAGCATTGAAAGGTTGTCTGTCTGACCCGTCTTTAACCATTGATAAATCTGACCCATCCGCACAAATGAAATGACCATGTTTTGAATACATATTTTAATCATATATTCTATTGCAGACAGTGGGTAAGGTATGAATATGCCAATCCATCCTTGATTCCATGAAACAGTCCACCTATTTATAAATGAGCATTTCATGCAAATACAGTATACACCCTTTTGAAAGCTGCAAATAAAATGCTATTAACCACTTAAGCTTTAAACATCTGCCTTTAACCATTGAGATGTTTGTGATATGTCTGTTTCATTGACCTGTTATTCTGTATTCCAATCTATACAAAAAAAAATGATAACAACCAGGGATACAAACCCAATGCAAAGATTTTTATGGCTACTGACAGAACTGAATGTGTATACTGACCAAAGTCCACCTAATTATTGATGCAAGTGTCAAAATGCCAACGTTACCATAAAATCTTAGTATATAGGAATCCAATTAAAATAAATGAATAATCACACCACACAAACGGGCGTGAGAGTTTTATAACTTGAGGTGTAGCCAAAATTATTACGTTGCACAATGTAAATTTTCGCAAACACTTCAGCAGCGAACTAATAATAAAGATAATAGTGATTGGCTGTGAGACTGAGGCCTTGCTCAATGATTGGTGAATGTACATGTGGAAACAAAAAAATGTAAAATTTTATCCAGCAGTACTGATATAGATTTCATAGAGAGAAGACGCAGGCCTGCTGTCTCACACAATTCAGTATTCAAACTAAATTTTCAACACTTTGTGGCAATATTTCATATACAAATTTTCTGTGGCATCAATTAATTCTCACCGTCAGTATTTATCACGGTTAGAGCACCCAACCTAGGACTTCAGGTTGCTGTGATTTACAGACAGTTCTGTCAGCTATCAACCTCAATATTCCAGATTCTACTCGCTATCTGTGGTTGTAGATAAACAGCTTTGGCTTTCTGCAACAGACAGACATCCATACATATTAACCTATCCCAATCTTGGACGAAATCATCCCAATCTTGGAAGAACAAACTACTACAAGCTGACCAAACACTCAAAGAAGATTCACAAGCCCACAACAACAAAAGTTCACAGACGTCAATTCCTACAGAAGACTAAAGCCCACAGCTAAACTTCAAAATCAACATACAAATTTCCCGCGGAAGGTATTGCAACAAACATTAACCTACACTAATATCATATCAACAACTTTATCGCCGTCGACAGCAACAGGACCCAGTTCCATCAGCACCCCACCAGTCACCTGAGCCCTTGGACTTGATCACTCCCTCGACTCTAACCTCTGGAGCTTTTAGACTATTTTACTCTGTAAGACTGTTCCTTATTACCATAACTAACTTGCTCTCTAATATTTAGCAGAAATTTTGTGTCACATAAAAACATTGCTGGTTTCAAACTTCAATAATTCCAAATTTTAATGGTTTCAAATTTCAACAATTCTAAATTTTACTAGTTTCAAACTTCAACAACAATTCCATATTTTAACAGTTTCAATTTTTAACAATTCTAAATTCTGTCTGTACAATTTCAACAATAACAAAAATTTTAAATATCTCAATTAATATTATTCACATCTTGTAAATCTAAAGACTTAGAAGTTCCTTAAATCTCAGCCAATATCTTGTGAAAAGATTTCATAACTACTTTGGAACTTTAATTATAACAACATTCCTGTAATTGACTCTTCATTAAATAATTTTATTTTCTTTGTTAAAAGTTTTCTGTGGAGTTATCCCTTCATAGATCAGATAACTCCAACTATTATTATTACCCAGAATCCAATTGCTTTTCAAATTTTCTGCATTTGTGTTTAACTGTTTATACAATATTATATTTTACTCTGCTCTGAATAGCATTGTCTTATCTAAGCTTTATCCCTGCTTTACTACCTATTAACCACTTTGCTCCTTATAAATAGATTATACCCATTTTTATTCAAGATCCATGAATAGTGAATGTTTATAATCACCAACTTTCATTTCTCAACATTCCATTCTAAATAGAAGTAAATTGTTATCTTACCACGGCAGGGAGAACCATAAGTCAGCAACAGTTTTCTCCTTGCAGTCCAGAGTGCTAATCAATTTACACCATTACACATAGAACTAAAACAGAACCAAACATATAAATAGAACTAAAAATAGAACCAAAGAGAGTAGATAATTCCAAATACCACTTCTGATAATCCAGCTTCTTACAACAATTCCAATTTCCATTCACATAACATTCAAGTTTACATCCGCTTAGGAATTTATCTTTATCATATTATCTTATCTTTATCAGGCATTGCATTTATCTTTATCATATCATATCTTTACAATTATTTCTTTTTTTTATAAAATTCCTGTTGCTGACACAAGCTCATGATACTAAAAACTTCATTGAAGTGTGCGAGTAACTTCATTTTACGTCCAAAAAACATTTTTGTACATACACCATCAACCACACATGTATGTATGATTCTTATTATTTAATAATGTGCTTTTTAAAACTTTAGTGTTGTGATCACACAAATAAAAGAATATCATAACAAAAAATTATGGAATATGATATGAATGATAAAGTATAATAATATAATTACAATTAATTATTAACAATAACAAATTGAAACTGCTGTGACCATGTTCTGAGCAAGAAGTCTGACTAATTACTCCTTGTTCTCAGCATACCTTCGTTCCAATTGACTTTTTTGAAACAACATTGTGGACATTATCATCACTGCAAGGTTTTTGAAATGAATAGAAGATTGATAGGAAAAATGCTATAACCTTGTCATAAAAAATTAGGTGTGTGCACAGACGTATATGGGGAGAGTTGTGTCCCCTCATCCCAATAGAGTGCCATTTTTAATCCAAATGTTGCTATAACATTTATTACCCAATCAGCTTGGTGATGGAAAGAATTAGCCAGTTCGGATACTTTGCAATCATGTTAGAGAATCTTTGATGTTGTGGATGCAACATAATTAGGTTTGCTCACACACAAACAGTTAATGGAAAGTGGAACTCCGGAATCAGGAGCTCAACCACTCTTTCAAACAACTAATCTCAACTTGAATTCATTTTACGACAATATTATGTAGTAAAAAAAACAAGAAAATAACAATACAGAAAAGCAAACCATGACAATGAAGGTTGGGATTTCCCAGTGTAGTACCTAGGCAACAATATTATACACCACAGGTTCCAAAGAGCTAAAACAAATAAATTATGAAAATCCAATCAGTATTATAATGGAATCAAGTGAGCAGGAAACTGCAGTCAAACACGATATAATTGGCTACAATATTTGCTTCTATATTAGTTTCAATACAGTGACAGTGAGGAAGATCAATCTTGAGATAAGACAAATCAATCGCAATCTGATGAGGCCGACCAATCGTCCTGATCACCGGCTCCTTCTATCGAGGTATCAACTCAGCAGCATGGCATATGTGGAGGGCATCCTATATAACCTGAGTGGCAAGAGGAACGCTAGTGTCAAAATTCTTCACCTGAATACCTGTTAATACAAATGTGAATAAATTGATCAAAAATATTAACAAAGAAAATGTTAGGCAAATACAACTTAAACTACTCAATCTATGAAACTCTAGACAGCAATACCGTCACGTCACCTTCCAGATCCAACTTTCAGACTAGACTCGAAAAGTTCAGTGCTGTGAAACTTTTTCAGCCATGAGCTCTTTTGTTTTAGGCTCTACAGATACAAACATTCAATGTATAGCAACTACTCTCATAGATGTTGCATCAAAATTGAAATGTAGGTCAGTTTTTGATGCATTACCTGTTATGAGCATTGAGTATAGAAAATTGATGAGCGCAAAGAATATTTGCAGAGACTTCAGCAAACGCCTCAGCACAACTTTTGGGTTCACTTGGCACTTTCCACACTTTATGAACAAATGATGTCGGCAGCGAATTGCGTTGGAGCCTCAGTTTTCCATCTTCCTGCACCTTCTCAATTGCGTCATCCTCAAAATGATCCTAACAACACCACTTAATGGTAAATAATATAAACCATCAACAAATTAATTACAACATGAACAATGATAAGATGCTTATCTCATGAATTTCATTCGTACTATTCAAAACCTAATTTTGTTTTAAATATCTAGTAGTTGATGCATCTACGCCATAACAGTAGACAAATTTAACTATTTTTTCTCTAGCGACTTCTTTGACAATGTACATGTGCAACCTACTTATACTTAACATGGACTAATATATGTTTTACAATTCAGGGTTTTGTCATTTCATTGTTGGTCTCAATTAATTTTTCAAATAAATGAACGGTAGTAATACTTTGCGTGAGCGTGACTGGCGTGAGCGTAAATGGCGTGAGTGGAAATACGGATTTTTTGTATATTTTCACCAAGGGTAAACAACTCCCATTTAAAAAATGCTATTATTGCCATGTCATCTCAGGAAGAAGATTTTAAAGTGAATAAATAATCTTTCTTTGCATTAGTTTGGTTCATAATACTAACTAATACAAAGAAAGGTATGGTACTACATATAATATGAGTGAAATAATAATTAAAACAAGCTCACGCTACGAAACATTTCATTGAAGTATGCGAGTGACTTTATTTTGTCAAAAAAATGTTTTTCATACATACACCATTGACCACACACGTAGTATGATTCTTTTTATTTAACATACTGTTTTGTAAAACATTGGTGTTGTGATCACACAAATAAAAAAGATCATAACTAAACATTATCGAACATGAATTATGTAATATAATAATTACAATTAATTAATAATAAATAAAACATGAAAAAAATTGAAACTCCTGTGAGCATCTCCTGAATGATTAATCCTTGTTCGCAGCTCATTATTTATAGTCTACATATCTTTGTTTCAATTGACTTCCTTTGATACAACATTGTAGACATCATTATCACTGCTAGGTTTTAAAATGAATAAAGATTGGTGAAAAAAAACTGCTATAAAAAATTCGGTTTGTGCAGAGCCGTGTATGGGGAGAGTTGTGTCCCCTCGTTGCAAGGTGCCATTTTTAATCTAAATGTCGCCATAACATTTATTACCCAGTCAGCTGGGTGATGGAAAGAATTTCCCAGTTTGGACACTTTGCAATTATGTTAGAGAATCTTTGATGTTGTGGATGCAGCATAATCAGGTGTGCTTACACACAAACAGTTAATGGAGAGTGGAACTCTTGAATCAGGAGCTCAACCACTCTTTCAAATCATTAATCTCAACTTGAATTCATTTTACCACAATATTATGTAGTAAAAGAAAATACAATAAAATGACAATATACAAAAGCAAGCCACGACAATGAAGGTTGGGATTTTCCAGTGTGGTACCTAGGCAACAATATTATACACCACAGGTTCCAAAGAGTTAGTTTGGTGTAGTAGTACATTATTATACCATGTAGCCAACTGGCGCCAGCTACATGCTATAACTGATATAATGAATGATCATGAGAATCAGAAACTTGCCCACCGTGAAAGTATCCGACATGCAAGAGACACGTCAAACAAGTTTCCTTATAGCCGTCAAGTGTCAGTGATAACTGACAACTGTTCATCATGAACTTGGTGCTCTATGCTTCATATGCAGACTAAGTAAATTTTTGAATTTCTGTTGATATCTAGCCTGGTAACCATGATTACTTATCGGTCGGAAAGTTATTGCTTGTTATCATGGAAATGGCAACATTTTTAGGTGTACAGAACCTGCAAAAAAAAGTTTGTCATTAATGATTAATACGCATTATAATCTTCCATCTATTAAACAACATTCCGGCTGAAAAGTAACTCAAAATGTCGCATATATCTGTTGCCATCTTGCTTCAATAATGATTATTTAATCACAGCTGATTATGAATACGTAATCAATTAATTTAGTTACAGCATTTCAACTAGAAAATCGCTTATCATCATTTTCTTATGCTGTTACGTGTTTATTAGTTTTGTTTGCTCTGACAATCTCACACCTGTCAGCTTTGAGTAGTTGCTTAGTTTGATGTCCAGTTTTCTACTTTCACTCTTTCCAACGTGGTCAATTTTTTCTAGCCTAGTTCTTTCACGTTATTCTATAAGTAAATATATTACAGTGGAAAATAGCCAGATCAAGGTTGTTGTTGATAAAAATAAGAGCATCCTCCTAATCTATCTCTCAAACCCCCGCCCCCTCAGTTACAATCGAGCCAGTTGACAACTAAATGTACTGACCCGTGAGTTTCATGGTACAATGCTTTTCAGAAGCAACCACAATCCTGTGTTCCTCCTTAACTCCTTCAACCTCTCATTTCCAATCTCACTCTCTCTCTCAATGATGCCAAAAAGCTGCAAGTAGCTAGTAGCTCTAAAGGAACTACAAAATCTTTTACTGTTCGAGGCAGAAATGTCTCCAAGGACAGAAAAGTTTTGCAACTGATGTACGCAATGCAACTAATATCTGTATGCAACTGATTGCTGTACGCAATGGGCAATACCAATCTAGCATAACTCTCTCTATCTATCCCAGTTCCACAGATTTACCCAAAGCACCCTATACTGTCCTGTAGAGACAAGGCTCACCCCGTCTAACTCAAAATAGATAATTGTGCTGCCCCTCCCCCTCTCAGAGATATAGGAAAGGGTAGAAACTGAGCCCAGGGGTATTCGTGATCTGTACCTCACAGATATAGTTGACCAAACCTTTCTTATGCAGGCTGACCATTATCCTGAAGTTCAACAATAATGCTGAGACAGAAGTAACCTGAGGCAGGGGTAGCCTGGGGCAGGTGTAGCCTGAGGCAGGTGTAGCCTGAGGCAGGTGTAGCCTGAGACAGGTGTAGCCTGAGGCAGATGTAGTCTGAGGCAGGTGTAGCGTGGGGCAGGTGTAGCCTGAGGCAGCTGTAGCCTGAGGCAGGTGTAGCCTGAGGCAGGTGTAGCCTGAGGCAGGTGGTGTAGCCTGATGCAGGTGTAGCCTGGGGCAGGTGTAGCCCAAGGCAGGTGTAGCCTGAGGCGGAAGTAGCTTGAGGCAAAAGTAGACCAAAAACTGCCAAGATGTTTTAGTAAATATATCAGTAATTAGCAGAAAACATTGTAAATAGTGCTACTTGTGCATATTGGGGAAAAATCAACCTATCACCACAAACACAACTATTCATCTATCACTTACCAAGCAGTATCATGGGCTTTTAGCAGTTACCCGCTTTCCTATCCAGTTCGTACCAGGTTAGTGTGTAGTGGCAAAGAAGCTGGCAAAGCAGCCAACCTCCACCATTAACTTATCAACCATTACAGAGTCCATGACTTGGATACACTAGCTAGATCTATAGTACATGAATCGCATATATTTGTTTTAATCTACAAAATATACAAGGCATTGCAATTATCTATCCAAGTGTTCCAATCCACAAGACTCTGCCAGACAGTACAAGTCGTCTGGCCTTTTATACTGAAAGCGATCGTATAATACACAAACAACAGCAGATCATATAGAATAGCCAATGATTGTTTATATACGCTGCCACATGGTGGATAGTCCAATGAGCATCTGGCTCTTTGTCAGCTAGCTTATGGTACATCAGGCTGAATACACCTTCCTACATGTAAGGTCACTTCCTTCTAATCATATCTTATGTAATGCTGATGTAGTGTACCAACCTAGGGAATGTTAGTAGTAATATATGAGCAGATCTCCCTACCAAGTGTTTTTTTGTGGATTAAATCTTGGAGTTGAGGCAATGGGTTACGACGTTGGATGGATTCGCCGAGTTTATATTGTATTTTATTTGAGGGGTATTTGAGTGGCATTTGAGTGGCATTTAAGTGGCATTTGAGTTTTGATTACTTTTTTACTTAATTTGAACTTATATGGCATATAGATTTTGAATGTATGGCATTTGATTTTTTTTGATATTTTTTACATTGTATAAAAATGGAACATGATATGATTGTATTGTTATTGGAAGTTAAGATGTCGACAGAGGATGATGTTGAGATGAGACCGATGAATGAAGTTGATACTGTTGATGGTACTACACGTGATATGATAGATGTTTTACCGAGTATGAAGCGTAAAGCGTTGATAATTATGATGATTTTGGTATTTGTCGTAGGATTTTCCACTATTGGAGGTGTTACTGAGTTTAGTATTTATGAAGAAGCTATGGAAAAAATACAAAAAGCGAGAAACTCTCCTGTTGGAATCATAAATGAAACTACTGTTGGTTGATGAACATCTTTTTATGATGAATGGGAAACCTGAAGATTATGACCCAAGGATGCGATCTCCTTTTACAGCAATGATTGCAGGACCAACTGGATCGGGAAAGACGCAAGCGATTTTTCGAATGATTGAAGCTAGTCAGACTATAGCACACCCCCCGCCAACAGAAATTCACTACTGTTATGGAGCCTACCAAAAAGCCTTTGATGATGTACCAGGAGTGATTTTTCATGAAGGGATGATAGATATAACAGTGAGTTTTCCCAGAGATGGTAAAAATCGATGGCTGATAATTGATGATCTCATGGATGAAGTTTCTGGTAAAGCCGATGCCAATGCTTTGTATACAAAACATAGTCATCATTTGAACATAAGTGTGTTTTTTATTGATCAGAATCTGTTTTTAAAAGGAAATCGTACAATTTCCTTGAATAGTCATTATTTTTTTCTTTTTAAAAATCCTAGAGATGCTTCTTCTATTTCCTATTTGGCTCGATAATGTTTTCCATCTAAAGTAAAATATGTACAAGAGGCTTTTGAAGATGCAACAAAAAAACCATACTCTTATTTACGAATAGATACGACTCAACAAACGAATGATCAACATAGACTATTGGGAAATTTTACATCGGATCTTCCTATGATATTATATGTACCCAAGTAAAAGGATATAAATACAATTACTATTCATTTCACCTCAATCATATTTTGTTATTCAACGACGCAACACGAAAGAGTTATAATGACTAAAGATTTGGAGAAAAAATTAACAAGAAATGCTGCTGTGTTGTTATCACTCAACAATGCAACCTTTGCTATTCAAAAGTCTGTTATAGCCAAAGCCAAAAAGGAGTTTATTATGACTCTAATGGAATGCGCTAAAGCTATTATAAATGGAACGATACCATTGACAACATCTCAGTACAATCAGTTGCAGCGGAACGCGAAGGATATTAGCGCTTTAGTAAGAAGATCAACGTTAGATGATAAGAAAGCTGTATTACAAAAAGGAGGATTTTTAGGCGCTCTACTAGGACCTATCATCAGCAATATAGTTCCTGGGTTATTTAAAAGTGTGCTAGGAGGAGGGAGAAGATAAAGATGAAAGTCTCAACACGAATGATGCGAAATAAAATGGCAATTTTAGCTCTGGATGAACTGAGTAAGAAAGGAAAAATCGCTATAGTCGAAAAGGCTAACTCAGATTTGTTTCAATCATTGATAGAAAGTGTTAAAAATATTATATTAGGTAATGTTCCTCTTGATTCTGAGCAGTTTATTGAGTTGCAGCGTTACAAGAAGGAACTACATAAACTTAGTGGTAGAGGGACAGTTGATGATAAGCGTAAAATTTTGATTCAGACTGGTAGAGGAAATCTTTTGGATGCTATTATAAACCCTATTGTATCTGTTTTGTCATCAATAAAAAGATGAATCGTCAGCCTTTAACATTCTCCAGACGTATTTTTATACTCACTGAAAATGAATACTATAGATTAACGAAAAAAAAGGAGAATAAAACAGTGGTAAAGGAAGAGAAGACCAGACCTCCATTGTATTATAATCCTATGGAAGCTATAACAGTGAGAAATATGAAGAGAAAGCGAAATGATCTACTGGAAACAGCTTATGATTCTGACTTATCCTCACACGAAAAGTTAGATGAAAATGTTGAAAACCTACGTAGGTATTTGTCTGATGTCAAAAAGATTAAAAATAACCAAAATCAGACACAAAAGGATAGTTGGAGTCCCATTAAGAAAAAGAAGATAGAGTCTATTTCTCCTTTAGCCAATAGCACAGTTATTGATGATAAACCTAATGCCCTTTCACCAAATGTTCATAAAGACATTGAGTTAGAATCAGTGAAAATGGTTGATGATGATGATGACATCGGGATGGAATTAATAAAAGGGAGGTTGTTTGATACTGAAGACTCAACCCTACTTGGAAATACATTTCTTACTGATGGAGAAGATGAGCATGATAGTGAAAGCGAAAATTTAAAAGAGTTTGAAAAAAAAGCAACTGAATTAACAACAAAAAAGAGTGATCAAACGATTGCTGTCAGAATGTTGAATAATCTGAGTAAAATTGGTAGATTCGACTCGGACAAGAACAGACTGAAAATTGGAGAACATTGGTTGAATCCTAAGACTTCCAAAACTTTACTACGAGACGTTCTAACTGAAGGAGGTAAAATACAATTGGGAAATACCAATTACAGTAGATTTAAAAGCTTGCTAACTGATGAAGGAATCACAACTGTCAGAAAATCCCCGCATCAAACACGTAAGAGTCAGAAGAAAAAGTTGGTCATTCCAGGTACTAATTCATGGACATCGACACCCTAAAAGAGTTGTATTACAATCCTGCATTTCATACATCTCTACGAGGAGCTAGAGCTTTACTGAAAGCTCGTAGAAAGCGAGAGGGGGAAAAAAGAATCCGTGAATGGTTGAGTGGTGAGGATGCCTACACGTTACATAAAAGAGTTGTAACTAGGTTTAAACGCCGTCCTACAATTGTAGCTGGAATAGGGGAACAGTTACAGGTAGATTTGATGGATGTTCGATCTCGAAAAGAAGAAAATAATAATACAGCATTTTTACTGACTGCTGTTGATTCTTTATCTAGAAAAGGATGGGCTGTGCCGCTCATCTCCAAATCAGGTCAGGTTGTAGCCAGAGGATTGAGAAGAATACTAGAAGGGCAAAACTATAAAGCTTTACAATCCGATAAAGGTAAAGAGTTTGACAATGTCAATGTAAAGACTCTCCTGGCGGAAAAAAAAATCAAGCGCTTTACAACCGAAAATGAAACGATAAAGGCATCGATGGTGGAGCGTTTTAACAGAACTTTAAAAGAGAAGATATATAGATATTTGACATATAAAGATGATGACAGATACATTGATGTTTTACCAGAAATGGTTGATGCATACAACAACACAATTCATGGTGCTATAGGTATGAGACCGAATGATGTGAATTTTAAAAATCAGGAACTTGTATGGAATCGTGTGTATGAAGGAGGTGAACATAGTTTAGCTCAAGAAGCAAAACTAAAGATTGGGGATTATGTGAGAATAAGTAAGGCAAGAGGAGCGTTTGAAAGAGGATACACTCCGAATTGGACGATTGAGATTTTTATAATCACTGATGTACTTATTGATGAAAAACCTGTTGTATATAGGGTGAAAGATTTGGCTGAGGAGATGATTGATGGCACCTTTTACGAAAAAGAGTTGCAAAAAGTAAAAAAACCCACGATTTTCAGAATTGAAAAGATATTGGGAAGAAGAATGAGAAGAGGTAAAAGACAGATTCTGGTTAAGTGGTTAGGATACGGAGAAAAGTTCAACGAGTGGGTAGATGAATAGTTTATAAGGAAAGAACGCTTGATATAATCATCATACGTTGAGAAAATGTCGATGCTGATAACTTTACCCTCAAACTCTAGCGGTGAAGAGTTTCCTGATAATAACAATTCCGAATTTACAGTGAGACTGTATAAATATTTGGTTATCAATGGTGGTAAATGGGAGGTAGGTCTGCTAGATATGTCTTATTCTAATAATTGGAAGAATGTTACCGAAGGGAAAATATATCTAGAAAAGACTAATGTCTCTGGTAAAAGCGAAAAGTCCTTCATCTTAATCGGTAATGGAAGATATGATAGTATGGAGGAGTTGGAGGAGATTATACGAAAGAGAATGAGTGAAATGGATTTGGACAAAAATTTGCCATCTCCTACAACAAGATCACCAACACCACTTTACTAACTAACAGCGATCCTGATACTGCCATAAGCTTTTCCAAAGATATAGCATATATTTTTGGATTTGAACCAAAAACTATGTACCCTCATGGTAGATACAATAATATCTCACCCCCTGATATAAATTCTGGTTTAACATCTCTGTATGTTTATTCCAACATTGTTGATAATAGAATGGTAGGAGATACGAATGTACCTTTACTGAGAGTAGTTCCGGTTCAAGGAAAGAAGAATAGTGTTGTGTATCAAGAATTTAAAAATCCTCACTATGTTGACGCTTCATCACTAAATAGTGATCTGATTCAAGTACTTATAATGAGTGACGACGGCCAACGAATACCATTTGATGGTGGAAAGGTTGTGTTGACGGTTCACTTTAGAGAGAAACTATTATAATGAGTTTGGTACGATACACCCCTGAGGACTCAAAAGATTTTTTTGATGAGTACTACAAGATGCAAGCTGGAAATGGAATTGGAGTGTATAGTGGACGGCGGGTGATGCCTAATATGAGAGGAAATGGACTTGGTAGTATTTTTTCAAGTATACTTAAATCCGCAGCACCAATGCTGAAAAGAGGAGCAATTAGTTTGGGGAAAAGAGCACTGTCTGTAGGTGAAAATGTAGCGCGTGATGTCATCGATGGACAAAGCTTTGCAGCATCAGCAAAGAAGAGGGGGTTGGCAGAGTTGAATGATCTGGGGGGAGATGTGCTCAATGCAGTCCGTCTAGATAGTATGAAAAGGAGAAAAACAAAAGGTGGAAAGAAGAGAAGAGGTGTTGGTAAACGTGGCATATTTTAATAGTAGCAGAATCCGCTATAAAGACAGCAGAGCTTGATAACTATATTCATTAAGCAGTAACACCTCAAGCAATCATCATTCGCAAAAGATGGCTAGCCTAAATGGAACAACAGGTAATAAGTTGGAAGGTTCTTCCTACAACATAAATCCAACGTTGGATGTATTTGCTACGGAACCAACAAACATATCGGTAGAAAGATCGGAATATGTTGTCATCAGACCTGATAGGTTAGATCCTTATGGTAGTATTGAGTTAACCTTGTCAGGGAGCACTGAACATTACACAGATCTCTACAACTCATTTCTGCAAGTTGAAGCCACAGTTGTTCAAGATGATGGAAACAATATTGCAGGTAATGATGATGATGCAGTTGTGTGGATGGGGGATTCAATGCATACATTATTCAGTGAGTTGAAAATGTCGATAGAAGGAACCACTGTTGAATACGCTAACAACTACGGTTTACGCTCCTACTTTTCACAACTACTCGAAAACAGTGCAGAAAGAAAGAAATATCAAGGTAAGATGGAAGGATGGCTGTATGATGATTCAACTAGCAAAGACGCTGCTGATCATAAAACCGCAGATAAGAAAAAGAGGAGAGCTCTAATCATAGATGGAAAGACAATAAAATTAACTGGAAAACCTCATCTTGCATTATTTCAGCAGAAAAAACTAATAATTCCAGGTCCTAGTATGCAGCTGGAGTTTGAGCGTGCCTCCGGCAAACTAGCTTTGTTTGCTGCAGATGAGGCGCCTAATGGAGGAGCAAAGATTAGAATTGATAAATTTGAACTTCATCTTTGTAAAGTTAAGATGAATCCTACAATACAAAACTCCCAACTCAGTTTGGCATTGGAAGGTCACAACTACATTTATCCAGTTGATCGAAAACAGATAAAACTATATGGAATTCGTGCTGGGGTTGCGCAGATTGACATCACTTTGGAAGAAAACAAACAAAAACCTAAACAGATCTATTTAGGTTTAGTTGATCACAACGCAATGAATGGACGTTTTGCCTTGAATCCATATAGAATGACACACGCTAATGTTGATAGTATTGTATTGAGAGTTGGTGATTGTCCAATTGGAAGAAGATTTGAGCCAAATTATGCTAGAGGGGTTTTTGGAAGAGAATATCATCAGTTTCTACACGCTACCGGAACTTTGCTTGAAGGTGATAGTCTCGGTATTACGAAAGAACAATACCTTGATGGTACTACACTTTATGGATTTGATTTGACTGGTGATTTTCTTAAAGAAGGATTTCACTCTATGAAAAATGTCACAACAAGTGTGGAAATTCGTTTTAGCCTTAACACGACTAATGGATTATCCTTGGTAGCATACTTTGTAAAAGACGGTGTGTTGGAGATGGATAGCATTCTTCAATTAACTATCGGGGGAGACGCAGTGCTTTAAACAAAAAGTTAGAGATGAATACCATGCAAATTCGTTCGATCTTATCTTCAGACGTTTTATGTCAAAGCGTAGGGATTCATGTTGGAGCTAGAGAACAGTTTTGGAAGCAAATTTGCAATTTTCCAACAGGATGTTTCGTATTCAACACCCATTATTCTCACCAACCTGGAGAGCATTGGTTGGCTGTGTATGCTAATGATTCAGAGGTGGATTTTTTTGACTCATTTGGGCGTTCTGTTTCCTTTTATCCAGATGTAAATGAAATACTAAGTATTCATGGAGGATATGAAACAATACAAAGTAATGAAACACAACTACAAAATTTGTTGTCAACTGTATGTGGCGATTATTGTGTATACTTTTGTTTACTGAGAAGTAGAGGATGGAGTATGGATGAAATTGTTAGAAGTTTACAAGACATAGGAGATAGTGAGATGAGAGATCACTCAATACGGAGATTTATCATACAGACTTATCCTAACTTCGAGTTCATAGAAGATAATACAGTAGAAGGAATAGATGGTGTACATATACAAGGAACTAATTTACTAAGTAAATTGTTAAAATAAATTATTATAATTGATTTTTATTTGATATAACAAATAAAATTAATAAAATACAACTTATCTCATTATTTGTGCTAAACACTACAGAACCTATAAAAACTATTATTTTGTAATGTTTCAAGCAAGAAGTAAATAAGATCTTCTCATTTTCTTCCTCAGGAGCACTCTTTAGTTATATCTAAAAGACATAGTAACTAATGACTCTATCATACATAGTTATATGAATTAATTTTACAAAAATACTTCGGATCTTTCTTTAAATAGATATGAAACTTACCATCATAGAAGACGAGTCACGTCCTTTGTGTTATCGATTAAGACTCCGATGTGCTGTTCTGGACAATTCTCTTTTTCATTTTCATCAAAGTAGGAGAGACAGGTGTGTTGCAGCAAAGTATCAAACAGTTCTGAGGCTTGAATGAAAGCTTGAAGAGCTGAGAGTAGAATGATGTCGTAGGAAATCATGTTGTTCGTATTTTGTTTTAGTCCTTTGAATACGATTACACCCCTTTTTTCCGCCACCACAGATGAAGCTATTTGAGCAGGGATGCTAAGATCTCCAATCAATAGCTCTCCTTTCACCATACATCTGTAATTAGCCACTATAATATCAGCAGTCTTGTTCCAACGAGTATCACATTTTCTTAGCATTCCAGGATTCTCATAAGCTATAACACTTCCTGTCGGAAAATCGTGTAGGTGAGCAACACTGAAATAAGCCTGTATTTGTCTCAAACTCTTGCCGTACAATGAGTTGAATGGATCGTTGATCTTTCGATTACATCCTTGAGATTCAGCGGTACGAAAAATCGCATCTCCTGTCTTTCCTTCTCCCATATAAATTAAAACAATTGGACGTGTTTGCTTAGCTTTATTAACACGCAGTCCTATTTCGGTTGAAACATTACTCTTTACCTGAGTTATCTTTTTATCCTTTCGGTAGTTGTAAATGATGGTGCACTTTGATTCATCACGAAATTCAACAGACAACACCTCCATAACTGTTGGTACTGGTAGTTCGCAGATTTCCATGGATTCTTCAAGTTTTTCTAGACTATCTGGAGAGAGAGAGTTTATTAACCCGGCGCTCTTGTAGGTGAGAGTGGTTAGTTCATTACTTCCAGCATCTTGAAAGGGTATTCTGGTGTGACGAAAAAGCGTTTCGTCTCCAACATCCGTCAAAACTAGTTTTTTGCACTTCGAGCCAGTTTCATTATCATCTTTTGTCAAATCAATAAAAGATCGTTTCCTCATTGATGTTCTTTTTGAAGGTAGCTTGTTAGTAGGAGATGTGAATGAAGTAAAATCTTGTTGGGATTCTGGTTCATCAACCACCAATTGACTTTCTGGCATGTCAAAGATAGGAGAAGGTGATGGGGAAAAGGTTTGCGTGGGTTCTGCTTCTTCATTCATCGGTTGACTTCCTTCGTCTTGAGTATTCATTCTAAAAAAACAAAACATTTTGTTTAATTTTTCGTAATTAATTTTAAAAGATCATAAAGATCATAAGCCTTCAGCTAGTTGTGTTAGCTAACAGAAAATAAATATTTTTACTCTTACCTTTATAAAGAAGGTGAGCTCCTAGTAGTTGCAATAGAAGGTTTAGTAGATGTTGCTTCTCCGCTAGCTGTTGTAGAACTGGATGCTTTCTGTGTGAAAACAGTGGCTCTTAAATAGGTAAAGTTGCGCTGATTAAATCCTATGAATACCAACCTTCTTTATAATATAACTATGAATCAGCATTTTGTCCACGCGAAAACCAATGCTTTCGCGGGAATAAACAATTTATTTTCACGCGAATGGAAACCGTTGCTTTCGCGGGAATAAAAATTTTATTTTCACGCGAATAAAAACCAATGCTTTCGCGGGAATAAATATTTTATTTTCACGCGAATGGAAACCGTTGCTTTCGCGGGCACAAAAAATTTAATTTCACGCGAAAACAAACCAATGCTTTCGCGGGAATAAATAATTTATTTTCACGCGAATGGAAACCGTTGCTTTCGCGGGAATAAACATTTCATTTTCACGCGAATACAAGCCAATGCTTTCGCGGGAATAAATAATTTATTTTCACGCGAATGGAAACCGTTGCTTTCGCGGGAATAAACATTTTATTTTCACGCGAATACAAACCAATGCTTTCGCGGGAATAAATAATTTATTTTCACGCGAATGGAAACCGTTGCTTTCGCGGGAATAAACATTTTATTTTCACGCGAATACAAACCAATGCTTTCGCGGGAATAAGTAATTTATTTTCACGCGAATAGAAACTGTTGCTTTTGCGGGAATAACTAATTTATTTTCACGCGAATGGAAACCGTTGCTTTCGCGGGAATAAATATTTTATTTTCACGCGAATACAAACCAATGCTTTCGCGGGAATAAATAATTCATTTGCACGCGAATGGAAACCGTTGCTTTCGCGGGAATAAACATTTTATTTTCACGCGAATACAAACCAATGCTTTCGCGGGAATAAATAATTTATTTTCACGCGAATGGAAACCGTTGCTTTCGCGGGAATAAACATTTTATTTTCACGCGAATGAAACAGGAATATTTCACGCGAATAACACTATTCTGATAGAGTTTTCACGTGAGTGTTTTTAATGGTTATAAGTTAAATGAGTAGGAGTGTCTTATAGTATATAAGAACAACTCTCTCTACATAGAAATCATTCTCTTCAGCAATAACCTCAGGAGCATCAACTACTACAATAACCTCAGGAGTATCAACTACTACAGCTGATTTTCTTGGTGATAAGGTAAGAATTAATAGAAAAACTATTTTAATCGAAGCTAAAATGTAATTATTTTACAACACTGTTTAATCATCCTATACTAACACATAACTTTTTTATTTTAGTTCATTATGAGTTCAAAGCCATATACAATAACAGACTTCCTCCCAGAGATTTATCACCAGTATATCAAAGAAAATGTAGCCGTGCAGGAAAATGCGAAATATCCATTAACATTGCAAGCTGCGTTATTCTGTATAACGCAGCATTTGCTAACTTTAGCATCTTTATACGGAGAGCTACCCATACAGTACCAACCACATTCATTACACCAGAATGCTGACAATCAGGAAACATTATTAAAACTAACAATTCAAAACAATTTTGAGACAGTTTTGAAAATGTCTAAAATCGTGAATATTAACCATTTTTTAAAAAAAATTTAAGAGAAAGGTATGGGATCAAGATCTCACACAAAGATTAGTTAAAGCCCAATGGACTGAAGAATTAATGCTTGAGTTTAAGCCTAATATTTTACGTTATATTCAAACAGATGAATGTTTATATGCATCTATTACTTCGTTTGAAGTTATGTTATGGCTTTTTCAAGAATATAAACTTTAATATATACAATCATACAATATTTAATTTCTATTCAATGTACATAAATATATATATATATATAGCTATCGAAAAAATTATCGAAACTTAAATGCCATACATTCAAAATTTAGATGTCATATAAGCTCAAATTAAGTTCGAGTTATGTAAAAAATTATCAAAACTTGAATGCCATACATTCAAAATCTATATGCCATATAAGTTCAAATCAAGTAAAAAAATAATCAAAACTCAAATGCCACTTAAATGCCACTCAAATGCCACTCAAATACCCCTCAAATAAAATACAATATAAACTCGGCGAATCCATCCAACGTCGTAACCCATTGCCTCAACTCCAAGATCAAATCCACAAAAAAACACTTGATAGGGAGATCTGCTCATATATTACTACTAATGTTTTAAACCTCTGAACAAGCTCAGTAGCTTCTCATGTAACCTTTGCTTTATTCCTATTCCTTCTTTTTTATTACTGCCAACTTCCTCCACAACATCGGTGTAACTAAAGATCCGGTGATATTTCATCTTCTCCAACACTACAAAGTTATCTTTGAGTAATCTCACACTTTAGCATCAAATAATGCACACCATAACAAATACTTTTCATTGGAGTCAAGTATTAAACTGAAAATATTTAGAAAGCGCTGAGGGTGCATTCGGATACCCAATGTGTAGAGTAGTCGTTGACAGTCTTTGAGGCCTCATCAGTGCCGTATGAGGGATTGTTACTCATTTAAACCATAAACATATTGGGTCTATAATATCTAAATATAAAATTTATTTTGCTGTTCACTGCTTAGCGCTAATAGAAACATGCGACACATATATATATATATATATATATATATATATATATATATATATATATATATATATATATATATATATATATATAATACTTTATTGGCATCAATATAATTTTATAAAAATGTTTTTCATAAAGTGCCATAGCTAAAAGAAAAACAAAAATCAAAAATGAAACAGAAATATAAAATGAACACAGAAAAAAGAAGTCTACTCAAACACAGTTTATTTAAAATAATTCTCCATAATTCTCAATATTAATATTGACATTGAGATAAAAGCAATAGACCCTTCTCCAAGCATGTTTCATCCCAAAAAAAATTGGGAGTTGTCCTTCCAAAAAGGTTAACTTTTTGGGATTTTACTATAGAGAGCAATGGGAGTAATCGCTGTTTTCGCTTGTACAATATATTTTTATAGTGATTAGTCATATGGGTTCTAATCAAAAAGCAGCTTTGGTTGCTTTGTTTGTCAGCGGCCACATTCTACAATGTGCTATATGGATGAATGCGCCAAGCAAACAATGCTGACTCGTATCAGTCAGTGCATGCACACTGCATAGCTCTTTGATAGTGTACAGCCTCTGCTAATGCTAGAATATAAAATGAGTGGTGGGATGATGTTGGGCAGGTTTTATGGCTTGTGGCTGAGCAGAATTGACCACAGCCCCATAATCAATGGGATACTGGAAGAATATGTTAATGGTGAAAGTCGAATTGAATGAAAGCTGCATTGCATTCCTCCAGTAGTGTTTCTACTGAAAGAATTTTTATGTTTACATGCATTTTTGTTTACTAAGAATTCGCACACCTACAAAACTTTTTTACTCACAACATAGAATACCAAATTACCCATCCGGTAGTGGTAGTGTTATTTTTCTGTGACTCATAGATTGCCAGTTACAAGCGAAAACAGCAATTACCCCGTTGCTTTCTATAGTAAAATCCCAAAAAGTTACCTTTTTTGGAAGGACAACTCCCAATTTTTTCGGGATGAAACATGCTTGGAAAAGGGTCTATTACATGTCAATAACTTACACTGATGCACAATAAATGAAATCTAGTAAGTCTGGTTAGGTGAAAAATAAAACATTTAACTCATGATCGTGAGTGTTTAATCCCAAGTTTAAGTCATAGACTGAGGGTATCCGATAGCAATCTAGAGCTATAGCGAGTTTGTAAGTCGGGCATAATACAGTCAACCCGAGCTTATCCATATCTCTGGTATAGCAACTACTGTTTTTTTTTTCTCAGCAATGCAAACGCTGAGTGTCAGTTGACTAACTGAAAGGCAGTTTTATTATTATATCACTATATAAGGAGACACAGCACTGAAAATACGCACACCAAAGTGCGTACACAATGGGTTTAATGAGTCAATGTGCAATTGTCAAAGTAAGGTAGCGACATGAACCTAGTATACTAGCTGCCGCGACTAAGCTCCAATATGTCTGCTCCAACTTCCTGGTTCCCCATAGCAACATCAGTCATGGGACACTCAATGCCCACTCTGCAGGGAACATGACTTAAGGAGTGGCTACACTGCACCGATGTTTTGATACCGATGTGCTTATTCGAAGGTTCGTGGCTATGTGCAGGTGGTTACACAGGCCGAAGTAGAGTGACGATGTACTCGAGCACTTCGGTGAGCTGCGACTGAACTAGCCAATCATACGGCACAAAGTGCGGGTTTTTGCCTGTTTCATTTTCTACTACAAATTATTTGTTTCCCCGATATAATAATCATCATCATCATCACAATAATAACAACAATAATTGAAGAACAATTTCACTGTGATGTATGGCTGTTTTTGTTCACCATGAAAACATTGCTTTCAATATTTTTTTTTTGGTTCTGTTTATTATTAAACCTTCCAGATATTGTGATTATTCATTATTTATAATAAATGATGTAATAATGAATTTTATTTTATTGTTGTTGTACTTGTTATTAATTTTGATTATTATTATATTTATACTCAGTAATGTTGAAATTATCAATTACCATTGTTCTACGAGCCATGTAAAATTAATTCACTATTCAAACTTTATTATAACATAATAACTCCTTTAGAGTTTGCATTGGATGCTCGTTGTTGACAAAAATTATAAGGGAAATGCGTTGTAAATGGTTAAACTTGATAAGCTTGGGAAAATATTTTGTTTCAACCAATCAGAGAACGCCGATGTTTCTTCGGCATCAGGCATAGACCAACATGTTGGTTATGCTCACGAACAGGCCTCACGATGTGCCGAAGTGGACAGGCCCATCGGGCATGCTCATCGCAAGGCCTTCCGATGCAAAACATCAGCCTGTTATAGATATATTTTAATCAACTACTTGTTTAGTTCAAGTGATCAAAAAGCAATTGGCGAAAATTTTATATCACAGGTGATGGCTGACGATACATAGAATGCAGCTGCGAAACAATGCAAACTAAAAGATGTTCATTGATACAGTTTATCTCAAGTGCTCTGATATACAGTGACTATTAGCTGGCGTTAGATATGGAGTTCTCATTGCGGAAAACATCAGTTAGTATACAACTAGCATGGCACAGATCGGTGAATGTACAAAATGGTATGCAGGATGATCCGTGGAAAGGTTATAACAGTAGGCAAACATCTGGCACCTACAGTACATCAAAAGCTCTCATTACTTCCTCCTTGATTAGAGAGCTGGTCCTCTGAGTGAACTGGCCCCTGCATGTCTGTGGGCTATCACAGCTATCATGTAATGAATGGTTTTCCACTCACTGCTTCATGAGGCTTTTGAACATGGATTTATACATACATACATTTATTGTACAGGACACGTCAAAATATTTATAACTCTACTATGAAAAAGAAAAAACACTTTGAATGCAAGCAGTGATGTATTTTACTGATAAAGCAGGCTTTTTGTACTTGCAGCGATAAAATGTAATGAAATATATATAAAAAATGTATTTTACAGTTTATGTAATAATGTAACAAGTAAAGCTGTACAGGTGAGTAGCTGGCTGTTGTAAACTGATGAAATTGCAGAGGAAACTTTGTCAGAATCGGATTTGGCAGTTGTTTCAGCAGCTGAAGTGGCAGCTGTTGTCGTTGTTGTTGTTATCTTTACATCTTCCTCCGTTAGCAAGGAGCATTGATCGCTGCTTAATAATTGTGCAATGTCTGAGGGGCCAGCTCGATTACGTCTTCGATCATCGAGAGCATCACAGTGAGTGCCGACTGGAATACCAAAATATGAGTTATGATAGGGTGGGCAGTCATTATACGTCCCTCGGAACATTGAACTGCATTGGGGATCTTCGAATTCATCGCAGTTTCTTCCGACTGAATCGTACTGCATATCTGTTGTATAATAAAACACTTCCTCTGGGTGGTGGTATGGAACTGTTTCTTTGTCATTTTCATCTGACAGCAGAGACTTTGGATAGTGAGGAACACAGTCTTTGTAGTTGACGATTCTATAACTGTTGTTAAGTGTTGTTTCATGTTCTGCAGCAAACGCTTTGTCTCCGACCCGGGGCATTCCGTAGGTGTAAAGAGAAACCTTATTTTTCGACAAAGTGCCTCCTCGAACATAATCGAAAGCGGCAATAGAAGCCAAAGCGCCACCTAGTGAGTGTCCACTGAAGCGTACCATATAGTCGGAATATTGTTGCGTTAGTTTTGATATTTCTGGGGTCAGGCAGGGTTTTAACTTATAGAAAGGTTTCAAAAAGTAATCTTGTACATGTCCTTTCCCAAGATCCATTGTCGGTTCAAACAATGTGCTCAGTTTTTTGTTCACAAACTCTTTAAGCGATGTCGTACCTCGGAACGAAATGTAAATGGATTTTTGGCTTTCCGATACTGCTATGATCACTGAGCATTCCCCGTAGTCGAATAAAAAATCATTACATTTCTGAGAGATCATACTTACAGTTTTAATGTCCACAGCTAAATTGCTCTCAGTAGCCCTGATGTTACTCATACACTGAAAAGGTTCATCGGAATATGCAGCGGCTGAAGTTAGTAGCTGTGCATAGGCTATGTTCTTGTCACTGTTAGAGTACTCGTTAGGTGGCGATGGACAGCTATAGTTGTATTTTATGTTGAGGCTTGACGGACACGGATTCGTGGCCACAGCTCCAAAAGTATGGCACTCCCTGTCCAACGGACACCAACGACAGTGTGCCCAAGGGTTCCAAGAACGTTTGTTGACACAAGGCTCGCAGCTCTGCTGGTCATTACAATCATCACCACTTATCAGCTCTGCCATTAATAGCAAAAAGCTACACCAACAAAAAAAATAAAACAACTTGTACATCCTGAATATGCAGCAAATGATGTAATTGAGAACCTTTGTGTGCAGAGTCAAAGCAAAAAGTGAAAGCTATTGCGTGTAACGCATACAATATCTGTATTTATTTTTTTCAAAAGCCAGAGCCAAGCCACACCCCTTTAGATTGTCTCACTTAGTGATCATTCTATGAAGCTTTTCTTGTAAGTTCTCTCTCCTGTATAAGTCTATAGAATAGTTTGTTTACAAATTATGCAGGTTGGGTAACATAGGAGGAAAAAACTAGAAATTAGTTTTTTTTTATGTTTACTGAGCTGTTTTAACAGTTTGACAAAAATCATTTGGTTAGTTTTGGTTTTTGTACTTTGCGTTACTCTCTTTGGCACTGTCAGAGTTATTATCACTAATTATCAAATTTTAAGGTCATGGTAAACAGGAAACACATGTTTCGGATTTTTAAAAATGAAATACAAAAAAGTATTGCATTTTTGTATCATTTAAAACTGCATATTTGAAACTTATGGTCATTTTTTCTAAACCTCTATGACAAAAATAATGTGTTCTTTATACTATATACATTTTAAAGTAGATATACAATATATAAGGACAAATGAAATATCAAACCTGTCAGTTTTTTTTTATCTCTAGCATTAAAAAATTTCTAATTTACGAAATTCACAATATGCTTAGCGTTCAAGTATTCACCGTCTTAATATTAAAGTGGTTAGTGTTTGGTTTGCTAAATACTGTAGCCTATGCTCCAATAAATATATTTCCTCCGAGTATCCTGTCATTAATATCTTTTTGCTAAACAAAATGTTCACAGTTAATCAAGAATAAGTGTTTATGCAACTGCAGAAAAACATCTCATACATGTTTGGGGTTTGAACTCAAAGGCTAGCGACTACAAAATCACTTATAAAAAAAGGTTTAACAAAAATATCATCGGTATAGCAGCTAGGTGGTAATAGGTGGGAGTTTCATGTCTAGTTGGTCTACCAACTGGTGATATTCACTGGTGGAGCTCGGTTCTTAGAGATGCTTCGTTGGTTTAACGGATAACGTAACCAACTGTTGAGATAGGCCGTAGCGCCTTCAATCAGGTCTGTGATGTAGTTCTGTTGCTGTGAAAAAAACTCATCTTTAGTTGGTGAGGTAGGTGCAGAACTGGCTATTTTGCGATGTCGCCCATGTTATTTTTCTATCTAACTAACAAAAATTGTCTACCTCTTGTCCCAAAGAGTATTATCGCAATAAATTGCCACTTCTGCACCTAAATGTAGTTGATCTTGAAAATTTTCTAGCAACAAAAAACTTATCATTAAAAAATGGGGTGACAATGAAAATATCACAGATGTTTTGTCAGTGTGCCTATGACATCCAGTTTCTGTATAACAACATCCCACAAGGCAAGATTGCCAACGCCTATCATATTGTGGTAGATTTATGTTAACCAAACCTGTGAACACTGACCTTCAAAGGTCCTTACCTGCTAGAGGTTGTCTCTGTGGGCCAGAGACACCCCTTTAGTGTTGATTCGACATGAGCAACAGGTGACTGGTTGTCCCTAGTACAAGCAGTAGAGCAAGCAGTGCTGCCTGCCCTGTATTGCAAACATGACAGTGCCGGTGGTGACCTTTACTGGGCCGGTGGTGACCTTTACTGGGCCTGTGGTGACCTTTACTGGGCCAGTAGTAACCTAACTGAGCCGGGGTCAAATGATTCACTTAGCCTAAGATCTTAAGAATAACTGCAGAACGGCGGAAGGCCAAGTTTGTAACCTACCTACCTCCAAAAGCCAAGAAAGAGGGACACCAGATTATAATGCAGCCTTAGGACTTACCAGGATATGGGAGGTGTATCAGCAGATATTCTACCCATTAATTCCGCCCCTTTATCTTTGGGCACTCGTTCTATTTAACTACTTGCAATTATCTTACTATTCGTTGCTATAATTAGCCATGTATTGTTATTGTCTAAACCACTTTATGTGAACATCATTTGAATTCCAAGCATGCTATTAGTTTGTGACAGTGTGAGCTTCCTGTGCTCCATCTTATATAAGGCTGAAGCTTGTATATACTTGTTGCATTTGTACCATTGTGTCTACCTCCCTAGAACAGTATAGAATACAATAAATGTACTTGTACTACAGCAACCAGACTAGATTGTCTTAGCCGTGGGCACTCCTTGCTATTTGTTAAAGTCACATTGACAAGTGGCACCATCCATATTGGGTTGTCCCCTCTGGAGAAAGGCAAAATACTCTAGCTTAGTTGCATTTAATGGTGACAGGCCAACATCTACTACAATATCAGATGTCTGCTTCCTTACTTAAGCTTGCTTATTCTTACATCATGCGCCAACAGTTTATGCAACAAACCACACGAGCAGTCTTTGTTCAAAATATTGACTGTTAGATCTATTATGAGCTATTCTAAAGAGAAGGCAAAGAAAAGCTTTTGTAATAGCTTGTATTGGCTATTAGCACTGTTTTGTGTTTCAAGAATTTGTCGTGCCCCCTAAAGCGTTGGATGTATCCATACCAGGAACTTCCTGCTATAATTTTATGGTCGTTCGGCCAGGTAAAAAATATAAACATTTGATAAGCAATGACTGGACATATTATTTGTTTGCCAAGGGTTGTCATTTCCTGTCATTAAAAGCCAGCATTTGGATGTACAAGGTGTCACAACTCCTTAGCAAGCAAAATGACCATTGATTGATTCATGTTAGGCATGCCTTCGTTGTCCATAAAAGACATTTTTGATTTTTTTGCAGTTTAAATAAAATGGAGACATAGCATCCGACTGGTACTAAAACGTTGTTATTACGCGTAACAAGCAAAGAGTGTGAGAAAACAACTGTTTAAAGCCACATAGGATTACATACTCGGGGAGGCTGGGTCATTTGGAGAGATTATTATTACATACCATGCCTCTCCCTCCCCTCACCTTACCCTTCTCTCCAAAATTGAAACCCACACTCGCTTAAAAGAATATATCAGCAAAAAAGTAACAGGAGAAGATAGCTCAGTGTAATAGCTGAGGAGGATACAATGGCACAATTAACGAGTGGTGAGACGAGACATTTTAGGATCTCTGAATGCTTTCTTTAGAAAAGAGTTTTCACTCGCAAACAGAGTTCAAAAACAGTTTTGATCAATTCAAGTTAATTTTATCTGCGGGTAAAGTGGAGTAAGAGTATTTCAAGTACAAAAGTAGCATGTGTTGGGTTTTAGCCAACAGCCTACTGTCACTAGTGCACACACAATGCACACTTACCCTATAGAGGTGTCTCTTATGCATCAGGTCAACCTATCAAGTGTTGGCACAGAACTCACTATTTACAGGCGCCCTGGTTCAATAACAATCGAAAATCACTACCCCGGCATAAAGTTAGACCAGGTAT
This sequence comes from Cryptosula pallasiana, assembly GCA_945261195.1. NCBI lineage: Eukaryota > Metazoa > Bryozoa > Gymnolaemata > Cheilostomatida > Cryptosulidae > Cryptosula > Cryptosula pallasiana. Next base: position 4,017,370 of record OX183141.1, on the reverse strand, counting down.
CTTGAACCAGGATGGCACCTAGGCCAGTATCAAATTGGTTATGTTGTCACTAATGCATAAATTTTCAAGACCGTCTATTAGCAGTCTAAATACTAACAGAAGCAAGTAACAAAGGCAGCCAAAGACAGAGAGCCTCAGAAGCGAGCCAGGCCACACTCAGGAGTCAGCTTGATTAGACACTGAGCTGGAGACTTCACCTCTTACCACTGGGATTTATATTTAGTTGTTCTTAAATGTGGCATCTTTTTTGTTTGTACATTAAATATAATTGTGATTGGTTGACCTATTAGAGCCTTGTATGTGATTTGTCTAGACATTATTAAGGTCAATAGATACCTCTTAAATAGCCAATAAAAGACTGATTTTTTTCATATTTATGATTTTTCTTTTAGATTTCCAATTTCGCTGTTGGTACAGACGAAGCAATAAATGTTAGTTACATTGAGATAGTGACTTGTGTGTTTGAGCCTTATTATAGAGGTGGAACTAGAGGCCAACCCTTCCGTGTATTATTTGGTGTCGTTTCAACCCGGAATCACTTGTGGAGGGACGTGGAGAGTAGCGAAGAGGTCTGGAGTGATGGAGTGATAAGCTATTGAGCTGTATCCACAAACGAGACGTCTGCTCGAGAATAGTTGTTCCAGTAGAACCATCATTTAGCGCGTACAAAGGCTGATAATCAATGAACAAATGATCTATATATCAATACTGATCACTGAGTTATATTAACGTAGTGACTAAACCATAAAGTGTTTCTATGATGTTGTAAAATGAAAAGCATTTCGCTTTTCTGTAACTTGAATCTAACCATTTTCAGGCATGGAATAAAACTTATTAACATAAAAGGGTTCTATATTTATTTACCAAGCCAACAAGGTCATGCGAGTTTAACTGTAACTCACCTATCAATGAAATAGACAGAAGAGAAATAATATGAATGTTAATAATTTGCTGCATGTAATTGTTAATGGAGCAGCAGAAAAAGCTTTCGATGGAGGAATAGATAGGCTTGTTTGGGTCACATTTCTGGTGTGAGTTTTCGTTGAACGTGGTGTAGGATGGGTACCCAGAACAATAGAAGTAGTGGCCAGTGTAGTAATAGTTGTAGTAGCAAAAGTATTTGTAGTAGTAAAACTTGTAGCAGTAGTACTAGTAGTGGTTGTAGCAGCAGCAGAGGAAGCACCGGTAGTTGTTGAAGGATTCATGGGAGTAGTAGATATATTACTGGTCCAAACTCTGTCATCGATTTTAAAAATCGAGCAGCTATCACTACTAAGGAGATTTGCAGCTTTGCAGTTTTTTGACTGGTTCCGCTTTCCCTCACTCAGTTGGTCACAATGTTTTCCCACATGAATACCAAAGTAGATTTTATGATACACGGAGCACTCGTCAATGTTATTTAGTGTGTCAATTATACCTTGGTACCGTTTATTGCAATCGCCATCTTCATTGCTATGACATACTTGGTAGCTCGATTCTCTATGCATGCTGCAGGTGTCATAGAAAACTTCAGTGCGGTGGTGGTACGGCCCTGTCTCTTTATCTGTCACACATATCGGTTGACAAGCTGGCAGATCTGGTACACAGTCTTTATAGTTTATGATCCTGAAACTGTTGTTGAGTCTTCTATCGTGGTCAACAGCAAATAGTTTGTCTCCAACTCGAGGCATACCATATGTGTAAAGTGTTACTTGCTTTTTAGTCAATATTCCGTCATCGATGTAAGAGAACGTAGCAATAGAAGCTAAAGCTCCACCTAACGAATGTCCACTAAATCGTACCATATAGTTTGGATATCGTTGTGTTAACTCAACAATTTGTGGAGTCAAACATGGTTTTAACTTTTGAAAAGACTCATAAAAGTAGTTTTGGACATGTCCATCACCAAGCTGGTCAGATGGTTTAACCAAAACACTCAAAACCTGCTCCAGAAGTTGTTCTAATGATGTGGATCCTCGGAAAGAAATGTAAATATACTTACGACTGTGTGACAGGGTAATAATGGCAGCACACTTCTTGTAATCAAAATATGAGCCGTCACATTCTTTGGCGATGAAACTTACTACTTCAAAGTCGTACTCAGAGTCATCACTATCAGATCTGATGTCGTTCATACAGTTAAATGGATTGTCTGAATATGCCACAGCAAATAGTATTGTCTGTTCATATGCCAAGTTCCTGTCGTAGGTACCATAGACTTCATTACCTGAGGGGCAGCTTGAATCATACTTAATGTTCATGTCTATGGTACAAGGGTTGGTAGCCACGGCTCCATAAGTATGGCATTTCCTGTCTAAAGGGCACCAGCGACAGTGAGCTAAAGGATTCCAAGTTCGTTTGTTCACACAGTTATAGCAGTTCTTCATATCATCACAATCACTTGCTTCTATTGCTGCCAAAACTAGCAGCAGCGTGAAACAGCCTTTATCCATAACATGTAAACTGTACACTGCGAAGTAGCATTGCTTTATTAAAATGAAAGCAAAAAACAAGCGCACAGCTATGGAGCCATCTGTGTACTGTGTTTAGTTATGTACACATGAAGAACTCATTGTATCAATAACTAAACTAAATACTACTGGCATTGCTACCGATCAGGTCACCTTACAACGTGCACACAAAATATCAGCCTTAGTAGGAAGTAACTGGTGTAAATAGGTAAGACTGGTTTCCACCCCATCACCTTCTTCCCTTCTATCTGCCTCTCCATCTGGTTAATAAACTCGGGAAACAGTTTTTATTTCCGTGAATAATTGTATCCCCCCCTCAGCCTACTGTTGCACAGCTGATACATAGCCTTTAGGTTACATCACTTGATAAACAAATGTTTGAGTATAGGTCTTTGTAAAATATCACACAAGCTCTCTTTTTGCAAATACTTACACAGTTTGAATAATAAGCAAAACTGATTAAATTTTGCAGTTTCCAAGTCTAGCGATTTATTAAAACTTGCGCAATGGTTTTAATGTTTGCTCATATACACAAAAATTTATTATATTTTGATATTGTAATAACTGATACAAAACTGCTATGTCTGTCATTTCTCATTAACTTGGAAAGAGAAACTTAAAGTCTTTAAATGGTACATGCACTGATTAGCTATATATCAGGGTTTTGATTTACTAGACTTCTCTCAGATGATACCACAGTTAACAATGGACTGCTTGGTGAAAGCCATAGAGATATCCTTGAGCAACAACATAAATACTTTTACCCACTCAACAACTGACGCACAATTGCTAATTCCAATTTATAAATCGCTGGACAAAGAAAACCATATTTACTGCGAAACTAGCGGCTATGGGAAAAAAAGTCAAGAAATTGATTCATTTTACCAACATGGGATTGGCTGCGTTTGCACCCATTTGCATATCCTGAGAGGGAAAGCTGTAAGTTTGAATAGCAACTAATGGAACTGTTAAATCAGTAGTAACTGGTATAAAGCACCTCATTGGTTGCCATTGTTTGCTGGTTAATATTGTGGTGAAACTCGGTGTACAACTATTCTATCTCACCCTTGTAACCCCCCTTTGAGACTTACACCTTGTCCTCTACCACCCCTGTCCCATACTCTAAACCTCCTTACCCTCACCGAACCAGCCCTATCAGTTCCTAACACTTTCCCTTGGTAATTAGAGCAATAATAATCCTATTAAAACAGAACTCGACACCTCTCCCCAGCTCCAGGCACCTTCCCCGCAACTCTATGAAACCCCTGCAGCTCCAGCAACCACATTCTTTTTTCCTAATCTCCAAATTACAGCTCTCTAGAGCCACTAGAATTCCTTCTCCTCTGATGCCAAACAATGATAGCGGATGATATCATTTCTGTCCGAGTTGTCTCCCCTCGGAAGTAAAACTCTCCAGAAGTGGATGATTTGACAACACGGAAACTAAGATAGCCAGTGCAGATCTATCTAGAGAGCCTGAAGATGAAAACCCGGAACAAGCAGATGCATTAAGGGTGGACAATAATATATTATTAAATTCACCCGCTTTCTGTGAGCCAATAGGAGGCTACTACTTCTTCTACTAAATAAATAAATAGGGGCCCAATTCTCATTATTGTCAGTTAGTTGCAGCTTTGCGAAGTGAATGTTGTATACTATAATTTTGTAGCTTTCGCGCATGTTAAACTTTATTTCTACTCTTACCATCGACTAGTTTGTCTGGCCATTAGCTTTGGTTACATCTGTTAGTTGGTTGATAGGTTGAGTGGAAGTCGATTGGAGGTCGAGTATAGGTCGAGTCTAGGTCCGGTCTAGGTTGAGTCAAGGTGGAGTGTTGTGAAAAGCTGTCTAATCCATTGAGCGTCCATAATTGTGATTGTTTTTCATAATACATAATACCTTCCTCCACCCTGTTCCTCCGCTAATACAGTATGCAATAGCCAGAGAAGAGGCTAAAATTTTCTACAATTGGGTCATCGTTAACTCAAAGTTGATTTTCCACTTTGACTGGTTGTGTGATTCACTTAGATGGTGGAAGTAACCCAGTTATTTGACTCTTCGTTCTTTTTCTTTGCATAGTTGGCAAAATCTATTACTGCTGATGCTGCCTGCAAAACTGGTAGTTTCAGCAAGCAGTAGAAGCTTGAGTTACAATCAAATTAGTAGAGACGTATGCTGTGCAAAAAAAATGTAGAAAAGTTCTCTTGCAGATTACAATGTTTTGTAGAAGACAATTCCTGACCAACAGCTTTCGACAGAGTCAGCAAGAATCGGCCTCAGGAGGAAATGTTCATTACAAGTTCTACTCACGGACAACCAGCCCAGCTATGAGTGTAGGCTGAAAGCAGCTGAGATCCCACATCAATGTATGTGGTAAGTATTGCTGCATCAACCCGTGTGGCCACAGACAACCTCAAGTGAGGTAGAGCTTTGGTACTTGGGCCTTCTCATGGACATTTTCTTATTACCGGATGGTTTGAATGCCCAACAAGCAGTTCCATGCTAGTTTACGTTGTACATTACAGTATGCATAGACTGCAACCATTTCTCCATAACATTGGTTTTGCAAATTGGTTGTCTCAGAAGTGACTGCAATTTTCAAACACACTGTCTTCCTGTGTCATCCTTCAAATTGGGCTGGGAGAGAGAGGGGAGAAGGGAGAGAGAGAGGAGAAGGGAGAGAGAGAGGAGAAGGGAGAGAGAAAGGAGAAGGGAGAGAGAAAGGAGAAGGGAGAGAGAGAGGAGAAGGGAGAGAGAGAGGAGAAGGGAGAGAGAGAGGAGAACGGAGAGAAAAGGGAGAAGGGAGAGATTAAGGAGAAGGGAGAGAGAGAGGACAAGGGAGAGATAGAGAGAGTAGGGGGGCAGGGGTGGAACAAGGCGGGGGTAGAGTAAGGTAGAGGGTGAGAAGTAGAGGAGCGTTGGGAGGGGTCAAGAACAAGGCAAGAACTGATTACACTGGCATACTTGAATATGATCAGTAATACTGCTAGTTATCATGTAAAGAGATAATGCCCGCAGTAGCAGATGTTTGCCTGGATGGAACTTTTTTTTGCTTTGTTCAATCACATCCTGTGGGATTAATCATATTATGTTCTCTTTTAGTGGCAGATAAGTAGAATAGCATTTCCCCAGGCTATTACAAGACTTCTTTAGTATCCTTTCTTGTTGACTAAATCCAGGTGGCAATACAGTCCCTGGGTAATTGTGACCAGTTCTGTGTATCAACTTCAATCAATAATTATTCTAGAGTCAGCTAATGCTTGGTTTAAGTGACCGGATTTCAGCAGTGTTATGCAGCCGAGTGTTCTCCGACATAGAAACGGCCAGTCGTAGTTGTAGTCGTGTGTTCAGGCGTGTTTAGAGCGAGATCTCACGAGACTAAAAAACGAGCAACAATGACCACATGGCATGGCAGCCCACGAGGTGAGGATTTTCTGTATTTCAAACAGTTTGAACACCATCCACCATGTAGTAGCAGCGGTGGTTCTTGTCATTGATTGATGAGAGACAGCCTGCCAATCAATCAAGTGATAACAATCCGCTCACGATGCAAGTGGTCGTGGTAGGCTTGATAATAAGGATAATAATAATAACAATAATAACAACAATGATATTCATAATAAATAATAACAAGAATAATAATAAACACAACACGCAGGCCTGCTCATTTAAATTAGGAGTGCTTTGCAGCTGAATCAAAAAACCGACTATCGGATTCGCCTCAAATCCTGCTGATTAAACCGGTCAGGGGTGCAGTTGATTCTCAGCCAGATTCATAACACGACTGCCTAATACGGCTAAAATCCGGCCGTTTAAAGTAAGAATCAGAGATCTACCACTCACATCTAAAGTCGTGAACTCTGTAACTAAGGGCAGAGGAGGGGTGTTTATTATTATTACTGTTTATTATTATTAGCTTGAGATCAGTGTACTCTAGGGGAAGATAACTACATCTTCGGTAGAGGATTAGCTCATATCGCCATGGAGGTGGTTAGGGTTGGGCATGGTTGTGCAAGAGAAACAGGGTAAGGGGTGAGCAGAGCATTGCATGACAAAAACATGGCTAATAAATGTACTTGAATGATAATATTTGATCACAGGGTGTGTGTCAGATATTTCACTCAAACTTGAAGTCTTTATTCAAATGAGCCATTATTTACTTGCATAAAATTCTGGTTTGCTTTCCTTATTTTGTTTAAAAAAAACACTAGGGAGTTTTGACTCTGGCATTTGACACTGACCTTTGATATTGAAACTTGGCACTGACATGTATGTATGTGTGTATGCATTTGTGTATGTATGTATGTGTGCTCACGAGCGCACGCACACACCCTCACACATGCGTGCGCGTGTATGCGTGCATGTATGTATGCATGCATGCATGTATGCATACATGCATACATGAATGCATGCATGTACGCATGAATGCATGTATGTATGTGTGTGTGTGCGTGCGTGCGTGCGTGCGTGCGCGCGTGCGCGCGCGTGCATATGTGCATGTGTGCATGTATGCATGTATGCATGCATGCATGCATGCATGCATGCATGCATGCATGCATGCATGCATGCATGCATGCATGCATGCATGTATGCATGTATGCATGTATGCATGTATGCATGTATGCATGTATGCATGTATGCATGCATGCATGCATGCATGCATGCATGCATGCATGCATGCATGCATGCATGCATGCATGCATGCATGTATGCATGCATGCATGTATGCATGTATGCATGTATGCATGTATGCATGTATGCATGTATGCATGTATGCATGTATGCATGTATGCATGTATGCATGTATGCATGTATGCATGTATGCATGTATGCATGTATGCATGTATGCATGTATGCATGTATCCATGTATGCATGTATGCATGTATGCATGTATGCATGTATGCATGTATGCATGTATGCATGTATGCATGTATGCATGTATGCATGTATGCATGTATCCATGTATGCATGTGTGCATGTGTGCATGTGTGCATGTGTGCATGTATGCATGTACGCATGTACGCATGTACGCATGCACGCATGCACGCATGCACGCATGCACGCATGCACGCATGCACGCATGCACGCATGCACGCATGCACGCATGCACGCATGCACGCATGCACGCATGCACGCATGCACGCATGTACGCATGTATGTATGCATGTATGTATGTATTTTCATTATAATGTTCCACGTAGGAAAATGTGACAGGAAAAATAAACAATGAGGGTCCAGATGCGCAACAGCAGAGCCGATCATGGCACCGGAACCAGAACAGCAGTCAAGGAAAAAAAAATCGTAAGTTTTATTTATTAACACAACCCGTCCAGCAGGCGTTGCTTTAAGGCCACTTCAAATGGAATAACTCTGTCTTCCAGACGTAAACTTGCAGGCAGCAAGTTCCACGCTTGTGCCATCCGGTAGGCTACCTGTCTTTGCCCACAAGCAGTTGAAGAAGTAAGGAGTGGGAGCTGGGAATGACGAGTGGGATATGAGTGGTTTAATGAAGTGCAGTTGTAGAATGTATGATGAGCGAGCATGCAGATTCGTAGAGTATAGAGCTGGTGGACAAGTAGAACTTTTGCGCGTTTGAACAAAGGAGCGGATGAGTGAGTCGGAGGTTTATGAAAGATTATTCTGAGCAGTCTTTTTTCGATAACTAAAATTTTAGTTAGATAACAAAATGGTGCTTTTCCCCCAGTTTCTATACAGTACAAAATTTTAATATTTATAAGGGAGTTATACAACAATATTAGTGTTTTAGTAGGTAAGTAGGAAAATGCTAGACATGTCACACTGATATTTTACAATAACGTTTGACACTGACAACTAAAACTGATATGTAATACTGACATTTGACAATGATATCGGACATTGATATTTGACACTGATATTTGGCACCGATATTTGACACTGAAATTGACAAAAACTGAAACTTTTTAATTACCGTTT